>JAWWMO010000121.1:112235087-112259131 GCA_035047845.1 Dendrocincla fuliginosa
GTACCAGGATAATCCTATGTGGAAAAAAGGCTGAGATGACAGGTAGTCAGGGATGCTTGTGGCAGTAAATGACAGCACAAATCTACCAGAGAACTGGAGAAAGCTGCTGTGAAAGGACAACTCAGAGTAAACAGAGGCTGAAGTCTTCACAAAAATAGGAGTGTCCATACAGGTAGGTGGAAAGATGGTTTGGTCTTGCTGCCTACAGGGAAGCAGAACATTGTAATGACTGCTTTCAAAACCAGGCAGAGTGCCAGATTTCATACAATCACAGAATGGTTTGGGTTGGAAGAACCTTAAAGACCATCTCCTTCCGACACCATGCCATGGGCAGGGACACCTTCCACTACCCCAGGTTGCTCCAAGTCCCATCCAGTCTGGCCTTGGACACTTCCAGGGATGGGGCAGCCACAGCTTCTCTGGGCAACCTGTGCCAGGGCCTGCCCACCCTCACAGTAAAGAGCGCACCTGAAGTCTCTGTCCATCTTCCTTTTATTTGCAGTATTGGTACTCCCAGGGCTTTGCCTTGCTCTTTATCCATTAAGCCCATTCCCTTCCTTTTCCCGTGATCAGGCTGAAAAACTTTGGTTTATGATGGGATTCTTTTTGAGTGAGATCAAATCCTTTATCCAAGTGCCCACACAAGTATTAGAGACAACAAAAGACTAGAGCTAAGGGGAGAAGGACTGGTGCTTTTTGCAGCAATGGAATTCTAATTCAGCTTAAGCCATTCATAAAGCCACAACCAAAAAGTTAATCAGTACTTATTTAATTTTAAATTTACCCTTAAATATGAAAAGAAGGGTACAACTTCTATTGTTTTATTATTTATAATTTTTTTATTATGGTTTAATCTTCAAAACTGATAGGATTTGCTCTCCAAGCTCTATCCACTCTCTCATCTTTCAAGGCTTGAGCACTTCACAAACTATTGAACTAATCACATACCACAAAGCCTCTGATTTTTTGTGTCTTTAAATGTGTTGTGAGCCTGGGAGAGCAATCTGTGGAGGACCTGAGGTTGTAGCACAAGAATTTCTCTGTCTTCTATAAAAGCATTTCTAAGGGCTCATGTAAAATTCACTACAGGGATTCAACTCTCCTGCACCACCAGACAAATGACAAAATAAATCAACCACCCCAAATCTGCTATTTAACATTTAAAGTAAAACTTTTCTTTTTAATTCAGTGATGTTTCACTCTCAAACACACTTAAATTATTTCCAGGGTCTAAAAGCTTGGAACGGGATTAATAAATATTTCACTTTTGATTAAAATTAACATTGAAAAAGGGCTTTTTTTTTGTCTTTTCAACTTAACAAAAATGAACATCCCCTTTGGGATCACTTGAAATTATTGTTTGCTTCAAACCACGATTTTACCCTGCTCTCCAGCTAACTTTCACATGGAAAACCTTGAAAGATGAGGGCGAAATGACTGAAAGAAACAGCACAGATGAGCCAGGTGTGGGCATGCTTTGTTTTCCCGACGGGAACATGCAAGGATATGTGAGCAAACACTTCGGGAAATAAAATTCAAAGCGTGGGGAGCCCTGAGCCAGCCAACCAGATGGAGGGATGCTCACTACAGTCCCACATTTCCAGACTGCTGCTGTCTGCCTGTTGGTGTCTGCATAATAAAGGGTCACAGATTCACAACACCCTCATTTAAACTGATGTGAAATGGGATGCACTTTCCATTCCTGCAGGAAAACCGTGCCCTTGATCCCCTTAACTTCCATAAGTGACTGCAGATGTATCAACACTGCTTACCCAGAAAGGAGCCACAACACGGCTCCACACTGAAGATCTCGGAGAGGTACTGGATTAACAGCTCAGTCCTGCAAAACACAAGCAACACAGAAAGGATTTGGGGGTGTTTTTATATTTCCCTCCCCTGCTGCAGTGCTGTTCTTTCCAAGTCTTTCTAGGATGGAATGTTAAACACCCACCAGGCATATCCCCTTAGTTCAATGCCACAATGACAAGCCCGCTCCACATGCCAAATTTTTCCAGGTGATTTGGAATCACAGAATGGTTCGGGTTGGAAGGGATCTTACAGATCATCTCATTCTGACCCCCCTGCCATAGGCAAGGACACATTTGAGCTACATCTATCACAAACATTCTCTTATCAGCAACTTAAGGGCCAAATTTAGTCCATGAGGTGCAAATTAATTACCCATCAAAAGGAAAACCCCTCAAGAATGGAGGGTCTTTTGTCAAATATATCCCACTGCAGCTACACCCACAGGAGGAGATGGAAGTGCATTGAAGAGGCACCCAAGCTGCCTTCTCTCCTCACATCCTCCCACCATAGAATGGAGTAACTGGAACAGGAGGAAACTCAGATGTGAGCTCCTGAAGCCACTCAGACAAAGGGGTAACTCTGTTTCTGTCCCATCTACATCTATTTTTCCTCCTCACCACCCTCCTTTCAAAAACACCCCCTTCCCTAAAAAGATCCATTAGAGAAGGAAACCTTCCCAATCCTGCAATCCAGCCCACCAGAGATCAGACTCATCTCCTGGGATGACCCATCTGCCTTCACTCTATCTCTGGAGAAGAAGTGAGAGTGCTGCAAACAAACTTTAGTACCAGCTGGGATGAATCCCCGTGTGCCATCCCACCAACCACAAATTTCCTCCTGAAGTTCATTAATGCTACAAGCAACTCAGGTTGGTTTGGAAGCAATAAAACCAACTCATTTCTCCCCAGTATCATTGTTCAAGGATCATCCCTGGCAGCTGCCACAGATGATTGCTGAGGGGCTGAGGAGCAAAACCGTGCTGTTTCTGCATGCATTCTTAAATCCCAGTTTCAGGATGTTTTTCCTCCCTCATTTTAATTCATTCACATTACATATATCTAGACATGAACTTGAAGTGTCACCTTAAAAGATGGAAATAGCATCATTTAAAAATTCTCCAAACAAAGCATTTTTTATTGTTCAAACTAGCTTTTGTTTTTCTCATGAAAAGTGCTTCTTTTCTTCTGCTATTTTCCTACAGCAGGATTTATCTGCATTTGACCTGAATCCATGAATACCTTTGATTGCCTGAATATGCATTTTTCATCAAATCATCTCTTTTTTTCTAAAATGTTTCTCTCCTGCCTCCTACTGATCCAAGGGGAGTTAATTGAGTAGCATTAGCAGTTTGCTGACTTGGGTTCCACAGATCAATAAGTGCCTTGATAATTATTCATCATTTTATACCACACTGCAGAATTCACCGTTAGGTTTTTGTGAAAAAACCCAACTCTTACCTTCCTTTTCAGATTAACCCTAAAACACCAAATAGGACAGAGAATGAAGTTTATAAGGAAAACACACACCTGTTTGAAGCAATAGTGATGCCATTGATGGTGACAGAAACATCGTACCATCCTGCAGCCAAGGCTGGAAGGGTCACATTGACACCGTGGTCTGTCTGCTCCTGGATCTGTGGCCACGAGTTCCCAATTTGGACCCTGACATCTGAGCTTTGATAGGTGGCGAACTGGGATATGCCAATCTGAAGCTCCTCACCTCCTGCAGAGGAAAGAATGGATGAAACTATTTCAGTGTTTCTGGCAATGGTTATTTTAGCTCATCTCACCAGCTCCCTAAGGAAGAGCAGAGTCCATCACACCAGGACAGGTCCAGTCATGTCCCTCAGCCCAAAACCAAAAACCTGAAGATTGCAGTGGTTCTGTATCCTACTCAATCCCTCCTGAATAAAGTCACCAGGTATCAGGGTTGTCTTGAGACCTCAGCACAGTGAACTTGGCTATGACCATCTACAGCCCCTCTCAGCCTCCTGGTACATAGTCAGGATGGATCCATGGCCCCCTCCATAAATTTCTGTTATAAATATCTGAGCAGAAGAAAAGCCAAATCCTGTCTTTTTAAAACTCACATTAATTGCAGCTAAAGACTTCTGATTTTTTTTTTCCCCCAAAATCCTTGACAAATGATCCAAGATCACATTTTTAAGCCCTATGGAGATAACCTAACTTTAACAGGAGCCTCTCACAGTAAAATGAAAATTTGGTTGGGTTGCTAAAGTCAGATGTGCCTGTCATGGTTTAAGCCCAGCTGGCGTTTCAGCCCCACAAAGTCACTTGATCGTTCCCCTGCAGTGGGATGGGCGAGAGAATTTGAAGAGTAAAAGGGACAAAACTCGTGGGTAGAGACAGTTTTAAAGGAAAAGAAAAGGCCACATGTGCAAAGCAAAACAAGGAATTCATTCACCACTTCCCACGGGCAGGCAGGTGTTCGGCCATCTCCAGGATAGCAGGAATTCATCACATATAACAGTGACTTGGGAAGACAAACACCATTACTCTGAACGTCCCCCTCTCCCTTCTTCTTTCCCCAGGTTTTATTGATGAGCATGATGTCATATGGTCTAGAATATTCCTTGGGTCAGCTGGGGACAGCTGTCCTGGCTGTGTCCCCCTCCCAACTCCTTGTGCACCCTCAGCTCACTTACTGGTGGGGTGGGATGAGGAGCTGAAAAGGCCTCGACTGTGCATTAAGCCCTGCTCAGCAAGTACCAAAACATACCTGTGTTACCAACCCCATTTCCAGCACAAATCCACACCAGCTACTGTGAGGAAAAAAAAAGCTCAAAGCACCTTGTTTTCAGGAAACATGTCTTTCTCTCCTATTTAAACTCTTTTCTAACCAAAGCTACATTCAGATGAAAGAGGAGACTTCCCTTTATTTGTGCAGAGTGCAGTAATAGAAAAGAAAAAGGGCAGTAGGGAAGGGAATTTCACAACAAAAATTCCTCCTGAAATAGCTTAAAAAAATGTGAGTGGTATCCATCAGTCCAAATAAAACCATTTTCACTGATGGGTGTCTCTATGGTCAGGGAAGAGAAACGCAGCCTTTTTGGCTTCATTCATCTTACTGTAAAAAAGACACACAAACCAGCTGTGGTGAATCCCATCACAGAACCATCTATTTCTCTTCACTGACTATACAAGACAGCTAAACAACAAGCACAGAGATGTGTTTAGGAGGTGAATCTCATCCTCCTGTCTCCCCTGAAGGGATGAGGGAGGGAGGACAAAGCTTCCATGAGGCAGGAGAGCCTGTACAAGGCTCCCCTCATCTACCTGCTCCTCTAAGCAGGTCTTGAAGCTTTTCAATTCCGCTTGCACAAATTGTCAAATAAAGTTTGAAAGCTGTAAAGTTGAATATGTTAATAACATGAACTCTTTGGACTCTTGGTCAATTGTCAGCTTAATCCCAGATGCCTGGAAGGCATCAGAGTAATTTATTTATTCTTTTTATTAGATGGGAGGAAAATTATATTAAAAGACAAAGCCGTGGAGGTTTTGAATAGGAGATTGAACTCAGTCCCAGCACTGCTCACGAGACAATATAACATTAAGGAATTCCTTGCACCTGGGCTGCCCGCGGCGAGAAAAACCTCCCCTTGGTGCTGTGGTATCAGAATAATATTCAGGTGATAAAGGACGTTTTCTCTTATTTATGCATTCTGGAGTAATAGAAAATGACAAGGGCATTTGGAGAAATGAACAGAAATGCTGGGAGAGCACAAGAAGCACTGCCAGTCACCTGACTCCATAAATCCCCACCAAGTCCAACCAAACTTGGGAGCTGGGGGGAGCTTTGAGGTTAGCACTGGAGAGGCTGCAAAAATGGCAGGGGGCGGGGGGAGAAGTCTGATGATTCAATCCTATGAGGGAAAACAAGGATATTTGTCTTCCTCTCATCTTCCTTCCTTTCTCTCTCAGATACTAAGAAACTCGTGTCTGGTTGACACATAGAAACGTACTAAACCTTATTCTTGCCTGTAAGTGGAGATCATTTGGCATTAGTGCTTTCTATTCCCAACACCCAGACAAAATCTTGGTGAGAATAAAAAGGAGGGAAATGAGCAAAGAAAACCCCAACCCCAAATAGAAATTTTAAAAAGACAGGAATGATAAACACCCCATGACATCTATTTAGGATTTTGTCCCTATGAAGTCCACAAAGGCTATGCTCGTATTCTAAAGTAACAGACCATAAGGTCAAACTGGAAAAGTTTGGCTTGGAAATGGGGACTAGAAAGACAAGCATTGCCTTTCATCTGCTTTCAGCAGCCTAAAATGTGCACAGTGCTCTTTAAGGTCAACTCTCTGGGATCCTGGAGAAGGACACTCTCTAGAGCACATTTACCTTGTCATGGCTGAACCTGTTGCCAAGGATGAATGGGTGGGAAAATTTTGGACCAGAGTTAGAGAAACATGACACAAAAGGAGCACTGTATCACATCTGACATCCTGTGGACATCATCCATACTGGCCTAGGATAAGCAACTCATTCCCTCATATATGTTAGAGCAAAACCAATTCAAAACAACCAGGCCTGTCCAGGACTAGCAGGAAACACGAGAACTACAAGTTAAAAGAAAACAGCAAAAAACCCTGTGTCAGATCAAACTTATAGACCTAAATTCCCTCTGCCCCACCACCCTCAGCAATAACAATTCTCCAGATGATTCCCAAGACACGTCTGCAGCCTTTTCACCTGCTATGCCACTTGTGTTCCTACTCAGGGATACAACAGTAGGGTTTAAGGAAGGATCGTATTGGAACAAGTTGGTTACTGTTGTTGATTGGTACCCAGAAATTAGTGTCACATGCACAGCAGCATCTTCTGTCCCCTAGAAAGAGAAATGAAAATGTCAGGGATAAGAATGCAGCATTTTTTTTAAAGTTATTTCCTATATTCCTGCATCTCCCATACTTAATAAGTCAGGTATATGGCACTTGTGAAACTTATATTCACACCAGGCTCTACTTAAATGTGTAGAGTTATACTGACTTTAGAGGAACATCTATGGAGAGTTAGAAACCTTAAAACAATGCCAGACTATGCAGATTTGAATTTACTTTATCCATAATAGTAAATTAAACTAGTAAATAAAATCACAGACTATGCAGTTTTTAGTTTGCAATATCCTTATCAAATTTAAGAGTTGTTGGCTCTTTCCCTAGTTTTCACAAATCACCTATTAATCTATTTTTAATTAAGCTGACCTAATCTGTAGATGGAGTGCACAATAAACTGCCCCACAGCCAAGACTTGGCTGATGGACTACAGTTTGCCCTTCCCCTAGTGTAGCTCAGGCCAAGAAAACACAGAAAGGCCAGTGGGTTGTTGACTGTTCCCCCAAAAATGTGATTTCTTACCCGAGAAGGAACCTCACAGTCAATTCTTGTTGAATTTCTGCCATCCTCCAAAATGCGGCAAGGCTGGGATCCAAACAACACCACATTTACCCCTTCCAGATTGGTCCCCCTTAGAACCACTCTCAGTCCTCCTAGAAAACCCCAAACAATTATTCCATTATATCCAATACATACAATATTTTTATATGCAAAGGATTTTTTGTTTATAGATGACTATAAAAGGCAGTACAGTCTCTCAGTTGATGGTCTGCCCCACCTTTCTGTGTCTGGTTTCCTCTCTTTCACCTGAGATCCCTCTTGCCTAATTTTTGGATTCTTCATGATACAGGGCGAATGGGTTTGCTTCTCAGTTTTTTAATGACATACTTATTTAAACCAACAAGCACTAGCCTGTGATCTCACTCTTAGACAGATCCCCAGCCCAAGAATGAAACAGGGAAGGAAGGAATAAGCGCTAAGAATGGAAAATGAGCTTAACACAGCAGGTGCTTTCACAGTTCAAAAGGCTGCCAGGCACCCTGCTGTCAAAAAAGCCTGTAGCCTGTTGACTAGGAAACTTAGGTTAGAAAGGGGACTTGGCAGGGCTTGAGACTTAGAGTTGTGAGGAAAGTCACGGAGGGCTTGATTCCGTGAAGTTCTAAAGCAAACTCAGCTCTCCCTCGTGCCAGGGCTGAGCCTCTTCGATCACGTGCAGGATCATACCCAACACAAGCCAGATTTGTGCTTGATCTTTCTTCAGCATCCTATTCTAATGTAAATAGTTGAGATGCCCCTTTGTTTTTCCAAGTGACTAGAAGATTTAGGATTATTTCAAAGAGAAACAGGAAAGAGGACAGGAACGGACATTAATTAGAATTCTAGCATGGACTTTGTTCTCTGATGAGGTACAGAGACAAATTTAAAAATAAAAGGAATTTTTGCCTGAAACTCAGAGCTGTTTGCTCTGGTTTCCAGCACTACAGAGTTTTGGGACTATGGCTGGACAGTCTGCTCAGACAGGAACTTTATTAATGCAGTGCTTATTTGTATTTATTAACATGGCTATATTAAAAACCAAATGACTTTTTATGATTCTTTTCACTTGTGATGCAAGCAATCTTCTACGCTAAAGTAATTATGTACTAGTGGCAAAATCCCTTGCACACTTTGCTCAAAGTACCTTTTCCTGTTAATTCTTTAAACCACCCGTGAATTATAGAAGTTTAAAGTTCTCGATTTTCTCTGGCTGGCAGCAAAACCAGTCAAACAGCAGCAATTGGATATGTTAACAGCAGCTCCTGCTATTCACTGGACTATGGGAGTATCTTTAGAAAGGCATTCCATGCTTTTGGAGTTAGGTCATGGGGATCTTCCAGCATGGCACCACTGACACCAGGGATATTTTGACAAGAGGGAACTGATGCAGCAAAGTACAAGAAGCTTCTTGCCTTCCCATCCTGTAACATTAAATTTGCAGAGTCAGAAAGAGCAAGAAGTGAAAACTGAAGCCACTTGTCTAAGGAGGGAGTTGTCAGATAAGGAGCTGCAGATTTAGAGTGCAGAACCCATGTGTTTTGTGGAAAGACTCTTAAGTTTTGATATCTACATTATATCTATATGCAGTGAAATATTGCCTGTGTGCACTTTACGATGAGATTGGAGAGAGGTATTTTAAATGGGAGAAATTAAAAACACAGATGGAAGCTGTAATTCTTTCCAATTATAAACGTTCCAGGCACATGTAATGTAAGATAACATTATACTTGCTTTCTTTTTAATGAGTGACAGATCACTGTAATTGGGAGAAGAACTGGATTACCAGTCAAGGAAATGGGAAGCAAGGCCTAGCACTAAAACTTGCCATTTCTGGGTTTCTTTTAGAGTTTTTTGAAGGTGTTTGATTTTTGTGGGTTTGAGTTTCCTGGGAATCAAAAATGAGCCTTTACCTTACTGTCCTATATGACCCTCCCATTAGGGAAGAAAAAATATTAATAAAAGAACTACAACAGCTTCTTTCCCATTCATCCCAAAAAAAACCCAAAGAAAATAAAGAGGTGGCCATAACTTCTAGCTTAGGAAGCCTACATTATTCCAAGTCCATCCCACAGCTCATCCATGGAGAGGTTTACAGACCATCATTCCCTTTCTTTGGCTGCTCAGAGGTGGTCGAGCATGGCACAATCTGTTCTTCAGGCCATGTGGTTTCCTGCTGCCCACAGGCCAGTGTTCCTGCTCTTAGTGGTGTTTGTTACCATGATCTCAAAGCATTGAAATTATGAAACAACAAGAGTTTTAGAAAAAAAAAAAAATCTTTACAGCCTTTACTGTCAAAGTAAACCATGTTGTTTGCAGTTGCTTTCCTCGCTGCTTGAAAACGAGTGATGAGATTGTCCTTACTGCACAGCCCTGGAGTGTTTTTCACATTTCACAGGGGGCTGGGGAGACTTTTCCCTCTCCCCTCCCAAAAAAGAAAGGTTGGTTATTTACAACATTTTTTCATCAAGGCACCTTGCTTGAACTTCTGTCTGTGTCACATACAGGGCACATGAGAGAGTCCTTTGTCTCCTGAATCCTGTGGACAATCTTTCCACCTCTTGTCTTCAAATATGGAATATATCACCCTTTATTTCCTTTTCTGTTTCAAGGAAAGGAGATGCAATGGAAAGGAAAGGAGTTTACTTTGAGCTTCTCTAGGTTTCTCAGTTTTGTATCTAAACAAAGGCAAATTTTCCACTTTCCTCAGAATGTGAATTCACTTCAAGGGGACTGGGATGAAGCAAAGTTCAGCCATTTCACAGTTATAGACTCATGGGATCATTTAGGTTGGAAAAGACCTCTAAGGTAAGTCTAACCATTAACCCAGCACTGCCAAGGCCACCCCTAAGCCATGTCCCCAAATGCTGCATCTAAAAGCTTTCCAAATCCCACCAGGAACAGAGACTCCATCCCTGCCCTGAGCAGGCTGTTCCAATGATTGACAACTCTTGCAGTGAAAAAGTTTTGCTAATACCTGATCTAATTAGGCCAGATTAATTCAAATACTGCAAAGTTACATGTCAAATGGATATGGGAGGATGAGTGTGACACACTAATACCCACATGATTTGCTGGAATGATTACATGTGCACTTGAAATTACAATCCCCATACAAAACCAGTTGGGAAACTGATTGCCTGCACAAAGAATCAAGGGAAGTCTGTCACTCTTTAAGTAACTTTTCCCTGTGCTTTCTGTTACACACAGTATGTCTTTTTCATCACCGAATATGCTGAGTTGGAAGGGACCCACAAGGATCATCAAGTCCAACCCTTAGCCCTGCACAGGACCATCCCCAAGAGTCACACCAAGTGCCTGAGAGTATCATCCAAAAGCTTCTCGAGCTCTGGCAGTCTTGGTGAAGACCTCGGCAGTGAAAATAAAGAAGAACCAAACATGCTATGGAAAGGAAGAGGCAGGAATCATATAGCCCCTTAGAGCTGGTCTGGAGTTCAGACCTACCAATCTCTGAGGTCATAGGAGGTTCAATGGCAACAAGCTTTGGCTCCACTTTCAGGAAGATTCCCTCTCCTGTGCTTCCATTGAGTGCAAATCCATAAGGCCTCACCAGGAGTGTCAGCTGGTAGATTCCCACTGGCAGCCTCTCCACCTGGCAAACCACTGTGGTTTGATTGAACACTGTGACGTGGCAGGTTGTGCTGTTCACCTCCACCTGCAGGGCTGGCTCCTCCTCAGTGAAGCCACCTCCCCTGATAACCACTGTGGCCAGGGATCCATCATCTGAAGGAATATAACCAACAAGATGAATCTGAATTTTGGTGTAGCAATGCCCACAATTTACTTGCAACCAACAGTTAGAAGTTTTTTACCAGCTTCACCAGGACATCCTAAAAACTGGACCACTGGTGATGTCTCATTGGCCAATAATGCAAATTCCTGTCTGTCCCTGTGCAGCTATTACATATTTCCTTAAATTTTTACTAGAAATAGCTTTACCCAAGAACCACCTTTTGTTTTAAGCACCAAGCCTGCCACTATTTCTCTCCCCTTTATCTCTCTACCATAGAATCACAGAATAATTAAGGTTGGCAAATACCTCTAAGATCATTGACCCAGAGTCTCTGTGCTCACTACTAAACCATGTCCCCAAATGCCACATCCACACACCTTTCGACCACTTTCAAGGAGTGTGACTCTACCACTTCCCTGGGCAGCCTGTCCCACTGCTTGACCACCCTTTCAATGAACAACTTTTTCTTAATATCCAGTCTGAACCTCTTCTAATGCAACTTGAGGCCATCTCCTCTCATCCTATTCCTTGTTATCTGGGAGACTGACCCACACCTGGCTAAAATCTCCTGTCAGGGAGTTGTAGGGAGCCCTAGATCTCACCTGAACCTCCTTTTCTCCAAGCTGCCCCCCCTCAGGTCCCTGACCCATTCCTCATAAGACTTGTGCTCCGGACCCTTCCCCTGCTCCGCTGCCCTCTAGACACATCTGTACACTCTTAATGTCTGGAAATCAAGCTGACCAGGAGGGACACAGTAAAAGTGCAGGTACCATAAAAACAGAAATTTCCAAAAGATTATACACAGACATGAAACCATCAACATCTGGAAGATCTTTTTCACAGAGTAGTGGGGTTTTTTTGACATTTTGTTCAGACACAAAGCCCCATTACCTGATAAATACTGCACATCACTGACTATGGGTGTCAGATCCTGGCTGAACTGGAAAGAGCATGAGCCAGAACAGTTTGAAGGGACATCATTCACTATCACCACCACCTGAAGACAGAGAAGAGGGTTACTGTAAAGCTGGAGAGGGAACAGGGGTGTCTTCTGGAGCCACAGCTGCCTAGTAGATGCTGGTAACCACACTGGGCTACCAAGAGCACTCTGCCAGAACTGAACAGTCAGACAGCTGTTCATCCTGCTGCAGTCTCATTACAAATGTAATTGCAAAGCTTATTAGGGTCGTCCAAGGCAAAGCAGATCACATGTTTGGACAATATATCACCAGCCTTTCTTGGTGTCTGCAGGGTTTTATCTCCCACCTTGCTGGGTCCCACAGTTCCTCACAATTCCTGTTCTATTAGTCACCCATTGAAGACCCTGCTTACCATTCCCCAGTTCTTCCCACTTTACCTTGGGAACAAGTTTATTATGTTTAGAACACCCTGTAAGACTAATTAAATGAATCCCACAATGTGTCTCTTCAGACTCTGCCCTGAATTTTATTTTTTGCCCCTGAAGAAAGCTGGGCTATGACCTTGATTATCTAAAAGAGATATCAAGCAGCATCTGAGATTTTGCTATCTCAGAAAACACAAATACCCTCTTGATTTCTCTCCAAGTATCAAGGATGTGCCAGGAGAGTACACCAATGCCTACAAAAAACCAAAAGCAGACTGTCTGAAAGAAATACAAGGAGCACAGTGTTGCAAAGTACTCTGCACGAATAGAGACAATTAGAGGGACATTTTTATGCTTGTGCTAACAGAATAAAGCTTGAACAATCAGCTGCTGTTTCACTTGGGCTATTTGAGGGTATGTCTGCAGCACAGACAGAAAAGATATCATAGGTGGCTGAGTCACTGGAGGAAGAGCAGTCCTCATATCTGGGGAAGAGGCTTATCAAAAAAGCAGGATGACCTGGCCCCAAATGCTGCACAGCTGGGCTTTGAGCACATCCAGCACGACCCTGTTATTGCTACAGTGCCTAGCAGCCTTTGCTGGAAGCAAAGCCAGCAATACCCACTGCTCTGATGGATCTGAGAGCAGAGCTGGGAACATATTTGTCCATCCAGCAGGCCAGAGTGAGGACTCATTTAGCCAGGAAGCTCTCCTCACTCTCTTCTCACACTTGAAGAACTGAGATCCACAGAGGCTGAGGGACTTGACTGACCACTACACCACAGCCACCAGCTCATTTATTTTGTCCACCAGTGTAACAGCAGGAATGCTGGAGATGAATAGTGGCATTCCCAGTTTGGTGGGCAGTGTCACAAGACCCACCAAGGGTGGGAGCCCAGAGGTTGCCATCCCTTGGTCACTGCCTCAAAATAAACAAATTATCTTCCTTCACCCATGATCACCATTCTCTCCACCTGCAATAGCTCTTGGAGGAGAGTCCTGCTCCACATACCCAGCAGCAGAATATGAGCAATTTATGGCACAGAACATCAGATTTCTGAAAGGATTTAGTGGCAAAGTACCCCAATACCTGTGAAACTCCTGGGTCTACACAACACAGCTGATTCAGTAGGAAGTGTGACAGCACATCCACTCACCTGTGTTTGGTTATTGAGGGTAGCAAGCATGTCCCCAAATATTGGTCCAATAAACACACCCCCATCATAAACCACACGAGTAGAAACAGTTGCCTTCAGACCAGTGAGGTTTTTGGCAGAGACCTGGCAAAGGAATTTAAATTTGTCATCCTTTTCTGTCCTGTGATTTTAAATCAAAACAGAATCTGTACAGAGTGTCAAATAACTCCTGGAAACTTCCAAAGCTTTGTCCATGAATCAAATCTCCAGGTCTAAATCTTCCTTACCCAAGACATCACAACACTTCTGTGTCCCCACCTTCACCTTGTAGGCAGAGAAACTGCAAACTGAGGGGCCAGATTTGCAAATAAACTTCTAATACTTAATAATAATAATATCCTTTGGAACTAGGCATGGAAAGAGCTTCTCCAAGATGTGGCTTTGAGTGAAATGAGGGCCTGTGATACAGCTGAACATGTAACTCAAAAACTTTTTTCACCCTCCAGGTCAAAGTCTTGAGCATGGGAACTCGTTGATTTGTTGAAAATAATTTGGCACTTTTAGAAACTGAATATACAAAGAAATAGTTTTCCTTTTGAGGGAGGAAGCAGCTCAGTCTGAGTCCTTATTCAAAAGGACCCTTCTACTTGATGCAAAACTAATATGACAAATCTTGGGATGGGAGAGTATAAACTGAACCCTCATCTGAGACTAGTAAGAACCAGATATGAACCCCTACAGAACAGTCCTCAGCAAAAGGCCTTCTTGGCCAATAAATGATGCCACAAATTATGATGAGCTTCAGTTACTGCAGTGAAACATTAGTATTGATATATTTCCTTTCACTATAGCAGACCCTTTTTCATGCAGAACCACAACAAAGCCTAGAAATGACACTTTAGCCTCCTTGTTTTGAAGCACAGACTCTGAAGATGTAATTTATTTTCCTGCAGCTCTTTTTTCAATCATCTAATCTGGAATTTGCTGTTCCAAATAAGAAGATTGCCTAAATTTTCACAGATGTCTTCATAAAAACAACCACTGGGAGAGCAAATCAGCCAAAGCCAAAGAGATTGAGTGGGGCTTAATAAAAAAGTTACTATACACTGAGAACATTGGGCAAGTCCCCAGTTGTTTTTTTCCAAGTCAGCGTCCAGACCCTTTCATAGCATGAGTCGGAGTCCTTGGTCACGATGAAGTCACTGGTATTGAAGTAGGGAGCTGTAGAGTTGTCTACATTGTCCTGCAAAAGCCTGCGAAGATGGTGGGAGGAGATGTCCACTGAAACATCTGCAAAAGAGATTAGAAATAGTGGATATCATCATCCCCAGGAGAGCACACCTGCGTGCTCCTAGAAAAGAAAAGTGTTTCGTTATTATTGCAAGGCTGTTGTGGTTCAAACCTCTGCAACTGCCAAAAGGCAGCAGAGGGAAAAGCATTGCCAAATGCCAAAGCATCATAGAAATATGGAAACGAATCATAGTTTGTGTTGGAAAGGACCTTAAAGTCATGTAGTCCACCTTCCCTGCAATGAGCCTTAGATCAGGTCACCACATCCAATGTGACCTTAAATGTTCCCGGGGATGGGGTATCCACCACCTCTCTGGACAACCCGTGTCAGTGCCTCACCACCCACATCGTAAAAGACTTCTTCCCTTTATCTAATCTGAAGATCTAGAAAACCATAGGAGCCTCTCCAGTTGAGATCATCAGAAATTTTAATACTTTTACATAATATGGACACTGAAATTTCAGTGTGCAAGTAATTTTCCTTCAAAATAGGAAGGTTGCAAACTTCCTATATGAGATGGGTGTGGAGAGAGTCAGCCTGTCAAGAAGGCTTTGTAGTGTGCAATCCCAAGTAAATGCAAATGATGCTTTATGTCTTTTGACATAAATCCCCATAGCCATTCAAAGCTGCAAGTACAATAAAACTCTCTTCAGCAACTCATGAGAACGAGGGGAAAGCGCAAGACTTAGAAACAGGTCAAGAGACAGGGAGTACATTTTCCAAAGCATTACTGCAGTTCCTACAGGAAAATCTAAAAGTAACAACATGGAGGAAAGTTATTTCAACAAATATTCTAAGGCTGCATTTTCCTCTTTTGTTATTTGGCTTTATAACTGAGTTCCAGTCACCAGTTCCTCAGTCAAGAACTTTATCTTTGGCCTTGCTCATATTAATCTCCTCCATTTAATTTTAAACCCCTGATCATTTAAATAAAACACAAGGAAATCTGGTATATTTAAAGGGTGACCAGTTCAGGTCAAGCAATTCTATGTACAAAAACTTTTGTGATATCTGCAAACCAGTTGCTGACCCTGACAATCTTGGAAGAGAATTTATTTCCTGGTAACCTGCCCAGGTCTTGTCATACATGACCACCAGAAGTTCACATGTTGGGGAAAATACTTGCATAATGAAACCTTGGGGTGCAAAATTCGGGATCTGATCCAAAGTTCTTTATGGCAAATATTTCATAGTGGCTATATGCACATTATAGCAACTCTGTCTAGAAATACTGCCCTGTCCATAATCCTTAACTCCTGTCTTAAAGGACATCAAATGCAAAGATCTGGCAAATATCACTAAGGGTTTAACCTGCCAATCTGTACCCTGAGCATGTCCAAGGTTCAGTATCATCTTTTCATAGAGTCACAGAGTGGCTTGGGCTGGAAGGGACCTTAAAGATCAACCTTTTCCAACCCCACTGAAGGACACCTTCCACTAGGCAAGGTCAATCAAAACCCTGTCCAACCCAGCCTTGAACACTTCTATGTCCCATGGGACATCCACAGCTTCTCTGGCAACTCCTCCTTCACTTGGCTTCCTGCAAAGGGACTCCGGGTCTTGTACTTTCATCTTCTCTTACCTGGTATCACTGTCTTGGCCAAGTGGATGTGGAAGGTCCCCCCAAGAGGTGGGGATGACTTCTGCAGCCTCTGGATGGTGAGGCTGACTCTCACATCCTCTGTGGAGACATAGAGGTGTCCATACTCCTTAGAGCCCTTGCCAAGCATTGCACCTCTGTGGGACAGAGAGGGTTCACATGAAGGCATCAGCAGTTGGGACCCCCAGAGACCCCCACCAGAGACACCCCCATATCTATGGGAACACTCATGAAGGACCTAAGGGAATCATGCTCAGAGTTCAAACAAAATTTGATGCTCCAAAATTATAACTACATTATACAGGCAGTGCCCGCAACAAAAAATTGTGGAAAAGGACATTTTTAAATTATGACAGAAGAAATAATTTATACACCACCAAGCACAGGTAAGTCCTACCCCAGCACTGGGGTTTCTAAAGGACCAGCTCAATAGAGCCTGGAGAGAATCGACAAAAACCAAAGCAGAAAGCTTTCCTACTTCACCCTGTAATGTCCTTAAGTCCATCAAAATCTCAAGTCCCCTGAATTACAGTGATATTTCATATTGTGGAATCATGGAATCATTAAGGTTGGAAGAGACCTCTAAGGTCCACTACTAAACTACGCCCCCAAACACCACAACTATATTAGAGTAAGTCAAGTTCACCCAAAGTCCAATTACTAAAACTTAAAATACTATCTCCTTTGCCTCTAAAATTCCCCTTTTTCAAAGGAAAAGGAGCCTCTCTGTGGTACAACGATGCCACCATGTGGTTCAGTGTTTCGATGACAACTGGCTTTTTCAGAGCAAATTTCGAGAAACCAAAATGACCACTGGGTCTTTTGTACAGCTGGTACCTCAGATTTTAGCTGGTATTCCTATTCCAACAGGAATAGGAGTTGCATTAGCATAAATCAAAGCTCGTTTTTAGGGAAGAGAAAGACCAGGTTCGTTTCGAAGATGTTCAAAGACAGTGCTCAGCCCATTCTTTTTTAAAGCATGTGCTGATTCCTCTTCTCAGTATTCCTGGCTTCGACATTCTCTGCTTCTCTGATACCTTGAAAATCCCACCAGTGCCAAGCACCTTTTATTTTTTCTCCTGGTGAGAGATTATGTGGCCAGTCCATCTCTTAATCTTCTTTTTATAAACTGAACCAGCTGGGTTTCTTAATTTTTTCTTTCCATTTTCTTCAGCTCCATAATGATGCTCCTGAAATTTTCCCAGTTTTTCTAAATTAATTTTTTTAAATGTGGTCATCAGTGCAGAATTCCAAGGTCAGGCTTCTTAAATACTCCACACAGGAGTAAAGATTTCCCCTCTTTCTGTTAGTTACACCTCTGGTTACACATATCAAACAGCACAAACCTCCCCCTGTATTCTCATCCTTGCCTTTAACATTGGTGGTTTATGTCAAAATACTACTTTTGAGACAGGCAACTAAATGTGATTTTGGAGGGGAGACTTTCACACATCAAATCCTTCTGTCATGTGCTACCTAAATCAACTTTACAAAACAGCTGGGTCTGAACTGAGGTTTAACTGTTACACAAAATGACTTCTTAGACTTGGAGTTTGTAGCTCTTATATTGGGAAAACTGAGGTATAAACTGGATTGCATCCATTTTCCTTTGTATGGACCCTGCCTATAGCTCTGAAACCCAACAGGTGAATTCACCAGAGCCTTAGATTTCATCAGGGAACACAAAGACTTGGCCACTCTGAGAACCAGACCAAATTTCTTCAGATTTTAGCCATGTCTTAAAGAAATCCCTGGCTGTCTTTAGAGTGCTTCAAACTAATGTTTCTTTGCCTTTGCTTGAAAGAAGAGACCACAAGGTAAAAAAACAAATTAAGTTACACTTGGCTAAGGAGGTTTCCTGTGGATGACTGAGCCAGCCAGTTTGAGTGGAGAAACTGAACCAGGCTAACAGCTGGCTCCTGCAGAGGAGAGGCTGCATCATTCCAGCCTCTCCCTTGCCTGGCTCCACTCCCATCAGGTCCTTGTTGACTCAGCTGGATAAAATCCAACTTCTCAGGACTTGTTTTCTGCCAGTACAGTTCTGTAATGGTGCACTCTTTGATCTAGTTTGCCTCTGGCTCTTATTCCTCTTTCATTGCTAAGAGGAATAGAAACCATCTCAGTAAACAAGGACATGTCAGGTGGGCTTTCATTGCCTAATGTCATTAAAGGTGTTGGGAGCATGATTTTGTGATCATGTACTGTTCCAGAAGGGCTCAGGTTTCATTCTAGCTCTACATCATATCTTGGTGGTCCATGCCCATCTTAAAACCCTAGTTAGATGAAAAACCTTAAGCACCTCTTTTTCAGCAACTGAATCCAGTTGAAAGCAGCTCCAGACAAGCTGGGGGAAGTACAAGAGGTATTACAAGGTATTGAGATGATCTACTCACTGTCTTTACCTTAGAGAGAGAAGAGGCAGACTTGGACCACAACCAGACACCATCCAGGACACATTGTAAGTGGGAGGAGCCCCCACCACAGATACTGATTCAACTATAGTCCCACCAGGTGGAGGGGGTTTGGGATCTCTCTGAGAAACTGGAAGAAAAGCACAAGCATTCATTAGAGTAAGCAGAACAGCAGTGACCATGCTCAGGTTAGTGTAATTTCAGAGCTGGGAACACATCTGCTTGGGGGGTTTAAGTTACATTTCACAGAATCTTTTAGGTTGGAAATCCCTCTAAGGTCACCAAGTCCAGCTGTTCCCTCAGCACTGCCAAGCCCAACACTAACCCATGTCCCCAGGTGCCACAGTTACACATCTTTTAAATCCCTCCAGGGATGGTGACTCCATCACTGCCATAAAGTAAAAATAAAAATAAATTTTAAAAAAATAAAATTTAAAAAAAATACAAAAATCCAAAACACCAAGAATATTGATATTTGGCAACCCCTTCTTGACTACTGTCACAAAAAAATTCAAGAAAACAAAATTATTTTTGTGCCTGATGTGAAATTCCCCTTTGAAAAAGTTTCATTCAGATTTATCATTATAGGTTTTAATGGAATATCCTGGGAGAAATGAAAAAAAAAAAAAAAAAAAAAAAAAAAGAAATAAAGAGAGGGAAATGGATTCCTTTACCAGTCACAGCTCTGTCAACAATGATGACTTCATCAAGGTAAAACGACCCAGAAATTTCCTTTTGTAGCTCAGCAGTCTGCAAATCTATCTGATGCACAAACACAGGGGAACTGGCAGGGAGGTCCTGGACAAGCGTGGAGACATTCACACACCTCTTCCAGAGGTCAGTGCAGGTAAATGTCCAGCTGGAAGACACCAAGGTTGTGGCAGTAGCTGAATTTGAGGTGAGTGCAAAGCTTCCAGGTACCTCAGGTACTGCTGCTGTTAGCACTGTTATTTATTCATGCACAAGACTCAGTAGCCTGAGATCAGCCTTTACATGTCTCTGTTGAGCTCCTCACAGCGAGAAACAAGGGTTAAAATCACAGAATGGTTTGGGTTGAAAGAGACCTTAAAAATCATCTTGTTCTACCCCCCTGCCATGGGCAGTGACAGCTCCCACTCGCCCAGGCTGCTCCAAGCCCCATCCAACCTGGCCTTGGACACTTTCAGGGATGGGGCAGCCACAGCTTCTCTGTTCCAGTGCCTCACCACCCTCAGAGGTCTCTGGCTATGGGCCCTTTACTGCATCACAACAGTGGCATGTGGGCGTGACTCTCTGCTCTATTTTTGGCTAAATACTACAATAGCATCAGTGACCTCAGTGGGCATCAATCCAGAAGTCAGTCTGCTTGGGAATATCATACCATTGTTAAAGCTCCCAGTTCTCTCCACAAAGTTCTTCTGACACTCCTGATTTTTTTAAGTGTGCCTGCCCCAAACTTTACACCTACAACCAAATGTTTTCTACCCATGGAATTTGAAGTGAAGAAAGAAAATCAAAGACTACATCAATTTTCAAAACTTTGTGTACTAACGATCTCATGAGGTCCCAGGCACGGAAAAGAAAACCTGAACAACTCATCTCTGTTTCAGTGTAAAAAAATCCACTGTCTGTGGCCAAAGAAACTGGGAGAGTTATTGTCCTCAGAAACTTTCTGGTGTGTTTACCAGAAACAGAACAAGCTCTTTATGTGTGCATTACTAAGGTGAGATACTGCATGTGACAAGGACCATGGAAGTTCACTCAGTAACTTCTCAGAAAATATAGAATCACATTCCAGGGCTGCCTCTACAGGGACAAAACATGTGTCAGCTTATCCCAACTGACAATTTATTCCTATATAGATGAGAACTTCCCTTCATTTTCCCAGTGCAGCTCCTTATTATGGAAAGTGTAATCTCTGGAAACTGTGTCTTCATACCTTTTAGTGTCAGTGGCTTTGAAGTCCCATAGGCAGGTGAGGTTCCTCTTCACTGAACAAGAGGAGACATTGGTGTAGGACACAGAGATATGAAGGATGTTGCTCATATGGCCTTTATGTGCAAAACATACCTACAAAAATTGGGAATAAAATTTTCACAACTCAAACCACAGATAATTTATATATGAAGTATGTAGGAGATTCTATATTCTCTTTTGAATCCAGTTTAACATTGGGTTGTTCAGCCTGGAGCAGAAAAGACTCCTGGGAGACCTCAGAATCTCCTCCAGTGACTAAAGAGGCTCCAAGAGAGCTGCAGAGGGACTTTGGACAAGGGTATGGAGTGACAGGAGAAAGGGGAACGGCTTCAAACTGAAATAGAGTAGATTTAGATTGGATATTAGGAAGAATTTCTTCCCTGTGAGGGTGGTGAGGCCCTGGCAAAGGCTGCCCAGAGAAGCTGTGGCTGTTCCATCCCTGGAAGTATTCAGGGCCAGGCTATTTGCCTTCCCCCACGTGGCAAAGAAGAAGATGACAGAGTTAAAATCAAGCCCTTATTCCTATCAAAAGCAATAAAAGATGAGCAGAAAATGAGGGATAGTGGACCCCAGACAACAAGGGTTTTTTTCCTTTTGCCAAGAAGTGGACTTCCCTGCATCTGCCATCCTTCCCCAGCATCATCCCACCTTTTCCTTTCCCTCAGCAATGGTTGCACCCCCAGCAGCAGCCAGCAACAAGGTGTGTTAAACTATATCCACATCTCAGGGATCTCAAACAACCCACCCAGTCAATCAAAGACACTCTGCTCTGTCCATAAACACTGTCCAAAGACATTATCCTTTGTAGATGTGTTGGAATTCTAAGCAGACCAGATGATTTTAGGTTGCTGATTGGGCTCTGAACATTCAGTTCCCAGAGCAAGCTACTCATCAAGAGCAGCCACTTACATGTGTATATTCAGTAAGGTCATATCTTGGGATTGTTGACAGGGAGGTTTCCACCAGCTGGCTTGGCCTGTGAACACTGAACCTGCCACAGAAAGGCTCTGTTCCACTGACAGTGTGTCCTGTGGAAGTGACATTCTTCACATCTGACAGATTGAAAAAAAAAACAAAAAACAAGAGAAGATGGAAGGTTTGAAAGTGATTCCAGTACAGCAAAGAGATTCATGAAAATACAGAAAGGAGGTATCCAAAAATTGTCAAACAATCCTACTTTAAGTACTCTTCTGCCAGAAATCAAGTATTTGGATGATATTCTCAGGCACATGATGTGATTCTTGGGGCTGTCCTGTGCAGGGCCAGGAGATGGATTTAATGGTCCATGTGGGTTCCTTCCAACTCAGTATATTCTGATTCCATGATTATTGTATCAATCATGGTTTTAATATACAGAGAAAATTATTAGATAATAAACATAAATGTATGTACTTACCTCTATTAAAAGTGTAAATTTACTATCATTACAAGTTTAAAGAACATTTATGTCATAAAAGCAGATCAATTCTGACAATAAATACTGCTTATTTGGCATAGGAGACACTACCTTCTTTCTCAAAACCATTGCGGAGAAGAATTTTAGCAGAAGTTGGCTCAGTTTCACACTGTACTGAAAGGAGTTCCTCTATTGCTGCTTGAACCTTAAAAAGAAATTAAGAAAGTGAAAGTCAGTTTTAGTACAATGGTGGCTGGATCATTTCATCAGGGAGTCTCAGCACACACATCACCAGTGCATTTTTCACTAACCAGGGACCAGTGGCACAGCAGCTCTGAACTAGCAGAATATTAAAAGAATAAAAACATTAAATAATAAAAGAATAAAATTCAGCTCAGCAGAGAGTAAACTTTCATATCTTATGCCTTTCAGGGTGTGAGACATCCTCAGTCTAATGATTCTGTTGGAACCATCACCCAGGGTTACTTTATCACTGACCAACTACCACATCAAGAGACGATGGGAATGGGAGCTCCTGTCTGAAGCCAGAGCCATACACTACACACCTGACCTTAGAGGAGAAGTCCAAAGGCCTGGTCTGAGGGAATTCCAAGGCATTTGGATGCTGTGATATGCCTAGAATACACCTGGGACTGAACACCCCAAAAAGTCCCATTGTGAGACACTCTCAGTTAAAAAAAGTCACCCCCAAATCACGTAAAATTTATCTCAGCTTCTGGGCTAAATGTGTTAAGTGTCAAGTACCAGATCTCCACTGATTCCACCCCAGCTGAGGACCACGGGTCTGTGTTTAATGGCACCTACCTGGAAAGCTGTAGCATTTGTGGGGATCATTTTGTGCAATGTGTTATTCCAGGAGATACTGAAACATCCTGTACCAGACACAGTCAACATCTGTCAAGCAAAAAAGTAAATAAATAAAAGAAAACAGAAATGGACTTCATGAGACACATTTCAAACCTGGCATCTCCTACCAAGGGGGATTTTGTAGCCAACATTTTGCCTTTTTAAGCATCTGTAAAGCAAGAATTCCTTCCAAGAGTCACTACAGCTGCTCTTGACCTGTTTTTGTCCTCCACGGTCTCTGCTGACACAAGCCTTGGGTTCCTATTCTTAGATTATCAGTAGCACAAAGGATACATGACCTGTGCAGACACACTGACAGCCACAAACAGTCCCTAAAGCTCCTGAGCTGCAGCTGTGGGGTTTAACCACTAGGAAAAACTTCCTTCATTCCTAAGGGTTTACATACACACCAATGTGTAAAAAACTATACACCAATATGTGTAAAAATCCTGAAAAACTGCAGTTCATGGTGCTCTTCTCATCAGCTGTCTCAGGAGGTTAAGAACAGGTGGGAATACCCTTTCACAAGTAGCACTGACAAGACCTGTGCAATTAGGATTTGCTGCCTTTCACATCAGCTTGATCAAGGCTAGCCCAGTTCTCTGGGTCAAGCAAACAGCACTGACCTGCACTTCTGGAAGATGCAAAGCATGAGCCCGAATTTCATGTCTCTCAATGTAGTAGTTGTTCACCACGTGGGGGTTCAGCCAGGTGTTGTGTATCTGAACTCCCACTCTCATCCCATTGCTGGGTGTCTTCCCATGTTGAAGTGCTTCCAAGTAGTACCTCGAACCAGCAGTCAGCTCAAATTTCTGGGATTTTGGCTGCCAAAGTTCACTCCAGTTCTTCACCCAGTTCTCAGACCACTCTGAATTGCCAGCAGGGAGAGAAGCAATTCTCACCTGTGTGCAGAACAACCAAATCAGAGTCACAGAATGGTTTGGGTTGAAAGGGAACTTAAAGACCATCCAGTTCCAACATCCTGCCATGGGCAGGGACACCTTCTACCAGCCCAGGGTGCTCCAAGCCCCATCCAACCTGGCCTTGGACACTTCCAGGGATGGGGCAGCCACAGCTTCTCTG
>JAWWMO010000121.1:112259231-112271020 GCA_035047845.1 Dendrocincla fuliginosa
TGCTCCAAGCCCCATCCAACCTGGCCTTGGACACTTCCAGGGATGGGGCAGCCACAGCTTCTCTGCTCAACCTGTGCCAGGGCCTCCCCACCCTCACAGGAAAGATTTTTTTTTTCCTAATATCCAATGAAGCCATTAAATCAGGAAAGTTTCTCCAGTCCCAAAATTCATTATATCGAATACCACAGCCCCAAAAAAACCCCAAAAAAATCCCGACTTGTGTTTGTAACTGATAGCAGTGGATTGATGGTTGACAAATTGCTTCCTATTACCCAGGGAAAAGCCATAATCTTGAAGTGCTTCAGTTTAAAGTTCCTAAAGAAGATAATTCTTATGGCTCATCCTGGCACTACTAACAGTTCCCTAAACAAATTCTCACACATAACTTCAGTTCTACATCACATGTCCCCAAATACAAATGAAAGAACTATATACAAAGCCTTCTGACATGTGGCTGCTCCACCCCTGGAAGAGTCCAAGACCAGGTTGAACGACACTCCTGTTTAGTGAAAGGTGTCCCTGCCCATGGCAGGGAGTAGGAACAAGATGATCTTTAAGGTCCCTTTCAACCCAAACCCTTCTACGATTCTGTGTCATATGTTATTATTACTAAGACCAGTACTAATTTATTTAATTTTTAATAGATAAAAAGTCTTTTATATTTCTTCTACTCTGTTCAGTCACTGGGCTCAAGGGTAGCCCAGATAAATACATCTCCTTCATTGTAACATCCTCTCAATATTTCAAGAACCAAAAAAGGAGTTAAACTGAGGAAATCAGAGAACAAATCTCCAGGTCTTCTTGCACAGATTGTGACTGTAATTTGCTGAACTGAAACCAAAAATTCTTCTGGAAAAGACAATCAATGACTCTGGTTGCAAGCATGAGTTTTTTGTGAGCTGAGTGACGGACAGGACCAATGTAAAACCTCCAATATAATCACACAGATTTCACTCTAGAATAAATTCATAAGGACCAATAAGCCAATTCCCACTTGTGATGACCTTAATTAAAATCATTTTCATCCTAATCTCGTTTTTTCTCTGCCCAGAGTAATACCTTATGTCCTGGATCTTGGGACAAACTGAAGTAGAGAGATGCCTGACTGTCTGCCTGAAGCCAGAAGGTGTAATTGTTGGTCTGAGGAGCCACAAAAAATCCACAAAGCCTGGAACTGAGCAAAAGGAGAACATCAATAACACAGCAAAAAAAAACTATCCTCACACCCCACCTTCACATGTACACCGAGAAACAAGGAAACACCAAGACACCAACAAAACAAACCCATATATTTTAAAACTGACTCAAATGACTCAATTTCCCATTAAATGTCATTTATGCTTCACAAAACCTTTCAAAAAGGAAAGAAAGAACAGCTTTGTGAAATTAAGTGTTTTTATTGGTGGTGACTCTCTTGTGAATTTCATCTCAAGCAAAGTTTTACACTTGAACACACGGGAAGAAACCAAGAACCACTCAAAATCAACCAAAAAACAGAAGTGGTAGAAAAATGTGAGAATTCATTCACATTGCACAGTTTTTCGAGGGTTTATCTGAAGAAACAATGACACCAACACAGTTTAGAGAATTCCACAGCTCAGGGCAAATCACTTGATTTCCATTAACTCCAACTGTGCTAACACTGCCAAAATCAGCCAAAAATCTGCCCCTCAACATCTGACCAGAGATCCAACCCAAAACAGCCTCAAACTGGAGCGTTTTCTACCTCCACAGCAATTTCTTTTGTGGTATTTCAGCATATCTAGGCCAGGTAGAGCACAAATACTCAGGGAAAGCAAAAGGGGGAAAAATAAAACACTTCACTGCATATTTTAAGCTTCAAAAGGACCTCGGAGCAAAGGGTTTGCTTTGATTTACAGGAGCTGTGCAGTGAGGCTCTGTTATAAAGAGCTGTCAGGGGTTTTTGCTGCACCTTACACTGCTAAAGGTGATTGCCATGGCTTCGTGTCTTTTTAAGATCACTGAGTACCTGAAGGACTTCTTTGCCCCAGACAGGAACCTTGCTGGGGTGCTGGCATTAGGTACAAACTGCCACCTGTATCCAGGACCTGCTTCTGTCAGATCAGAGGCATCATCCCAGACTTCAAAGAGAAGCCCTCTGTTTCCTAGAAAGTTAAAACACAAGTACTCTCAGCAGCAGCCAGCAGAAATCCCAGAGCACATGCTGGAATCAGTGGTGTAGGAGGCAGGCCAGAGAGAAAATTTTAATAATAAATTGGCTCTGTTTGTGGGATGTTTTGCAGTCTGACACAGAACACAGATCTTGCTTTGGGGAATTTGTTCCACCTTGAAATCCTCCACCAGAAATAACAAAAAGCTGCAGAGTGCAGAGCTCCCAGCCAGCTCACATGTCTGTTTCTGCAGGAAAAGTTACTGAGATGACCCGCAGTCAAAAATAGGTAAATCTCATTTTATGCACAATAATTTCCTACTGCAATGCTCCACCCAAAGAGTGTCCCCAGAAATCTCTGCAGTACCTCTAGTTCAGCTATCCTTTGTCTAAATATTATCCACATGTTTTTACCCTCATTTTAAACAGCCCTGCACACCAGTCCAACCTTTCTCCCACCATCACCTGTCTGCAAGCGGTGGGCTGAGATGTTCACCTTGTTTTTCCTGGCTACAGAATGGTTTGGATAGGAAAGGACTGTTAAAGTTTATCTAGTCCAACTCCTCTGCCATGAGCAGAAACATCTCCTATTAGATCAGGTTGCTCAGAGCTCCATCCAAACTGGCCTTGAATGTTTCCAGGAATGGGGCCACAGCTTCTCTGGGCAACCTGTGCCAGTGCCTCACCACTCTCACTGTAAAAAATATCTTCCTTGGATCTAATTTCAATCAACCCCTTCTACTTTAAAACCATCACTCCCTGCCCTATCACTACAATCCCTACTAAAAGTTTATCCCCATCTTATAAGCCTCCTTTAGGCACTGGAAAGGGCTCTCAGGTCTCCCCAGAACCTTCTCTTCTCCAGGCCAAACACCCCCAGCTCTCTGTCTTTCCTCATTGCAGAGCTGCTCCAGCCCTTTGCTCATTTTGCAGCCCCCTCCCCTATCAAACCCAGAAGAAACTGGCTGGATGTTGAAGCAGACAGCATTTTGGAGAGCTCTGTTTCTTGTCTGCCTTCATCACCAAACCATTTCTGCCCTGCATTTCCATGTGTGTTTGCTTGGTTGGACCCTCAGTTATTTGAACACCGTACCTGGCTGGGGGGCACCAAGTCTCCTGCCCTTACCAAGAGGGTCAGTGGTACATCTGATTTGCTGGGGAGAGACGTGCTTGACTTTACAAGGGACACCTGGCAGGAGGAAGAGGATGAAAATGCACTGTGTGAGACTGGATACAGAACTAGGAAGACCCACTCCCCTCCAAAGCCACAGTGGGAGGATCGGATCAGGAAATAATAGAAAGGCTTGGGTTGGAAAGGATCTAAAGGACCTTACTCCAACCTCCTGCCATGGGCAGGGACACCTTTCAATATCCCAGGTTGCTCCAAGGCTTGTACAACCTGGCCTTGGATACTTCCACGGATGGGGCAGCCACAGCTTCTCCAGGAAACCTGTGTAAGAGCCTCACCACCCCCATTGTAAAAAAAATTTCATCCTAATATCTAATGTAACCCTGTCCTCTGGCAGTGGGAAGCCATTCCCCCTTATTCTATCCCTCCATCCCTTCTCCAAAGTCCCTCTCCAGCTCTCCTGGAGCCCCTTTAGGTACTGGAAGGGGCTCTCAGGTCTCCCCAGGGCTTTCTTTTCTCCAGGTGAACACCCCCAGCTCTCTCAGCCTGGCTCCAGAGCAGAGATGTTCCAGCAATTGGAACATCTTTGTGGCCTCCCCTGAACCTTCTCAAACAGGTCCATGTCTTTCCTGTGCTAAGGGATCCCGAACTGGATACTTTATTCTGGGTGGTGGTCTCCCTAGAATGGAGGAAAGGGGCAGAGTCCCCTGCCTCAACCTTGTTTCCAAACTGGATTAACACTTCTCTAAAAGCCTGGGCTAGTACCACCAGCAAGCAAAACTGTTCATGCCCACAGTCAGAATAACCGGACCTTCCTGAAGGTGATTCCTACAACTTCCACACTGGTATCGCTGAAAGTCCATTGGGTTTTGTGGTCAGGGCCATGATCAGTGTATTGAAAACCCAAGTATTTCCCATTTCTCTTACCTGCAGCAGTGACCTGCACTGGTTCCTCAAAGAAATCTCCCGTGACAGTGAGGTCAGTGCCCCCTCCAAGGCTCCCGCCAGCTGGGAACACAGAGGTTATCTCTGTAGGGGAAGGAAAAGGGGAATCTGCAAACAAGCACTGGAAAGTTAATCCCAGCCCTATTTCTGTGAAAGCCCACAGTGCACTTGCACAGTTTCCAGCCAGAGCAGCTCCTGTGAATGAATCCACCACCTCACTGATCCTTCACAGGGGTTTTCACAGCCACTGGGATTACACCAGGAATGAACAACACGGATAATTGGCTGCATGACAGGAGAAACACTGCAATGCTTGGGCTGTTCCTTAGCAGTGGCTGCATCTGTCATGCTCAGATTGCACACTGGTCTATTCTGTGCTGTTGAGGACCCTGCAAAAAATCCCCCATAATTTGGAATTAAAACTGTTTTAATCCTTTTGACCTTCTCTGACTCGCGTCTCAATTTAGCCCCTAGGTTTAAATGTGACCACACATTCCAATCATCTCTCAGACTTGAAGGACAAATGGATAGAGCTGAATGTCTGACATCTGAGTGTCCACATTATGACCAAGAGATTCTTTCAGGATTTTATCTGTTACAGTCATGTCCCTCCACACTGGAAAACTATTTTTCCTCTTTGGTGACATTTTCTCACTTTGGACTCATGTTCTAGTTTAACCACTTAGTTGTATTAGTATAGATTTGAAAAAAAAGACATAAAAAACATAGATGAGGGATGTTGGTCTATTTCTGCTTTGACTTTGTTAATTCACCTGTTGCCTAATCTTTAATTTTAATTATTATTTAATAATTATTTTTTAATTATTATTTAATAACATACACTGTGGGCTAGCAAAATACAGTCTACTGGATAGATCTGGCAGACTTTTCTGCTTGTGCTTTGCTGATAGATAATTTCACACCTGGTTATTTCATTTTGCTGTGCCTCAACTTGTAAATAAGGACATAAAATTACAAAATATTTTCAATTAAATATTTACAAAATATTTTCCTCCTTTACAAAATATTTTCAATTTATAGGTGAAACAAGCTGTATGTTATAAACAATACACAAATCACCAGCATGTATTGGCTAAAGAAGACTGAAACTGACCTAAGGAATGCATTAATTCCTTGTGGCTGCATCTGCATCTTGGTTCAAAAGTGAACCAATGCATTCCTTAGGTCAGTTTCAGTCTAATTTAAATCACAAATGTGGTGGGACCTTGTCGGGGACCTGTGCAGGTGAACCAAGTGGTCTTTCAGCAGTTTGGGTGGGAAGGGACCTTAAAGACCACCTCATTCCAACCCCCTGCCATGGGCAGGGACACGTCCCACTAGCCCAGGTTGCTCCAAGCCCCATCCAACCTGGCCTTGGACACTTCCAGTGATGGGACAGCCACAGCTTCTCTGGGCAACCTGGACCAGGCCCTCACCACTCTCACAGTAAAAAATTTTCTCTTAACATCCAGTCTAAATCTCTCCTCTTTCAGTTCCAAACCATTACCCCTTGCCCTATCACTGTCTGTGTAAATCTTGAACACTATTTGTCCATGACCATAATCTCAAGCAGGTGTTCAGTATTTGTCTCCTGTCTATAATATAGCTGGAAAAGTCACATGCAGGTTATTTTTAATGAACCATAAAACATTTGGAAACTAATTGTCCAGTAACCTGCCATTCACCATTTCTCCAGGACTCAGTTCTTGGAGTGGCTGAATATCATCTCCCCCCTGTAGCAGATATGGGAACTACCTGTTCTTGAGTTCTACATTTCCAAAATCTTGACCTTATGGAATACAGAGAGATTTAAGGTGGAAAAGCTTCTCTAGATGCAACATTTCAAATTTACAACTGATCTGACAGGAAAAGGAACAACAATAAGGCAACATCATCCCAAGCCATGCCACATTCCTGTTCTCCATCTGGCTTTCTTATGTTAGGCTGCCCAAAACAGAGTCAAACATATCCCTGTCCAAGAGGAACAATAAGTCACTGGGGTTGTTAGAGATAGTCCCTGGCAGCACATCCAACCTTAGCACATAAACCTGGTTATCTTGAAATTTTTGATCTGCAGCTTTTTGTGTAGTCAAACCTACACCAGGGGAGTGCACATGGAAATGAGGACACAGCAGGATTACATCCTGGGAAAAGTAACTGTGAGAGGTCTTTTCTTAGACCACACCAGGACTGCCAGAAGACAGTGCAGCCAGTGAAAGGGGTCATTGTAATACCTGAATGTGTTTGATACAGGAAAAGCTCCTGTTTGGCATTGATGAGCCAAGAATCTTTGTGTACTGTTGACCTGTAAGAGAGAGAAAATGCCTGAGAGATCCCTGGCCATTCAAGTTAAAGCAGAGCTCATTTAGCAGAGTTTCACACTCCCTCTCCAGAGGAACAGTAGAACATTTCTACAAGGTCCAACACCAGCTTTCACCAGCACACTGAGGCATTGATTCACGAGACCCCATTACAGGGTTGAAACATTTTATTAGAAGTACTAACACATTGCTAAGTGTGTTTTGACACTGTCAGAACCCATTTACACCTCCTTTTATGGCTAAATTTTTTTCTCATTTGGATGAATAGGTAAAAGTGAGGTGAAAGGATTTTATTCAGCTGGGTTTCATGGATCACAGAATCACAAAATGGTTTGAGTTGGAAGAGACCTTAAAGATCTCCCCTTGTTCCAACTCCCTGCCCTGGGCAGGGACACTTCCCACTATTCAAGGTTGCTCCAAGCCCCATCCAGCCTGGCCTTGGACGTTTCCAGGGATGGGGCAGCCACAGCTTCTCTGGGCAACTTGCAAACCCTCACAGGGAGGAATTTCTCCATAATATCCCAGCTGAACCTTCCCTCTTTCAGCTTAAAGGCATTCCCTCTTGTCCAAGATAAGATGCCTTATGCTTCAAACACTGAAAGTAAAGTATTAAAACACCAAAGTCTAAATGCTCTGGGAGAAACATTCTCCCTTTTCGTACCCAGTCTGACAATCATCGTCTCAAGATAACAAAACCTCATTTCTGAGCAATGAAACACATGATTCAGGTGAAAGCATCATTTGCTTATCCTGGACTCTTATGCATCAGTATCCCCATGCAAAACCAGAGAAAAAGGCAGAAAATGTTCTTTTACTCACTTTCCTTTGTTAAACACTGAGAAGCTGATGTTGTGGGACCCTGGAGGAGAAAAAATTAATATACTTTATGGCAAAGCATGGAGTGCATCCTACCAAACCTTGCACAGATGTCCTGGGCCCGATTCTCCTCTCCTCTATTTTATATATTTAATTCAGAGTATCTCTCCCAAACCAGAAGCTTGCTGCTCAAAGTCTTCAGAAGAAACTAGAAGCTTCTTCAGAGTGCTTGGAAGTGAGGAGAAATTAATTGGATCCAACTTCCTACCAGAGAGAGAATACAAGGGAGCATCCAATTTATTCCTCTAATAAAGCATTATGGGGAAGGTCCATCACAGATAAGGAGGATTAAAGTAAACTGAGCAAAGACCCCAAATCACACTTTTACTGTCAGCAATGTCTGCATGATGTCGTGGTTTCAGTTCATGTTCTCTCAGGCTGTGCAGAGGACACAAACCATGGCAGTGGCTCTGTTGAAGGCTCGTGAGCCTTGATCTGAAGCTGCTTTTGTGCACTCAGCCCTGAGCAACATGCCTGTCTTTGAAGACAGAGCAGAATCTCTATCCTCTGGAGTTGCAGGAATGATGGAAACCCACAATTTTTACCCCTTTTCACCAACCTATGTGGTTCCCTTCCAACCGGCACTGCAGGGTCCCCAGTCCATCCTCTGCCTGAATAGGGTAACTGTGGAGAGACAAAAGACTTGGCTGAGTCTTGGGAGCAAAACCAGCAAAATACAGTGAGAAACATCTAAACAATAGGTGTATAAGCCCACATCTCCTAAGATAGTCCCACTTGGCTCCATTTAGAGACAAAGGAGAGAAATAGGTGTGATGGGAGAGGAACGACCCATCTTCCCACTAATGGTCAAGAGTTCAGCAGCTTAGGAGGATGTCTCTCAGCAGCACAGTGTTCCAGCTTGGGCTCCTTTACACCTATTCCCTGAAGCTGATCCTGTTGGCAACCTTCAGAGCCCCCACTTGAAACAAAAAGCTGGGCAGGAACAAATGTGGGCACAGGGGCAGGATGAACAGGAGGACAAAAGCATTTCCCCTCTCTTTGCTCCTCTGCGGGTCCCTAATCTGTAAAAAGGAGCAGGTAGCAATGAAACCAGACACACTGGCATTACATCAACTTCTGGAGGTATGGAACATTGGAAATCCCATCAACAATTCATATTTACATTTCAGTTCTCCTCTTGGGAGACAGGAAGAATTTTACACTGCAATAAGGAGGTCCATCAAGGACCCCAGGAGCCTTAGCACAGTCTTCTGTGGGAAGTCTGATTCCCTGTTAAAGTAGCTTCCTCCTTTCCTGGGGCTCACAGGCACTGTAAGAAGTGCAGCAACCCTCACACACCCCATCACAGACCATAAAGTCAACTCCCCATGGTCTGTCTCCACTTCAAGCCAAAGCAGGAGAGTTTCTGCAAAAGCCATGATTTTGTTTTTAGTTCTGTACCCCTGCACCAAGACAAACCAAAAATAAGAGAAGAACTGACATGCTTCCAGTTCGTCTGTCAGCAAAAGAGCAGAGGCTGGTCCATCCATCTCCTGCTGTAAGGATAGCTGGCCTGGGCAAAAAAATAAACAGGAGAAATGATACATGAAGCAACACAGACCTTCACAGATGAAAACCTGATATTGCTAAAATTGGTAATTTGTATTTTCATTTGGGACAGGAATTTCCTCTCACTTGTATATAACATTTATTAATCTCTTATCTCTTTGCCTGCAAGGTGTGTTCCCCAACTACTGCAAGAACTGCATCTCTGTAAAGATCATGGGTGTCAGGAACATCTCTGAGACACCCCATGCCAGCTCTGAATGACCTGATGCTTCCTCCCTGTAGGCAAGGCTGAGCTCCAGGAGGGCTATACCTATCCTTACCTTCCACAAGCAGCAGGCAGCATCCCTTACAGCAAGTGCATTCAAGAAACAGCTCAGTCATTTCTTTATTTCATTGAGCAGAAACACTACAAACCACCTCTGCAGAAAGCACCTGAGCTCCTAATAGCAAATTTAGTTATCCCCACCTTAAAGAACCAATATGGAACAACCTCTGCTGGAGAGTAGGAATCAGTCTGGAATAATAAATTCAGAGTAATTAGCAGAATAGGAAAAGGTTGGCAATGATTCTTTGGGAATGAACAGGCAATTATGGTTAATATGTAATTAAAACCTATAATGCAAACAGCTTGTGATGACCCATCCTTCAGAGTGTAGTTTTCTATGACCAATGCTTCAGAGAGCAGTTTTATGAGGTTTTAATAAAAGACCTTGCTTTTATTAATACCGGTGGCTGATATTGAGAACCTTTCCTTTTAAGGAAGACTGGAAAAAAATTCAGTACTGCCAAATGTATGTTCATCATCACTGGACCATTGCATCCCATATACAGGATGGAAAAGGGTGCTGAACACACTTGAAAATATAAACCCATTCTCTTTCTTTGTTCCAAATCCTGAATCAGTGTGACTGAAGGACAGACTGCTCTGGTCAAGTCCAAGACCCCACCTGGTACATATTTCCTAACACACTAAAAATGGGCAAATTATTCATGTGAAGCTCCAAAGGGAACCTGTCTGGTATGCTGTGATTTTGAGGCCATTTCCTTCTGGTGAGGTTAAGCTGTAAATGAGTAATCCAGCAGGAGAGCACAAGGCACGTCCAGCCTGCCATCACACAGAGCAGCCTTTCTGCCCATGGAGCAAAGGTTTCACAGTTCCACCGAGGCAGGTAAAATAATAATTAATATCAGACAAAGGAAGCTGATGGGCAGCAGCATAGGGGCTGAGAAATGGGTGCATCTGGTACCACAGGAATCTGCACTGGACTTTCATTTACACTAGCAAATAATTTGATTAATTAACAAGGGGCATTTCCATTCAGCCTGAGAAGCCATTAAAAACCATCTAGTGGTTAAATATCTGCTGCTGCAATTAAAGTTTTCAACTACTGAGAATACACACCTTTCCTAGCTCCTGAAATGATCCTTAAAATGCCAGAAAACTGACTATGGATTAATAGTTTTTCTCTAAAACACTCATCTGGGCTTATTTCTTCATTGCCATTGACACAAGTCCAAGGAAATCATTAATTAGTATTTGATAACATATCCATGCATATGAAAATACATATGATAGACATCAGCACAATGTTGATGCTCATTTTGGATTTGCTGTTCTTAAAGGACTGCTGTCCTGAAGTTTCTGAAATCTGCTTTTTTCTCTTGCATGTAATCATAGAAACCACAAAAAAAAAAAAAAAATCAGACCTTTGAGAACAAGGAAACACCCAAAGAGGATTTAAAGAAGGCAACAGCGAGGCCTTTTGTCTCAAAATACTTCTCCTTTGTCTTCTGTCTCTTCAGAGCATCTGCTTCAAACTAATAGTTTTTCTTAAAAAAATAAAACCCAAATGGGGAGGGAAAATTTATTTAACTTTTTGATTCTGACATTATTTTAATTAGTTAAATTCTAATTTGCCAGCCAGAATAAAATCTACAGCAACCAGCTGCAATTACAGTACAACTCACACTGAGCTGTGATTGACTGTGCTGCCAGTAAACAAACCAACCAGCTTAATGGACCAGTTGCAATTAGATTAACAAAGTTTGCTGGAGCCCAACTCATGAGCTGCAATAAACCACAAAGGAAGTAAATGGCAATTCTGGGCCAACTGGTTGCAATTTATTGCTGTCGAGGAGGCTGATGGAAGAAATGCCAATTTACAGGGAGTGGGGCAGATAGCTGCATAATTACCCATCAATATAATCCACATTGAAGTCAAGGGTCTCATATCTTCCAGCAATTGTCTTCCCATAAATCTGTATTAAATTTCCTGTTTAAAGGGAAATGCAAATTGAAGTGAGCCTTTTAAAAGCAGAGAACTTATTTGCAGATTTTGTGAGCTGAAGAAAAGGAATCCTTGGTCTTTATGAACTTTGCAGAGGTGCCTGCACTGATGGCTACTCTCAGCTTCTACCATGGCTCAAGATGACTTTGAACTCAATTCACTTTTTCCAAAACATGTCTTTGTTTGCCACCAAAAAAGTCCATTCCCATTTTTTTAGCAGATCTCCTGTAGTTGCACTGAGAAGGCATTTTCCTCAACTCTTTTGTTGACTAAACCCCACATTCTAACTCCATTCCACTGTATGAACTCAGGAGACAACCAAAATGACACCATCTGTACATTAAAGAGGGTGAAGATCTGAAAAAGGAACTCAGCACATCTGTGTCCAGCTGAATGACTCCCAACACTCCAGTGACCACACTGGGTGAGAGCCTCGTTCAGTCACCTGCAGAGGTGTCTCACATGAGTCGAGGCACCCTGTGAGACACCTTTAGCATTAGATATTGGGAAGCAATTCTTCCCTGTGAGGGTGGGGAGGCCCTGGCACAGGTTGCCCAGAGAAGCTGTGGCTGCCCCATCCCTGGAAGTGT
>JAWWMO010000121.1:112271848-112283198 GCA_035047845.1 Dendrocincla fuliginosa
CACTACTTTGGACTCCGAGGTAAAAAAAAAATCCCTTGACAATTGAGTCTAACCATTAATCTAGCACTGCAAAATCCACAACCATGTCCCTGGGTGCCACATCTACACATCTCTTAAATCCCTCCAGAGGTGGTGACTCCACCACTTCCCTAGTGTTTGGCCATCCTTTTAAGGAAGAAATTTTCCTTAGTATCCAATCTAAACATCCCCTGGTGCAACTTGAGCCAATGTCCTTGTCCTGTGTCTTGTAACTTAGGAGAAGAGGCCAACCCCCACCTTGCTCCAGTCTCCTGTCAGGGAATTGTAGAGAGTGACAAGGTTCCCCTGAGGCCCCTCGAAGCTCCCTCAGTCACTCATCATCAGACCTGTGCTCCAGGCCCTTCCTTTGCCCTTTTTTTGGATATGCTCATTTTCCCCACCTCCTCTATGATCCCTCTGTGTCCTCCCTGACACACACAGATGTTGCTGACAGCCCAATAAATAGCATCAAAATTCAGATTGAAGACACCAATTCATTTTTTGGGTTTTTTTTTCCAAGCCTTCCTTAAACCATTCCCTTTCAGAGCTCATTCTTTGCCTTCCCTCCTCCTCATGGTCCTGTTAAATATATATGAGTAGCCACAGATTCCCTCCAGCAATGGCCACTTCTGGGAAGCAAAGGCAACATCACACCATACCCCAGGCTGGAGCTGATGTGGAAAAAGAAGCCAAAACCAGCATGAAATTCAGGCCACTGGCTGACATAAGTCTTCTGAGCTGCTCAAACTTGTTGCTGCCTGCAGCAGCCTTTTTCAGCCTAATGTGGAAGCAAAATTAATTTTTAATATACATAGCTCCCAGGTCCCAGCCTCAAAACAAAGAGACACACTGTGTTTTATTTAGCTTGGAATGTGCCTCATTAACAGCATCCCCTGGTGATTTTTCATCAACTCTCTAAGTCAGCTGAACCACCTGGTGACGCTTCAGCTTTAATGTGCAATTTACTGAAAAGGCTGGTCTCTCCTGCTCAGTACTCAAAGCCAGCTTAGAGGTGGGATGTGACTTCTAAACACACCACGGCTCATCCTGAAACATGAATCATGGTAGAGAATTCTGCTCTGCAAGAGATCATAGAATTCTAGAATGGTTTGAGTTGGAAGAGACCTTGAAGATCATCTTGTTCCAACCCCCTGCCATGGGCAGGGACACCTTCCACTGTCCCAGGTTGCTCCAAGCCCCATTCAACCTGGCCTTGGACACTTCCAGGGGTGGGAAAGCTGCAGCTTCTCTGCACAGTCTATGCCAGAGCCCCTGACCCTCACAGCCAAGAATTTCCTCCTAGCATCTAAACCTTTGCTCTTCCAGTTTGAAGACATTCCCCCTTGTCCTGTCTCTAACATGCCCTTGTAAATCATCTCTCTCCATTTCCTTGTAGGTTCCCTTCAGGAACTGCAAGGCTACAATTAGGTCACCTCAAAACCTTCTCTTTTCCAGGCTGAACAATTCCAATTCCTCAGCCTTTTTTCACAGCAGAGGTATTCCATCCCTCTGATCCTCTTGGTAGCCTTCTCTGAACTCACTCCAACAGGTCAGTGTCCTTCCTGTGCTTGAGACCATTGTCATGAATTGGTTAATACCACCATATCCCAAAACATCCTTAGACAATGTGCATGACCCAGCAAGCCAAAGGGAAAATCCTGGTTGGAAGAGTAGTGATCTCTCAAAACAACTGAGCAACAGGTATGAAATCACAGCTGAGGTCTGAACATTCCAAATCTTGCTCGTCTGAGGTGGAGATCGGTCCTAAATGTGAAGAGATTTCCACAACAAGTCAACACAGTCTTCTGACACAATAAGAGCTTCTGAATGTGTGGCTTAAGGGCACAGATAAATCAATCTCAACTCAGCTTTTTCAGCCACTTAGGTCACCTAGTCTACCCAGTGCCACTCATGAGTACCTCAATCCATCAAGTTTTCAGGGATAGAAGGAGCATCCTAATTTCTTGTCCTGACATGCAATCAGATCTACAGTATATGAGAGATAAAAGAATCATGGCCAGCACATTAAGGGAAGTGATTCTCTCTCTACTCTACTTTCATGGGGCTCCACCTGGAGTATCACATCAAACTCTGGGGCCCCAACTTCAGAGGGATGTGGAGCTGCTGGAGCGAGTCTAGAGGAGGCTACAGAGATGCTCAAGGGCTGGAGCCCCTTTGCTCTGGAGAGAGACTGGAAGAGCTGGGGGAGTTCAGCCTGAAGAAGAGAAGGATCCAGGGAGTCCTGAGAGCCCCTTCCAGTGCCTAAAGGGGCTCCAGGAGAGCTGGAGAGGGACTTGGGACAGGGGATAGAGGGACAGGACACAGGGAATGGCTTCCCACTGGTAGACGGCAGGGTTAGATGGGATATTGGGAAGAAATTCTTGGCTGTGAGGGTGGGCAGGCCCTGGCACAGGGTGCCCAGAGTGGCTGTGGCTGCCCCATCCCTGGAACTGTCCAAGACCAGGTTGGATGGGGTTTGAAGCAACCTGGGATAGTGGAAGGTGTCCCTGCCCATGGCAGAGGGGTGGAACAAGATGGTCTTAAAAGTCCCTTCAAATCCAAACCATTCCATGATTTCATTATTTCAACATGTTTCCTGTGACACTTTGTCTGAAGTTTGACTCCTTTCAATACCTTAAATTCTTTACCATTTCTATACTTCCTCAGCAATTACCTTGAAAGAATAATTCTCTTTCTCCAGCCCTGTCAGGTTGTTAATCACAGCTCCTTTAAAGGTCACCTCCACATAGTACAAACCCTCCTGGGGTGAAGACCTAGGTGGAAAAAAATGTGTTATATCATATTATTTTTATATAGATTTGGTTTATTTTTTAGGAAACACCAGGTCTTTCCATTCTTACCAGATCCAATGGGGTCTCAATAGAGCAAAGCAAATTTACTCTTTCAACCCAAACTTCACCCGTATGAACCCATACTCAAAGTCAACAATTTAAAAGAAATGTGGTGGCACAGCAAGGCATGACAGTAAAGCAAAGAAGGTGACAGGACTACATCAGAACTCTACTCAAATTATAAGTTAATACAAAACACAAACATGTTCATCAGACATGCACAAACAATAATTGTTATTCATTAGTAATAAAATGACCCAAGGCTGCCTGGATCTGCAGGGCATCTTGATCCTGGTCTGTAAATTAATGCTGCATCCTTAATGCACACAGTTCCTCAGCACAATTAATTCTCAGAATTAACTCCCAGCCAAATTACAGCAGCAAGAGACGGATGAGCCTCATCAGGGTCCCTCTTACAGCCTTGAGGCACCCCAGTCTTCCAGTCAAACAACCCTTTTATAAAGTTATGACAGGATAGAAAACAGGCAGCTCAGACTGCCATGCTGGTCCTTGAAACCATATTTATTTCCTGCTCCACTCATAACCTCTCTCTATGATCTTGGATAAGTTGAGGATACTAAAAGCTGATAAAATTTTCACCAATATTTTCTTAGCTGTTTAGCATCTGAGAATTAGATGTGTACAAGCCTTTGAAGGTCTGAGTCTAGACTGTCCAGGAAGCCTCACTGTGACCCTCATGCTTCATGAAGTTGAAACAAGAATAAATGCAGCAGTTTAGGAGGTGCTCAGGTGTGGGCATGGTAGGAGATAAAGGAATTCTTCTAACTCTCAAATTGCCTGTACAGACACTGAAAGAAAATGAGGATCCTACCAAATAAATACCAAGGTCTCGCTCACAATATAGTCATGGATCATACCTTGTTCTGCATCTTACAGTGGGCAAGTCAAAATACAGAGGAGAGACATCACAGGGCAGCCTGGGCAGGTCTGGGTTCACCAGGGACACCTCCAGCTGGGACACACTGGCTGGAGAGACAGATTCTGTCTGCTGGCATGTTGTTCCTAAGCAATAAAGGCAGTCAGAAGAGCTCTGTGAGGACAGGATCACTCACATTCAGTCACATAGGACACATTTTTTAAAGTATAATCCAGTTTCTCTTTAGGAGTAGTGCTTAGAGCCCTTGATGAGGCTTTTTAAAATTATGTTTGTGTGATTTTATGTTGTGGTTTGACTTCAGTCAACAATTCAGCCCCACACAGCCACACACTCACTTTCCCCCTGATGGGATGAGGGAGAGAATTGGAAGGGTAAAAGTGAGAAAACTTATGGATGGGGGTAAAACCAGTTTGATAATGAAAAAGAAAAAAATTGTAAAGAAAAGAGAAAAAGTAAAGACAGAAAAATAAACTCCAAAAGGACAAGTGATGCAAATGAAAACAGCTGTTCATTGCCAAATGATTGATGAACAGCCAGTCCCTGATCTTTAAAAATTCATGTTTTATCTGAGCATGAACCACGACATTTAACCTTTGCAGCGTAATCAAACACAACAAGAAATGCAGAAGGCTCACGCACAACTCTTCCTTTGCTCCCCATCTTCACAGATGGTTCCCAGCCCACAGACACACTTTAAATGGCAACAGTGGTTTCTTGATTTACAGCAAACTATACATTTCCTCCTGCTTCCAGGAAGGTTTTTCCCCTTCTCCCAAGGACTATCTCTTTCCCCTCAAAAAAAACCTCCCTAACTCAGCTTGAACTGAGTTCCCAGCTGTGAGTGTCTGCCTGCACACAGTGCTGTGGGGAAACATCTCCCTTGAATCACTTAGTTAGAAAAGACCTTTAAGATCATTAAGTCAAATCATTCCCCCAGCACCACCAAGTCTGCCATGAAAACATGTCCCCAAGTGCCACATTCACACATCCTTCAAATTCCCCTGATGGCTCTACCACTGCCCTGAACAGCCTGTGCCAGGGCTTGACAACCCTTTCCATGAAGAAATTGTTCTGAATATCCAATATAAAACTCCTCTGGCACAACGTGAGGCCCTTTCCTCTTGTCCCATTGGGAGAGGAGACCTACCCACCACGATCCACCCTCCTGTCAGGGAGCTGTAAAGACCCGAGTTTCCTTTCTTGCCTTCATTTAGTCATCTCTATGGGAATGCACAATATTGAGGCAAAGGCTGGTCTCTCTCATTGTAGTTAAAAATGATTGAGTGTCAGAACTTGAGCAGCTAAACCAAGCATACAGCTGGTTCAGAACCCAACTTTCTTTCCAATGAATCAATATTCATCACTGTGGAAAATCAGGCCTAGTTTCACACTGCAGGGTTTGGTCCCAATGAGGACTTCTCAATTTCTGTGATTTAAATTCAGATCTATTATGTTTTTAAAGCTCCAGTATCACAGGACCTATGAAGGGAGGAGATTTTCAGCTTTTCTTCATTAAAAAAGGTCACAGGGAAGACATTTCTAGCTCTACATCTGCAAAAATAAGGTAAAAGATTCGACTTCTCTTGCTCAGGAAAAACTTTCAGTCATAGCTTAGGAAGTGATAACTTCAAGCTGAGTTCATGTTATGAATGTCAGCGCCCACAGCTCTTTTGCTTGGGGTTTGCCACTCCAACCACACCTCTCTGAATGAAGTTGATTCTCTGCTACATTTACATCCCTGGAAGTGTTCAAGGCCAGGTTGGACAGGGCTTGGAGAAACCTGGTCTAGTGGAAGGTGTCCCTGCCCATGGCAGGGGTTTGGAATGCGATGAGCTTTAAGGTTCCCTCCAACCCAGCCTTTCTGTGACTCCACTTTGACATGGACTTCCTAGGAATTCAACACTCACCATCCAGAGTGATGGTGATCCAGGTTCCTCCAGCGACGCTGCCCTCGCAGGGCTCAATGAGTGATCCTGTGACTGCCACTGCAAAAACAACCTCCATCAGGCTGAAGGGTGATGCAAACACCTAAAATACCTCATTCAACATGAGGCACACCGGTCTGAGAGCTGTCCTCCCATGATCCCATCCTTCAGCTCATTTCTCCTTCTCAGGAAGCCAAATTAGTCATATTGGCCCTCTTTTTTCTCCCCATTGTGTCCCACATTTAATAATCTTGCCTCCCCTCAGGGGGGTTTTAGTGCCCTCAGGACTTGGTTCACCAAGCTACAGCTTCCTGTCCTCCCCAAGAATTAAAATAAAGATGATAAACTTTGTGTTTACTCCTCCAGCTCTCAAAGAAACATCTTTGATGACTTCTGTGCACCCTCCCAAGTTAAGGCTGCCCACAAAACATAACCTCTTTGGGCTCCAAAACAGCCTGTCCAGCTCCTTCTTTCTGAAGACTTAGGAAAGACATACAGACCTGGAAATGAGCTTCTGCTTCATGGTGTTACATCACCTATAACTTGGTATGCCATGCCTTTCATAAAAGCATCAAGTTCTTAAGATAATTTAGGCTTTATTTTGGGCACCCTTCTCTTCTGAAGCTAAGACATGAACGAGTGGCTGGCTTTCTTTTTAACCCCTGATCAGAATATTTCAGAAGTCATTTTACAGTGTTATCCAGTTTCCTGATTAACACTTTAGGAGATTTCAAACTTTTTAGCTGCATCTGGATGCAATCTCAAACAGCAGGGTTCATCACTGAAGCCAAAAAATTGGAGCCCTTAATATCAACATGCAAACAGTGACGTGTATCAAGTGAATCAAACCAATGGTTGTCATATGAACTCAGAACACAGTAAATTAAAAATTAATTAAAAAATCGACACTGGCTATGGAAATAATGCCATGAAAAAACAGTGATATGGGGGACAGTGTCTGGTATGCTGCAGTCAATATCCTGTAATATTCAGCACCTTTTAGAGATGCTTACCCATGTCAGGATACAGCCAGCCTGTATCCAACCCAGTGGCACTGGATTTTCCTGGTGTTTTATGACTAGAGTAGTTGGAGGCAGCACCTCTCCATCACCCACCTGCCAAGAATATCAGCCCAGCACTCAGAAAGGGTGTTCTCCAAAGGTTCATCTTGAAGGCTGGGTGAGGAATTCACAAGAGTCTGGCTCCAGAATCATGGCTTGGGGCCTTAGGACCTTCCCTGGAATGTTAAAACAAACCAATGTGCATTCTTTCTTCACAGTGCAAACCTGTGGGAGCAACAGCTGTGACCTGTTCTAATAATTAAATAAAATAAACATTTGAGTACTGGTAGACTAGTATTGCTGTCATAACCAGACAAATCCCACATTCCCATTATATACTCCATGTCAGGAACTGTTCTAACATTTAAAGACAGACCATCAGCTTCTGCTGCCTTCGTCCTGGGTTTTGTACTAGTATGGAAAAAAACCTGGGTGAACTAATTTAACCACATTTTTAAATCATAAAATGGTTTGATTTGGAAGAGGCAATGATCCTCTTGTTCCAACCCACCAGTCAAGGGCAGGAACATCTTGCACTAGACCAGGTTGTTCAAAGCCTCATCCAACCTGGCCATGAACACTTCCAGGGATTCAGTATATGTTTCTTTTATTGCTATTACCATAAACATGGCTTTATGATAATTCATATATTATACATCACAGTCATTATATCTCCAGAAAAAACACTCCTCAGAGCCATTGGGTAAGAGCAGGGTTGCCCAGGGTTACTCAGTGGAAGAAGGGTGGGATGGCACCCCAGAAAAGAGCAAAAACTCTTAGAGATTAAACTGGAGCAGCAGGTTTAGTTGTCCATAGCTATGGCAAGCACACTGTCCCCACAGACCAAATTCTAAGTTTCTATTGCCCACTGTACCACAAGGCACTGTAACTACTCTCACTGTATTTCTTGCACATTTTAACACACTGCAATGTGCAGTGGTTGGAGTCCAGTACTCTGATGCAAGTGAATGTTGCATTTCAAAGCAGGTGCATAAAATATCATTTAGATTTAATTTTATTATTCTTAATACATCTTTTTTTCTGGTATTACTTACCTTATTCAATTTGTTCTTCTACCATTTCTCCGATGAGTGAAGTGCAGGAGCTCCAGTACCAGCACAGTGATAACTACTCCATCCCTTTGATGCCAGCTCTACAATTTTCAGGCTGAGGCTGTGCTACACACTTGGTTCAGTGCTGAAACCCACCAGACAAGTTTCTCAAAATGCTCAAATCCTTTTACAGACAGCTCAGAGCTGTCCACTGAGTGTGCTTAATTATTAACCTAAGCTACTTGCTACTATTAACTGTTTTGTTGCAAAACTGTAAGAATCATAACAAGAGTAACCTGAAATTGTTCTTCCATTGGTATATGATTAGATCCTGCAACAGGAGGACATTACTTCATTTTATCCTCTTTTTTCCCCCCCTACAACATGACAAAAACTGATGGAATGGTTTCTTGACATGCCAATATTCAATCTGGGTCTGACTTTCACAGCAAGTGGATTTCAAGAGTCCCTTATATAATCTCAATTCAATTTTAATGTGGTGTTCCCAACACTGTCTGCATTTGGTGGGAATTATGCCCAAATGGGTGTTTAGATGCCTTACCACATCTCAAACACCTACAGCCCTGCAGATCCTTTACCACTCACTGTGGAAAAGCTGGTAGGGGATTTCGTGTTACTTCTCACCCCATGGACAGATTTCATTACAGGGAAGACCCAACTCAGCCCACCTCAGCCATGGAACAGCATCTCTACTCCCACCTCTACGCTCACCTGTTTGAACCCCAGATGGATTTTGGTGGAGTCACCAGATGGGCTCCTGAGCCCCTACAATTCCATAGATGCCTTCATGGAAGTTTCCACTGAAATTCAGGAGAAGCTCTGAGACCCCACAGCATAACTGAAGTTTAATGAGTTACCATGAACCAAACAACAGTGGTATGTATTCATCCTCTTACCTCATCCCCAAAGGGAGGTGAAATGGGATTGCTTGTTCTTCCTCAGCCGCAGTTCAGAGACACGGTGGCACAAAGTCACGGGCAATCAACTCTCAGTGAAGGTCTGGAGCAATGCCCAGCAGGGGAACAAGCTGTGTGTCCTTTATTCTTAGGCCAAGCCCCAGTGCCTCAGCTACATATAGCCAATGATTACAGGAACCCAATGCAAATTAACCCCATCTTGCTCATTAATCTACACCCAGTTTACTTATTAGCTGGGACGACAGTGGAAACACAGTCAGAAGAAAGAGTAAACTGGAGGGAATTCTCAAACAAAACAGTAGTGCTAAAGAAGAGATAGTTCAAAGCTGACAACTTGAACACAGCAGACACAGTGAGATTCTGGTGAAAAGGTCCACTGACAGAACCAAATGAGGGAATGGAACAGGTCCAAAACTCTGCCTGGGACACCCCTCAGGAACAAGAGGGGACAGGGCTAGAGACTCAACTACAATATGGGTGCACAATCCAGCTAGATCGGGAATAAGGCTGAAGACCACTGTTCCTGTAACAGAACTCAGGGAAGGAAGGAGGAGCATGAGCCATGAGCCAACAGCTGAGGTTAAATAAGGCTCCTGATTCATGGACAGGGTATTGATGGAGGTCCCAGGTGAGGCTGGTCAGGGTCATCGTGGCTCATTGATGTCCTCAGTACCCTGACACTTCTGTTCCCAGCATACTCTGTCACTCAAATTATCTGTGACATTGTCAGCAAAAGAAATGAGTTATTACCTCTGTCATTCTTTATAGCAGTCCATGACACAATCTTAAGGAAATGCTTTATTGAGTTAAAAAATCAACTAAATGCCGAAGATTTGCAGATCAGAAAGATTTGATTGAGGAGTTTATTCTCTGCAGAAAGTAACAGATTAGGTAAGATAATGCATCTTCAGGGGAGACATCCACCTGAAGGCGTTGAAACATGAAGAGAGAGAAGATGATGGAAAATCTTTGTCCTAATAACCAGAAATAGACCCAGAATTCAGACCAGGAGAGGCATGGCCAAGTCACAGAGGGGCCATGTTATATGCCATGTAAATCCTCTCCCCACCACAAGCTGATGACCGTGTTTAGGGTTATTACACAGCAAAGAGGAAAGCAGCACAGATTGATGAGCAAGATCATGTTTGGATCTGTGTGCAAACCCTTTTTTTTCTGCTGAAGGAAAACAAACCATCAGTCCTGGTATTGTTTGTTTGCAGTTACTCATTTAGGGTTTGTAGATGTTGGGTGTATGAGTGAAAATGGCCTTATGGATAAGACTCAACATCACTAATCTGAGAAAAATTCCTGAATTGCAACAAGGAAGGAGACAGAGAGAAAAAGCAGGAGGGGTGAGTAGTGGCTTTTTGTCACTAGGTGGAAGTGTGGAGCCATCTAAGACCTGCCTGCTCCTTGAAACACAACCCAAAGGTGGCCAAGTTGCCACTGCTCTGCCTAACACAGGTCCAGGAGCATTTTCTGTTACCTCCTTGCACTTGAGGAACAAGCAGACAACACAGGAAAAGGAGAGGTGGGACCTGTTCCCAGCTCTTTCACTCCCTGACAAATGATTTGGGCTAAACAGCTCCATCCTCAAGTCATCACCTTGTAAGATTGTGTTGGCAGGGCTCTGCCCATGAGGCCTTTTGCATGCCAGGTGCTCCCAAAGGGAAGCAGCATGGAGAGACTCATTTTCCCCAGGACTTGCAGCATTTCTGGGATGGAAGACCCTTGCAGGAGCATAGTGGGGGGTCCCCTCATGCTCCCCCAACCATCACACTGCGGCCACCTCGCGAGAGGAATGTGGCAGTTGTCGGACACCACATGGTACCTCCAACAGAACAGCTGAGGGGAGGATACAGTGGGATAAGGGAAGGTTTAGCAATTTTGTCTGCAACCACTCAGGGGCTCCCCTCCTCCCTCACAATCCTGCTGATGTGTGCACCTCCCTACATCAAGGGCACTGGACATTCCTGCCTGCTCCTCACCAAAGTCAGACACCATCATGAGGGAGTGATGTGGGAATGCTGCCTGTGCTCACACTTCCTGTACCTAGACCTGTAAAGAGAGCACAAAGCACCCCAAGGGAAAGCCAGCCTCATGGGGTTTGTGCCTAGATCATAGAATGATAGAATCATAGAATCACAGGATGGCTTGGGTTGGAAGGGGACATTAAAGCATATCTATTCCAGCCTCCCTGCCACGGGCAGGGATGTCACTCACTACGTCAGGTTGCTGAGCTGACCAGTGCTATGTGAGTGATGGTGTTGGTCACCTGGTGACCAGCAGCATTGTCTTCTCTTGAATATGCCTTTTGAGAAGCAGCTTCTGTTGCAATGCATGGTGTGCTGTGCTGGACACACAGTGAGGAAAAACAGCTTGAAACTGCTTGAACTTAGAGACTCAGTCCAGACACAGGGCTTGGATAGAGATCTCGGCTTTCCAGTTTGGCATTGCCATAAAATCATGGAATGCTTCAGACCATCTTGTTCCAACCCCCTGCCATGGGCAGGGACACCTCCCACTGTGCCAGGTTGTTCCAAGCCCCATCCAACCTGGCCTTGGACACTTCCAGGGATGGGGCAGCCACAGCTTCTCTGGGCAAC
>JAWWMO010000121.1:112283298-112293643 GCA_035047845.1 Dendrocincla fuliginosa
CCAAGCCCCATCCAACCTGGCCTTGGACACTTCCAGGGATGGGGCAGCCACAGCTTCTCTGGGCAACCTGTGACAGGGCCTCACCAACCTCACAGGGAAGAATTTCTTCCCAACATCTAATTTAAATCTACCCATTTTCAGTTTAAAACCGTTATCCCTTGTCCTTGGAAGGCTGGGTTACTAGAAGACATATACCCTGAAAGTCTTACAAGGCCCTGCACTGGCCATGCCACTCCGTGTAGAGCTCTTACAGCTGCTCTTTCCTTCTATTAATACTTCACCTTTTGTGTATTGACACCCACTTCCTAGCAACCAAGGTCACAGAGAAGCTGTTAAGAAGCTGGGCTGATTGAGAATAACTCCTGTGGTTTGATGTCTCTTTTCTTGAGGGGCTTGTTAGACACCAGCAGGCAGAGTGCTGAGCTGGAATGTCCAAGGGAACCCAGGGGATTTGGAAACCCTGCTCTGATCAAGTTTCCCTCTGAATCCTGGTCATCCTCCTGCCCTCCCTCAGAATCCATCTGGGTGGAGCACCCTTGGGAGGATGAGTTGGGACAGTGCAGTAGTGCTAAGCAAGGGTCTGGCACATATCAGCCAAATTTGTCCCCTGGGCACCCACAGGGGTTGGGTTTATTAAGGTATAATCCAGTGGTCTCCACAGTCCAGGTAAATACCTCTCACTGCTATTGATTCTGCACCTACTGCCTTCCCACTTTCTAGAGCCCTGAGCGTCCTTCTAGCAGGGCCAGCACCACAGCCTTAAATCTCTGCCCTCACCAAGCCCCTGTGTTTAGTCCTGGGTTTGCTGGAACAGGCTCAGCTGCCCACCATGGTGAGATCCATGCCCATCCCATACTGCTCCTAGCCACAGGAGAAGCACTGAGATAAGCTGGCTTTAGAGTTTAAGTGCAACTTGTGTTGCAAAATGGCACATAAAATATCCCATCTTTTCTTCTAGGTCTCAATGGACTTCAGTCACCAGCCAGTTATGTCTGAGTTCTCAAAGGTAAGGCTGGAAGAATAGTCAACCAGGGATGAGCAGAGGCATTTCCGAAGTGATGTCTGGTTTTGGTACATTCAATTCCTCACCAAACACCTTAACGTAGACATCTGAGAATGAAAAAGACAATACTGCCAGTTCATGATCATTCCCAAATCAGAAGAAAGAGCCCCTGGTAAGTCAGGAATCATAGAATCACAGAATGGTTTGGGTTGGAAGGGTTCTTAAAGATTACACCGTTCAAACCCTTGTCAAGGTGACAGGCAGGGACACCTTCCACTAGCCCAGTTTGCTGGGATGTCCCATCCAGCCTGACCTTGAACACTTCCAGGGATAGGGAGTTCACAGCCTCTCTGGCCAGGATGGCACACAGAGTTCGTTCTCTTTCCTCTATGTTTTAGGCACCAGGCCATGATCTCCCCAGCTGAGCTGCTCCCTGACCTGCCATGATTTACACAAGGAGAGAGAGTGAAGCCAGAGAATATTAACATGAGTACCGCATGAGCTCATCTAGGGAAGATAATAAGAATTCCACAAAAGGACATTTAAAGTCAACTAAGAAGTTGAAAAGCAAAAGCATCCTTTGTATTTATTGGGCCACAACAATACTTTCACATTTCTCTTCATTCCAGATTCTTCACACTGGGAAAAAAAAACACATTCTCTTTCTTAGAAATCCTAACATTCTTAATATTAACTTTTTTCATATTTTAAAACCTTTTATTACCAATATTTCTACTTACATTTGCAGCTCATAACTGAGCTGCCTGACTTGCCTGGCTCATTTTTATACCTGATTTGCAACAGATTCAACTCTTGCCTTTGAGAGGAAAAACGCTGGTGCTTCCAGGACCCTTCCTGTGTGTCTTTCCAGGGTCTCTTTTCAGGATGATAAAACCCTGTTGAACTTGTCCCCATAGCTACTCTCGCTGCATTTTTAAACAGGCACTGGACTTCTTTATATACTAAATTTATTGCCAGTGCAGCTGCTTTAATAACAGGTTTGAGACTTCTTTGGTTTCAAGGTTGAGTGTGTTTGGCTCATTTCCCCCCTTCCAGTGGCAGAGGGGATGTGTCTCCCGGCCGCCTGCCCGTGGCAGATGCTGGAGCCTGGGGATGCAGAAGGCAAATGGGCAAGGAAACACCAGCACCTTGCAGGGGGATATGTCTGATGCTTCTTTAGTCTTCTCCCAGCCCCTTAGAGGATGCTCCCCTGCTCCTGGGGAATCTGCAAAAAACGCAGAATGGCCGTGGAAAACAAAAGTTATCATTAAAGTTGGAAAAGACATCCAAGATCATCGTGGTTCAAGCTTTGACCAAATACCTCAGTGTTCACTAAACCATGTCATGAAGTGCTATGTCTGCTTGGTTTCTGAACACTTCCAGAGGTGGTGACTCCACCACTTCTCTGGGCAGCCCATTCCTATGTTGAACACTCTTTCAGTGAATAAATTTTTCCTAAAATCCAGTCCGAACCCCCCACCCCATCACAGCTTGAGGTCATTTCCCCTTGTCATAGAATCATAGAATGGTTAGGGTTAGAGAAGACCTTAAAGATCATATAATTCCAACCCCCAAGTCCTGTCACTTGTTGCCCGTGAGAAGAAACCAATCCCCACCTGGCTACAACCTCCTTTCAGGTAGTTGTAGAAAGCAATAAGATCCCCCTGAGACTCTGTTTCTCCAGGCTAAACAAATCTGCCCTGTATAGAAATTCTCTTAAATAAAAAATACAGCCACAAGGGGAAAAAAAAAGCTTTAAATAAAGTACTGGCTGCAGCTGCATTGTGAGAAACATCCCAGTATTGAGGCTCTTCCCAAAGATTTTCCTCGACTGGGCTACTCATAGACACCATCTCCTTTCCACTACCCATCAAGCAGGGCATTGTTTCAGTGTGATGGACCACTACTCTTTCAATCTCTGTGCTACAGGGCTTTTTACCATGCTGACAAATGGCATCCAAGAAAGGCTACTGCTCAGCAGCTACACAGGCATCATCCAGCCAAAAAAATCTTTCCATTTAAATAGTGGCAAAGAAACACAATCCCACATGGCTGTGGAAAAAGATGCCTGCTGCAGATTCTGCAAACTAGGTGATAACACCCCGAAAGGAAACCTGCACAGGTTGGACCACAGAGGCCACTTTGAAGGATAAAATCAAGAGGTGTCTTTTGGATGGAAGAAATCTCTCAGGGCCATCCAGGCAGGTGCTGCTGCAGAGGGAACTATGGCATTTGCTTAAATAAACAGCTGGTAGAGGATTGGGTTTCGGAATCAAACTGCAACCCAGCACCTACTGAGCTTCATCCATCATTAGTCTTTCATTAGGAAACTTGTTCTTGGCCTCGTCCCCAGTTCTCAGAGAAGTGATTCAGGCAAATGCCAGCCCTGCTGTGCCCAACAACCTCTTTTCTTTCATCCATCCCTACCCTTGTGGCAAGGCAAATGCCCACTTTTTTCTTACTTTAACATAAAATTCCTTCTGTTTCATGAGTTTTCCTTGTAAAGGCTGCCACTGCCCCATCCCCTCCATCCATCCCTGCTCCCCACGCCTAAGCAGTGGGAACAGGTGGGACAGCTGACCCTGGTGAATGAAAGGAGAGCACAGTTTTGCTTCCTTCACCCCTTTCTCACAGCCTGCTCTGCTGTCAGTGATCTCCCCAGCCCCTGGGGACTGGGGATTTGTGTGTATTAGTCACATGAAAGCAAAGAGCCTGCAGCAGGCTGCCCCAGGCTGCTCCCGGGCTTTGCTTCACCTCCAGGCAAGGGGATGGCTCGACATTGTATTCCTTAGGGCTGGAATCAAATTACACCCTTTTTTATTATTATTATTATTATTTGTACAAATTGGCTTCTATGTAGGATGTGCCACAACCCTGAATAAATAAATAAATAAATAAATACAAATAAAATAAAGGTGAAAAAGAACAACTTACAATGATCCCAGCTGTGCAGGGAAATGTGTAAAGCCAGACACTTGATACGAGATCTTTCCCCATCTTCAAATCCCTGGGGTGGGAATTGGTCTTGTTTGCCTTGTGTGAAGCTCCACAGCCTGTCATCACACAGAGGGTTCAAGCAGAGCATTAATGGTCTCTCTCTGTCCCAACTCTATTAACTTGATGTCACACATACCACAGTCCCAGGTGGACCTCGCTAAGGTGGACTCACATTCATGTTGTTCTTCTCTCAGGAGTAAAAGCCACGAACTCATGGGAGCCACACAAATGAACACCAAAGCTATTACACCAAGAGAAAGCGATGGAGAAGAGACCAATAGAATAATTTGGGTGGCAAGGGACCTTAAAGATTATCCTGTTTCAACACCCTGTCATGGGCAGGGACACCTTCCACTAAACCATGTTGCTCAAAGTTCCTCCAGCCTGGCCTTGAACACTTCCAGGGATGGGGAGTCCACAACCTCTCTGTACAACCTGTTCCATGGCCTCATTACCCTCACAGGGAAAAATCTCTTCCTAATATCTCATCTAAACCTGTTCTCCTTTAGTTTAAGGTCATTTCCTCTTCTCCTATCACGACATGCCCTCACAAACAGTCCCTCTTAAATGCAGATTCCTAAATAGCCTTAAGTCCTGTATTGCCAAAGTCAAAGAATAGGTTTCACCATAGGCCTGATTAACCCTGGGTTTTGTGGACACACTGATCACCTGCCCTAATCCCAGCAGGTTGGAGTAGTATTTCCACTTCCCTCAGATACCACTGGTTGCTGGAAGTTGTAGAGCCCCATATTAGCTCAGTTACACCAGGACCAAGCAGTTTTACACTCCATCCAGCGGGAGAAAAGCCCTTTTCTCAAGTGTTTCAGGTGCTTGTACACACAAGTTCTGTTTATGCTACTCCCATAACCATCTTCTGACAGAAAAAGGGGTCCCTGAAAGCAGAAGGAAGGATTCAGTCCCAGCAGGCTGGGAGAAGAACATCTTTATACGGATGGGTCACTAAATTAAAAAAAAAAACAACCCTGACTGTTGACACAAGTACCCTGACCATTGGTACAAGTTTGGGACAAATGTGTTGTCTGTATAACCCTTTTCTCCTCAGTGAAGGTGTCATTAATGTTTCAAGGTTCATTTGGGATCTCCAGAGGGGTTGGTCATTGCCCAGCACATCTGCTGTTACTAGTTCTTTGAGACTTAATTTTTCTCACTCAGAGCAACTTCTTTCCCATTTCCTTCTTTTTTTCTCCTTTTGTTCTTAGCATTTTCATAAACTGCCTGAATCAGGCAAGAACCACTTCCTATCCAGTCTTTAAAAAAAAACTTTTAACCACAGCAAGATTTATTGTTCCCCAGCTTATCAGTACTGCCAGAGGTCCGAATAACTGGTTATTCCTTCAACTCTAATCACAGCATCCTTGTGCCTGCTGCTGCACAGACCCACTGACCCAACAATGAAGGGAGAAATAGAAGCAGAGAGCACGAAAGCCCACAGGTGGAAAGAGGAAGAAAGCTGTGAACACAGGCTGCTTGATATGTTTGTGCCTTAATGCTTGAATTTGGAATGGGTTTGCAGGGGGTTAAAATGCAAATTGAATGAATATTCAACCTCTGAAAGCAAGATGATTCCCTTATTTCAGGGCAGGGGGCCTGTTCAGCCCAGCCAGATGCATTTCATAGTCATTTCCAGCCCTGTGTGCGTGTGCAGGGGGAGTGCCATCAAAAATAAAAGTGCCAGTGTTCCCAGTGACAGCCCTTTACCCACCTGTTCCTCTTTTAGCCCAAACGTGTCCACCTCTGACCCCGCTGTGGGTCCGAGGCGTTTGGGAGGCTGTGCCCCCCACCCCTCGCTCCTCCACTCCCCACGGCAGCTGTGTCAACCTCAAAGGCAACAGCTGGGAGCCAGGGATGCTGCCTCCAGCTCCAGGGTGGAGCGACAGCAAAGGGCATCTGCAAGGGCTCCAAATCTCTGGCCTGATTTGGAGTCCCAAATCACTGGTGGTGGGGACTCAATTTATTTAAGTCACTCAAAGTTTGGCACTACCCCCATTTGAAACCCCTGCCCATAAATCCAGCTCGATTTGCTCTCAAGAGTTCTCACTACAAGGTGTTAATTTGGTAATTGCCTGCCCTGAGGGACCCCAGGATGGGATTTTGGGTTTGGGATCTACTCAGCCATGCTGTGACCCCAAGCTCCTCCCAAGGGACCCTGGCCACTTGCTCTTTGTAGCTGCAAAAATGGGAAGGGAATAGAGCAAAAGAATGAAGAAATTCTTCTCCTGAGTGCTGGATGAAGCCTTGAAATTACTTGGAAGCTGCAGAGAGGGTTTTTCCATCCTCTGGCAGCCAGGGACAGTAAGTTTCACATTCTGACTTCATAAAGATGCCCAGGTTGATGCAACCCATGTGTATGTGTGCCTGTCTGCAGGCTCTTTTCCAAAAGCCTGACATGGAATTGGGCCTTGACGAGGCTGTCCTTAATCTAATTAATTGTAAAAGCACCAGTGGGATGAGACTGAAACACTATCCTAAGGCATCACTTTTTTTAGCCTGTCTAAATATGTGTCAGAAGTCAATAACACTTCCCCTCGATCCTTTCTCTTGCCTTGAAGGCAGATGAAATTGTCCTAGAATCACGTAATCATAGACTGGTTTGGATTGGAAGGGACCATAAAGTTCACCTAGTTCCAATCCTCCTGCCATGGAAAGGCATCTCTGTATGGAGGAGAAGACAGAAATCTAATTTTCCTATTCTAATGCCAATAAATTCAAATAGTCCCAAGCTCTCCAGCAGAGCAGATGGACAGTGAGTTTCTAACTTGAGCAATAAATACAAAAAGCATCCCTGCCGATCAAACAAATCCTTGGCCATGCATCAGGGAGCCTTCTTGCTGCTCCTGACCTTCATCAGGTAAGAGAAGTAAAGAAATTAAAACTTTTGTCTTCCCAGCAGTCTTTCATGACCCACCTTTACTACTAGATGGCCTCATAAATCTCCCTCCTCTCCTCCCAGTTTTCAGAAGGTATCTGGAGATCTAAAATTGCAACTCCATAAATAAGGCTGGGTGGCCTAAAAGGAGACTCTAACCTGGAGCCCACCCTCACTTGCCAGCTCTGCCCTAAACTTACAGGGGACCCTGTGTAATTCACTTAAAGTCTTCTTATCTATCAGTAAGGACAGCAGCAGGAGTACTGTGAGAATTATGACTAAACCATGTCGCTAGGTGCCACATTTACAAGTCTTTTAAATCCCTCCAGGGGTGGTGACTCCACCACTGCTCTGTGCAGCCTGTTCCAGAGCTTGACAACCCTTTTGGGGAGGAAATCTTCCCTAATATCCAAACTAAACCAGCCCTAGCACAACTTGAGGCCATTTCATCTTTTCATGTTGCTTGTTCCTGGGAGCAGAGCCCGACCAACATCTGGCTCCACTCTCCTGTCAGGGAACTGGAGAAAATGAGAAGGTCCCACCTGGGAGTCCTTTTCTCCAGGCTATCAGTAAGGGAATAATACTTTAGATCATTTAGACTGGGGAACCCTAATAGGGAAAACAAGGAGCACTTGCCGCATGAGCTCCTGGCATTGCTGGGAGGAGCTGGGAGCCTCTGTAGCCTTTGTTCAAAGCCCTTCTCAGGTGCTTTCAAACAAAACATGTTGCCAAACCAAACTCAACCAACAGACAGTTCAGAAAATGCCAAGGTTCAGAGACATTTTTAGGAGAGTCATCGGATATTGGGTGAAAACAAGGCTACTTCTTGGCTTTTTTCTGGAGGTTATTGTGCCCTCCCATGCTGGCTGTCCCTCAGTAATGGTGCCTGTTGGAGTGAAAGTCCAAGGAATTGGACTGATCATACCTGTTGGCAACCTCTATATCAGTCCAAGTCTAAAGAGGTCACCACGTAACACAAAAAGCACAATCTAAACCAAACTCAGACTCCAGGACAGGATGTGCCCCAATAGGAGAGCACTGAATTCCTGCATCCAGGCCATAAATATTCCAGGTTCAAACAGCCTTTTTCATCCTGCAGTCTACACCAGCTATCCACCTCCCTTCCCCATCACTGGCTCTCCCAAGAAGGGTCACACCCCCACCCAAACCCTCTCCAACTCAATCAGCTGTCACAGGCCCTGCATTCCTGCAGGACTCCCAGAATTGGCAGCTCTGGACATCTGCTCTTTTCCACCCCCACAAATATGCAAGCAGGTGTGAGGCACCATGAGTTGCCTTGTTCCTGGCCACTTTTACCCAGGCAATGGGAAGGAAGGCACAGCCAGAAGGACAGATGATCTGTTTCCCCCCATCCTCTTTGCATCTCTCTGAGGAATGAATAGAATAAAAAATCAACCTCCTCACCACCCCTGGAGCACCCAGAAAATATGAATCTCATGAGTTTGAATATAATTCCTCTCTACCTCACTCCAACAGGGTCTTTACACCAATGGTGACAATGAGAAAATCTGTGGATTTTGGTGCACTGGAGGATGCAGTTACAAAGCTTGTCTGGAGCACGTTCTTTTTGGGTCAGTAAAACTGCAGAGTACTGTGCAGAATAAATGGCATCTGTGTTACTGTCACACTAAAAGGACCCTCAGTGAAAGGATTCTGAAAAATAACTGCTGCTAGTGAAGACCGAGATGGAAAAAATATCCAGATTTTTCATAGAATCACCATAGAATGGTTTGGGTTGGAAGGGACCTTAAAGATCATCTCATTCCAACCCCTGCCATGGGCAGGGACAACTTCCACTAGCCCAGGTTGTTCCAAACCCAGTCCAACCTGGCCTTGAACACTTCCAGGGATGGGGCAGCCACAGCTCCTCTGGGCAATGAAATGCCCAAAAGATATAGAAATATAGAAAGAGTATAGAACTTGCTTTTCATAGTGAGTTTATAGTTATCCCCCACATCAATTACTTTAGGGCTGACAATCAGCAAGGAGCACTGTAGAGAACCGGTTTTGTCTACATCCCAATGAACCTGAAAGTATTGAATAGAAATAAATTAAAAGTGAAGTGAATGTAGTTTGGGTAGTTTATGCTCTATAGGCTATTGACCAGGACTAAAAAAAAATAATATTTCAGAACATTCAATTTATTTTATTTTCAGACAAGTAGGATTTTAATTAAATTAAAATAAGAAAAAAAGGACTATCCATTTGGCACTGAAATTTTCAGCTTCTAAGTGTGTTGAATGGACCAAGGTGCTGGGTTTAGAGGGACAACCTCATTTCTTTCTCCAAGGAATGGGCCGATACTTTATAGGAAGCACAAAATTAATTTGTGACTGCATGTGGGGTTCCCGAGCCAAACTGCTGCTCTCAAAAATACAAGGTGTATCAGCAGGTCCAAATAGAAAAAGTCCATTTTTTGCAGCTTCCACATGGCCACAGAAGAAGTCACATGCCTGTTTTGCTCCCAGCTGCCATTCCTGGATCCCTGTGAAACCTTGCACTGCCTGAGAGCCCTGGCACATTCCAGTGACACCAAATCCCTCTCTCAGCCTCAGTTTGCTGCATCCAAAATCTGCCAAGCACCCAGCCAGGGTATTACAGGAGATAGTTATCCCCCAGCCACCCAAATATAATCTTCTCATGTCAAGAGTAATGCAGAACCTGGATTAACTTCCAGAGGGCAATGGGTAGTCAACCATGTCATTATCCCTCTTTTTGAGGGGGGCAAAAACAGAGTGAGGCATGAGGGTCTCCCTTTCCTGTCGTGGCCTTCTCCCAGTGCCATGCACAAGGTGTGTTCTAGTCCCTTTCCCTTTCTTTCCATGGTGAATGTGAACCCCTGCTCCTCTCAACCTGTTCAGCTGCAGCTTTAGGAGAGAGGGAGGGCAAGGTGGCGTTGTCTTCAGCACCTGGATAAGATGATCCCGCTTTTCCAGAAGTGCTTCCCAAGGAGCGAGTTATCTGTGTCACAGCACTCACACCACCCCAGCTGCACTTCAAATTGGTGAATGGAAAGATCACAGAATCCCAGAATGGTTTGGGTTGGAAGGGACCTTAAAGCTCATCTCGTCCCAACCCCCTGTGATAGGCAGAGACACCTTCCACTAGCCCAGGTTGCTCCAAGCCCCGTCCAACCTGGCCTTGAACACTTCTAGGAATGAGGCAGTCACAGTTCTCTGGGAAACCTGTGCCAGGGCCTCACCACGCACAGGGAAAAATTCCTTCCTAATATCTCATCTAAAACTGCCCTCCTGGTTTAAAACCAGGTTAAAAATGGCTAGTTTAAAACCATTCCTCCTTGCCCTGTCCCTCCATCCCTTGTCCCCAGTCCCTCTCCAGCTCTCCTGGAGCCCCTTTAGTCTCTGCAAGGGGCTCTCAGCTCTCCCTGGATCCTTCCCTTCTCCAGGTGACCCCCCCAGCTCTCCCAGCCTGGCTCC
>JAWWMO010000121.1:112293743-112320250 GCA_035047845.1 Dendrocincla fuliginosa
GCTCCAGGTCCTTGTGCTGTTGTTCCCAGGGCTGGGGGCAGCTCTGCAGGTGGGGTCTCACCTGAGGGGGCAGAGGGATGGAATCCCCCCTTGACCCTGCTGCCCACACTGTGGGGTGAGCCCAGGATGCTGAGTCCATGTGAAAGCCACCAAGGACGAGGTTCTCAGATTTGTTCTCCTATTTCTTTCCATCCCACCTCTGTCCCCTGTGACCACAGATGGCTTTTGCTGAGTGTCCAAGGCAGGGATTGACTCCCATGTGTGCAGCACCCTCAGCTCTGGCTCATGCCACGGGGGCACACACCTGTTCTGCAAAGCATTGCCAGCTATGAAGGATGTTCTGGGGGGGCTGTGCAGCCCCAAGTCTGTGCTGCACCCTCTCAGGCTTGGACTCTGCCTCAGAGGAACAAATGCCCTCAGGAAACCTCCTGATCACCATCCATGTCATACTATTTCCCAAATTTTATCTTCCACTAGCTGATCAAACAAGCATATCTTCCCCATTATCTGAAAAATTCTGAGTGCTAGAAAAAGCACTGTTTAATGAGTTTATTTTTTTTTCAAATTAATTGTTATACTTGTTAGTGAATTCAGTCAGGGAAAAAAAACAAACAGGTTATATCCATTTTTTAAAACCAATATTATTATTGTTTAACTTCTTGAAAGAGGATAGGGCTGTACTGAGTGGGACAAGACCAGTGCAGTGCATCTCCCTAATTAACTTACCCTAATTTCATAATTTGTCCCCCCCTTTTTTAATTTTTTCCTTATGTTGGGATTTGGAAACACCCTCAACTTTCTCAGTGTTTAAGGAGCAAATGACATGTAAACCTGTCCCTCTGCTCCTTGATGGGCTCCTATAAGACCTAAAAAGAATACCCTTTAAAATCACATATAATTTTTTCCCAATTTTCTGCCAAAATCTTGATGTTTAGTGTAATTGTTTGTCATGGGAGGAAAATACTTTCGAACCATTCTCAGCACTTTTTATCAGGGAAACTTTTTCACATGGTAAAAGCAAAGTGACCATACAACACTCTAGTCACTTCCAGAGCTTTAAGAACTCACCTGGGATAAAAGTCATAGGATGGGGACAAAAACAAGGAAGAGGGCTCTGTGGGGAAAGACAGACTGCAATGAAACCATCAGAGAGAGCAATGTCCTGAAGTAAACAAAAGGGATCCAGGCGACTAATGCAGGAATTTCATCTTCCTCCCTGCAGGAACAGCCTCGGGATGGGTTTGGCTGAGGTGACTGCTCTCTCCCATCATTTTCCAGGCACAGTTCAGGAGTTTGCATGGGATAAAACACATCCCAACAGGCAGCTGGATGCAGCAATCCTGTTTTGGAGGTTAAAAGGCTTCTATAATACCAGTGTGGACAATTTTGCATCATGCCCAGCTGTGCCAATCATATTGAATTTACTAGTTTAGACACAGAGTAAAGGGCATGGGTTTTTTAACTACTCACTGTGCCATAAACTTCTTCCATGAACTTGGGAACATCATCCCGTGCCTCAGTTTCCCAACCATAAACAACATTTTGATAGCACTGCCCTGTCCCAGGGTGGGATGGAGACCTAAGAGGTGCTCTGAGGCACCCAGATACCACTTTAATTCTCCCCTGTGAGGGTGGACAGGCCCTGGCACAGGTTGCCCAGAGAAGCTGTGGCTGCCCCATCCCTGGAAGAGTCCATGGCCAGGCTGGATGGAACTTGGGGCAACCTGGTCTAGGGAAGGTGTCCCTGCCCATAGGCATGAGATGATCTTTGAGGTCCATTACAACCCAAACCATTCTAGGACTCTACTATTTTATGATTATTTGCTGGTCAAAACCTCTCTGCAAACCCATACCACCCATACCAGCAGATTAAGTCCCAGTCTCCCAGGGATTATATTTTTTAAACAGCTCTGATGGGGAAGAGATGAAAAGGCACATTTTTAATGCCCCCAGGGTGGAGAGGATCCTGGCTGTACTGATGGGACTTGTGGAACTGGTTGGGCACAGCCTTTGTTGTCTGACCCCAGCACTTGCAGAAACCCATCTCCTCCTGTCCTGCCCAGCAGGATTTCGGAGCAGCTCCAGATCCAGCTCCTTTATCCTCCTCTTCCTCCTCCTACTGCATCCTTCTGGCCATTAAAATAGTAAGCTGCTGTACCTACAATAAATGGCTTTATTCTCTTCATTGAGCTTTATTTTTTTTCTGCCAGGAGCTGCGGTGTCAGAAAAAGGGATAAAATGCCCAAGTGCCTTCCCAGCCACGGGACAGCTGAAGCCGTGTCACTCAACACGGAGCTGTCAGAGGGTGATTGAGGTGGACAGGAGGGATGGGGATGGCCACGGGCTGTAAAGGACACGGGCAGGTGGGAGGACGGGGCGATGGGCTGGGCTGGCCCCGGGGCTGGGCTATACAAAAGGGACAGTGACAGCGTGCCAAGGGCAGGGACCACTCCGGGATGGCAGGAGAGACTTTGGAGGCAGAGCAAGGCGGGGAGGGGCAGATGGGTGTGAAGAGCCAGGGTGGCAGGAGGCTGCTCTGCCCTAAGAGGGATGAGAAACCTTTAACAATAGACCCAGCAAGGGAGCTAAGAGGATGCTGGTTCAACAGGCGGGGGTGGCTGGGGGGAATGAGAGCATGTAGAACACTGTGTGAGAGGAGGGGAGTTTAACATGGTTATGACTGGGAATAAGTTAAAAAAAAATAGGGGCAGTGGTGTAGAGGAACATGGGAGAGGGGGAAATGCCCCTTTCCCCAAACACACTCATACACACACACAGGGGTCTGTAGTATAAGCTGCTTCAAGTGCTTTTTTAGCCACAGCCTTGGCTAAGAGACTGATGGGCATCCCCAGGCATAGGCTGCTTCCTGGAGAGCATTTCTGACCACACCAGTTCCTGCTTCCTTGGGAAACCCTTGAAGAGGAGGAAAATCCCCCTTTCTGAATATGCAAGCCCAGCTAACACTCCTGAGGTGCCATGAAGGGACAAAGGATCCAGGAGACGAGAGTGAAAGGACCAACTGCTTCTTTGCTGAAGGTAAGGTCTGAGATTTACTTTTATTTTTAATGCATTATCTCCTGCAGCATGAGAACTGCTGGTACTTATGGCCAAGCCCAGAGAACACAGGAAAGAGCCAGTGTCCAGCATCCAAGGTTGTGGAAAGCATCACAAGGAACTCTGGGCAGGGAAAAAGATGCCAAGGATGGAAAAGGGAAAGGAGGTGAGGTGGTGTTCTTGTGCTTCAAACAGGACCCCAGATTCACTGCCAAGTTCCCTGGGGTCAGACCATACTGCTGGATGTAGCCTGTGGCCTATGGCCATGGCATTGAAGCATCCCTTCAAAGTGGGTGTGCTCAGGCTCATAGCCATGGAGAGACACCCCAAGGGATGTGTTTGATTCTCAGGAACATCAAAGTGGAAGAGTTGGTGTTTGGTGCCCTGTTGGTCAGATCTCTTGGCGTACAGGCAACCCTTCAGTTACTCAGGGGATACTGGAATTGCAGAGAAGGGACTGTAGGATCTCAGCTGGTCCATATAGGCTGGGGGACCAGTTTCATTCCCTGGGAAGCTCTGCAATCTCAGAGTGTTCCCAGAGAGCCTCTTCTGAGCGCGGAGTGCCCACAGGTAATGAACAATTTTCAAGAGGAAGTGACCTTCTGATTTTAATTCTCACCTCGGAATAAGTGATCACCAGCAAATTCCCACTAGTGCCTGCCTGCCCACCATGGCCAGATGTTAGACTGTGTCATCTCCATGCTATTATTGATCTATTTTTTGCTCCAGAATCCTTATTGGACTATGAAGTGCTCTCTCTGTTTCACAAATAGAGACATGCGTAGGTCCAAATTCATCCCCATTATCCTTAAACCCTTAGGTAAGGAGTCTAAATGATGGCTACAGTCAACCCTGGCTCCTTCTGGAGTCAACAGAGAGGTGGCTGCCTCTTGACACACTCCTGGGCCCTCTCTGTGGGTCCTTGCTGTCCATGGGTGGCTGTCCCTTATACTTCCATCCTGTTAGCAATATTCATTAATTTAATTGGGACTGAATGATGGAAACTGTCAAGACCCCAGAGCGGGTTTATCCTCCTCTTCTCTTAACTCATCTTCTTAATTCCCTGTGCTTGGATCACATGGGGAGGAACTAACCAAACAAACTAAATGTAAACAGCACTGTCCTCTTTCCCAAGGCTGTATCCTTCTCACCCACTCCCAGAGCACAACATTAGGCTTCCTGGCCTCCAGGAGAAAGCTCCAAGCTGGGGAAGGGTTTGTGATATGAGGTGATCCAAAAATCCCCACCCCAATAGTTTTAGATGCAGAAAGAAGATGAGGCTGATTCCCCACCTTTTCAAGCCAGTGGCAAAAATCCTACTGACTTCTTGAGGCACAGTCATCCTAAACTACAGTATTAAATTAATTTGCATTCAAGATACGAGGGAAAAGGGAAAGCTTAGGAGCAAGGGAGCCCATGCAGAACATGTATGGACATTGCCACATCCATCTTTTTTGTTCCAAAAAATTATTCCTCTCTGTGCCTCAGTTTCCCCACTCATAATCTGGGAATACTGGTGAGCAGGCTTTGCTCAAGGGCTCCATTCTCTCAGTGCAAAGGATCAGACTGGATAAATAAAACACAGTGTGGCTAAAAGAGAGCTGGGATCTCAGTTTAAAAGCACCAGATAAAGTAAAAAATATAACTTAGAGACTCATAGTTTTCTTTTTTATATTGAGATAAAAGTGGTAGAAAATCAAACAAGGGGACTATTAGGATGGACAGGCACATTGCCAGGACTGCTGATGCTTTGCCACAGCCTTTCCAAATAACCTTTGGCAACTCACATATTTTCTTCAGTGTTGTACTCTCCTTCGTGCCTCCCCTTTTTAACAAACTAAATAACAGCACAGTGGGGCTGGATGATGTTTCAGAGATGCTCACTGAGGCCTTATTCCCACTGACTTGAGGCAGAGAGCTCACTATCACAGTTTATGGAGCAAACTCAATAAACTTTGAGACTCTCTCATGAAACCACTTAAAAAAAAAAAGCCACACAAAACACCTCCAAAACCCAAGGGCCTAAATATAGTCTCTGGCTAGACATAGGCACTATTCTGCAGACAGATGCAAACTTGATTTCTTGAGTTTGAAGCTTGCTGGAAGGTGTGGTCAGGACAGGGTTAAGATGAAACTAATTAACTCTGCTTCAAAAATCTGCCCTCAGACAACTAATTTGGCTCCTGAGGTTAAAGTGATAACCTCACTGACTTGTCCAGTCACACAGAAAATTGCAAAGGAGGCAAGAGAGGCTCTACATCAGTTTTTTCCCCCATGTGAAGTGCTTTTTGCTGTAGGTAGGGGGGCAACGAGGTGGCAAATTCCAAACGTGCAACAGTTTGGGTTCAAACCTTTCCTGTGCAGAAGGGCAGAATATTCAGAGGGTGATTCCTCTTTTCACTTATAGAATCACAGAATGGCTTGTATTGGAAAGGACTTTGAAAATCATCTATTTCCAACCCCCTGCCATGGGCAGGGACACCTTCCACTAGCCCAGGTGGCTCCAAGCCCCATCCAACCTGGCCTTGGACACTTCCAGGGATGGGGCAGCCACAGCTTCTCTGGGCAACCTGTGCCAGGGCCTCACCACCCTCACAGCTAAAAATTTCTTCCATCAGGAAAAGGAGATGATTCCTATTCACCCCTTCCCTTTACCCTGCTGTTACACCAATGGACCTCCCTGTGCAGACAGGGCAAGGAAAGGCTAAGCAGCCTCCTCCTTCCAGGAACAACTGCTCCCAGGAAAGCATTCCTCGGGCAATCCAGGGTGGAAAAAGAAACTTGACAAAGAGCCCAGCTGAGTGGCTGCCCAAATGCCAGGCGTATTAGAGAGCCTGTTTCAGGAGTATCACCTCCCATGTCGTCCTCGAACCATCCCAGTCACAGGGACCCTTAGGGAACAGCTGCCCCATTCTTTCCCCCTTCTCTTCCTCACTCCAGGGAGGGACAGACGTGACTCTGGATATGCCTCAGATGATTGGGTTACTCTCGGTGGCTCCCAAAGGCATCATCTCTTGGCTCTTAGTTTGCATATCTGCTTTTCACAAGCAGTGTAATATTCTAGGGTAGGTTAAAAAAAAAGTTAGTGGTTTTAAATTGTCTTTCCTTCCTTCCCTGCCAGCTTTTATGGCCATTCCTGTCAATTTTTTACACTCAAGCATGTGTCCCAGTCAGCTCCTGAATTTCTAGTCACTTAGCTGTAATTTTCCCATCCATGTTTCTTCATTCTGCCTGTTCTGTGTTTTCCAAATCTTGGAACAGTGTGATGTGGAAATACAACCTAGTGAGTCTTCACTGCAGCAGTCTCAGTTCATTCCAGTGAATGAATTTAATACAAATTAGGTTTTAGCATCATCATTAAATCCTATTTTACACATACATAAGATTTTTAAGTCCCAGTCCACAAGTAGTGCCAAAACAATATACATAAATAAGGAATATTTACCTACATACATGCATGGGATCAAGGATCTTCCGAGAAACTAAGTTTGTTTCCTCATTAATTGCCCTAAACCCACTATATGATACGAGTATTTCTATGTTACTTTGATACAGGGCTATGAGAAATTTAAGAACATGCTACCAGTGAGCAGCTTTAACACCTTTAAACTGAAAAAGAGAAGGTTTAGATGGAATATTAGGATGAAATTCTTCTCTGTAAGGGGGGTGAGGCACTGGCATAGGTTGCCCAGAGAAGCTGTGGCTGCCCCATCCCTGGAAGTGTCCAAGGCCAGGTTGGATGGGGCTTGGAGCAACCTGGGACAATGGAAGTTAAATCTGCTCGTGGCAGTGGAATGAGATGGTGTTTGGGGTCCTTTCCAACACAAACCGCTATGATTCTATGATAAACCTCCCTTACAATTTGTTGAAGGACAATATATTTTCCATACATAAGAAACAAGTCTAGAAAATGCATCAATGCAAAACTTTTTTGCTCCAGAACTCTTCAGTTTATTTCAGAAAAGAACAGTAAGGAAAAATTTCAGAAAGTAGCAATCTTGGATAAGGGCTTTTAGTGTTTGCTATAAGGGCACAGGAGCTAAGACAGCATAGCAAAAGTCAAGAACTATAAAGAAAGATCTGAATGTGATTTTCCCTCCCTTAATCTTTGAATGTTTTCAGTCCTCTTATCTTCAGGCAATTTCTTTATTAAAACCATTAATTTTATGGATGCTGTTATTTCCTTCCCTATTTTTTCCCTGCTTTCTAGATAGCAAATTTCCATTTTTCTTATTGAAGGAATGGGACTCCTTTCTCCTGCCCTCAGTCTCTTCTGTCAGAGCTTCCAAATTCCAGCTCCCAGTGAGGCTGGACTTGCAGTTTCTCTGTGTCCAGCACCCAGCAAGTTGAATCTCACCTCCCTGAGTAACTCTGTCATGCTCAATAGCTCTGTGTGTGAAGGTACAGTTGTGACCCTCATATAAAATCGGGGGGAATTCTGATGCTGCTCCCACCTGTCCACTCCCCCCGCTGTGCCTCAGTCTCTCTGCCTGACACCTGCAGGTTTGCAATCAAAACCTTCTGTGGGACTGGAATGAGAAGGAAAAAATTTGTGGTCAAAGATTTGGGGGGGCATTTTGGAACCCTAAACTCATTTCAGTTGGGAAAGGTATCTTTTTCCCTTCATGGAGAAAGTCTCTTACAACACGAGACTGTTACTTGGCTCATTTGTGGCCCCCAAAGTATCCCAGGGATTAAAAACGTTTGGTCCTGATTAAGTGCTTATAATCATGAATAATAAAAATTATGCAGATCCACATGAGAGCTAAGAAGACTAAAAAGAAATATCCATTCATTATTGTTGATAACCCATGTAAACAGATTTATGCACTCAGAAATCTGGGAACCCAGAAACCATCATGGCTTTACTGAAACCTCTGGGAGTTTTCTCTGATGTCAGCAAGGCTCATCTTCCTCACTTTTTCCAAGTCAAAGGCCTTCATCTAACTGGGAAGTAAATATTACATTGAGTTCTTAATCTCAAATTAAAATGCAATGAATGTTCCTATAATATTGGTCTGTCTTACATTTAAAAAAATTACAGAGCAGGAACGTTTTACTGTGGGTATTTTTAACACCTGTGTTGTACTTGGTGTAAAAATCTCTGTGTAATGGAAATTCAGACACCACTCCTGACCCTGGAGACTTGTAAACAATATCATTTCCTGAGTCACTGCGTGTCTCATCTTTTTCTAGAAATGGTATTACCTTCTTTTATCAGCTACTGAGGTTATTGAAGTAATGACTGAGAATGCAAAATTTCCTGCCCTGAGTTTTGTGGAAATCACAAAAGAAAGTCTTTATCTTGCTTTAGAACAAATGAGCAGCTTCTGCCAAAAAACACTCATCCCCTTGCTGCAGTCACTAAGGATTTTGGTATGAGCAAAATTACTTAGAGCAGCATCCATAATATCAGAATCATGAAGGTTTTAAGTGAAAATAAATTTCAGCCATTTTTAGTTTCCTCGGTCTCTAAATCCATCACCCCAGATGAGTGTTGTGATGAGCATTGCCATGGGATGGATTTCCATCCCAAATCCTTTTGTAGTCATGATTACATCATGTCATGACACAGATTTGCTCAACAGCTGACAGGGAGAAAATATGATGGCAGAAAAAATGAGGTGGTTGCGTGTGAAATGTAAAATATCTGCAATGTCAGAGAGTGGGGGGTGTTGCAACAGATTTTCTGATGTAGTATCATGCAAGGGAACACCTCTGCCATAGGGAAGGATGGAGACCTTGTAGGCATAGAGAGGAACTCTGACTCAACTTCTCCAACACAATAAAATGCCTGGAGAGTGACAGAAAAGCTCCAGGGGGAGCTGGAGCCTCTGAGGGGTGTGCTGGGTACCCTGGTGCCCTCTCCTGTGCTGACTCCTGGATTTGGGGCTATTACACACATCCTTGGTTGGACTGGCCCACTCACTGAGGTCTGCTTTCAAGGAGACTTTGTGTTTCTTTTATGTCTTGGAGTTATTCCCACCTTGATTTTAGTGTTTCTCATCTTCTGAGATCCTTCCTTAATCTTTTGGTGCTTTTGGAAGAGATACTATGAGAGAAAAGTTTATTTTCTTTCCCCTGTATACTTGTGTGGACTGATTGTGTATCAGAAACTTGGTTACTTCCCTTCCTTTTCCCATCTGCAGTGACACTTCCAATTAGAAATAAATTATCCCTGTGAACCTTGTACGTGAACAAATGGATTCCAACCAGGGGTTTCCCAAATGTGGCCATAACTCCCTTTGAGCATCCTGAGTGTGCCAGTCCAACCAAGGATGTGTGTAATAGCCCCAAATCCAGGAGTCAGCACAGGAGAGGGCACCAGGGTACCCAGCATTTCACTTCTGCTGGGCATTTCTAACATCAAATGCAGAAATACCACTGTTTGTCCTCACCTCTGTGTCATGACAGGCTCATCTCAAAAGTGCAGCAGGGCATGACACAAGTTGGAACACAGGAAATTCCAATTAGATATCAGCAAACAGGTTTTCCACAATGAGGATGGTGAAACTCCAGGACAGAGACCCCAAACCACCAAAGGAACTCCATTCTTGGAGAGATTCAGACTCAATTAGACTCAATGGTGCTGAACAACCTGACCTAAACTGGTCCTGCTTTATGCTGGGAGAAGTAAAGAGCTCCCCAGATCCTTCTGACCTAAATGACTCTGTGCCCCTACAACTTAAAGCTGTTTTTCAACCAGCCAGGCCAGGCTCTGGTGAGCTGCTGTCTGGTCCTCAAGATATTGCCTTCTTGGCCAGGCAGCTTTCCAGGGCATGGACCACATCCCTGTGTGTGTATGAACAGCTGCTCTGCTCAGGCAGGTCCTCAAGGCTCTGCCTTGATACCAATAGTAATGAAAAAGTGAAAGGAAAAAACACTATTTATCGACTCTCACTCACGTGACTTGTTTTGTTTTTTTACAGCAAACTCTAGTTTTTCAGGATTTCAGGGCTATAAAAACAAGTCCAAGCCCATCTCCAACATGAACTTCCATGAGATTCCAGCCTTCAGCACCTTGCAATGGCACACCCAGGCACTGGGAAATCTGAACCACCTGAAAATATCCCTCCAAAACATCCCAGACTGGTCAAAGGCACCAACAAAATGGCAGGGTTTTGTACTGCCAGTACTTTTCCAAGGAGGAAGCAGACTGTCAGCTCAGAAACACCTCGGAGTGGCAACTCTACCTGTTCAGGAGTGGAGGATGCACAGCTGTGCTGCTGCCCAGATCCAGACTTCTCTTATGAGATGACATGCTTCTTTATATCCCCATATGGATTAGGCTGCTATGGAATGTAAGGAAGTGTGTGGTTTCAGGGAGACTTCGCCATCCTCTGCTTTCAGTGACTGCAAGGAGTCAACGCTCTTCTGTAACTGTGTTTTATCTGAATTTGGCTTTGTCAGATACAGTCAGGCAGTTTATATTTACTTTACAGTGCCCTCAGCACCCGTGGAGAGCACATCGGGATCTGAACATCTAAAAAAGGATGCAAACTCCTGACTCCATGTAAGTTTGAAAACAAAGACATATTCTGCACACCTTTCTCTGGAAAATCACCCAGCAGACTATAGGTTACACCTAACCAAAATAATACCCTGTCCTGAAAGTGCTTTTCAAAGGCTTTCTGAAAATCACTGCATGCTAAATAGCATCCATAATTCATGGAACCATAGAATGGTTTGGGTTGGAAGGGACCTTAAAACTCATCTCGTTTCACCCTCCTGCCATGGGCAGGGACACCTTCCACCAGCACAAGTTGCTCCAAGCCCTGTCCAACCTGGCCTTGGACACTTCCAGGGATGGGGCAGCCACAGCTTCCCTGGGCAACCTGTGCAAGGGCCTCACCACCCTCACAGGGAAGAATTTCTTCCCTACTATCTCATCTAAATCTATCCTATTTCATTTGTCATCTATTATCAGCTGGTGGAAAATGCTTTGGATTAAGTGACATGGAGAAAGAATTAAACAGCACTGGGTAGGAACTACTTGTGAGGAGTAAAAGTGACTAAGATCCAGATGTCACGTTAGTTAGAAATTCTCCCCTTTACTCCCAGTAATTCATAACAAAATATTCTTTAATGGGATTAAAATGAATGTTACAGACATGGGAGTTGCAGTAGGGATTGATGAATATTAAACCAATACACTCTCTCATTACAGGAACAATCAGAACAGGCTGCAGGGAGTCACCTCCCAATTAATATAACACTGTGGGTCTAAGTAGACTCACAGCAAGGTCAATAATGATGGGGTTTTTTTCCTAAATCTGTATTATCATAACTCAGGGCAGTCTTGCTATTTCACAAATGTCCCCTCCTCCCCTGAGCACTGCTTAATTCTTTGCTCTAGTATCACCATGCAGCAATGAGCTCACTATACATTTTTTTTCAAACAGTGGAACAGTTGCCTTTAACACATCTAGGACAGCTTGGAAATACCTTGGATACCTCCAAGATATCATGAAGATCCTGTTTTATAGTGCTGGTGACCTCAAACTGTTTCTCATACATTACCTTCTTCTACTGTAGGCTAAATATTCAAAATTGTAGGCAGTTTTCAACCACTCTTAATTTATTTAAGAAATAGTTTAGGAATTTTTGAAGAAATTGTTTTTACCATTATGGCCTAGATCTGAAAGATTTTCAGACTTTAATTTCCCAAGGGAAACTGTAGGAATTCCACTCCAAAATACCCTCAATAAGCCTGATCTAGTTAGAAGATTAAAAACATGTTTATGCTGCAGTACTTAATGTTTTAACCATGCTATGAGAGGTTCTGCCATCAGGTAGACCTTATAATTCAGCAAATTCATACCCATTTATTGTCCAGCCTCCAGGTCAGTTGTGTAAGTCAGGCTGGACATGCTTTGTTTTAGGAAATGCTGAAGCCAGACAGGTTTATCTCTGTAGCTGTTATTCCTTGGACTCATATTCCAGGGAGCCTTTGGCATCTGGGTGTCCAAGTTTCACTGTCTACATCACTAGTAGTTCACCAGTGACTTATCCACACCCAGAGAAGCTGTGGTTGCTCCATCCCTGGAAGTGTTCAAGACCAGGCTGGATGGAGCTTGGAGCAACCTGAGATAGTGGAAGGTGTCTTTAAGCTCCCTTCCAACCCCCACCTTTCTATAATTCCATGAATTATCTCACCTTCTTAAATAAATTACCATCTCCAAAATCCTTTACTGGGAATAGTCCTTGGCCTGCTCTAATTCCCAGGTTAAGCTTAGGAGCTGTTAGGGTCAGTCCTAGTTGACACAGGTCAAAACTGTTCCAGCAACAGCAGAAACCGCTGAGTTCCTGTGCTGTACCTCAGCACTGCGTAATGTACCAATATAACCCCTGAAACCAGTGACATTTATGTCCCTCAGCCACCAAGATGCTTTGCGAAATTTCACTCTGATTCAGAGCCAGGGCTTCTGCAGTTGACCCAAGCCCTGTGGTCTCCTGGACATAATTCAGGAAGATACTTGTCAAGCCACGATTTTACGCCATCCTTCTTGTACAGAACTAACTTTTAGGTTATGAAATCTAATTCAGAAGAGCATCACAAGTAGCATGACCATCAGGTTGATGGAGAGGATTCATCCCCTCTACTCTGTCCTCATGGGACCCCACCTTCAGAGCTGTCTCCAGCTCTGGGGTCCAACAGCACAAGGACATAGAGCTGCTGGAAAGAGTCCAGAGGTGGGCACAAAGCTACTCCAAGGCTTGAAGCCCCTCTGCTCTGGAGCCAGGCTGGGAGAGCTGAGGGGGTCACCTGGAGAAGGGAAGGATCCAGGGAGAGCTGAGAGCCCCTTGCAGAGCCTAAGGGGGCTCCAGGAGAGCTGGAGAGGGACTGGGGACTAGAACATGGAGAACAAGGGGGGACCACTTCAAAGTGATAGAGGGAAGGGATGGATGGAATATTGGGAAGGAGTTCTTGGCTATGAGGGTGGTGAGGCCCTGGCACAGTTTTCCCAGGGAAGCTGTGGCTGCCCCATCCCTGGAAGTGTTCAAGGCCAGGTTGGATGGGGCTTGGAGCAACCCAGTCTAATGGGAGATGTCCTTGCCCATGGCAGGGGGTTGGAACTAAATGGTCTTTAGAGGTCCTTTCAAACCCAAACCATTCTGTGATTTTAATCATAAAAACTAGGCAAGACAAAAGGGCACTCAATGGAAAAAGGGGTGGGATGTGAATCCTGACATGCTGTTGATCAACCCATTGTCCATATCTCAGATACAGCACTTTCTTTCTGCATCTCTTCATCTTGATGGTGTTGAAAACCTGCTGTAGTCTGTGGAGATGTGGACTTTATTTAGTTGCCCAAAGTGATGGTCCTACTGCCTTTGGAGACAGCCTAAGAATAATCCACTGGCTCCTAGATTTTTGTCAGGTCTGTGCTCTGCCATACCTGCATGTCACATGTGAGCATCTCAGACAACCTGTGCCTCCTCAGACAGTGCCAGATGCTTATGTGTTGGCAAATAAAGGCAAACCATCTGTCTGGTCAGCCAAACCTTTCCCTAGTCTTGACAGACTGCATAAATTTGGGGTTTATCCCTGGAGTGGAATCCCATCCCTTCTTTGCTTTCAGCAGCTGTCTGCAGCCTGCACACGCCTGTTCCTCCAGAGCCTGGGATCAGCATTAACTCTTGCTGCACAGCCTGCACCAGGATTAAGTTACAGGCACACACACTTGCAAGGACACAGGAGAAGAAATAACACAGACAAGGAGCTAAGGTTTAGGAAAACTTACAGCCTGCCCGGGGAGTCAAGGCCACCGTTTTGAATCTGATCTTCCTTCCATTCTGTAGTTTGGTGTCTGCACTCAGGCCCTGACTGAAGGTAAAAAAGTCTAATTCTTCCTAAATTCCATCAAGTTTGCAACATTTTAGTGCTGATGGGAGAGAGCATGAAGTGAGTGTCATAACTGGAGGCTGGCAGGTACTATTTCTTTGGCATCAAGTTATGTATTTCCACAGGAGATATCGAATTTATGTTGCTTATGCTTTCCTTGCTCACAAATAGCCTTGATGAAGCAAAAAGAAAGTCTAAAGCAAGCAAAGGAGTCCTGATGCTACTCAAGTTAATATTCCTCCCGACACTGAGCAGGGAGAAGTCAAAGGGAATAAAAAAAAATAACGAGGAAAAAAACGCCTCTTCATCAAAATGTTTTCAGAGAAAACTTGATAAAGTTGATTGCATTAGATCTTAGAGACCTTTTTCAACCTTAACAATGCTATGAGTCTAAGCCCCTGAAAAACCACATGCACATGGAAAGGGTCTTATGCATGGGGTTTGAAAAATGCTGCTTTTGTCCTGTTTGGAAGCTGCCCCATGCCCTGCTGCTCATGGTCTTTCCAGCTGTCTCCTCACTGAGACTCCCAGGTACAGCTGGAGGGCTCTGGGAGGCTCTGAAAAGCGATGCCTGACTGACAACTGGCAGGTGACTTCCCTTCAATTGACAAAGGAGGTGTCTTTCCTCCCTCCTGCTTTTCCTTTTTTTCATTATTTAAAAAATAATATATAAAAAAGGAAAAATTAGGAGAACAAAGCAGCAGGAAGGAAAGAGCTGTATAAAGATGCCCCATGGCAGGGTGGTTGGAAGGAGATGATCTTTAAGGTACCTTCCTACCCAAACCATTCTGTGATTCTGTGATTGTAAGATAAATCTTCAGACATAGGCTGCTGTGGCTCAGGATAAGCAAAAGCCAATCCTCCAAGCTTCACACTTTCCTCATTACCCAAGTCCAGGCTTGTGAGCTGGGACCAGAATCAAAAACCAGACCAAAATCTCTGAAACATCAAAGCAGAGACCCAGAATTTGGCTCCAGAGGTTTTGTTTTTTTCCCACATTTAAATATTGTTAACTTATCCAATAGCAAGAACTTCATCCTAGTCCAGACAACCTCCCAGGAAATGGGGCATCACCTGGACGCTGTGTATTGACCAGTTCCCAGCCAAAAGGGATGTGCCAGCACCCCACCTGCAGTGCTGCCTCCAGCTCTGGGGTCCCAGCTCAGCAAGGACACTGAACCGGTGGGAGCAAGTCCAGAGGAGGACACCAGGATGATCAGAGGGATGGAGCAGCTCTGCTGTGAGGAAAGGCTGAGAGAGTTGGTATTGTTCAGCCTGGAAAAGAGAAGGCTTTGGGGCAATCTAATTGTGGCCTCCCAGTATCTGAAGAGAACTGACAAGAAAGTATAGAGGGAGTATTTACAAGGGCCTGGAGGGACAGGACAAGGGGGAATGGCTTCACATCGAAAGAAAATATGTTGGGATTAGATATTAGGAAGAAATTCCTCCTTGTGAGGGTGGTGAGGCTCTGGCACAGTTTGCCCAGAGAAGCTGTGGCTGCCCCATCCCTGGAAGTGTCCAAGGTCAGGCTGGATGGGCTTGGAGTAACCTGGACTGGTGAAAGGTGTCCCCAGCCATGTCAGAGGCTTGGAATGAGATGATCTTCCAACCCAAACCATTCTGTGGTTCTCTGATTCTATGGAAAATGATGATGTCTCCAGAGCTGGTGTCATAAATGCTGCACCTTCCTTCTCTTCCTCTACGCAGTGGTTGACACCAGTGCTCCTGTCTCATCTGTCTAATTTCCCTCTCAGGTAAGGCACAGCAAAGCCAAGCATGTGGTGTGGTCAGGAGCTATGCTCTGCTTTGGCTGGTCAAATGGAACCAAGCCCATCTTCCTCGGAGGTTTGGTCCCCTTCAACCAGCTATAGCAGTGTTGAAAGCATCAAGCCAGGAAGGTTTGTCTCCCTCCACCTGAGCTCAACCAGCCCTTCCTCCTGGATGGATCTACTATCCCTCTGAACACCTTCAGAGGTGCATCTGAAAAGGTTTGGGGTAGGTTTTTGGTTTTAATAAGCATCACTGTAGGAGTGCCAGCTCCTGCAAGGGCACATATGTGTGGCTGCTCCAGCATTTCCTTCATCCCTGGAAGTGTTCAAGGCCAGATTGCATGGGACTTTGAGCAACCTGGTCTACTAGAAGGCGTTCCTGCCCATGGCAGTGGCTTGGAACAAGATGAGCTTTAAGGTCCCTTCCAACCCAAACCATTTTGTGGTTACCACAGGACCAAAATATCACATGCAAGGCTGTTGGCTCTGAAACCTCCAGCAGGTTTCTAAGTCAATGCGGGTCTGCAGAGCCCTAACACACAACCTACTTTATTTCCTTTCCTTATCAAGCATACATCCACACATCCTCTTTTGCTGAGCATTGTCCATCCATGTAATTTCTAATTAATTTAAAAAAAAAAATCATAAAGAGTAACATATCTTGAAAATACACTGTGTCCATGTGTCTTTTATTACTTAATTAATGCAAAAAGGAGCTATAAATAACCATAATCTACATGCCACGGGTTTGTGACCCACAGGAAACAACACATCAATTACCCCATAGCCACTTAGCCCACAACACATACTCCATCTCACACATCATCATGCAAGGTATTCTCTGACTCCCATCCACAGCACACTGTAACAAATGAAGAAAGAGCCAAATAATTTCAAAGTGACTTTCCTGACAGGGCTTGACCTGTCCCCTGAGCCAGGCAATGAATTCAGATGTCTAATTTCAGACATCCAACTTGGGGAACTCTAGTTGTTTCTGATCTTCACCCCACAAAAAGAAATGCAAAGCTGTCAACAAATAAATCAACACAAGTGTATCAACATAAGTTCATTTATGTGCATTATCTGTGATGCCCTTATTTTCAGCTGGATGGAGGAGGAGGAGGGATGGAACAGAATGGATGCAACAGAAGAAGGACTGTCATCAGTCTGGTCCAAAGCAGTTTGGATCTCTGCTACAGGACAGTGATGCTCCATGAAAAGCCACGTCTTCCCAGACCCTGCATTTTCCCCATGGGCATGAATTGGAACACAACTTCATTCCTGTCAGGTCTCCATGGCCAATGTCCTTTGGAAGACCCAGACACACAGGGATGACTGTGCATGGGGGAATAATCTGTCCAGGATCGTGTGTGTGACAGACAAGACACCAGGTTTGAAGTTCCCACCATACATCAGGGAGGGTTCTGAAAGGCAGGAAGGAATGTCAATATTGTATGGGTTTGTGGCACTACTGAATTTAGAAGTTTTAGGAAATACAGGTCAAAAGACAAATTGATCCAAGGATGGTGAGGTTCTGGTACAGGTTGCCCAGAGAATCTGTGGCTGCCCCATCCCTGGAAGTGTTCAAGGCCTGGCTGGATGAGGCTTGGGATAGTGAAGGGTTGGTCTAGATCATCTCCAGAGGTTGCTTCCAACCCAAACCATGTTATGATTCTGTGATTCTGTAGCAGAAGATATCCCTGCCCATGGCAGGGGGTTAGAACAAGATGAGTTTTAGGGTCCCTTCCAATCCAAGCCATTCTGTGATTCTGTGATTCTGTACTCAGATTTCCCTCTCAGACCAGACACACCATTCATGGTGAGCAAGGACTGTGTCACCACTGACAGCTCATGGATCTAAACCACTGAGATACCACACTGCACAATCCTAAATTCCTGGAGGTTTCGGAGCACTTCATGTAAAACTGCTCTCTGTTTGACCTGAAGATGAGTCAAAAGGGGATTTTTTTTATTTTTTTTTTTAACATTTCTTGTCTCCCTTCACCTCCACTTTACACACCCTGGGTTTGCTCAGCGCTGGCACTGCCTCTCAATAACACCACATCTGCAGGGTACAGCACTGGGCTGTGCAGTGGATACCCAGAGCCCCTTGAACAACACACCCACCCATACCCACCTCTCCGAAAATAAAATAAAAAGCCCTGGAGAACCAGCACATAAGAAGAAATAGTCCCACAACCTGAAAAAATAAGATATTTCAGCCAACTGTCCTGCCAAGTGCCTCAGAAAAATCTTGTCAAAATTATGAGTGGGGAAAAAGTATGTGTGTCTATTTGCTCAGTAATGTGGGGGAAACACAATGTGCAACACAAGACAGAAATTAAAATTTAGCTTCTTGATGTGCTGTTCCTTCTTTGTAAGCATCATTTGCATTAGAGTAACTAGGCAAAGAGTATTCCTCCCAGACTTGTGTTCCTCTTGCATTTCAGCTGTTAATAAACACAGAGCTTCCATCAAGACATTTCTTACCACTGCCGTAAGTCAGAAGTAATAAAAAATACCAACAGGCATTAAAAGGAAAAGTCTTTTGAATACTCAAAGCTTATAATTTTGTTTTATGATGAACAGAACAAAATATCTTGCATCACAAAGGACCAAAAATCCAGTTTCTTTCCCTGATAAATTATTTTATTAAGAGAAAGAAACATGGGAGCTTTTTTCTGGTTAATTTATGAGTGATTTTGATCCACCAAGAATGATTTGGAAAGCAAGAAATAACATTGAACATTGAAATGAATATGGTTTGGCTTTCTCTGCCATGGAGTGAGAACAGCAGGACAATATCTCACTCATTCTTCTGCTGAGCTCTGTAAGACAAGAGCATCCATTGGACTTAGTCCTGGCCAGCAGGGATGAAGGGACCAGGCAGCAGCATTTTTACACACCTCCTACTCATGACTTGTCTGTCACCTCATCTCGTTTCACTTCATCACTGCTAATCTGACTTTTCACTTTGATTAAGTGAAGAGACCCACCCTTCCACTGCACTCTATTAGCAAGACAATTACGAGATAACAAAGAGCAATGACGACTAAATTCAGGAAGTAAATAATTCTTAGAAATTATCAAGTTCCTTTCTCCTCAGAAAATACAAAACTGATCCAATTTCTGCTTACTTGAGACGCTTTAAAGTCCACACAACTTTAGAACAGCCTTCAGCAATTCTGCATCGAGCAAACTCCCTGCCCACAGTAAATGAAAACGTGGTGCAAATCCACCTTGAGAACATCCTGCAAATATTTGTGTATGTGAAATAAAAAACAATTTTATTGGGCATTAATTGCCACAACTTCCCTGTTTTCAAGAAGCATTGTGTTCATCCTTAAAGAACATTTTTCAGAGGAAATAAATATGTATGTCTATATATTCACATTGAGAAAAAAATAATGGAGCGATGCAATACACCCCAAATATCTCTGTGTTTCAAAACAAGACACTTATGACCCAAAAGCTTTTGAGAGTCATTGTCAAGGAAGACCACTGTTGGTGCTTGCATTTCATGGGGAAGAAAATCCCCATTCTCCCATTTCTCCTCATAATTCTGTCCTCAGGAGAAGGACCAAGACCCATCTCTTGTCACACTACCATCTATTTGCTTTTCCACCAGCCATGCTCAGGATCTGTCAGGGCATGAGACCATTTTATCCCATTTAAAACCTCATTTTTACTCCCCTGAGGGAACAAAGGTGGTCTGCACACATACAAAAAGCCTCTTCCAATCCTTCTTTTGCTAGAAACAAAGTAGGACAGACAAGAAATAACCCCATCACCTTGGGGTGGTGTGACTACTTGGCCTGATGCAACTTTATATGGTAAAACCCTGCTTGAATCCTTTGCAAACCAACTTCAGGCTGGGATGATGAGACATTTGAGTACTTTGCCTGCTTGTCTCCTTCCGTTTTTGTCACGTAAGTTGCTTATCAGGCATCAAGATGTTGTGCACCACAGAAGCCTTGTGATATCTGGCATCTCCTGCACTGCTGCTGTCCCAAGGGAACTACTTGAGCATCAAGGGAGGCAGCAGAGGTGAAGGCAGTGGAGATGTGTCTCTGCAGGGATGCGATGAAGGCTTTTGACAGGCTTTGGAAGCTGTAGGTAGGAAACAGCAAGAGGATTTCCCTCTGTGGTAGAAGTGTAAGCACATTTCATTTTAACTTTGCAATCTTCACAGTAAAAAAAATAAAAGGAAAGATGAAAAAGTAGAGAGTAAAATCAGCTACTATTTTGGAAGAGCTTTTAGCAATTGCTTAACTGATTAAAGGGAAATCTGAGTTTGCTTATAGTTGTACGTGCCAATCCTGTCTATTTATACAATCTTCCCACTTGTTCAGCACAGTGTGGCTTACACAAGTAATGTGAAGAGCAAACAGAACATCAGCCTCTCATGATCCATAACTTTTATTTTCTGTCTTCCAAAAACTCACTGCTCCAACCCCATCTGGCTTGTTCCCACTAATCATAGAACAGTGGAGTGGTTTGGGTTGGAAGGGACCTTAGAGATCACGTTGTTCCACCCTCCTGCCATGGGCAAGGACACCTTCAACTAGACCAGGTTGCTTCAAGCCCCATTCCAGGGATGGGGCAGCCACAGCAACCTTTGCCAGGGCCTCCCCACCCTCACAGGGAAGAACTTAATGCAATCTACACCTACCTTGCTGCAAGCAACTCTCTTGAACATTGGTTTCAAACCAGAATGATTTTATTGCTTTCAACATGGAAGACAGATTCCTGCATAAATGTCTGGGATCTGGAGACAGGAGGAAAAAAAAGTGAATGGAAACACTGGAGTGAAAATACAAAGCAACACCTTTGTATTTTGGGTACTCCTTTCTCTAGTCTGCAATCACAGGGGAACAACATCTCCACCATAACTTCATGGTGTCCCACGGTAGGTCCTCAGGCACTGTCCTGCCCAAACATTCACACTATTGCCCATAATCCATCACCACTTCCCAAAGCTTCTGTGGTGAACTGACATTTCCTGATTCTCAGAGGAAACAAAGACTAAAATATGGTTACTGCAATCCCTCTGTGATCCCTGGGAGAAAATTGCTCCAAAGCCTCTTCTACCAAATTATATTGACCTTTTAGCAACCAGGAGGGTTTATAATGAACATCTGTGAGAACTGGGCCACAGAGCTCCTTGGCTGGGAGGCTCATGAGCTGCAGCTACAAATAAAACTCCACTCAGGCAGAGCTACTTGAATTATCTTTTGCAAAGAAATTATCTGATGAGACAAGTAAGTTATCTGATCAAGTCTTTCGCAAACAAATAACTCACATCATTTCCTCATTGTGAAATTCTGCCATGGATAAGGCTTGGAGGAGCTGCCATCAGCTGAGGTTTTGCCCATTTCTCCTCATGTCAACATGGTAGAGAGACTGTTTGCTTAAAGCCCACTGCTCTCCACTGGTTGTGTGACAGTTTGGCCACGGAAATATTAAAAGAATGACAAGTGCCAAGGACCTGACTCTCTGATGAGGTGTGTGTTACCAACACTGTGGGATCCTGTGACATGACCAGCAGTGGATGGGAGTAGAAGACACAGATACTCAGTGGATTTGGGTCTGGGGGTGATGTCCTTTCACAGAATCACAGAATGGTTGGGGTTGGAAGGGACATTAAAGACCATCTCATTTCAACTCCACTGCTGTGGGCAGGCACCCCTTCCACTATCCCAGCTTGTTCCAAGCCTCATCCAACCTGGCCTTGAACACTTCCAGAGGTGGGGCGAAGAATTTCTTCCTAACATCTAATCTAAACCTGCCCTCTGTCAGTTTAAAACCGCTCCCCTTGTCCCATCACTATCTACCCATGTAAAAAGTTGCTCTATCTTTTTTATAAGCCCCCTCTAGGTACTGAAAGGCCACAGTCATTCAGAATTTCATGTTAGTTGAAATACTGTTAGGACCACAATTCCTTTTTCTGAGTTCAGCACAGCCAGTTGAGCCAGAATTAAAAGCTGCTATAAACAGCAGGGATGGTCCACTCTGCTGGCACACTTTGCCCTTGTGTGCATGGCATCAGCACATAAGGACCAGGGCTGGTTAAGAGGCATCATTCAGATTAAAATGGGACACGGGTCTTCTGTCGCCCACCCGTTGTCCCCACTCCACCTCCAGGAGGCCACAGGTCTCAGAGGAGGAAAGTTCAGCAGTGGTTATTCTCTAAAATCTCTGCCTGGGATAGTTCTGGAAACTGCTTTGCACTGTGGTCAGAATTTGCATATGATTGGAAAAAAGATGAATTTCCATTACTTATTTAAAAAAGAAAAAAAGTCAAACCTCAGCAAGGTGAAAGGGCTCAAAAATTAGGATCCTACTGTGCTTTTACAAATCTCATCAAAACCACTCTGAGTCACTTATTCTGTAATACTTTCGAATTCTGACACCTTCTTGCATGCAAAATGTTAGGGCCAGGAGTGATTGCTCTGCAGGGTGAAAAAAATGGAACTTGGCTTCTTAAAATGAGATTATTCTGGGAACATTCAAGGTCAGGTTGGACAGGGCTCTGAGCCAGCTGATCTAGTGGAAGATGTTCCTGCTCATTGCAAGGGGATTGGACTACAAGACATTTAAAGGTCATGCCCAACTCAAAATACTCCATGATTCTATGATTTTATGATTCTATGATGAATGACCGAGATTTTCAGATTTTACCTGGCAAATGGCTACAGTAGAAATTGCTGTATTTCTGAAGTGTGTCTTACGAAACCTGCCTGGCAGCTCGGAGTTTGATCCCTGAGACACAGGTACAGCGAGTGCCTCAGTGAGGAAACTGATTTTCTGAATTTAACTTGGCTTCAAAGCTGTGATGTTGGAGAACAAGCTGGTGGTCGAGCAGCTGCCCTCTGAGAGCTGGATTTGCAGCACAAAGCTCTGACCTCTCAGTGTTCCAAGAGTGTCCCTTTCCCAAAACATCACTTTGTAGTTCTGTTCCTCTCTGTTGACTCTCCAGCTACTGGGTATCTACTAGATAGCAATTATGAAACAGACTGTCAACCACTGGCAGCAGCCACAGCTGATGTGTGACTGTGATATCCATCTAGCTGTTCTTGGCACCTTGAGGCAGCAGCAGGAGATGGTAATTTCTACTACAGTAGCTGGTGCAGGAAAGTAGAGCTGTTTGATAAAGGAAAATTGCTACTTCTCCTATCCTATCCGTACAAAGATGGAGGAGGAGGAGATCAGTGCAGGGTTTTCATAGAATCACAGAATGATTTGGGTTGGAAGATCATCTTCTTCCACTCCCTGTCATGAGCAGGGACATTTCCCACTAGCCCAGGTTGCTCCAAGCCCCATCCAACCTGGCCTTGGACACTTCCAGGGATCCAGGGGCAGCCACAGCTTCTCTGGGCAACCTGTGCCAGGGCCTCCCCACCCTCACAGCCAAGAATTTCTTCCCAATATCCCATCTAACCCTGCCCTCTGTCAGTGGGAAGCCATTTCCCCTTGTCCTGTCCCTCCCTCCCTTGTCCCAAGTCCTCCAGCTCTCCTGGAGCCCCTTTAGGCACTGGAAGGGGCTCTCAGGTCTCCCTGGATCCTTCTCTTCTCTAGGTTAACACCCCCAGCTCTCTCAGCTTGTCTCCAGAGCAGAGGGGCTCCAGCCCTTGGAGCATCTCTGTGGCCTCCTCTGAATGTCACGGAATCACAAAACAGTTTGGGTTGGAAGGGACCTTAAAGGTCATTTTGTTCCGACCCTCCTGCCATGGACAGGGACACCTTCCACCAGAATTCAACCAGTTTGAAAGGGACCTCTGGATGTCACTGATGCACTCAAAGAAGGATTTAATTAAACCAAACTAGAATTAAACTTCAGTGTTTAATCAGGTCACTCAGACCCTTGGCCCGACAAGTTCTATTTCAAGTTTTTCTCAGATAACCACCAGTCTAAGTCTCAGTCTAATCATTGATCTCCCAGAAATTACCTCCACAATGCAGAGTGGATCATGTAATACTTCTGTGTAGGAGGAAGAATGCCCCTGTATTTACAGGGATTTGTAGGAATGTGTGCTCAAAAGGAAGAAAATGCATTCTCTCCAACAAGTAAAAAATAAGTAAATGTCTTCCTAATTGCAAATAAAAAATCTCCTATTTTCCAAAAATATCATGAACTTAACTAATGGCAATTGAAAAAAAAATGTTTAAATTACTTGGAGGTATCTGCCAGTTCGCTTGCAATTTACAGCAAGCTCAGTCAGGATCCAAAGGGCAGTGGTCAATGGCTCAAACCCCAAAACTCAAACCCCAAACCATTCTGTGATTCGAGGATTCTGTTTTAGTGGAAAAAACGTCATGAATGGCAACATGCTCAGATTTGGGAGCCTGAAGAATCTCTGCTGGGCAAAGTACTTAAATAGAAAGTTAATCTCAAGAAAGCTTTCACCAGAGCCAAGAGAAGAAATAGGTTTCATTTCCAAAGGATTTAGATAATCTTTAATTTTTTTGTTTCAGTGAGCTTTCGTTGGTGTCCCAGTTTCTGGATCTCTAGCTAAGAGAGAGCTACGTGTCAGAATAAAACAAATCCCATGGGGTAAATTCTAATCTCATGGGGAAAATCTTTTTTTTTTTTTTTCACTTCAGGCCATTAAGAGTTAAGAAATTATTATTTGGATTTCGGAAAAATTTTAGTCCCAGAAATGTGAGAGCTTCATTTGCGTAACTGAGACCTGGTGGAAACATTTCAAAAGTCTATTTTCTCCTCAGACCTTCACATCTTCCCTATGACAATTGCAAACAAATACGTTTGTGGCTCAAAATAAGTCACGGAAAGGTTTTTTTCACCGTCGCAATGTTGTGGCACGTCATCTGTCTTTGAACATTTAACTATTCACCTTTCAAGCAGCGAGGTAACCCAAACCACTGACACACTTAGGGTAGACAAGCCTGGATTTAGGGTCACTCTGGTCAAATCTGACCTTCCGCTGCCTGGTAGGCTTTTAAAAACTTTTTTTCTTCTAAAATTGAAGATTTAACTGACCCACTTTGAATGGATCTTTCAGTAAACGGCATTAGAGAAAACCCCATGTGAGGGAACCATTTCCTTTAACCTGTAGGTCTCTAACTTGAAGAGAGAAACTGAATTACACATTTAAGTTGTGAAGCATCAGCATCTTTTAAACAAGTGGATGTAGGTCATGGGTATCCCAGAAACTGCAAACTAAATTCTACCCTTATTTACGTCCTCCTCTGGATGGCACAGGTGAGTAACATTTGCACTTAAACATAAATATTAAGCAAATGTAAAAAGACCCACACCTTATTTGCACCATTTTCATTTGAAAATACCACCAAATTTAAACCTTGAGGAAAGGTCTGGCCACCAGATCAAGGCTGTTACACTGAGTGTCACTTTACAGTGCACATCCAAGTGACTTGCAACTCACTGTCAAAGCATTTCCTAAGAAATAAGTGTTAGAGACAGATAAACTCAACATTACAGAATCATTGAATCACAGAACGTTTTGGGTTGAAAGGAACTTAAAACTCATCTCATTCTCACCCTTCTGACACGGGCAGGGACACCTTCCACTATGCCAGGTTTCTCCAAGCCCCATCCAACCTGGCCTTGGACACTCCCAGGGATGGGGCAGCCACAGTTTCTCTGGGCAACCTGTGCCAGGGCCTGCCCACCCTCTGAGAGAAGCCATTTTTTCATAATATTCAATCTAAGCCTACCCTCTGTCAGTTTGAAACCATTTCCCCTTGTCCTGTCACTCCAAGCCTTTGGAAATAATTACTTTCCATCTTTCTTGTATGCTCCCTTCAGGCATTGGAAGGTTCACTCCTTTCTAAAATTTAAGCTCCTTGTCCAGAATCTCACTGAAATTCAGCCAATGAGCATCACCAACACCCTTGTGTGTGTCCATCAGCCACTTACTCTTCAGGAATCTCACTGGAGAACGTGGCATTACCTGGTTTATTGTGTTTCATGTTTAATTACAATCAGCAGCATTACGTGGGAAGCTGCAGCTTGGGAAATTGGAGCCTGCTCCTCTCTTGAGACATCAAGTTTCTAGTGCCTGGACTGATACAAATCACAGAATCATTAAGATTGGAAAAACCCTCTAAGATCATCAGCTCCAATCATTAACCCACTGCCAAGCCCACCACTAAACAATGTCCCCAAGTGCCACATCCACACCTAACTGCTTTATCCAAAATGTTCACATCCCTGCTGTGGTGCTGACTGACATAACCACAGAGTTCTGAGCTTTCTACAAAGGGTACTGAGAGATGCCACAAAAGCACCCTGTCCCAGAGCATCCTATAAATCCCAGTGACCTAAATACTGACTGGAGAGCTATTGATTTAAATCCCTGAAAGCAGATGAGGAGAGTGAATGCAAACATCCCCTCTTGCAGGCAAGGTCTCTTTCAGGGTCAAGCCTGCAGCTTTTAATGAGCCTTTGGGTCTCAGCAAGACATCTGCCTAAGAAAAACAAAACAAAACCCAAGCAGTTGTTATCAGCTAGAGTGACAACAATGACCCAAAGAAACAAGAGGGAACAGCCTTGAAGCAGTCCAGCCTCTCTGGGTCTGTAATCCCCTTACAATATCTTGGTGAAATCTAGAAAAACAACCCTGGGTGGGAGAAAGGGATCTTGAGTGTCACCATGTCGAGTGGAGTTGGTCCACTGGAGCATGTGGATGTAAATCATAGAATCACAGAATGGTTGGGTTGGAAGGGACGAAAAAGCTTCTTTATCTTGTTCAAGCCCCCTGCCATGGGCAGGGACATCTCCCACTAGCCCAGGTTGCTCCAAGCCCCATCCAACCTGGCCTTGGACACTTCCAGGGATGGGGCAGCCACAGCTT
>JAWWMO010000121.1:112328006-112383549 GCA_035047845.1 Dendrocincla fuliginosa
TTGCTCCAAGCCCCATCCAACCTGGCCTTGGACACTTCCAGGGATGGGGCAGCCACAGCTTCTCTGGGCAACCTGTGGAAGGGCCTGCCCACCCTCCCAGGGAAGATCAATTTGAGTCTCATGTTTTACCCTGTGGTTGTGATATGGGATCAGGTTTCTGGTCTGGTGTTTTGGGCCATCTGTAGAACTTGCAGCTGATATGAAAAGTCTCCCCATCATCTATACCCGTCATGTTGGTACCAACACACAGATCCCCACAGGACTGACCAGAAAATTGCTCATATCCTCAAAGTTTCTCCTGTGAGGTCTAACTGAACAAACCACGTTGACAGCTGGATTTTCCACCCATTAAACTTTTTTCTGGTTTACCAAACACAAACACCCATAATTCTTGGGTTGTTTCAACCTTTAAGGTTGCAACGTTTGCATTCTTTATATATTTAAATTTACACATTTGAAAAAGCAGTATTTTTTGTCAAACAGGCTACAGTGGTCCATAGCCCCTTTGAAAACCCCCAGAAGTATCTATCTGCTTGCAGTCAGGGGTCAGAGAAGCCTGACTCACATTAACAGGTCAATACATCCACAGGTCATAGCACAGGTTGGAGAGGAGGCATCTACCTGAGCAGAGATCACTGCTGTGCCCCCCATGCTCGTGCAGGGATCTTCACTGTGCTCCCACCAACATTCCATGGGAGCTGCTACACCAGGATCCCTGCCTGAGCTGCCAGAACAGGCACAGCAAGGGGAGCACTGAGCAAAACACAGGGAAAGGAGGTTAGTGGGAGGCAAACAGAAAAGGAAAGGAATAGGAAAGGCTCAGACACCAACCTGTGACTGGAGGTTGCTTAGCCCAGCAGGCATTAAGAAGACACTGTGGTACTGCTACTGCACCTACAGATGAGTTTTCTCCTCCTGGTAAAACAACTGAGTCCCTGAAGGCTGCTCTAAGCCACTTGGAGAGCCAGAGATGCCCAACCGGACACCCAGGGGCTGCATCTCCTGCTGAAGTGATAAAAAACAAGCACAGCTTTTAGCAAAGGCTGGTCCTCAGCTGTAAACTGTGCTTATTCTCAGTGGTGATATGACTGTGTTGTTTACAAGAAGCATAAACTCGTTTGCCATGTTCTCAGATTCACAGAACACAGAACGGTTTGTGTTGGAAGGGACCTCAAAGATCATTCTAGTTTCAATCTCCAAATTAATAGATTGCTGGAAAGGAAAGACAGCACCGACAATATTGCCAGGCTGGTATTTACAACCAGCTGCACTCTAAGAATGATGCCATTAGAGGGAAATAACCTCCACTGCTTGTTGGGTTTAGAAACAATCCCCACATGCCTCCCTGAGAGGTGTGTGGTTTGCAGTTGATAGCTCTGGCTGCAAAACCTCATGACCCGCGAGTGAGACTTCCTTAATTAGCTACTTGTGTATTTTCTTAATTAGCTACTTCAACATTGATCCAGGTAGGATAACTCTTAGGGTAAGGGGATGGATGTTTAGGAGCATCAGAACAGGAGTACATACTCATTAAGCTGCAAAGAACCCAATGTCAGAGTAATTATGACTGAGAAGAGAGACAGACTGTAAATCAAGTGAGTTCAACCCCACGAAGTGGGTTTATCAAGATGAAGAGAAGTAGGTCAGGAGTAAGAACCGAGTTACAATTTCCTGGTCAGTGGTTACTGTAAAAGAAGAGCTGGTGATACATGAGAGTGAGCAGAAAACGCCTTTGTGGGTTTGCTCTCCACCACATAAAGAGCTTGGTGGTCATAATGAAACAGCTGCTGCCAACAAATGAGTACAAATGTTTGTAACTGAATGAGATGGTTGCCCATGGACTGTTGAACCACCACTCAGTGACCCACAGGGCAGAGAATACACCTGACTCAACAAAAAATACACCAAAAGAGGCATCACAGAATCATAGAATCACAGAATCCTAGAGTGGCTTGGATTACCTTAGGGATCATCTAGTTCCAAACCCCTTGCAATGGGCAGGGACACCTTCCACCAGACCGGGTTGCTCCAAGCCCTGTCCAACCTGGCCTTGGGTCATTTAAACCCAACAACTCGCCCAACATACTCTGGGGAGAAGGCCCAGGGTCTACTTGCACCAGGTAATTTAAAGTGGTTTCTGTGCAGTCAAAATGAAATATGAGAATGAATTCACACAGCTTTGCCCTGATTTAAATTTAAGGGTAAAAGGAAATACAGACTTAAAGTCTCCACCAGCAGAAATCAAAGTCAGAGCTTTGAGAGTCTGGCTTAGTTCTGGATGAAAGATAAGTAATGTCAAAAAAAGCAGCAATTTGAAAAAAAAATATAATAAATAATTATAGAATCACAGAATATCCTGAGTTAGAAAGGACACACAAAGATCATCAAGTTCAGCTCCTGAACTGTGAGCCTTGCTAGGCTGTGCAACTTGTGCAGCTGAGGGAGAGAGAGAGCAATTCCTCCTTTCCTAAGGCAGGACATCTCAGCTCAGCAGACAGCCCTGCCCTGCAGGTACAATTCCTTGTTCCCTTGGTGTGGAGGGATCCTCAATCCCAGCACCTATTATTTAGCTGGCTAAAGAGTGGTGAGAAACCATCTCCCATTTCCTTGCACTCCTGTTCAGCCAACCATCCAGCTGGTGGAGGAGAAGGGTGCTTATAAGGATGACTTCTTGCCTAGAAGAGGACAGGACAGGCCTTTCCCAGCTCCCATGGACCAGGCTCCCAAATTCCTGATGCAGCCCTGCAATGTGATATCTCCTACCTCTTTTCCCACCATCCCTAGAGACCATCTCCAAGGTCTGGAGAACCTGGCTACATTGCCAACTACCCCAGTGTTGCCTATAGGACTTCCCTTCACCCCTTTCAGCCTCTTTTTTTGCATCTTTTCATGCGTTTAGGCTGAAAATTTCTTCTGCTCCCTCTTACTCATATCACTGCACTGGAAAATATCTGATGTTTGCTGAAATCTCTCAGTGCTACTGCAGCACAAACCCATTCTCTGTGTCTGCTTTCATTTTGAGCTACCACAAAACAACATTTTTAAATAAAATATTATTTTTATTCAGCAGATAAGTTATTGAATAAATACAGATTAAAATTATCCTTGTTTTAATACTCTGAGCACACACACAAAGCCCTAAATACAGTCATAAATAGAAATATAAATATTCATTGGTTCTTTACTGTTTTAACACTCATTGCAGTGGACTCATTTTTCTCCCAAAATGCTCTGCAATAAATCAGCTCAAACCAAACAAAAACAAACAAACCCATAGTGTGATGACAATCAGACCTGTTGGCACCAATGTCTGATTGACACTGGTAATATCTTAGTGAGCAGGCGTGGCCAGAGAGGGGAAAGAGGTAGAGGATGAGGAAGGGAGGGAGAAGGTGCAGGAGGAGGAATTTTTTGTGGCAGTGCTGCTGGGTATTTGCTCATTAGGGCAACTCACTGTCAAGAACAGCTTTTGAAACTATAATTCCTTTGATTCAAAAAGCTGATACAAATCACAATGAAAAATAAATTTTAAAAAGCCCTGCTTTACCCTCTCACTGCTTGGGGTCACAAAGAAATCTTGTTCTCCATCCCTGTCATCACCAGCTACTAGTGATTCCCATTCTAAAACCAATAAATCAGCAGCAGTTGAATCATGACTTTGAGGAGGCAATTTGCTCAGGTTTGGAAGGGCAATGATGTGTTGAATTCCTGGGATTCGAGGTGGGCAACTGTGGGATTTCACCAGAGGGATGTGTATCGAAGACATTCCTTCTTCCCAAAGCTGCCTCCCCTAATATTCCCTCCTAGGCCTGGTGGTGGATGACTGGAGTGACACAGGTGCAGCCCACGGTGATGACCTTCTTCTCCAGGTGGAAGGTGGGCCGGCAGCCCTTCTGCTCCCGGCGGAGCACGAGGATCTCCTGCTTGATGGGGACAGAGTTGAGGCTGTGGTCCTCCTGCCCCAGGGAGTTCACACAGCCCGAGAGGCGGCACTGGGCATCGGCAATCACCTCGGGGAAGCGGTTGGGATCCTTGTCGAGCCTGGGGATGGGAACACAAAAGTGATTTATGTCTGCGCACAGCATGGGTCTTCTTGTCTATCTCCATGAAAACACCTTGCTATTTGTACTGTTCACCTGTGCCTCCTCACTATGAGACACAGCCAAGTAATTCCCCATCCTCAGTGTTTTTTGGAATGATTTCCTAGAAATGGAATCAATTTGGGCAGGGTAATACTGCTGTATCATACTTTAGGAGCTGACAAATAGAGTGGGCTGGGCTAAATACGTAACTGATCCAAATTCCACTATTCATTTTTGTTTGGTTTTAGTTTCAGCATCCAGAACCCTTTTCAGTTTGGAAAATTTAAAATTGCAATGTGCTGACATGATTGTTTCCCAGAGGAGTAACTCATTTCATCACCCTTAAAACCACATGCAGTGCTACAGGTTTGGGGCAAGGCAGAGTGGCTGGAAAACTTCCCAGAGGAAAAGGACCTGGTCGTGGTGGTTGACAGCAGCTGAACATGAGCCACGTGTGCCCAGGTGGGCAAGAAGGTCAATGACAGCTGGACTGTGTCAGCAATAGTGTGGCCACAGGACCAGGGCACTGATTGTCCCCTGTCTGGCACTTCTGGGGCACCTCCAGTGCTGGGGGCAGTTTTGGGACCCTCAGACAAGAGATACATTGAGGGGCTGGAGCTTGTGCAGGGAAGGGAACGGAGGCAGGAAGGGGCTGGAGCAGCAGGAGGGGCCAAGAGAGCTGGGGGTGCTCAGCCTGGAGAAAAGGAGGCTCAGGGGGGACCTTCTGGCTCTGCAACTCCCTGACAGGAGAGTGGAGCCAGGTGGGGGACTGGTTTTGCTCCCAAAGAACAAGAGACAAGGGGAAACAGACTCAAGTATGGTAGGAGAGGTTTAAACTGGATATGAGAAAAAAAATCTTCCCTGAAAGGGTTGTCTATCCCTGGCACAGCTGCCCAGGGCAGTCACAGAGTTCCTGAAGGGATTTAAAAGCTGTGTAGATGTGGCATTTGGGGACACTGTTCAGTGGTGGCCCTGGAGTGCTGGGGGAATGGTTGGACACAAACATCTTAGAGGTATTTTCCAACCCAAACGATTCTGTGATTGGCAAAGGCTGAAAAGACCATTAGAAACCATTCCAATAATGTCCCTTTGCACTGCAAACATTTTCTCCTGGAGAAATCTCACCCAACATCAAAATGTCAGTGTGTGTCAAGAAGTGTCTGCAATATTCAAGTTCCAGGTAACAAGGGACTCTGGACATACTCTGAGAACCAGCCATCACTCACCACCAAAAACAAAACATCTGTGTACACAGCCATCACTATTTAGATAACAACTGAATAGTTACCTGTAATCCCAAGGAGCAAGAGACCGGTTCCTGACATCGTGGACCATCCTAAAGGCATGATGTGACTTGCTGATATGAATGTCAACTTTCACTGTTGTGGGGAATTTGAGATCCTTTTGGTTCAGGCAATCTTCACTCAGCCTCACAGAGGCACTGTCCTTGCTGGGTTGAGGGTGAACCACCTTCCCATGAGGTGAGCTCCTTACAGTGAGGGCTAGAACCAGCACCAAAACCAGGGATCTGAACTGGGAGAGAGGAAAGCGTTGTTAGTTCTGTCCAGTCAAGAGAGAGGGAGCACAAAGAGATGAGTCTTGACTAGACTGGACCATCAATGGACGGGCCAGCATGAGCAAACAGCACAACACCACAAATAAAACTCATCAGAACAGATGCTGAACTCTGATTTAAATTCTGATTTGTAGTTGGCTTTGTACCAAGGGCATCTCTTCAAAAAGCTACAAAAGGTCCTCCTCCACAGTCACACAGCACTGTCTTAAGATCTACAAAGTGGGGTAAGGACTCAGCTGACCTCATGCCTTAGAAATCTAGCAATCGGTATGATTTCTCAGGACAGTAAATGCTCGTCACCCACATCTGCTGGAAATAGCTCTTTTCCCAAGGAAATGTGAGATTCTTGGGCTGTCTCAACTAGACAGAGTTTAGTGACTCATAGAGTCATAGAATATCCTGAGTTGGAAGGGATCCACAAGGATCATCAAATCTAACTCCTGAAAAGAAGACAAAATAAACACAGAGCTTTTAAGAAAATCACAGGAGCCACAGTACTGCAAATGCCACCCACTGAAATTTAAATTCATAGACTTTCACAGTGAAACTTCAGCAATTTGGGTAACATGTTGTCTGAGGAAAGGACTGTCTCTCCCATAACTGAGAGATAATAAGTAATGGATAGTCCACCACACCCTTGTCACTCCAGCACCAACCAGAGCTGCATCAGACAGAATCAGAACCCCACCAGGTCCCACCAGGACCAAAAGGGTTTCTTGTAGAAATCATAGGACCTGCACTCTGCCTTCTCTCTTTCAGTCAATATTTCTCAACCCTTATATTAAATATAAGTACTTACCATGGTAGCATAGCTGGAGAAAGCCATGGCAATCTCTTTGCTGCTTTGGATGGATGCACAGGGTGACAAGGCACAAGAGTTCTCCTTCTCTGAGACCCGTTCCACTGTGCTTGTGTCCCAAAGCCAGTTGTGATCTCCTTTTTATAGCAAAGTTCAGCCACTACTACTGTTTCCATTGCAGCACAGCTACCTTACCTGACTCGAGGTTAGGAACTGATATTTCATTTCCTAGCCCACTTCCTCCCATCTACCTCCAAAAAGGGGAGGGCAGATACTATCACCAGAATCTCAAATCAGCCAATACAATTTATTCAGGCAGATGAAGAGATAAGAGAATTAAAAGAGAGAAAAAAATTATTTAGGCAGTTTTTGAGGGTTTTTTTTTCACTCCTTCCCACCCCCTCTTTCTAATAATAATTATGTTCTTTCACCACAAACACACGTGGATGCACTTCCACATCCTTCACACAGACCAAGCAGCAGAGATGAGCAAGCTGCAAACTCAGGCAACCAGCAAGGCTTTCAAAACGAGGACAGGACATGGAACTTCACCACTGAACCTCCCTTGGCCTCAACTGCACAGTCCACCCCCACCTTGTCTTGGGGATCCCTGTGTCCTGCAGGGACTGAGCAGAGGAACAACAGGTGTCATGGGGGATTCCTCCTGGGAGACCTCAGGGCACCAGGAGCCTTCCCCACTGCGGTGACATATTCGGAGAGCTCTTTGAAAGGCTCATCCATGCCCTGCAAAGCCCTGAGAGCACTGATTGCCTGTGCTGGCCTTGACCACCATCACCAGGGGCCCCATTCCAGCTCAGCTTTGATTCCCAGTCCCTGCCTGAACTATGCTGTTGGAATACTGGTTTCCTGTCCCTTCTCTGGCCTTATCAACTGGGTGGACTTTGGATCAGGATTTCTCCTGGATGGACTCCATGAATGTTCATGATGGGGAACAGAGCTGGGGAAGGGGCTGGAGCACAAGGAGGGGCTGAGGGAGCTGGGGGGGCTCAATCTGGAAGAAAGGAGGCTCCAGGGTGACCTTCTGGCTCTGCAACTTCCTGACATGAGGTGGGAAACAGGGAAGGGTCGGGCTTTACTCCCAGGGAACAAGAGACAGGACAAAAGGACACAGTTTTAAGCTGCCCCAGGGGAGGATTAAGTTGGACGCTAGGAGGAATTTCTTCAGAGAAAGTGTGATTAGACATTGGAATGGGCTTCCTGGGGAGATGGTGGAATACAGCCTTCGAGTTGTTTGAGGAAAGACTAGACATGGCACTCAGTGCTCTGGTCTGGTTGACAAGGTGGGGATTGGTCAAAGGTTGGACTCCACAGTCTCAGAGATCTGTTCTAAACTAACCGATCCTGTGATTCTGTGTGACCCTCCCCACAGCCATACTCTATTGCATTTTGCCAACTGAGTGCCACAGGGGCTGGAGAAAATAAAAAGCAATTTTAAACAGTTTTTTCCCATTTTAAAAGGACTGAAAAAGTTGTACCCACCCCCACCAGCACAGTGGGTGTAGCTAGCGATGGCACAGAAATATATATATATATATATATATATATATATATACACACAGAATCACAGAATCAATTAGGTTGGAAAATACCTCTGAGATCATCGAGCCCAACTTATGTCCCAACACCACACTGTCAACTAGACCATGAAACTAAATGCCATATCCAATCTTTCTTTAAACACCTCCAGGGACACCAACCCCTCCACTGGATCTCTGCAGCAGCTGCCCCTGGATCCCTCAGTCTCCCCACTCACTCAGAGACACAAACACACACCAGTGGGTCTCCCAGGCAGCTGCTCCTTACCAGCAGCCAACTCCCAGATCCCATAATCTCCCCAGTAGCTGGTCTAGAACTCCTATTATTCCCAGTATTCCCAGAAGCCAATTTTCAGACCCTCTGGCCTCTGGTCTGGCATCCTGCCCAGATTTATGGCTGCTCCAATACCTGGAGCACGTCCAGCTTGATGTGTTTAGCATTCCCACACTGACATACACACTCACATTCACATATGTCCCTTACTGACCCACCTTTATCCTTTCCCTTCCCCAACTTTGCTCCTTCCTCTATACACCCCATAAAACTTGCACAATCCCAAAATCCTCATCCCAGCACACCAAAATGAGTTCCATAACCCCACAGCCAGCAACCTGAGGCAGGGAAATCTTCCCTCACTGACTTGTCCCGTGGGACTCACATGTGGATTGGGATTGACCATCCTTGGACAGCCCTGAAAGAGCTGGGTCAGGGGCTTCATTGGCACTGTGTTATTGGGGTTCCTCCACCTGGTCCTGCTCCTTGGTGCTCATGGAAAATTTACTCACTCTTAATCACTTAACCCCCATTTTATAAAGAGGGGAGAGAGGCATTAAAATAAAAGTGGAAACAGGACTCTGTATCCTGTAATCCAGAAAGGATCAGCCACAAACTAGAGGGAAAAGAACAGTGCATCAGTTTCCCTGGGAGCACCAGCAGGTCTCTTTGGGAGCAAAAGCTGGTTTTATGGCAAAAAACCCACAAACAAACAAACATACAAACAAAAACCTACATAACCACTCCAACCAGCTTTTCTGTGGACTAAAGCCCTGAGAGAAATGATTCCCAAAGCCATGTAGCCAAGCTGGGAGCAGAGGACTGAGATGCAGGATTCTTCACACAAATTCATTTTCAGTCCTCCAGGAAATCACCAGATTCATGACATGTTCAGTCCTACAGAAAATCAGAACCCTCTTACAGATTTGCGTAATTTTCCAAGGGGAAGGGACAAATCTGGTCCCTGCTCTGTCACCTCCCTTGAGTAATACCAACAGAAATCTCCATTGACTGATGCTTTACCTCACTGCAGGATGTCGTCATGATTTTTGTGGTCTGAATCAACTGTCAGTTTAGAGACCAACGACTCTGCTCATGTAAATTTTTCACATTTCAGGTTGATAAGTTTACCTGGGGTAATACAAATTCCATGACACATGTTCCTATTCTGACTGTTCTGTATACCCACCAGTGCATCTACTGAGATGCAACACTGAGCATGGAATTACCAGAAATTCACTATTTTTAGCCCAGAAACTGACCTCCTTTTTTTCCCCCCTGAGCACTCACCCTGAAAGGAAAGGGCATTGCCATGAAAATGGGTTGGATTGTGCAGGAACAGGGTTAAGTGGAAACCATTATGTGTAACGAAGCAATGACATCATATGTACAAATAGCAGGTTATGAGCCTCCACCACCGCTTTCCAGTCACATCTTTTGCATTCAGCAGATTTTAACTTCAGCAAGAATTCCGGGTTTTACCCGAAATTTCCTATGACTGAACTTGTCTTTTATTGAATTCACTGAAAATTTGATCGAAAGAGGTCACCAAACACAAATCATTGTAAGGGAGGGAAAATGCTTGTATTCATGGAATCACAAAATGGTTTGGGTTGGAAAGGACATTAAAGATCATCTATTTCCAACCCCCTGCCATGAGCAGAGACACCTTCCACTATCCCAGGTTGCTCCAAGCCATGTCCAACCTGGCCTTGGACACTTCCAGGGATGGGGCAGCCACAGTTTCTCTGGGCAATCTGTGCCAGGGTCTCCCCACCCTCACAGGGAACAATTTCTCCCTTAAATATAGGAATACAAAGTTATCTCAAAAAGCTCTTCACTCCAACACATCACAGGCTTGGAGCAGGGATGGGGACTTGGAAACAAACCAGAGAATTTTAATTTCACTTCCAAGAACTCTTCCACTCTTGAGTTACTATAAGGAAACCCCACTGTTTGCATTGCAGGATTCATTATATGCAGGTTCAGGTTTTCACAGCACTGCGGGAGCTCCAGGCAGGAGAAATGCCTCATTTCAGTTTGGGTTTGGACCACAGAATCACAGAGTGGTTTGGGTTAGAAGAGACCTTAAAGACCATCTTGTTCCAACCCCCTGCCAGGAGCAGGGACACCTTCCACTAGATCAGATTGCTCAGAGGACCTTTCATAGCCTGAAGCAGCAAAGGGCTGAAATTGCAGCCTGAGAAACCTCCAGATGTCAGGATCAAATAAATATTTCAGGCTGAGGTGGCTGCAGCACAGGGCAAGGCTTGTACTTCCAGCAGCTTGCTCCTGCTTCTCTGGCCACCCCAAGTTTTTCCCTTCTGACATGTGACACCACAAGGTCACCCAACTTTTGGTTTAGAGCTCTGACCATCCGCACTCACACAGGTGTTACCCTGGGCAGGGTTTGCTGGCAGGGCTTTATCACACCAGCAAGGCTCATGGCCATGTGCAGACCACAGCAAAGAGATGAGAACCAGAAAAACCAAAATTTGAGGGGAAATGTGGCTGGCATAAATACCACCAGCAGAAACTTCTGCATGGGAACACTGTCACACACTGCTCCAGCATAACAGTTGATGCCTTAAACTCTATACGATATAGATTCTAGTATAGCTGTTTTAGCACTTTTAGTGGTAAGCACCTTATTAGATTCAGAAAATGTTTACTATTTCTTGTCAAGGATTCCAAGGGACAAGGATTTTTAGTGAGGTAATGAACACTTTATCTGTAAAAAATGTACTCAGAAAAAGACATAACAGGCACATTGCTTGATATAACCAAGTCAAAACTACTCAGAAGATTTAGAAGCCTTAAAGCTGTTCCAAGGACAGCTATGACAACCAAGAGGAGGACAGGGATGAAGGGGTGGTTGTTTTGTGACCATCAACTCAAATTCACAGGACATACCAGAGGGAGGCATGATGGGACAGACAGTTTTGGGAATGGGTGTAAGCAATGAGGTAATGTTCAAATATGGCAATTAGGGACTGAATATTGCAATTACATGATAGTATAAAGGTGTAACACCTATGTAGTCCGGGATGCACACTTTGGAAAATATTCCTGTGCTTCCAGCATGCCATAATAAACTAGTGCTTTTTGCTTTCTAACATTCAAAAAGAGTCTTAGAGAGTTATTTTCTGGCTTTTAGGCATCACAGTGACCACAGCTCTGTCACTGCTGTTGGCCCTTGGAGGGGACCAGTGGCATCTCTGGGCTCCCTCCACAGGACAAGGACAAACCTCATTTTTGGCTGTCGCCCCTGAATCTTCTTCATGCCTTGGACAGAGCAGTGGGAGGAGTGTGAGACAGGGATTAGATGATACTGAAGGTGCCAGCATGGGGATTTCACCCCTAATCCACCCAGTCTGGGTGTTCACCTGTCCCACAGCGATACATAGGGGGATTGATTTCTAGAATCAATAACCCTGCAGAGAGGAGGTGGACTAAGGATTTAGGAAGCACAGGACTAAGTTACAACGTATTAAGTGCTATGAAGATGCTCCAAGGGCTGGAGCCCCTCTGCTCTGGAGACAGGATGGGAGATCTAGGGTTGTTCAGCTTGGAGAAAAGAAGGCTCCAGAGAGACCTTGGAGCGCCTTCCAGTGCCTAAAGGGGTTCCAAGAGAGCTGGAGAGGGACTTTGGACAAGGGCCTGAAGAGACAGGACAAAGCAGAATGGGTTTAAGCAGAAGGAGGAGGGCTTTAAGCTGAAAGAGGGCAGATTTAGTTGAGATATTAGGAAGAAATTCTTCCCTGTGAAAACGGTGGTGAGGCCCTGGCACAGATTGCCCAGAGAAGCTGTGGCTGCCCCATCCCTGGGAGTGTCCAAGGTCAGGTTGGATGGGGCTTGGAGCAACTTGGGCTAGTGGGAGGTGTCCCTGCCCATGGCAAGGGCAGTGGAGCTAGATGCTCTTTAATAACAAAAGGAACATGATGCCACTCAAGAAAGGTTGCACACTTCCCATGGGATCTGTCCTATCCAGTCCCTAATATTACTCAAGCCAGGTTTCTTGAGAATTACAACCTCCATTCTATTCTCTCCTTGCCTTTCTTTTAAAGTATCACAAACACCACCATCATTTTCAGCCACTATGGAACTTTTAGGGGTTTTTTTTCCATCAGCAAGAACAAAGCCTGGAAATTAAATATAATAGTGAATAATATTATATAAATATTATAACAAATGTTGCCTTGCTACCTGGGAGAAGAGACCAACCCCCATCTGGTATCATGTCCCTGTCAGGGAGATATAGAGGGCAAGAAGGTCCCCCCAAGCCTCCTTTTCTCCAGGCTGAGCCCCCCCAGTTCCCTCAGCTCCAGCCCCTTTCCCAGCTCTGTTCCCTTCTCTGGACGTGCTCCAGCCCCTCAATGTCTTTCTGGTCAGAAGGACCCAAAACTGAAATATATTTTTATTTTTTTTTTTAATAATATACATAAAAATAGAGCAGATGTCCATGTGGCTGAGCATCCAGGAACATCCAGATTGAGGCTGTTGATCAGATCCAGCTGATCCCCACAAACCTCTGCCATTGGGAGTTGTTTTTCCCTTGTCACCAAAGGCCCCTCTCCCCATTTCAAAGGACACACCGAGGTGGCCACAAGCACCCAGGGAAGGGAGAGAGCCACATCCTACCACTCCAGGCTATGGGATAGTAAAATAAGCCAATTTTTCGACCCTGGAGCTCCTCCTGGTGTCCTGGCATGGGAAATTCACTGTTAGTGGTTCCCCAGCTTTAAGGGCAGGCAAAACACAAAATTCATAAAACTATGGAATGGTTTGGGTTGGAAGGGACCTTAAGATCACTTCATTCCAACTCCCCTGCTGTAGGAAGGGACACTTTTCACTAGACCAGGTTGCTCCAAGCCCGGTCCAACCTGGTCTTGGACACTTCCAGGGATCCAGGGGCAGCCACAGCTTCTCTGCCCAACCTGTGCCAGGGCCTCCTCTCATTCACAGCTAACAATTCCTCCCCAGTATCCCATCTAACCCTGCCCTCTGGCACTGGAAAGCCATTCCCTGTGTCCTGTCCCTACATCCCTTGTCCCAAGTCCCTCTCCAGCTCTCCTGGAGCCCCTTTAGGCACTGCAAGGGGCTCCAAGGTCTCCCTGGAGCCTTCTCTTCTCCAACTGGCCACCCCCAGCTCTCCCAGCCTGGCTCCATCAGAGACCATCTGTGTGTTTACTCACCTTCACTTTGCAGTTTTACAAGTCAAACACTGCCTGTAGGTCTGAGGTCACCCTGTGGAAGCACGATACATCCAACCAGAGATCTTTGGGAGGCTGCAAACATGCAAAATCTCCTCCAAACCCACTGTCAGGGCTGTGTTGGATAACAGAAGCTCACAAATCCAGCTTTTATAGTTCAACAGGTCTGTCTGCAGAAGCAAAATGAGGGATCCCACCTCTCTGCACAGAGATGCTGTCAAGTCCTCTCAGCTGCAGAGCTCCAGGTGGGCAGAGGCAGGAACTGCCACATTTATTGCCCACCCACCTCACAAGACTTTCTGCATGTATTTGGTCCACCAAGGCAGAGGCATATGGTAGAAAGACATTCCCAACACCATTCCTGAGCCAAAAGGGGCTGGCAGCTGCCTGAAGACTTTCCACAGCAGCACAGGTGCCCAGAAGGGTGCAGAGCTGAATCCCCACAAGTGGGAATTTTAAACCCAAGTAAGTAGAAATCCATGGATTAAACAATATAGACATTTTTATTAATGAAATTACGATTTATAGCATCCAGAAACAAGGGAACACAAGCTGTGCAGGTGTCTGGAGATGGGCAGGGTTATAACAGCAAACAGCTGGTGCTGTTCAGGGCCTTCTCCAAAGCTTCATCTCAAACTAAACAGTATGAAAAAAGAAATTAAAGAAAATCCCAAATCTTCAGCAGCTCTGGATCACAAGCAGCCAAGAGTGGTCTGCCTGCATGTTCAGCTTTTCTTGAAAACCACCCCTAGGGAATGATTCCAGGCTAAAGGCAAGATGAGATGGAACCCATCTGTACCAGGGACATGTTCCCTGGGCAGCTCTGAACATCCCAGGCCCCATCAGAGGTGTGAAATCTGGAAATCAAGCTGACCATGGGCAATGGAGCAGGTCAGACTACACCAGCCCCTCCATCGCCAGGAGTCATCCTACAGAAGATGGGTGGGAAAAGCAGAACCAACAGGACATGTTTTAGGCATCTTTCCTTGTGAGACAAGCAGATCTAGGTTATATAACTGGGGAAAAGGCAAAAATAAATGCTTTAGTAGTGGAGCTCCTCTCCCATTGCCTCTCACCACCACTATTGAATGCTGGATTCCTAAATCCAGATTTTTTTATTTAAAGGCTGGAACTCTTACCACCAAAGCTAAAAACAATACATTAAGAACACTGATAATTTGCTCTTAGGTTTTTTTCCTTTCACGTCCTCGCAGAAACAAGCCTCTTCCCTAATGATCCAGTTGGAAGACAGCAACAGCTTCAGGAGCTCCTGGTTCTTTTCTGTGTGTACCAGCAATGCACAGCAAGGAAGTGCAGAGACTTCAGCTCCCCAAAGTCCAGCTCAGCCAGATGAAGCAATTAGGAGAGCTGAAGGCAAACACAGAGAGTCCCCAGACTAGAGTCCACGAGATCTTGGCATCTTCCACCCAGAGGCTCAGATTAAGAAGATGATGTCATCGGACACCATGATCTGGTTGTCATCCTGCATGTGGGCCAAGGCCACCTTCACCTCAGCCAGCGAGAAGGGCTCGGGGTTGTCACGGTTGATGGACTCCATCACATTCTTCAGACCCACAGACTGGGCATGGGAAGCTTTGAAGACCTCCAGGAGAGCAGCCTTGAACGCTTTCAACCTGGCCAGGGGAGAAGCAATCACCCTTGGAGACTAAACACAAACCCTTCCTCCTCCTTCCCAGCCCAGGATGCCTCAGCCCTTTCCCATTCCAGAAGCAGCACTCAGCAGGAAAGCCAAAATCGCAGCTAGGAGCACCACAGATGCATCTCCAGTATGGGACAACAGCTTGGACCCACTGAGAGGGGTGGACATGCAGGGACAGACTCCTCCTCCAGCCCCCACTCACCTTGGCTCAGCCAACTCCAGCTTCTTCCCTTCTCCAGTGGCCGAGGCTTCGGGAGTCTTCGGAGTGTGTGCCTGAACTGAAGCAGAAGGAAGAGTTACCTTCACCCTGCCTGGTGTCCAGGCACCCAGAGAGCAAAAGCACTCAGCCTCAGGATGGGGTGGCTGATGCCAAACTGCCTCCCAATATTGGTACTTCTGCAGCACTTTGGAAGGGGATGGAAAAGAATTAATCAGCAAGAGAATCATGGATATATTGGGTTGGAAGGGACCTGAAAGACCATCTCATTCCAACCCCCTGCCATGGCCATGGACACCTTCCACTAGACCAAGTTGTTTCAAGCCCTGTCCAACCTGGCCTTGAACACTTCCAGGGATGGGGCAGCCACAGTTTCTCTGACTAACCTGGGCCAGGGCCTCCCCATCCTTACAGGGAAGAATCTCTTCCCAATATTTAATCCAAACCTGTCCCACACAGGTTCACCTGGATTTGTGGGTCTGCATGGTGATGCACCACATCAGAGACCCCAGGCAACAGCAGCATTGCTGCTCCCCAGGCTCTGCAGACCCACCAGGGCTGAAGGTAGCAGCACCCTCAGGAGCCAGGTGCCACCAAAACCCTAGGGACTCACCCTGTGGCATCTCCTCCTCGGCGTCACTGAAGTCATAGGGGTCATAGGAACCCTCCTCGCCCTCTGTGCGTGCCTTCTTCCTCCTGGGAGAGGGGACGAGAGGTCAGCCCTGCTACAGATGAACTCCCAGTATAAACTGGAGTTCAGGAGCCCATACCCTGAACTCCTGGAGATGTCTGGCCAGGAACTCACGGGGTACCTGTGGCTCATAGGTAACCCACCCTCTGGCCACAGATCCCGCCCATGGCACAGGACCCAGCTGTCACCAGTCCTGAGGGTTGTAGCTCTCATGGGATCACAGAATTGTTTGCGTTGGAAGGGACCTTAAAGATCATCTCATTCCAACTCCTTGCCATGGGCAGGGAGATCTTCCACTAGACCACATTGCCCCAGGCCTTGTCCCACCCTGCCTTGAACACTTCCAGGGATGGGGCAGCCACAGCTTCTCTGGGCAACCTGTGCCAGTGCTTCAAACCTTTGGACATGCCACCCAGTCAGTTCCTTATCTATGAAATAATCATGTCCTTCTGCTATGAATTGGGAGGGACAATCCAGCTGGCTGAGCAAGATATGGAGTATTCCCCCAAGGACAGCACTGCCTGTGGCAGCCTCAGAAGGGTTTGGTCTTAGCACACTGTCCCTCCCACTCCCTTGCTCTGGCTCCTACCTCCTTGTCCTGCGTTCCTCCTTGGGCTGTGACTCCTCCTCCTCCTCCTTCTCAGTCTCTGAGTCCTCCTCCACTGGCTTTCTACGCTTTTTCTCCTTCTCCAGCACCTGTGTGGCAAAGGCAGGATGGACTCGACCCCCTTTCACATTCAAGTTGCTTTTAGGGGACCAAGAAATCCCAAGGATCCAAGATCCCACCTCATCCCACAGCATGTAGGAAAGGTCCCACCAGCAGCCCAGTGCTCAGCCTGCACCAAGCACAGCCTTTCCAATGACAATCTCGGGATCTCCCAGGAGCAGATGGACAGGAGCAAGGGGACACCCTCCCTCACCTTTTTGAAGTAGGCAAACTGCACCAGCTCCAAAGCTGCCTCAGCGTCCTGCATATCCACAGTCTTGTTCATCCTGGCCTTGGCATGGGCCGTGGAGAGGCGGATCAGGGTCTCCAGTGTCCGGGCTGTGATGGGGGAGGTCTGGGCAGGGGAAGAACAAAGAGTCTCTGTGAGACTGACCCACACCACAGCATCCCAGCTCCCTGAGAGATGTCACACCCAGGGTGGAAATCACCCACAAGGAGAGAGAGGAGCCTGTGCCTCAGTTTCCCTGCTCCTGACCCAAGAGGGAGCTGCCCCAGGGGCTCACCCTGGCGATGTCCGAGTTCATGTCGCTCTGGCTGCGCAGGCGGGAATATTCCTCTGAGATGTACCTCGCTGCCTCCTCGGTCAGCACGGGCTTAATCATCTTGGCTACGTGGATGTACTTCCTCATGAACTCCATGCTGACAACCTTCTCCCTGCAGGAATGCACACACATCCGTGTTCTCCAAGGCAGGGATGGGCTTCCCATCCACATTTTCCCCCTTCAGGGGCATCCAGTTGTGTAGGGAATTCAGCTCCAGATGTTCCCTACCTTCCTGGCACAAGAGACCAAGCCCAAAGCAAGGTTCCCTTGGCATCCTACCCACATACCTCCCCCTCCATGGACCACCTGGAGCATCGCTGGCACTGGCAATCAGTCGCTGCCTGGATACTCAAGCCAAACCCATGAGCCCACAGTGCTGGAAACCCCCCAAGAGCTCCAGGGAACATGGGATGAAGGACTCACTTGCGGCGGTTGGGCCCGTGTAGAAGGTCATCGTGTTTCTCATACACCTGGAGCTCCTGCTCCTCCTCCTGTGTGAAGTCGGGGTCATCCGTGGCCAGGATCTCCACGGCACTGCCCAGGGGCATGGCTGGAGAGGAAAGTGCCACAGAGGACAGGCTTTTAGTCCCTGGAACAACTTCCAAAAGCTACCAAAAGCAGTCCCCTACAAAGCCAGGGGCACTGAGCACTAAGGGACGCCATCAAGGGGTGACAACCCACCGAGGAGGGAGACAGGACTGGGCAAGGGGGGTGCAGATACAGGTGACTCACCATCCCCATCCTGCTCGTTGGGGTTGCGGTAGCGATGCATCCGCAGGACGTGGTCCGAGATCTCCCTGTCCTGCTCGGGGTCCATCTGGTCCAGCACAATGAAGAGCAGGTCAAAACGGGAGAGCAAAGAGTCCTGCAGGCCGATGTTCTCCATGGGTGTCTTGTACTGGTCGTACTGTGGAAGGATTTAAGGGGTTAGGGGAGACCCTCACAGGCCAGTCCTGGCTGCCAGGGAGGCTGGGGGCACCTCCTTAGGCATGCAGAGATGGAGGGATGGATGTCCTGGCAGCTGGACACCACACCAAACCCGGACTACTGCAGCAGTACAGCCACTTTTCCCCATCCTGGAAGGCAGGTATAGCTCTCTTTTCCAAGGAAAATACTTATTTTTTTGTGATGCCAGATCAGACAGCAAGACTGAAGCTCATCAGCAGGATGAGCATCCACTGGGCTGTTCCAGACTCCCAGGCAGAACCAAAATAAGGTGCGAAAGCCCAGCTGCCCCTCTCTCCTCCAGGAGAGCCATGAGCACAAACAGACACCAAACTGAGAAGGTTTTCACCATCCCATGGATCCCAATAAGAACCAAGTCATTGGTTCAGGGGATCTTTGGGGTTTGACCAGCTGCCTCGTCCCAGCACCCTCCCCCAGGGAGGGGCACTGACAGCAGCACTCACCCGGCCGTAGACGGGGTTGGCCGCAGCCAGGACGCTGCAGCGGGAGTTGAGCCGGGCCTGGATCCCAGCCTTGGCGATGGTGACACGGCCCTGCTCCATCACCTCGTGGATGGCCGTGCGGTCGATGTCGGACATCTTGTCGAACTCGTCGATGCACACCACGCCCCGGTCGGCCAACACCATGGCTCCCGCTTCCAGGCGCCGCTCCCCTGGGATGGGGGGGCACAAAAGAGGGTCAGTCACCATCCAGCAGCCCCCACACATCTGTCCTGCCACGCCCATCCACACCACAGTGTCACCCCCGGGATGAGGGCAAGCCTCAAGGAGCAGCAGCATCCTTCAGGATTGCTCATCTGCCTCCCAACTTGATGGAAAAGAGGACACTTAGGAAAAGGAGCAAGCCCATGAGGACAAAATCCAGGCTGCTGGGGATAAAACCCCATACTGACATGGGGTACACCAAGTAGAAGAGTAGTAAAGAAGACCATCTAGTAGAAGTGGAGAAAACATCCCAAAACACCACAATCACTACCACAAAGCTTCTGGGTGGAGCAAGTCCTACAAGTGTCACTGCAGAACGAACATTATAAAAGCACTAAGGTTGGAAAAGACCTCCCGGACCCCTGAGAACAGCAGCCCTGGATCTCACAGAGTCCCTCCCAGGTGGTAACAAGCACCACCCCCATGCTCCTCACCAGTCTCTGGGTCTGTGGTGACAGCAGCAGTCAGGCCAACACCAGAGGAGCCCCTGCCCGTGGTGGGGATGGCACGGGGTGCTGTGCAGAGCACGTATCGCAGCAACTGGGACTTGGCCACAGAAGGGTCTCCTGAAATGGAGAACAGCACGTTTAACAACCACACATCATCTGGAAACCAACTGCACATGACTTGGATGCCGTGTCTAGTTTGGGGGTGCTCAGAGCAGGGGTGGGTGGAAGGGAAAAGAGACAGCAGTGGGTTTGTTCAGTCATCAGAAAATAAGGTGATCAGATGATTTTCTTATCATCACCAAGTTGATGGGAGGAAATAGAGAAGATGGATCTAGAAAGGTAAGGGTATGGGAAAAGAGGCAATGGGGAGAGCTTGGAATTCAAGAAAAATCTGACTGGATGGTAGAAGAAATCTTCTCGAGGGTGGACAAACACTGGGATAGTGGCCCACAGAGGTTGTGGGATCCCCTAGAATGACAGAATGGTTTGGGTTGGAAGAGACCTTAAAGACCCTCCAGTTCCAAACCCTGCCATGGGCAGAGACACCTTCCACTAGCCCAGGGTGCTCCAAGCCCCATCCAGCCTGGCCTTGGACACTTCCAGGGATGGGGAAGTCACAGCTTCTCTGAGCAACCTGTGCCAGGGTCTCCCCACCCTCACAGGGAAGAATTCCTTCCTAATGTCTTATCTAAATTTGTCCTCCTTCACTTTAAAACCATTCCACCCTGTTCTCTCCCTCTAGGGCCTTATCCAAAGTCCATATCCAGCATTATTGGAGCCCCTTTAGGCACTGGAGGGGCTCTGAGGTCCCCCTGGAGCCTTCTCTTCTCCAGGTGAACACCCCCAGCTCTCCCAGCCTGCCTCCAGAGCAAAGGATCTCCAGCCCTCGTATCATCTCTGTGGTCTCCTCTGGACTCACTCTAACCAATCCGCAACCTTCTTGTGCTGAGGACTCCAGACCCAGAATCTCCAGAGGTCCTGCCTAACCACAATTATTCCACAAAACTACAGCTAAAAAAATGCTCCTTCATCTCACTCCCTGACACCAACCAAGGGTGCCTCTGCCCAGCCCTTCCAGACCTATCAGCAAGATGTTGATGTCTCCTCGGATGCGGCTCCCGTTCTCCAGGACCTTCTCCACCCCTCCAAGCAGCATGCAGAGAATGGCCTTCTTGATGTACTCGTGCCCATGGATGCTGGGAGCCAGGGATCTCGCCAGCTGGTCAAAGATATCCTAAGGCAGAAGAGGCAAAGCACAGCCCATCAATGAGTTGTAGCAAGTAAGAACAAGAAGAAATATTTCAAAATACCATTTCAGCCCAAATTTCAGCTTACTCGTACTGCAGAGCCATATGGATGAAAATTAATTAGAAAGGAGAAGACCTTTGGCCAGTTTTCTTTCAGTGGGACTTTTCTGATGCCCTGGACCATCCTGACTGTCACTGTCACCCAAACAAGCACTGGAAAAAGCAAGAGCAAGGCTTGTTCCTCTACACACTTAAAGAGCAAAGCTCTGAGTATTAGACTAGGCTGGGGCAGACTCCCATATCATTCTGTGTTTGGGGTTGAAGAGGAAAGAGGGGTTTCTCCTGCAGAGGAAATTCCCTGGAAACCAACTGGCAGGGTTAGGACACAGCAGAGCTGCCAGCAGGAAGGATATTCTGGTAGTAGTACAGAAGCACCAACAAAAACAACCAGCCATGATCACAGCTTGAGCAGAAAATTCACAGAAAATGATTTGGAAAACACAGCAACATTGCCAAGAGGGTTGAAGAGTTACTTGCAACCCAACAAGAACCTCCTCGGCCTCATGCTAAGCTGCTCTATCCAAAACTTCATGCTCAGGCACAAGCCTGGCTTCCAGAGGTGAGACTCAAATACCTTGGAGCGGCTCTTGCTGAATCTCTTGATCTTGGCCACGTCAGCAGCAGAGTAGAGAGGTCGGACGTCTTTGCTCATCTGTTTCACGTGGCAGGCAATGAGGATAGTCCTGGAGAAGGGACACAGCTGTGATCAGGTCTGCAAACCCCACAGAGCCACAGCAACAACACAGCAGGAACTTCCACGGGGTCATCACTTGCTCTTGGAAGCCCTGGAGGCGAGTGGGAACCTCAAGAGCTGTAGCCCCCTTGATCTGACTGTGCTGGGCCATCAGTGGAGCATCTTTAAGAGCATCCAACCCCTTCTGGGCACAGCTGGAAGTCACACCTACACAGACCTCATCACAGGCTGCAGTTTCCTCACAAGGGGCCATGGAGGGGCAGGCACTGATCTCTGCTCTCTGTAACCAGTGACAGGACCTGAGGGAATGGCTGGAGATGTGTCAGGGAAGGTTTAACCTGGATACTGGGAAAAGGTTCCTCACCCAAAGGGTGGTTGAGCACTGGAACTGGCTCTCCAGGGCAGTGATCACAGCACCAAGCCTGACAGAGTTCAAGAAGTGTTTGGACAACACTCAAAATACGATTCTTGGGACTACACAGGGCCAGGAGCTGGACTTTGGTCATCTTTGTGGGTCCCTTCCAACTCAGAATATTCTGTGTTTCTGTGACTGATGCTAAGGATCAAGGTGCAAACCACTTCCAAGTGATTCCAGCCACTGTTTCCCCCACCTTTGTGATGGCCACCTGTCTGCCCTAGATGCCAATTCCCAAGATGTGACCCAACCAAAGAGCGTGGGAGGGCTGAAGACCAAAGAAGGCTCACCTGAAAGTCCCTGAAGTGTAACCCCCTTTCTTTCCTGGCAGGCAGCGGTATGTCCCCACCACCTGGATACGGTCCCCAGGCTTCACCTTGTCCACCAGGTCATCATCCAGAACCACATCCACTGAGCGGGGCAGCTGCCCTGCTGGTGCCTTCTCAGGCATCTCCTGGATGGTGATGGTCTGGTGGTCCTTGTAGACTGAGAGGCCAAACTCGGTCTCCAGGGGGTTGTTCTCTTCATCCTAAGCATGAACCCCAACAAAAGATTAGCAGCACTTTTCAGGAGCACGGGGAGAAGAGGTGGGTCAGGTGAGCAGGGGGAAGACAGGCTGCACCATCCAACATGTACAGGGACTGCTGGAGCCTGGGGCTCACCAGCTCTGCACTGAAGCTAGCACATTCTCCCCAGAGGAACCTGCTGATGCTTCCCACAAGGCCAATTCCCCTCACCTTTGTAGGGTAGATGGAGAAGGATGGAAAGGCATCCAGGGAGGTCATGTCCCTGTATCGGCGCTCAATTGTCTTCTTGGTGGCTGGGCAATAATGGACACTCCGGACAACCTTTGGACGAATCAAAGAGCCTGAGGTTGAAAAAGAGAGAAGTTAGGGGCTGGAATGTCCCACCTCTCTGTCAGCAAACAGTCCCCAACACTAAACTGCACTTGGGTCACAATCCCCTGTCAACAATGGACAGGATTTGCTGAGCTAAAAGATCATCCCAACACTGAAGACCTGCCAAGCCCTGTTTTCCGGCCCAGGTTGTCAAGACATAGAATCAAAGAATGGCTTGGGTTGGAAAGGACCTTAAAGATCATCTATTTCCAATGCCCCTGTCATGGGCAGGGACACCTTCCATTATCCCAGGTTTCTCCAACCCCATCCAACCTGGCCTTGGACACTTCCAGCGATGGGGCAGCCTCAGCTTCTCTGCGCATCCTGGGCCAGGGCCTCCCCACCCTCACAAGGGAGAATTTCTTCCTAATACCCAATCTAAATATACTCTCTCTCAATTTAAAGCCATTCCCCCTTGTCCTATCTCTACCTGCCCTTGTCAGAAGCCCCTCTCCAGTCCCTCTCCATGCCATGATTTGTGGAGGTCTCCAGCTCCTCCACAGCAAACACCTGGTGCCACCACCCCCAAAGCCCCTGGGTGTCCCCCAGTCTCACACTTTGTCACAATGCCCTCCACACAGACGATGCAGCTGAGGAAAGAGGCTGTCAGTGTCCGTGGGGACACGTGCTTGGAGCCAAAGCTGCCCTCCAGCCCAATGTAGAAGTCCTCATACTGCTTGGCATAGGTGGCGTCCACAGAGGCGACGAAATCCTTCAGGGCACGCTGGAAGGCGATCAGTTCCTCAAAGGCATGGCTCAGGAGCCTGTAACACAGGGAGGTGACAATGCAGATGGATCAGCCCCTTTTGTCTTCCTCCTCAGCACTTGTCCCATGCCCCCATGTGCTCCACAAGTGGGAAAAAAAACAAAAAACCTTAAGTCCCTCACAGCTCTGTGTGAGGTCCACAGGAACCAACATTCAGAAGCTGAGCAATTCCAAGCATATCTGGGAAACCTCACAAGTCCCTGGGCAGATTGGCAAGCCTGGGCCAAAATATCACTGAGCATCCTAAAAAAGGCTGAGAGCTGGGGGTGTTCACCTGGAGAAGAGAAGGCTCTTGGGAGACCTTATAGTCCCTTCCAGTCACTAAAGAGGCTCCAAAACAGCTGGAGAGGGACTTTGGACAAGGGATGGAGGGACAGGACAAGAGGTAATAGCTTTAAGCTGAAAAAAGGGTAAATTTAGACTAGATATAAGGAAGAAATCCTTGCCTGTGAGGATGGGCAGGCCCTGGCACAGGTTGCTCAGAGAAGCTGTGGCTGCCCCATCCCTGGAGGTGTCCAAGACCAAGTTAGAGGGGTCCTCGAGCAAACTGGTCTAGTGGAAGGTGTTTCTGACCATGGCAGTGAGGTTGAAATCAGACATGCTTTATGTCCCTTCCAATCCAAACCATTCCCTGATTTATATCATACAACCAACTCCAGTTTGTTGCAAAAGCTTTTTGCCAAATCATAGGTTTGCAAGCTCGGAAGGGATGGGAGTCACAGGGGGAAAGAGCTGGTCCACCCTTTCTGTGGGACACGGTGCACAGGACAAAGCCTGGCCCTTCCTTGCCTGCAAAACCAGGGCTGGAGCTTTGAAACCCCTCCAGGCACGGTGCCCCCCGTGCCCCCCCCATGCCCACACCCACCTGTTGGCCCTCCTCTCGTTCTTCCGCCGCAGGTCATTGATGTTGACAAGGAGCCGGCACTGGTTGTCACTAATCATGTCCCGGACCTTGCCTTGGTAAATCCCTTGGTCTTCCTACAAGGGGGAGAGGGGGAAAGACACACAAAAAAACAACTCACTTCGCATGTCCACCTGTGTGAGACACTCACTAGGAGCCGATTCCTGCAGTTTGACTCCCTGTACCCCACAACTAAGCGTATGGGGGCAACACAGGAACCAAGTGCTCCCCCACACTCGGGGGTACATATGGAAATAAAAGAAGGGGCAGAGACCAGGTACTGCCCAGCCCCCGGGGGGAACGAAGAGAGGGGCATATGGAGTGAGTACTGCCCAACCCCCGGGGGGAACGAAGAGAGGGGCATATGGAGTGAGTACTGCCCAACCCCCGGGGGAATGAAAGGAAGGGCACAGAGACCAGGTGCTCCCCAACCCCCGGGGGTACATATTTGGGAAGGGGAGGGCTCATAGAGAGCAGGTACTCTCTAAGATACATCCTGCTGGGGGGGAGAGGGAAGGGACAAAGTGCTCCCCAACCCCGGGGGCTCCAGGGGGTTAGGGGGCACAAGGACCAGGTGCTCTCCATACTGGAGGGGCATAGGAACCAAGTGGTCCCTAATCCCGGAGCGCATACAGGGGGAGACAAAGGGACCGGGTGTTCCCCACGCCGGGGGGTACACATGGGGTGGGGGGGCACACGGACCAGGCGGTTCCCAACTCCGGCGGGCACGGAGGGGATGCAGCACCCACGTCTCCCAGCTCGTCTCACCTCATCGTCCAGGAAATCGAGGTAGTCGCGCTGCGCCTCGCGCAGCTCCGCGTCCTCCAGCCCGCCCGCCGGCGCCGCCATGACGCTGCTGCTGCTGCCGCCGCTCGGGGAGGGATCCCGCCGCTTGTGCCGCTGCTGTGCTGCTGCTGCTGCTGCCGGGGAAGGCGGTGAGGGCCGAGGGGAGCCGGCCCGGCCCCGCGATGCGACCCCGCGATGGGACAGCGACAACCCCAGCCCCGGCCCGCCCCCGCCGCGCTCCCGTTTGGCGCCAAACGAGAGCCCTTTCCCGCCACCGCGCGGGAAATCCGCCCCGCGCCGCTGCTGATTGGTCGACGTGGAGAGGCGCTGGCCAATGGGGAGGCGAGAGGCGTCGTGAGTGAGTGATTGACAGGAGCGGCAACCTATCAGAGAGCGGAGGGGCGGGGCAGCGATGACGCCCTGCCCCACTGTTCGGGGCCGGAACCGGGACTGGGAGAACCGGGATTGGGGGAACCGGGATTGGGAGAACTGGGATTGGGGGTACCGGGATCGGGAGAACTGGGATTGGGGGAACCGGGACTGGGAGAACTGGGATTGGGGGTACCGGGATCGGGAGAACCGGGATTGGGGGAACCGGGACTGGGAGAACCGGGATTGGGGAAACTGCGATTGAGAGAACCAGGACTGGGAGAACTGGGATTGGGGGAACCGGGATCCGGAGAACTGGGATTGGGGGAACCGGGATCCGGAGAACTGGGACTGGGGAAACCGGGACTGGGAGAACTGGAATTGGGGGAACCGGGACTGGGAGAACCGGGATTGGGGGAACCGGGATCGGGAGAACTGGGATTGGGGAAACCGGGACTGGGAAAACCGGGACTGGGGAAACCGGGACTGGGGGAACCGGGACTGGGGGAACTGGGACTGGGGGAACCGGGACGTCCGGGCTCCAGCTCTTGGAAGTTACAGGGCATCCGAAAATCCGGTTTTATTTAAGGAAAAAGACAGCAAAACCGAAAGCAACAAAACAAAGCCCCAGAGAAAAACCCAACAAAGTAAGGTTGTACAGGTTTGGGTTTTTTAATATAGAGCCCCCTTTCCGGATGTTTTCACCCCATACAGGCTTTTCCCTTTAACGTGGCTCGATGTGACTCCAAGAGTTTGGGGTTGAACACAAGAAAGCGCCAAGTCCCTTGTATTTGTAATGGAAAAGGTAATTTTGGATGTGTCTTAGAATCGCAGAATGGTTCGGGTTGGAAGGGACCTTAAAGACCACCTTGTCCCACCCCCTGCCACGGGCAGGGACACCTCCCACTATCCCAGGGTGCTCCAAGCCCCATCCAACCTGGCCTTGGACATTTCCAGGGATGGGGCAGCCACAGCTTCTCTGGGCAACCTGTGCCAGGGCCTCAGCACCCTCACAGACAGGAATTTCTTCCTATTATCTAACCTAAACCTACCCTTGTCAGTGCGAAGACATTCCTCCTTGCCCTATCACTATCTGCCCTTCTCCTTTCTCCCAAGCCCCCTTTAAATCCTCTGGGAGTTTTTTGTAGGCAGGAACCAAAGGGAAAGTGGAGACAGAGGTGCCACTGGGTACAGGGAAACCCCTGCTCCCCCTTAAAAAAACCCATTTTGGTATCCCTTAAAAACCTTTATCTAAACTCTGCTTAAAAATAGACAAGGAATAAAAAGCTTGACAAAACTATTTCTATCAGCAAAGCATACTGGGCACCCAAACTTGGCCGTGTCCCCTGGCTATTGTAGCTAACAGCAGTTTATCCAGGGAAATACTGGAAATAAATATTCCAGATCCATTGGGCTGTGCAAACGCTGAGGCACAACATTCCCAGTGCCTGACCTCTCCAGAGGGAGCAGCTGCGAGTCCAGTTTCGGAAGAGGAGCAGGAAACAGCCTCTGCCCTGCTTGCCAGCTTCTCTTTGTGTGCCTGGATCAGCTCTATCCCTGGAAATGTTGGTAACACTGAGGCCGGTTTAGGATATGGATGGCTCAAGTCCTGGGTATTTGTCCCGCTCCTGAGAGATTTTGTTTTCACGTCGTTTTGCATCAAAGTGAAAGTTCAGAGTTTCCTTTTTAGGCCTTTGGGCCCTTCCCTGGAAGAATTTCATGGAGTATTAAGTCTGGCAGGTTGGCAGGAATAAATGATCTTGTGCTCTCTTGCTATTTTCTTTCTTTTTTACTTTTCCTTGGGTTTTTTCTTTCTCCTTTTTCTTTTTTCTTTTTCTTTTCCTATTCCTTTTTCTTTCCTTTTCCCCCATTTCCTTTCCCTTTCTCTTTTTCCTTTTCTTTTGCCTTTATTTTCCTTTTCATTTTTCCTATTTTTCCCCCCTTTAATCTCTCAAGTTGCTCTCCTACTTCCAGAGATGCTCCCTGCAGCTGGAATACCCTCCCTGCCTGTGCACACTCAGCAACACCCATTTCCTTTCAGATGATCCTCAAATCCTTCCCTTCCCCCTGATTTTCTGGAGATTCTTTGTTTTCATGAGTGGAAACATCACAAAAAACAGTGAACAGAGAAAACTTTTGCTGTGCCTCTGCAACAAATATATATAAAGACAATATAAAGATATTTAGATATGTATTATATATATATAAAGACAATATATTTTATATAATATAAATATATTTTTATATGTTTATATATAATGATATTTAAGTGGGCACATCAGCCATGAGGATATAAACTGACTGGAGGAATCAGTCTGTGTAAGTCCCCAAAGGAAATATGATTTATCCTATATAAATTTTCAGAACCTGACAAAAGATTTCGCCTCTGAAACAGTTTTTCTCTCCCCACAGCAGACAGACTAATAAATCCATCAATGGAGACAGTCTGTGTGCTCCACTGCAGAGAAAATATGGATGGAAAATTAAAATATAGATGGGCACAACACAGAGAGGTACCAGGCTGGGATTCAGACACATATATGTGCATTGCATAAGATCTCACCTACATTTAAGTGCTCAAAATGAATCCCAGCCCATGGAGATGTTGTGGATTGCTGTGGTTTCCTCCTGCTGAGAGCTGGCAGGGCCCCATCACTCCTGGCTGAAAGGTAACAAGAGTTAGGGATAAAAATAACCACTGTTGTTATTCAGGACAGCCCCTATAGCAACTGCTGCGTGCCTGAATAATTCATTGGAGCAGGTCAGGCCAAGGAGGACGGAGGGATGGAGAGAGATGGAGAAGGCTGGGATGATAAAGGCAGTTCAGAGGCCTTCTTTGCCTTTTGGGGCTCCTCAGGAGGGTGCCAAGGTTTCCCTGGGTTCACCTCCCGGCCACATTCCTGCAGTTACAGGGTGGAGAGGGCAGAAGAGCTCACAGAGATTTTTAGCACTTCCTATGCACGGAAAAAAACCAGGAATTAAGCTCTTAAGTACACAGAGGGACGGGACTGCAGGGCTCAGAGGGAGGTAGAAGGATCAGGGTTGGATGCAGGAGTGATTTCCATGGGTGAATTGCACACGAAGGCTGCTGGCCAGAACACCCCACCAGCTCTCAGTGGGGATTTTCTCCTCCCTTCCTCACACCTCTGTGTGCCAGCACCCACCTGTCCACTTGGTTTCTGAGATCCCCTTAAGGACACCCTGTGATCTTTCCAAGATCCTGCTTTCTGTTTGGTTTTGTTTTGTTGTTGTTGTTGTTATGTGGTTTGTTTGTTTATGGGGTTTTTTTTGTTTTGTTTTCTCCCCTTAGCTCAACTAAATATCAATTTTCAAGCCACAACTCACTGTTCAAGTCGCCCTCTGTTCACTTTCCTGTATGCTGAGCAACCTTGTCTCACCCATGGAGGGCAGGGGAGGGGCTTGTGGCTCATTCACAGCTCCAAAAGTGGGGAGAGTATCCCAGATTCCATGGAGTGTCACCTTAACATAAAACAACACATTGGAGTTGAGGTTTCAGATGCATTTGTAATAAAACAGAGGGATAATAACACAGAATGAAATGTTTTGAATGAAAAAAATCCCACTTTTTATAATTGAAATGGTGTGAAGCAAGACCACCTCTGAGATGTTTTTATCTGGCTGAAATTTAAGTTTTCCAAGGGATTAAAGGGATTTATCCTTACTGGGCTGTCCTGCAGCTGCAGTTGCAGCAGCTGAACACCAACCAGGGAATTCACTCTTGCCAGTAGAGCGTTGTCCTGACTCTCATCACTTCCACCCGTGTGGAAGACATATAATTTAATGCTGAAGGAGCCCCTCTTAATCCCCTATCCCGACCTTTTCCCAAACATAGGCTGGAGAATTTCACCCCATCACATCTACACCCAGCTCAGGCATTTCTGACATCATTTTCTTGATGTATTTGCTATTCCCACGCACTCTGGTAAATCTTTAAGTGGTTCTAGCTCTTGTTTTTTTCCTAGTCGTGGAGAAGAAAAATACGGAAAATTCCTATCCGTGTGTATGACTGGAATTTCTTCACTTAAAGGCACGTCTGGTATCTCACCAGGAGAGCACAGGAAAAGGGGTAAGAAGTTAAAGCTCTGACCTTCAGTTTGGATGGATTTTAGCCACCTTCTTGGTTCCCAGAGTGGGAGCCCAGTGCAGAGGGATCTGTTTTTCCTCCCAGATGCCACTGGCATGAACTCAGCACAGTGATGGGAATGTAAAAGCTTGTTGTGGTCCTGCTTCTGATGCACAGCTACTCCAGATCCCGTGGGGATTCATCCTCTCCTCCTGCTGTGCAGAAGGAAAATGCAGCATTTAATAGAAAACCAAAACAAACCCACAGAGGCCGTGCCTGCAGGCATAAGGAAAACTGAATTCCAAAGGAAACCAGAGGAGTGGCTGAATCAACAAAGCTCTGGGAGAGCGTGGCTGTGGAATGGGGCAACCCAACCACATTTCCAGGGAAGTCCAAAGTGCCCAGACATGGGTTGCCTGAGGTTTGGTGTTGCTATTTCTGTCTGCTCATCTGCTCTCATGAGTTCTGGCTGTTACTAAAGGCAGTGACAGCTGGTTCCTTTTTTTTCTATTCTCTCATTTTCTCCACCCCCAAGCCTCAAAATCACCCATCTGCATGTAAAACATCTTCACCTCTGCCTCAGGATCTCTGGGATCTGCTTTCAGCCATGAGGCAGAATCTGCTGGTCACTTCAGCAAGTGATGTCCAGCTTCAGAATCACAGAATCATGGAAGGTTTTGGGTTGGAAGGGACCTTAAAGCTCATCTCGTTCCAACCCCCTGTGATGGACAGGGACACCTTCCACTATCCCAGATTGCTCTAAGCCCTGTCCAACCTGGCCTTGAACACTTACAGGGAAGTGTTCACATGTCTTACCACCCTCAAGGTAAAGAATTTATTCCAAATGTCTAATCTAACTCTGCCCCCTGTCAATCATTCCCCCTTGTCCTTTGATTCCATGGCCTTGTCCAAAGTCCCTCTCCAGCTCTGCAAGGGGCTCTCAGCTCTCCTTGGATCCTTCCCTTCTCCAGGTGACCCCCCAGCTCTCCCAGCCTGGCTCCAGAGCAGAGGGGCTCCAGCCCTGCAGCATCTCCGGGGCCTCCTCTGGACTCTCTCCAGCAGCTCCAGGTCCTTGTGCTGTTGTTCCCAGGGCTGGAGGCAGCTCTGCAGGTGGGGTCTCACCTGAGGGGGCAGAATCCCCCCCTCCCCTGCTGCCCACACTGTGGGGTGAGCCCAGGGCATGGGGGATTTCTGGGCTGGGAATGCCCATGTGTGGCATGTCCAGCCTCACGAACCAGCACCCAAAGTGCTTCTCCTCAGGGCTGCTCTCAATCCGTTCTCCACCCTGATGGGAGGATGGGAAGCTGCAGCAATTCTTGTAAGGCACATTAGCAATCCTCACCAGACTGTCACAATGGGCTCTCTGCTTGGTACAAACCACGAGGAGGCAGGAAAGCCCTGACCCCAAATTGCCACATGTCCCTTGCGCAACATCCGGGAGCAGCTGACGGTGGCAGAATTAACTGTATTGAGCACTTCTCTCTGGTTGCAGGGGCTGAACTTGGTAACTCAGGGCTTTTAGGGCTGGGGTTATTTTTGTGAATTATTAGTTAAAGAAAGTCTTTGTGTTCTGCATCTGCACAATATTTTCTAAAACCAGCCAAACCATGAGCATCAGTCCTTGGGAAGGAGTTCCACACAGGAACAGATGGGGCAGAAAAATTCTCTTTAATCCAAGCACGATAACAACATGTCAATATTCTTTATTACAAGCAAATACAGGGAAAAGGTGACTCGTTCTACTTCCTGGATTCCATTTGGTGTTGGGAATATCCCAGTTATCTTTGGTGCAAAGCTGCTGTGTTGCTCCTCAGCAGCACAGTGTGGACATGGCATGTTTGGATGCATCTTGGTGAAGGGGGACCCTGATCCACAAAAGAAGCTCCTTTTTTTAGATAATAATTCAAAGCACTCTAAAATAACTGGATAACGTTTTTGCAGGGTTTCTGTGGTGTGACAGGGAGGGGCTGTGGGGCCAGCAGGTCAGAGGAGGGGATTCTTCCCCTCTGCTCTGGTGAGGCCCCACCTGTAGTCCAGAATCCAGCTCTGGGGTATCCATCCCACATTAGAAGGATGTGGAGCTCTTGGATAAGTCCAGAAGAGGACTCTCCCTGATGGGCTCAGCCCAGCTGGCATTGGGTCTGTCTGAAACAGGGGAAGCTCCTGGCAGCTTCTCACAGAAGCCAACCCTGCAGCTCCCACACTATCAAAACCTGTCCACACAAACTCAATACACCTTTAAAGGTCTCTTTCAAGGTGTCTTCCAACACAAAGCATTCAATGATGCATATTTGGGTGGGGAATTACAGTATTCAGGACATGTTTGAGGGCACAAAGCAGGCTTGAATCCTATCGGGTGACTGTAAAGAGCAGGGACAGCCCAGCCTGGTACAACCTGGGCTTGACCCTGGGAGAAATCTCCTGGGCAAACACAACCACGCCTGGGTTTTGCCTTGAAGGGAGCTGGGTGATTCATTTCAGGGTTTAAAATGTACACAATAGGGAGTAGCAGGGACTGCAGCACAGCAGGTGAAGTCTAAGATGAACTACAGGGCATGGCTTGGCAGGTACCAGCACCTGAGAGCAGGTGATGGAGCCAGAGCTCAGAGATCTCACTGTGCAGCATGCCCCAAGCTTGATGTGCAAAATAGGCTGTAAGTACCCACCCAGGAGAGGAGTTATCCCACATGGAGCTGCCCTTTTCCCCTTCTTGCAGCTGCCCTGGGACATGTTGTGTAGATAAACAAGGGGAAAACCTTTCATCAGAGGAAAACAGAAGTGCAGGTGACCCAGCAGGGATGTCCCACCCTACCATTCCCTTTTGCCTGGGTTGTATTTTATGTCCCACTTGATCTCCAGCCTTGCTGTGGCCATGGCCAGTGCTCAGCTGAGTGTTTCCAGTCCTCCCATGTGAGCAATGATGGAAAGACGGGTGGAAGAGGAAAAACCATGATCTTCATTTCATAGCCACTGAGCATCCCTGGAGATTTCATGGAATCACAGAATTGTTTGGATTGGAAGGGACCTTAAAGACCATCTCACTGCAACCCCCTGCCATGGGCAGGGAGACCTTCCACTAGCCCAGGCTGCTCCAAGCCCCATCCAACCTGGCCTTGGACACTTCCAGGGATGGGGCAGCCACAGCTTGTCTGGGAAACCTGTGCCAGAGCTTGCCCACCCTCACAGACAATATCCCATCTATCCCTGCCATCTGGCACTGGGAAACCATTCCCTCTGCCCTGTCCCTCCATCCCTTGTCCCAAGTCCCTCTCCAGCTCTCCTGGAGCCCCTTTAGGCACTGCAAGGGGCTCTCAGGTCTCCAAGTGAACAGCCCCCAGTTGTCCTAGCCTGTGTCCAGAGCAGAGGGGCTCCAGCCCTTGGAGCAGCTCCATGGCCTCCTCTGGACTCTCTCCAGCAGCTCCACATCCCTCTGATGTCCCACCTGAGTGGGGCAGAAAGGCAGAATCACCTCCCAGTTTAAGGAATGGAGGGGGAGAATGATGCAGCATTATGGGTCGTTCAGGAGAGATGTCTTAAAGGGGCAGAAAATGAGTGCAAAGTGTCAGTGAGGGGTTGGGAGGTGCTGGTTCTATCCCACCCTCATCCCTGAGGAAAATTACAGGAAAAATTCGAGATCCCCTGCCCATCTTCACCCTGGGGGGTTTTTCCTCCTCACTTTTTAGAGCACTGGCTCTCCCATATGCCGAACCTTCACCCAGGCTGGAGTGATCTTATCAGAACTGGAAAGTCATGTTCCTGGGCCTGCCTCTCCGTGGATCCTCTCCCTGCAGAACAAACAGTCCTTCTGTTTTGCTCATAAACCCATCAAAAAAACAACAGTTCTGACAGGCTGGAGCAACAAAACCCGCATTAACCAGCAGAGACTGGAGAGGTGAAACAGGCACTCCATACTGATAAATGAACCTTCCAGACATTTCCCAGGCACAGATCAGGAATCCAGAGACCATTCCAGAAAGGCCATTTGGGTGCAAATGCCTCTTTTCTGGAGCCAAAAGCTAGGGAAAAATCATCAACTTCACCATTCTTGCATGTCCACAGCAGTAAAATCAGGGGTTTCCCCCCCACTCCATGAGAGTCATCTGGTCCATCCCCCCTTCTCATACAGGGTCACCAGAGCACGTTGTCCAGGTCCATGTCCAGATAGATTTTCAGTATCTCTAAGGATGGAGACTCCATTATGTCTCTGGACAACCTTTGCCAGTGCTTGGTCACCCTCACAATAAAAAGGTGTTTCCTGATGCACAAAGGAATCTCTTGTGTTTCAGTGTGTGCCCATGGCCTCTGGTCCTTTCTATTTTTAATTTGTATGTAGAATCTCCATCCTCAAGGGAGATCCTTCAAAACCCATTTGGACACAGTCCGGGGCAACTAGCTCTGGGTAGCTCTGCCTGAACAGAGGGGTTGGACCAGGTCACCTCCAGAGTTCTCTTCCCATCCCAATCAGCTTGTGGTGACTTGTAAGTCCTATGAGGAGCAACTGAGGGAGCTGGAGGGGCTCAGCATGAAGAAAAGGAGGCCCAGGTGGGACATTCTCATTCTCTGTAGCTACCCAAAAGGAGGTTTGTAGCCATATGGGGGTTGACCTCTTTGCCCAGGCAACTAGTGATAGGACAAGAAGAAACGGCCTCAGGCTGCACCAGTGGGGGTTCAGATTGGACATCAAGAAGACTTTCTTCATGGAAAGGGTTGTCAAGCATTGGAAGGGACTGCCCAGGGAGATTTGGAGTCCCCATCCTTGGAGGTGTCCAAGGAATGACTGGACATGCCACTCAGTGCTCTGGGCTGGGTGACAAGGTGGGGATTGGTCACAGGCTGGACTCGATGACCTCAGAGGACTTTTCAAACCTCAGTGATTCTGTGATCCTGTGACTTTATATCCTGATATCTCTCCTTTAGTTCCCTTCCACAGCCCCACCACTGGACCGGGTGTGACGGGGATATGGGTGCTCAAAACCAGTTTAAGCCTTGCTTTCTCCAGCTGGACTGAGCTTGGCTGGGTTGGGCCAAGTTTGACTGGGACTACTTTGTCTGAGCTTGGCTGGGCTGAGTTTGGCTGGGCTGAGCTTGGCTGGGCTAAGATGAGTTTGGCTGGGCCAAGCTGGGCTGAGTTTGGCTGGGCTGGGCTAAGTTTGGCTGAGTTTGGCCAGGGTGAACCTGGCCGGGCTGGTCCAAGTTTGGCCGGGTCAGGCTCAGTTGCACTGAGCTTGGCTGGTCCGAGTCTGGCCGAGCCGAGTTTGGCTGGTCTAAGCCAAGCTTGGCTGGGCTGAGTTTGGCTGGTCGAAACTGAGTTTGGCTGGTCTGAGTTTGGCTGGTCGAAACTGAGTTTGGCTGGTCCGAGTTCAACTGGTCCAACTTTGTCCCGTCCCAGTCTGTCCTGTCCCAGTTTGTCCTGTCCCACTCTGTCCAGTCCCAGTCTGTCCTGTCCCAGTCTATCCGGTCCCAGTCTGTCCTGTCCCAGTCTGCCCAGTCCCACTCTGCCCAGTCCCAGCCTATCCCGTCCCACTCTGCCCAGTCCCAGTCTGTCCTGTCCCAGTCTATACCGTCCCACTCTGCCCAGTCCCACTCTGCCCAGTCCCACTCTGCCCAGTCCCAGTCTATACCGTCCCACTCTGCCCAGTCCCACTCTGCCCAGTCCCACTCTGCCCAGTCCCAGTCTATCCTGTCCCAGTCTATCCAGTCCCACTCTGCCCAGTCCCAGTCTATCCTGTCCCATTCTATCCAGTCCCACTCTGCCCAGTCCCAGTCTATCCTGTCCCAGTCTATCCAGTCCCACTCTGCCCAGTCCCAGTCTATCCTGTCCCAGTCTATCCTGTCCCACTCTGCCCAGTCCCACTCTGCCCAGTCCCAGTCTATCCTGTCCCACTCTGCCCAGTCCCACTCTGCCCAGTCCCAGTCTATGCCCTCCCAGTCCGTCCGGGCCGGGCTCGGCTCGGTCCGCGGGGCCAGCCCGGGGCGGGGCGGGCCGCGCATGCGCGCAGGGCGGCGGTGCCGGGGGCGGCCGCGGGATTGGGCGGCGGGACCGAGACCGGGATCGGGATCGGGATCGGGATCGGGACCGGGACCGGGGTCAGGATCGGGACCGGGAGCGGTGAGAGCGGGCGGTGGTTGCGGGCGGTCCCCTCCCCACGCACACCCCGTGTGCCCCGGTGGGTCCCGGCGCGGGTACCGCCGCGCCCCGCATCCCTGCGCGCCAGGAGCATCCTTCCCCGCGGGATGCCGGGGGCGCTCGGTGGATGGTGCCCGGTGCCTGTAGGCACCCCCGGGGCGGGTTCCCCGGGACCTGGGGGTGCGGGGGATGCGGGGGATGCGGGATCTCTCCGTCCGCCCCGCGCACAGCCCAGGTTGGTCCAGCGGCCAGGTGGGCGCTGGGGAAGAGCATCGGGAGGGGGGGGGAATGCGCAGGGAGACGTGGATTTTTGCCTTAAATCCCCCCTCCCAACCCGCCGTGACCGGTATCTCAAGGGCAGAGAGGTGGGCTGTGTTTGTTTTTAATGGCTGTGGGTGGATTTTCCTTGAATGACTTTGAGCCCCGGGGTGTTGTGGAGGCCACGGGAAGGAGATGCGGGGCTCAGGAGAGAGCCGGGAGAAGAACCAGCTCTCGGTGTTTGCTTTGGAGCTGCCACCTGCCCCTTGTGCTTGGCGTGCCCCAGCTCGTGTCTCCAAAGGGTCAGCGAAGGGTTGTCCCCTGCTGATCTTCTCCAGGGCACTTCGGGGTCATGTTCCCCTTGGATCCCTTCTGGATTTTTTTCTTGGCTGAAAACACCACGAGCATCTCATTTTTTTTTTTTTTAGGGAGGGGGAAATACTGTCTTACAGTGTTCTGGTTTTCTTCGGCATAAATATATAGATATATAAGTTTGGGGAAATATTTAACAGCTGTTTGCTCGATGTCAAACTGATTCCCCTCTAGAATGACCAGGGTTGGGTCTGGAGCATCCCAGTAGCTGTGTTGGGGTGGAAGTGCCACGGATTCTGTATTGGGTACACAGGACCCATGGTCCCTGCTCTCTAAATAACTGTGCAGCTCCAGTTGTTCATCCCCAGGCTGCTTTACCTGGAGCACACAGGTTTTTACTGGGAGGGAGAGGTGCATTTTAATGTGGAATGTTCTGGGATCATCACTTCAGAGTTGGGAAATGCCCCAGAATGTTTTAGGTGCCATTAGGTGGGGGGATTGACAGGCTAGATGGGTCTAGTGGAACCCCATGGAAGCAGTTTGGAATGAGATGATCCCTACGGTCCCTTCCCACCCAAACCATTCTAGGATTCTGTGATTGCCAGCAGGGGATTAGGATGAGGATGAATGTGATGCTGCCCTGGCAGCAGGCGCTGGAAAAGAGCAAAGTCATGAAAAGGTTACGGAAAAGGATGAATCCAGCAGGTCTGAGGTCTGGTTTTGCCCTCTGCCAGGGCAGGGAGGGGACAGGCAGCCGTGAATTCTACCAGCACACGGTGCTCCTGCCTTGGTGTCAGGGTGGGGGTGGGTGTAGGTGCAGCAAACAATTCCTAGAAACCCACGGGCTTGTCAGGCCAAACCACACGCTGTTACACATTTCCTGCTGCTCAGCCGGGGAAGGCGCGGGTTAACACAGGGCAGGATTTTCTGTTTCCTGGGCATTAATTGCTTTTATTTAGTTTTGCTGAAGCTGTGGCTGGAGCCTCTGGCAGAGCAGAGGAGTTGCCCCTGTGGATGCAGGGAGGGATGACCAGTGTAAGCTGAGGACAAGGGAGGTGCCATCATCATGTCACGTGTGTGCACTTGCAGCTACTTGCACGTCTTGAGTCAGGCACCAGCTTAATTTTTATCTGCCAGCATACTTGGTAACCCTTGTTCCTGAGGGTCAGACCAGTGGCCCTTGAATTGCATAAATAATTACTTTAATGAATTCCCAGGGAGGTTGCTGGAGGCTGCACATCTGATCTGCAGCTGTACAGATGTGGCCATACCCTATATCCTCCATCTTTCATAGAGTTATGGAATGGTCTGGTTTGGAAGGAACCTTAAAAAATCATCTCGTTCCACTCCTCCTGCCATGGGCAAGGACACCTTGCACTATCCCAGGTTGCTCCAAGCCCCCTTCAGCCTGGCATTGGACACTTCCAGGTAGTAAGGGGAAGCTTACTACCAGCTCCTTCCCACCCCCACAGCCCCACCAAATCCTTGGGATTGAGCTGGGTTGTAAGCATGTGGATGCAGCACAGCCTGCATCCCTTTTTTGGGGAGGAATCTGCCATCAGGCTCTTGCTTGAGGCTTTGTAGCCTGCAGGAAGGGTATCACTGCTGTCACTGCAAACCTAGAACTTCATTGGGAGAGGCCACGGGATTAAATGGAAAGAGGTCTTGGGTAGGGACAAAGACTTTTAGTGCAGGGAAGAGAAGAGCTCAGAGCTCCAGGGGGTTGGCACAAAGCTGCAGTCCCTCCCTGGCAGCCTGTTCTCTGCCCGGAGCAGCCACAGTGCTCTGCATGATTTATAGACATTTTTTTCAAGTGACCGAAGCTCTAAAATCCACAACCTTAAAAAAAAATGTTTTTGTTCAAGAGGCTTTTGTGGATGACAGCAAAGCTGAGCAGCCTCAGCCTGGAGGCTCTTTTGAGGATGATTCAGACCCCCAAACAGCACACAGCCAGTTTGGTTTGGTTGCTCTTCCTGCAGGCTGATGGCTCCAGGGCTGTCCCATCAGCAGATGGATCTGAGGAGGGAGGGATTTGCTGGCTTGTTGAGGTCTTCCTGTGTTAGCAGGAGTTCCCAGCTCCAGTAGATCTGTGCTTGAGGAAGATCTGTGCTGAAAGAAATGTAGGAGGTGAACGTGGGATGCAGCGGCAACAAATCCAGGCTCCTTTTTCAGTCAGTGAGGGGGGGAAAAACCCCAGGCACTTCCCTGGCACAATTCCAGCTTCTGGAAACGGGTCAGTCCCAGTCCGTCAGTGATCCCTGCATGACTGAATACAGCAGGCAGGGACTGGTGGGGGTGGCTGGACCAAACCCATGCCCAGTAGTGTGCTGGCACTTCAGCCACCCAATGATCATTGACTGGGACTGTGTCCTGGTCTGGTTTGATTCCTGGTGCACTCAAGGGTGCTCCATCCAGGGACTTCACACCCACCTGAAATCGAGCCCCAAAGCATTAAACACTGTGTTAGTTGTGTGTGAGAAAAGAAAGTGTTGAGCAGATCAGGAAAGCACAAACAGCAAAGAATTAGTGAGTTCAGGAAAAAAAGCTATGGAATATTACCTTGACCTTGAGCAGTTTTTGATACAGGGGTACAGATTTGCAAGAGGATATAATTCTCAGCCAGGGTCTGTGAGTAGAAATGGTAAATATTAACATTTTCGCATATGTCTGGTGCTGCAAGTGGGTTTCTTTCTTCAGGAACTGGGTGTATTGGCTGTGTTATCAGCAGCATCACAGAGCTTTAACCCTGGTTAGGCATGAGGAACTGCAGCAGTGTTATCACAGCGAATGAGAAATGTGCTATTCCCTGGCATGGTTTGGGAGTTAGCACAGGCCAGGAGTTGTTCCTGGCAGACAGTTTGTGTGTGGCCACCTATTTCAGGGGTGCAGCAGCACAGGAATGGCCGAGCCAGCCTGGTGGATCTCATACCTGGGGACTTGGTGCTGTAAAAATCAGCCTCCTACACCTGACATCTGGCTCAAAGTTTGGACCCTCACAGTAAAGCCACCCACCTCATCCAGCCTTGTTTCCTGGCTCTGGCTTTCCACAGCCCTGCTTTGCTCCCCCAAACACCACAGCACCTCGGGGACTCCCCCTCCTTGGTGGGATGCTGTGCCCACCCAAGGCTTTGCTGCAGGGACACGGTGTTTGCCAGCAGCTTTGTTTTGCTCTGTCCCCTCCGAGCACAGCGTTCCCTGTGCTGGCTCCACTGCTCTCATCCTCTGGCCCCATCCCAAAACTCAGGCAACGCCGAGTCCATGTCAAGAGGCACTTGCTGCTCAGCACGGCTGAGCTGGCTGCTGGCCCGGCTCGCTCCCAGGCCAGGAATTGCAGGGGAGCTGACACTGCCATGGCTTCCGTGGGGGATCCTGCCACCTCCCGCCGGCTCTGATGGCTCGTCTCCCAGCATCACGGGACGTTCGTTTCCTGAGTAATACAGGCTTGGACAAACCCTGCCGCAGCCACACACTGTGCATGTGTATGTGTGTGCAGAAAGGCAGAATCTGAGCCACTTACTTTGATTTGAAATTTTCCACGAGGTTGCTTTGACCCTGTTTTCTCGACAGAGCAGGTTATCTTAAGGCTCGCTCTTTAGTAAATCCCATCACATCACCTGCTGCCTTCCAGAACATCCAAACCTGTGCAGGTCCCTGTTGAAAGAGTGATTGCAATAGGGCTGATATAGATGTAACAGGGTAGGCAAGTGTGTCAGGGGAAATAAAATCTTCTGTGCAATGCCCTGTTAAGTAGCCCCAGCATTGCCTGATGCACTAAGAGCACAATATGTAGCTTTCATTAAAGAGATAAAGATTGCTATTCTGATTTCAGAGATGGGGAAGTGTAAGACCAGTTTCCAGAAGCCACAAGCACCTGGCATCTTTCTGGTTGTGGGGATTTCTACTTTGATGCTGGAGTGTAGATCAGTCCTTCATACTCTGCTTCCTGCTCAGGGAAGGCTCATTCCTGGCACAAACCAGAAAATCATAGAATTGTAGGGTGGTTTGGGTTAGAAGGAACCTTAAAGCTCATCTCATTTCACTCCCCTGCCATGGGCAGGGACATCTTCACTGGACCAAGTTGCTCCAAGCATTGTCTAACCTAGCCTTAAACACTTCCAGGGATGGGTATCAATGGATTCTCAGGGCAGCCTGTGCCAGTTTCTGAGTGACACCTAAGCAGATCCCTGTGGAAGAGTTCTAAGCCCCACATAAACCCCAGGAACTCACTGCAGAAGGAAGTATTTGTGTTGCTGTTCAGAGGAAGGTTGACACCTAAACCTGTGGCAGGAGAAGGATGCTGATGATACCACACTACACAGGAATTGCTCCTTTAGGTGGTTCCATGATCTCTTAGTGTCTGATCTCTAGTGGGGCCTTCCCAAAACACCAGGCAGAATGGGATGGGGGAGCTGGCACTGTGCTCCCAGGGCAGTCTTTGAAAATTTGCCCCAAGCCCTCAGAAGTGGCTTAGTTGCAGGAGATATTTGTGCTCAGGGAGAACCAGCCTGCAGGCAGCAGGATTTGGGATGGGGCTTATCCATTGCATCTGAGCAGGGTGCCGCCCTGGTGAAGCCTCTCCCAGAGCTGAACTGCTCTCTGCCCTCCTGGTGCTGTGGGAGCTGCAACACCACAGTTAACCCTGTGTAGGAAGGGGTCGCAGTAAAACCCCAGGCTTCAAAATGACCTGGAGTCCCTCCGGGACCTTTTGCTCAACTGTCAGGAGATTGGAATTCAGGAATTAATCACCTGCAGCTCTCCAGACCAGTCTGTTGGCCACTGCAGCACCTTCACTGCTGTTATTTTTATGCTGTCCACAACCATTTCTTTTTTTTTTTCCTATTTTAAATGCAATGCATTTATTAAAGACTTCCCCACAGCTGAGTTCCCCCAGTCCTCCCTGCTTTGTTTACCAGGAATTACTGCCTTTCTGGAAGCCTGTGTAAACCTCTGATGCCTGAATGCTAGTCTGCAAACAAATCTATCACACTGGTACAGCCTCAGTCCCAGACAGTGAATGCTGAGGCCAGACCGGTGGGAAAATCGACCGTACACTGTAGGAAATTTTCTCATTCAAACTCTTCCATCAGACTGTGACCTAAAAGCAAAAGAGCTGGGAAAAAGCTCGGGTTTCCAATTACTCCCTTCAAAAGGGAGAGAAAAATTGGAACGGGATCGTTCTCCTCCTGTGCCGGGGGGGTTTTATTGTGGCTGTAATGATCCAGGCTGGCCATGGTCCACTCTCTCCTTCTCGCCTTGCAACAAACGATACTTGGTTGCTGTTAATTGGGAGCAGCCAAAATAACTGAATCCCCCGGAGATGGGGGCTGAGGACGGAATCTCAACGAGACACCCCGAGGATGAATGTGGCTTTCAGCTGCTCCTACGCCCCCGTGAAGGGAAAAGAATAGGGGCTCTGTGAAAGTGAAACAGCCAGTGCTGACCTTGGGTTTCTGGGTTGGTGTTTTTTTGTTAGGTTTTTTTTTTCCCTTTCTCTCCCTTTTCTAACGTTAATTGCTCATCGCTTTGTCCATCACATGATCGCTGGAAATTGCCAACTTGTTCTCACTCGCTAATGTCACAAGGTTTAAAGTAAGCCGTCCACCAGGTTCCTGATTGAGTCCTGCGCATCAGATGTGTTTCTTGTGATTTCAGGCTGCTGTTTTGAAAATCTCTGCTCCTCAGCCTGTTTAAAAACCGGCATTTTCCAGCTACGAAAGCCTGCCTGGAATAATCTCTGCTGTCAGGGGAATGTGCAGTGTGTAGCCTCTCAGAGGCGATGCTGGCTCTGGGGATGAGAGCTCTGGTGATGAGAGACCGTGGCAAAATCCTGGCACGAGCACACGCGGTGCCAGCCGGAGCCAGGCTGTGCCTGGGACAGACGCTGCGTGTCTCCCTCCTACCCTTGTCAGCATGCAAAGCAGGCAGGCCATGCACTCTGGAAGGGATGATATGTCCCTTGTATTCCCGTGCATCCGTATTTCCAGGCTTGCTTGCTGCCTTCCCGGGTGTCTTCTGGTTGCTTTTGCTCTGTACAGGCAGATTTCAGGAGATGAGTGCTTTGGCTCTGCTCCTGTGCAGGTCTGTGCTGTATCAGAGCTGGTTTCTAGTTCTTGATATCCTGGGGTCCACTCTAGTGTTTGTGTCCTGCAAGAGGTGAGGAGCTTCAGCGTGTCGCTTCTCCTTGCACCTCACCACCATGATCATAGAATCACAGAAGGACTTGGGCTGAAAGGGACCTTAAAGCTCATTGTGTTACAACCTCTGGCATGGGCAGGGACACCTTCCCATGTGTCTAGCCCAGGTTTTGCTCCAAGCCCCGTCCAACCTGACCTTGGACACTTCCAGGGACAGGGCAGCTTTTCTGGGCAATCTATGCCAGGGCCTCACCACCTTTATAGTAAAGAATTTCTTCCCAATACCTAATCTAAATAATCTAAACTCTTGCTGTCTAATCTATTAATCTAAATTTCTAATATGTAATTTAACCTGATGACCCCCATCAATGCTTAACACCTTAGTGCCATCTAAAGGAGATACAGGATAGAGGAGAAGTGAGTAGTACGGTACTGCACAGCCAGGGATGTTCCTCTTGGCTGGGCTTTGCCTCATCCTGAAGCTGAAATATAAATTCGGATGAAAGTTGGGTGGTGAGGCCCTGGCATAGGTTGCCCAGAGAAGCTGTGGATGCCTCACATCCCTGGAAGTGTCCAAGGTCAGGTTGGATGAGGCTTGGAGCAACCTGGTCTCCCTGTCCATGGCAGGGGATTGGAATTAAATGAGCTTTAAGGTCCCTTCCAACCCAAACCATTCCATGATTCCATGATTTATGAATGAGCATTTCTTTCTCCATTGTCTGCAAGGAGCCAGAGTAGACTGGCTGTACATTAGGACTGAGGAGAGGGAGTGATGCCTCTTTTTCACACAATGCTCTCACAGGAGTGCCCCAGAGTCAAAATTTGCATAAATTTTGGCATGTAACTCCACAGGGATACACGAGCTGCTGAATGAACTGTGTGTTCTGTCACAGATCAGACCTTCAGACCCTTAGGAGAAAAGCAAAATCTTTATAAGTGTGCACAACATCAACCCCCCAGCAAGGGTGCTCTTCAGTCTTACACACCTGTGAAACTAAACCAGCATTTTCAGGGATCATTTTGCCTTGTGGATAAGGCAGCTCCATCAAACTCAGCAGACAAATTCCCCTATGGCAAATAGGGAAAAAAGCCCATTCTTGAGAGGTGCTAAAGGGGAAAGTCTAGAAAGTGCAGGGCAGGAAGAATTTGCTAGAAAATGAGACCTAATTATGACAACTACCATCTGCCAGAATAAGGAAGCAACATGAAAATATTTTGTCTCTTATCAGAGGTTTTGTGTTGTGAGAGGAAGTGGGACTTGCCACCTGGCTCAGAGTCTGCTCTGACTTTACTCTTTATGCTATCTCGCCCTGGGACTGCCAGGTCCCACCTCCCTGCTTCCAGAAACTCTTTCATGGTGTTTAACACTGTCCTGTCCTCTGTAATACCAGCCTGGCATGCGTCTCCCATCATAGAATCACAGATTGGTTTGGGTTGGAAGGGACCTTAAAGCTTGTCTAGTTCCAACTCCCTGCCATGGACAGGGACACCTTCCACTAAACGAGGTGCCCACACAAACTATTGCTTGTCTCACCTCTGGCCACAGCTGGTATCTCATGCAACCAGGAGAAAAATACAGTTTCCTACACTCGGGCAAAATATTACTTGCATGCATTTATCTTTGTCCATCTCCACCCACTGCAGCTCCAGTGTGGTGCATATAAGGTTAGAAGTCAGGTCCCACTCCTGTAAACTTGTGTGTTGGCTGCACAGGGGTAACCACGGCCCTACAAGTCTGGTAGGGCTGCACCAGCATGAATTTTGGTTCAAGCATGGGCATCTCTGATGAATTCTCCTCAGTTTTGTGTGGCATAAACACCAGAAGGGAAGAGAAATATCCAGGTTAATGGGAAACAGGGGGCTGGAAGGTGTTCTCCAGACATTATGATCCTGCTGTGCCCTGAATCTGAATCTTTCCAGACACAGCTTAGGAACTCTGGAAGTTGCCAAGGAGCAGAGTAGGCAGCGAAGTGCCCAGCACTGGGCTTGGCTGCTCTGAGCATCCAGACACATCTCTGGCAATCCCTCACCATGGCTCTGTGGATGCTTCCAAGGCTCCAATGCTGCACCCAAACTGCAGCCAGCTCAGAGGCAGAGACTCTCATTTCTCCATCCCTTCCCAGTCCTGATGCTTCTTACATGTGAAGGGATGAGGGCTGCAGGTTTGGGACTGTGGATTTCTCCTCTCTTTGCCAGCAGCCCCAGATGTGTAACCCATGTGCAAGGTGTGTGGTGGGGAAGCTCAGCTTCTCCGTGATTCAGCTGGAACCTCTTCACTCATGTGCAGACAGGCAGTTTATCCCTTAGATGATTAATTACATCCCAGTTTTGTTCCTGAGCATTTTGTTCTGGGGAAAGGGATGAAAAATCCCCTTCATAAATCATCGGGTGCTTTCTTGCCATAAAACTGCTTCTTGCACCCCCTTGTTGGCAGCTCTTGGCTACTCCTGAACATGCTCCAAGCCTGAGGAAGGGCAGGCTTGTGACATTGATATGCCCATCCAACTTAGGCTGAACTGCAGGGACAGGGCTGTGCCATCCTTCTCCATGACGATTTTAGGTCTACTGGCCAAGGAGCAGATACCCCCTGGGAATATGGTACTCCCTCAGACCTTCCTCTAACTCCCCAGGAGGCCTGGTATCCCTGAACTCACCTCATATTCATTGAATCATGGAATGGTTTGGGTGGGAAGGGACCTTTAAGACCATCTCATTCCAACTCCCTGCCATGGGCAGGGACACCTTCCACTAGCCCAGATTGCTCCAAGCCCTGTCCAGCCTGACTGTAGACACTTCCAGGGACGGGGCAGCCACAGCTTCTCTAGGCAACCTGTGCCAGGGTCTCACAGGGAAGAATTTCTTCCTAATATCTAATGTAAACCTGCCCTCCTTCACCTTGAGGCCATTCCACCTTGTCCTGTCCCTCCAGGCACTTGTCCAAAGTCTGTCTGCAGCTCTCTTGGAGCCCCTTTAGAGACTGGAAGGGGCTTTAAGGGCCATCCTCTCAATGGTCCCATGGTTCATCCCACAAGGAATGTCAGCCTGGTCTTCTCCCTGAGGCATCCCCATTAACATTTCGTCTTTCTCCTCTCCCCTCAGGGCACAAAGAGGACATTCCCCAGTGCTGGGCAGCGGGATGACAGCCATCCTGGAGCGGATCAGCACGCTGTCCCTCAGCGGGCAGCACCTCAGCCGCCTCCCCCGGCTGCTGGAGGATGGCTTGCCCAAGATGCCGTGCACGGTGAAGGAGTGCGAGGTGCCGCAGCTCTTCCGTGAGCCCTACATCCACACCGGGTACCGCCCCACGGGCCAGGACTGGCGCTACTACTTCCTCAGCCTCTTCCAGAAGCACAACGAGGTGGTCAACGTGTGGACTCATCTCCTGGCGGCGCTGGCTGTGCTGCTGAGGTTCAAGACGTTTGTGGAGGCTGAGCAGTTGCCCGTGGACGCGTGGTCCTTGCCTCTGCTCATCTTTGTCCTCTCCTCTGTCACCTACCTGACCTGCAGCCTCCTGGCCCACCTGCTGCAGTCCAAATCGGAGCTGTACCACTACACCTTCTATTTCGTGGACTATGTTGGAGTCAGCATCTACCAGTATGGCAGTGCCCTGGCTCATTTCTACTACAGCTCCGACCAAGCCTGGTACGACAAGTTCTGGCTTTTCTTCCTGCCGGCAGCAGCTTTCTGTGGCTGGTTGTCATGTGCCGGCTGCTGCTACGCCAAGTACCGGTACCGACGGCCTTACCCCATCATGAGGAAGATGTGCCAGGTGATCCCAGCCGGGCTGGCCTTCATCCTGGATATCAGTCCTGTCGCCCACCGGGTGGTTGTGTGTCACCTGGGCGGCTGTGAGGAAGATGCTGCTTGGTACCACACGTACCAGATACTGTTTTTCCTTATCAGTGCTTATTTCTTCTCCTGCCCCGTCCCTGAGAAGTACTTCCCTGGCTCCTGTGATATCGTTGGCCATGCCCACCAGATCTTCCACACCTTCCTGGCCATCTGCACCCTATCACAGCTGGAGGCCATTCTTTTAGATTACAAGAACAGGCAGGAGATTTTCCTGAAGAGACACGGGCCTTTCACTGTTTATCTCTCCTGCATCTCTTTTTTTGGCTTGGTGGCTTGTAGTGCCATCACAGCTTACATCCTGCGACGCAGGATCAAGGCCAGCCTGGCCAAAAAGGACTCCTGAGAGTCACGGATGTGATGGGCATGGAATCACCAGAGAAAATCAAGAAAAGGGGGCATAACATATTAGAGACACAACCGTCTTACTTGCCTAACACGCTGTGACTAACCGGGACCCTGGACTTGGGTGGAGGGCTGGAGACTTTATGCTGGATGCATTTTCACAGCAGGGATTGCCTTTTGCCATCTGGGGAGTGGGGACATGGAGTGTTTTAAGGCAGAACAAGTCACTGAACCAAGGATGCTGGAATAGGCAGAGGTTCCTTGTTCATTCTGGTAAAGCTGCTGGTGATACCTTGCTGAATGTCAGGGAGGGCAGCCTGAAGGCTGTGAGACTGTAGCAGGGTTTGCCATGGCTCACAACTCCATGAGGAACACAGCTGGATGTGAGGACCTCTCTGTGTTTTGCCTTATATGTGGGAGAACTGTTCCTGTCAAAGACAGTAGGAAGGTTTCAGGGGGGAGTTTACATTCCCAGGGTTCAGCTATGAGGGCATATGTGAGACAGTGGCTGGCATAGTCCTTTTCCTGTTCCAGCCACATTCTCTCTACAGTCCCCTTTTCAGGTTGCTGAGGTGGCTCTGGCAAAACATCTTTGGACTCTTAGGCCTGACCTGGGGGCTTCAGGGACAAACTAGGTCTGTATCATCTGTCTAGGGAGTCTGACCTCCAGCAATGTCCATGCTGTAACAAAGTCCAGAGTAACATGGATATGATGTGTTTGATGCAGGAAAGGCTCTGATCCCCCAACAGCCCTACTGTGGTCATGGCCAAGAGGGTATGAAGGTGAGGGAGTCTTTATGCCCCTCTTAATGGTGCTTTTGGGACACCAAACAGTCCTTTGTGAGCCTCGTGGGAAAGCTGACCTTGAAAAACTAGGGTTGCTTTTTTCTCATCAATTGGATTGTGACTCTGGCATGTTTTTATCAGCACTAGATGAAGGTAGAACAGCAAAAGGCAGGAGCAGGGTGACAGTATTAGGGTCCTGTGCAACCTTGGGACAAGGTTTATCCTTGGGGCTTGGTGATTACTGTGTGGAGTAGCAGAGACAGTGGTCAAGGACACTTAGAGTCCATGGATTACTCCTGTCCAAGGTATAGCAAAGGTTGGGTTACTGTGTCCCCCAATAGATAAGTCTCTTCTGTGCTTAGGGGGGAATATCGAATATGGAGCCACCAAGGAGGTATAAATCCATGCTGAAACCAAGAAATGCATGGGATCTATTCAAGCCATGGACTTGTCTCAGTGAACCCAAGGGCAGGCAAATGAATTGTGATTGCTGGTTCTGAGCAGGCAGAGTGTAGGGTTGGGGATATGGTTTGTGAAGACAAGCACTGATTTCTGCACTTGATCTGTGTTTTAGCTCTTGAGGTGTGTCTGTGTTTGTGTACATGCCTGTGCACGTGGTTTATTATCCAGAAAGGCTTTGCCTTTGGATTTTCTATCTGCAGAGCCTCCTAGCTGGGTTGAGATTAGCCTGAAGGAAACAGTGCTGCGCTGCTGGAGGAGCAAGGTGGGCCAGACAGCAGATCTGTTAATAGGTGACAGAAAACAGATCTATTAATAGGTGCTTTGCTGGTCCTGTGTTTTGTGGATAAATTTGGAACTCATGGCCCTATAGAGAAATTAAATACAAAGGGGGAGGGAAGTAAGTTTGGACTATAGGAGAAAAAATCATAGGAAAGCCTTCAGGAAGTCATCTGGTCCAATCTTTCTCATTAGTCTGGGCCTCCTGGTTTACACCCAGGCCAGCTTAGAAATTATTTACTTAATTTCTTTGGTGTTTTTGATGGTACAGCCGTGCTGACCTAACAGTAAACCTGTCTCAGGGGAGTGGCAAGTGGAGTGACTTGCCTCTCAGTGCATCCCGACCCATGTACAGAAGCTCCTCTCTCCACAGAGGGAGCTGGTAATGGGCGATGGAGCATCAGGAAACCAATCCTACTGAAAAAATGTCAGTAATTTTCGGCTGGTTTTAACTTTGAGCCAGCTCATTTGGACAACGCTGCTCCCTGCAGGGAAGGGCTGGAGTGGAGGCCAGCAGCAGTTCCTCCTGGCATGGCAGCTGGCCGCTCAACTGGCTCAGCTGCACTGATGGACTGTTCCCTCCATAGCCTCTCTTGGCTTTGCTTATGGGTATCCTCCCAGTTTGGGAAAGGGCTTCCAGGGGGAGCAGAGGTTTTTTTTCACAGCCTACTTTGCCTTGATTTTGGGGTAGGTAAGGCAGAATAAGGCACTGAGTGTGGAGCTGGCTGGATGGTATCGGTGGGCTCCTGTGCAGGAAGAGGTGTAAATCAGTCTGGTCCAGAGCTCATTTCTGGGATAAAATGGAGAGGGATTGGGCATGGCTACTAATAACAAACCTGCTCTGCTGCTACCTGGAGTCATACTGGGACCAAAGGAAGGGATCACCCAGGTGTCTCCTGCTCTAAGTGTTTAAGATGACATGTCCTGGCCATGTCAAAGGAGGCTGAGTATGGTAATGCTGTGTAGTTCAGGGACAGGGAGAGGAGCCCACATGGCTCTTCTGAAGTATTTTTGGTCATATGCCTTCTCCCTGGTCGAGCAGAAGTGACACTTCTCCTCTGGAGCAGTTGTGTGACAGTGGAGGTGTTTTGGTACAGTCTCCTGTTTCCCCTCAGGTGAAGCCGCTCCCGTCCCCACACGGCCCTGCACTCCCACCTGGAGCTGACCTCCTGGTTACTATGATGGGTGGATGGAGTGGGGACCTACAATACGGATCTGTGCTGCTGTGAGGATGCGCCCTTGTGTCACAAGGGGCTCACCAACACTGGAGCTTCCTTCATCCCTGTCTCCATCCTCCTCCTCCCCTTCCAACCAGCTTATTTCTTTCCTTCATCTTCGTGCCTTATACACCTGGCTGCCTACCTCGGCAGACTCCATGTGCTGTGCAGTCTGCTGGGCCTCAGTTGGGAAGTGGCTCTGGATGCCTTCCAGAAGCCTTGCCTTTGATCCAGAGGAGACCAGGGCTGGATCCAGAGAGAGCAAAAGTGCCACTGTGATAAATACTCAGTTGTCTGGGAGCTGCTCAGGGCCTTGTCCTCAGGCTAACTGCTTGGAGCACAACTCCTTCCATCCTGGTGTTCCTAAGGATGTACCAGTGGCCAGGTTTGGTGAAGAGCTGACCACCAAAGGCTGAACACACCTGAGATCCCAAAGGGACCGAGGTCCTAATCCTCTCCCCCCCAGGAATCTCTTGTCCTAAGAGAGTATTCTTGCAGATCTTGCAACCAGGACAACTCCTGAGAATTCATCCCAATGTGCCTTATGCTGTTCCTTTTTGGGATTCATCCTGAGGGAACCTGAGGATCAGGGGCAGCCTCTTTGCTATCTTTTGGTCTGTGGTTGCTCCTAACAGCCTATTCTCACTGACAAGATTTGCTCACTGTATGGAGAAGGAGGAGAGGATGGAGACAGGTGCCTTAAATTTGTATTTATGCCTAATGATTTGTGTAATGAGGCAAGGATGGGTTCCTCGTGTGCCTTGCAATTTACATATTTTACTGACAAGATTATTTTTAAGCACTGTTTGTTACTAAACAGAAGTACAAAAGAGTTTGTATTTTTTTTTCTCTGGGAAACAGGGAAGGGTATGAGTGTTCCATATTAACCATCCCCTTCCCTACTCCTATCTGCTGACTTTGTATTGTTGAAAAAATTGACAATATTTTAAGCTTTGTACTGTACTGATCTTTATTTAAAAACCTTAGTGAAAAAAAAAAACTGTGAAAGCAAACCAGTTTGTGTGGTGTGAAAGTCCCAAATGCACAACTGTAGACGGTTATGAGACATTAGGAAGGAAAGGGGATAATAAAGAGGATATATTACAGTGGTTAATAATTATAATAATGAACAATAGGGTGGGGGTTTATCTGTACATCACAAAGCACTTTCCAGGTTTCATGAGAACTATTGGATTTCATTCCTTTTCCACAAGGGAAGTGCAGAATGGCTGCCCTGACACTGATTAGAGGGATTTAAGTTCATCATCCACAATCATGGAATGATTGAGTTTGGAAGAGACCTCTGGGGATCACCTGGCACTGCTCAAGCAGGAGCACCCACAGCTGGCTGCGCAGGTCAATGTCCAGATGCATTTTGAAGATCTCCAAGGATGGAAACTCCATGGCCTCTCTGGGCAACCTGTGCTCAGCCACCCTTAGAGTAAAACAGTGTTTCCTGATGTTCAGAGGAATCTCCTGTGTTCTGTTGTGTGCCTGTGGACTCTGGTCCTGGCACTGGGACGTGACACAGAGCCTGTCTCCGTCTTCTTTGCACTCTCCCTTTAGGGATTATATACATTGATAAGATCCTTTAAATATTCCCTGACCTGATGGTCTTCCACCAAGGTACATATTCCCTGCTCCAGCCTTTTCTACTGGTCTCAAGGACCTGGGATTCCTGAGGGCTGGTCTTGCTACTAAAGGCTGAGGTGAAGAAGGCTTTTGCATGTTCTGTGTAACCAGCTCCCACATCTTGCTGAGCAATGGGCTTGCATTTTTCCTAGTCTCCCCTTTTTTCATAAATGCACATATAGAAACTTTTCTGGTTGTCTTTGACATCCCTGAACAGATTCCAGTTGGGCTTTGCCTTTCCTCATTCCTGCACTCTTGGATAATGTCTGTATTCCTTTCTGTCCATGTTCTTGCTTTCATCTTTTCTATGCTACTTCTGTGCTTAAGTTTTCGATGTTTATCCATGCAGGCCTGATGGTGTTTTTGCCCAGCTTGCTGCTCATTGGAAGAGACTGCTTCTGAGCTCGGAGGAGGTGACTCCTCCCCAGGCCTTATCCCATGGGACTCCTCCAAGCAGAGGCCAGATTGTTCTCCTGAAGTCCAAAGCTGTGAATTTGCTTTTTACCCTCACCCCTCAGGATGCTGAACTCTACCATCTCATGGTCACTGCAGCCAAGGCTGCCTTTGACTCATCCCCAACAAATCCCAGTGGGTGAGTATGATGTCCAGCAAAGCACCTCTCCTCCTTGGCTCTTCAGTCACTGGGATGAGGGAGTTATCAGCACTGCATTCCAGGAACCTTCTGGATTGCTTACCATAGAATAGTTTGGGTTGGAAGGGACCTTAAAGATCATCTCTTTCCAACCCTCTGCCATGGTTCCACTACACCAGGTTGCTCAGGGCTCCATCCAACCTGACCTCAAATGTTTTCAGGAATGGGACATCCGTAACTACTTTGGACAACCTGTGCCAGTGCCTCACCACCTTCACCGGGAAGAATGTCTTCCTAATATCTCATCTAATCCTGCCCTCTGTCTGTTTGAAACCATTCCCCCTTGTCCTGTCACTCAGGCCCTTGTAAAAAGTTTCTGTCTTTCTTCTAGAGTCCTTTCAGGTATTGGAAGGCCACAATCAGATCACTCCAAAGTCTTCTCCAGGCTGAACAATCCCAATTCTCTCAGCTTTTCCTCACAGGAGAGGTGCTCCATCCCTCTTACACTGTCCTTCCAGCAGATACTGGGGTTGGCTGAAGTCCCCCATGAGGACCAGGGCCCAATGCAGTGTCCCCCATGTTGGTCATCTCTAATCCTTCCCTGTAAGCTCTTCGTTGGCTCATCCAGGCCCCAGCACTGCAGCTGTTCTTTTGCTAAAGAACCTCTTCATCTCCTCACCTTCTTGGCCTGCCCTTAAAGAGCCTGTCTGAGTCCCTCCATTGCAACACTTGGGTCACTGGAGCCATCCTACCATGCCTTCCTAATCCGGAGATCGCAGCCCTGTGGATGCACACGTGTGTGCACATCATGCCCAGCCCCCTTGCTGCCTGAGTTTTCTACACACACTTCACAGAGACACCCCAGATTTAGGGATCCCAGTTTTTGGGATTTCTCCATCACAGTGTTTTGTTGATTTTGTGATCTCTTTCTGTCACATCGCTCTGGGTCCTTGACTCACCAACCTTGTCCAGGAGGATTGCGTGTGATCACTAAATACCTCATCCCCCACGGTATACACTTGTGTGAATTTCAGCATTCAAAACCTCTAAAAATCTATTTTTCCTTCTGTTAACCAATACTTCTAATTATTATTTCTTAATGTAACACACAGACTAAGGCTTCTGTACGGTTGTGCTTTTACCCACCAGAGGGCGAGTTGTCTCCGTCTGTGTCCTCCAGTGCCACGAAAGCAGAGCCAAATAAAGAATTCCTTTTCCCTTTCACAAGTAGACGGCAGGGATGTAGGAAGCTAAAAAGACTCATCTTAACGCTGGTAATTCGGACTTTCTGTACAGAAGTTGTCAAAGCTGAATCCAGATCTGCTGAGTTTTACTTCAATTCCTTGTTCATTTCACCTCTCTCCTGCTTTACAATCACTATTCTTAAGAAAGCACCGGTTTCTGCTATGGTTTTCCTTAAGTTTCCTTTCATGGAATCACAGAATGATTTGGGTTGGAAGGGACCTTAAATACCACCTAGTTCCAACCCCCTTGCCATGGGCAGGGACACCTTCCACATCCCAGGTTGCTCTAAGCCCCATCCAACCTGGCCTTGGGCAATTCAGGGATGGGGCAGCCACAGCTTCTCTGGCCAACCTGTGCCAGCTCCATAAGAAAGGTTTCCTTCCTAATATCCCATCTAACCCTGCCCTCTGGCAGTGGGAAGCCATTGCCCCTTGTTCTATCACTGGATAGCCTTGTAAATAACCCCTTTCTGGATCCCTTGTTGCCACTTTAGGCACTGGAAGGGACTCCTAGGTCTCCCCAGACCCTTCTCTTCTCCAGGCTGAACATCCCCAGCTCCCAGCCCGTCATTGTTACAGTCTGTGCACGGGGCACTCTGACGCACAGCCCTGTCACAAACTTGCTGTCACTCTCCTCACAGATGATCCCTGGCACACAGAGGCAAGTTCCCTTCTCTGAGCAAGGCCCTGCTCCCTGCTAAACACTGCCTGGATATCACAGCATGAGAAATCAGAGCGAGCACTGCTCTCCCAGCACCTGCCTCTGAGTCAGCCCTCACACCAGCAGCTCTGCTGTCTTCCAGATCCGCCCCTTCCAGCCCTGCTTGGCCTTCAATCCATTATTTTCCTTTCTAAGCTCATCAGCCTCATTCTTTTATCTCCCACCGGCTGGCTTTCTTCTGTCTCCCACACCGTGCTCAGACAGACGGTCTGGCTGCATTTCTCCCCACTTAACTTCTGCTTACAAAACCCTCGGATCTGCTGCCTGCCCTTGGATCGCAGCCCGGCTTGTCTTGTGTGCTGCTGATAAAGAGAACAAGGGAAAGACACACAAAAACCCACTCTTTTTTTAGTTTTCTTTTCATAGAATCACAGAATCATAGAATGGCTGGAAGGGACATTAAAGACCATCTCATTCCAATCCCTGCTATGAGCAGGGAGAACTTTCCACTAGACCAGGTTGCTCCAAGCCTCATCCAACCTGGCCTTGGACACTTCCAGGGATGGAAGATCCATAACTTCTTTGGGCAACACGCAACTTTGCTTTTCCACAGTAAAAGATTAACCTCTCTTTTCTCTCTTGCATTTGGGAGTGACACAACCACCTTTTCCTTGAGGGTCTCCCTGCTTCTTGTTTTTGCCATTCCTTCAGAGATTAAAATTATATTTGAAAGAGAGGAATTATATCAGTGCTACATATTGAACCCCCAGTATTTCACAGCTCATACACATACTATATGCATAATAAACCAGCACAACCACGTCTGCTAAAATGTATCAAGCACTCCAAGCAGGGATTTGACCCTTCATAGCTGCTCCTCACCCTGGGCACTGCACAGGGCAGGGAAAACTTCCCCAAAAAAGCAGCCTGGGATGCCACCACCCAGCCAAGATATTTTAATGTGAGTGGGCTGTGAGGGGCTGCAAGGGGGGCTATGAGGGGGCTGAGAGGGGATAAGGGGTCTATGAGGGCATGAGAGACTGTGAGGGGATGTGGGGTCTATGAGGAGCTGTGAGGAGCTATGAGGGGACTGAGGCAATGAGGGGACTGTGAGAGGCTGTGAGGGTCTGAGGGGGCTGTGAGGGGCTACGATGGCACTCTAGTGGGGCTGTGAAGGGATATGAAGGGATATGGAGTCTATGAGGGGCTGTGAGTGGCCATGAAGGGATATGGGGTCTATGGGGGACTATGAGGGGTTATGGGGTCTATGAGGGTGCTGTGGGGGCATATGAAGGGATATGGGGTCGGGGTTATGGGGTCTATGGGGGGCTGTAGGGGGCTATAAGGGTGCTGTGGGGGCATATGAAGGGATATGGGGTCTATGAGAGGGCAGTGGGGGGCTGTGAGAGGCTATGAAGGGATATGGGGTCTATGAGAGGCTGTGAGTGGCTATGAAGGGATATGGGGTCTATGGGGGACTGTGAGGGGCAATGGCAGGTTATGGGGTCTATGAGAGGGCTCTGGGGGGCTGTGAGGGGATTTGGGGTCTATCAGGGGCTGTGAGGGGCAATGAGGAGTTAATGGGGTCTATGAGGGTGCTATGGAGACAGCGAGAGGCTGTGAAGGGGGCTGTGAGGGGCTTTTGGGGGCATATATGGTAGGATGTGAGGAGGCCATGAGGAGCTAATGAGTGGACTTTGAGGCTGTCGTGAGGGGGCTTCGAGGAGCTTATGAAGGCGCTGTGAGGGGAAAATCCCTAATTAAAAGAGGACTAACGCCTTCCATGTCTATTTTTCCCCATACGGCGGGGTCAGGTCGCCCCTCTCGGGGTTCCGGGGCACCGCTCCAGCCCCGCCATCGCCCCCCCGGCCGCCGTCACGGCCGCGCTGCCCGCGGCGCTCACGGCGCATGCGCGGGGAAGGGTAAGAGAGGCGCGGATTGGTGTGCGCATGCGCAGTGAGCGCAGCGGCG
>JAWWMO010000121.1:112383649-112424192 GCA_035047845.1 Dendrocincla fuliginosa
GTGTGCGCATGCGCAGTGAGCGCAGCGGCGGTTGCCGTGGAGACGCGTCGTCGGGGCCGGGAGCGCCGCCATGAGCGCGGGGCCGAGACCGGGACCGGGATCGGGACCGGGATCAGGGCCGGGAACGGGACCGCCACCGGCACCGGAACCGAGCCTGGGACCGGGACCGGGACCGGGGCCGGGGCTGCCCTTCCTCCCCGGCTGTGCCATCAGGGACCCCACGGTGAGCGCGCCCGCCCGCTGTCCCCTCCGCTGCATCCCTTCCCCAGGGACTCACCCCCAGGTCAGGGCGGGCCGCGCTGGGCTGGCGGGTGCCCCGCTGAGAGCCGCCCTTAAAAGGGGCCTCTGCATCCGCCCCAGAGACCCGCCGGGGGACCTGGTGCCACTAAACCCACCTCATATTCATGGAGTCATGGAATGGTTTGGGTTGGAAGGGACTTAAAGATCTTGTTCCAACCCCCTGCCATGGGCAGGGACACCTTCCACTATCCAGGTTGCTCCAAGCTCTGTCCAACCTGGCCTTGGACATTTCCAGTGATGGGACAGCCACAGCTTCTCTGGGAATTTCATCCCAGACTCTCCCCACGCTCACAGCCAACAATTCCTTCCTAATACTCCATCCAACCTTGCCCTCTGGCAGTGGGAAACCATTCCCTCTGTCCTGTCTCTCCATCCCTTGTCCCACACCCCTCTCCAGTTCCCTTGTAGACCATTTAGGCATTGGAAGGGGCTCTCAGGTCTCCCTGGAGCCTTTTCTTCTCCAGGCTGAACACCCCCAGCTCTACCAGCCTGTCTCCAGAGCAGACGGGCTCCAGCCCTCAGAGCATCTCCGTGGTCTCCTCTGGACTCCCTCCAGCAGCTCCACATCCCTCTTGTGCTGGGGCCCCACACCTGGATGCAGCACTGCAGGTGGGGTCTCACAAGAGCAGAGTAAAGGAAACATGTTACCCCCTAAATCCACCCCATGGGAATGTCCTGTTCTTTGGAGCACCTTGTAATTCCCTGGAGAGACCAGGTACTTCCTGAATTCACCAAATATCTCTGATGCAACTCGGTGTCATGTGAATCCATGTCCTGGGAAGCTGGTGCCCCTCAAACTGACCGGACCCTGGTACACTCTGACATATCCCTCAAGGAACCTGATGCCCTGTAACCTCATCTGATACTCCCCAGCAGACCTAATATCTACAGAATTCTCCCTGAGGAACTTGATGTTTCCTAAAGCCCACACATCCCTGCTGAACTCACTTCTGGGGGACCTGAATGCTCTGAACCCACCTGGTGTCCCCTGATCCCACCCACAGCAGATCTGGTGCTCCCTAAGTTCTCCCAGTGTAACTGAAAGTGTGATCCCAGGGGACCAGGTATTCCTGAACCCACCTTCCAGGGGACTTGGTGTTTTTAATCTTTTCCCCAAGAAATCCATTGCATCTTGTACCCATGTCACAACCCTGAATTTGTCCCGAAAGCTTTGGAAAGGGACACATACACACACGCCAGTCTCATTTGAGATTCCTAAAGCTTTTTCCGTAACTGCAGAACTGCTGTTTACAAACTCACCCCATGGAGATCCTGTCCTGAATCCAGCCAATAATTCCCCCACCAGTTCATATGATACCGTAAGGGAAATCCCCAAACTCACTTTACAGTCTGGAAACCTGATCTCCAAACCTGATTCTCAGTTTTCCCAAAGTAATGTGTTTGACCTGTCAGCTCATTGTGTGATACTGTCCTGAACTGGGACCCTTAAACTCACCTGATACTCCCTCAATGGGATATACCCAGGAGAACCAACACTGTCCAAACCTCAAGCAGTCCTCCACTAGGAATTAATCCTCCAAATCATCCCAACATGATTATGTCCTGGACCCACCCACCCTCCTTAGAGGGACAGATACACCCTGAAGTCACCAATCTCCTGGGCAATCAACACCCTCCTGAAACCTCCTTCTCCAAACCTCTGCTACTTCCAGAAATGCTCTCCTGGTATTGCCTGGAGAACTGAATCCTTGATGATCCAGGTCTGGAACCTGATAACCTGATGAGAAAACCATCACAGAACTGATACTATCACAGCCTCCAGGATCATCGCAAGGAGGTGCCAAACTCTCAGCTGCTCTCAGGTTCCTTGGAGGAAGCAGTCTCATCCTCATCCTCATCCTCTGTGTTTTATACTTAAATGAGGAAGCAACCTCTCCTTTCCCCATTCCCAGTGACCTACACACTAAGGACCTGATAACCCCAAATCCTCCCAACATCCCCTTGAGGCAGCAGTACCACAGAGAACTGATACTCCCTGAGTACTCCCATTTATTTCTCAGATACCCTAAAAAATCCCACAAAAAGCCAAAAAGAGGGGTTGGGCATTCTGGGGATTTACAGGCTCCCTGAAGAGCACCTCTAATAGGGAAATATTCCTGGCTGCATTCAGCTTCATATAAAAAAATTAATTTTTATAGAATCGTGGAATGGTTTGGGTTGGAAGAGACCTTAAAGATCATACTGTTCCAACTCCCTGCCATGGGCCGGGACATTCTTCATAGACCAGGTTGCTCCAAGCCCATCCAACCTGGCCTCAACCAGTTAGTGGAGTCCTTTACTCATAACAATATGCAGTAATAAATGTCATCTCAGAATTATTATCAGATAATAATCTTTCCTTGAGATCATTTATAACATCTTGGAAATCTCCAATTTTCCAGTCTATAAAATGGGCATCACAACACTTATTTTCCAAGTGAATGCTGAGAAGTGCTGAAGGAAACCTCTGTGTTCAAATAAATAGTGTTGTTATTGCTTAGTGTTCATGGGACAGGCAACACGGACACTGGGAGAGGGAACAGTGTTTGTGTGAAGTGTTACAGACTTGGCAAAAAGAGGGACTTAATTCAGTGGAATTTCTTCAGATAGGGACTGGCAGCAACTGAGATTAGGAGTTTACATTCTGGGTTTTCCCTTTTAAATTTGCATTAGTCACCTGATCCTGTGAGATGTCTGGCATCCAAGGCTCACTTGGGAGAGCTTATCCACTCAGGGAGCCTTAAGAATCTGTGTGGTGTTTTCTTTAGGCAACTGTGGGCCCTTAAAAGCCTGTGCACTTCTGACAAATACTGATATTGCTCAAAGTAAAGACAAGCTTCCTGGTTTTTCTTGAATATTTTCCCCATAGCTTTCCCTTGGGATGTATTTAACAGAAGGAAATGGCAGTTCTGTGGCAGTTTATAAGATGTTGTGCTAATGTGTGTTCAGTCAACTCTTGTTTTTCATGTGAACCTGTTTTCGTCACTGCTCTCTCCATTGCAAGATCTGTTGTAGCAGTTAAAAGAGAAAACAGGGAATTATGTGAAATTCAAGTGGGGCCTTGAAGGTATAAATAAGATTAGAGGCTTAACCATGAGGGGCGAGGTAGGGGGTGGAGAAGAAGCATTTCACATGCCTGAGGTTGGACTAACTGCAAGTCTGGGGCTGGAAAAGGAGCTCAAACTTGTTCTTTCAGCTCTAGAAATGCACACAACTCTGTTTTATTTGGCAACATTTAAGGGGTTTTATTATCAAGGACTCATAATTTCTCCTGCTTTCTCTGGAGCATTAAGTGTTGAAAGCCCAGTGGGACCAGCCAGGCTTTCAGGAGTGCAGGTGACGTGCCAGGTGGACTGTACAGCAAGTGGAGCAGCTTCATGTCACCCAGGTCTGACTCTGCTTCTCAGTTGTGAAGAGCAGGATTGGCTGACAGAGATCAGGTCCTGCTCACCACTCTGACTGAGGGCAGCCCTGGGGAGAAGGACTTTGGGTTCTGATGGGGGAGAGGCTGGGCGTGCCACCTATGAGTACTCCCAGCCCAGAAACCCTCCCTGTCCTGGGCTCACCCCACAGAGTGGGCAGCAGGGGAGGGGGAGATTCTGCCCCTCTGCCCCCTCAGGTAAGACCCCACCTGCAGGGCTGCCCCAGCCCTGGGAACAACAGCACAAGGACCTGGAGCTGCTGGAGAGAGTCCAGAGGAGGCCCCGGAGATGCTGCAGGGCTGGAGCCCCTCTGCTCTGGAGCCAGGCTGGGAGAGCTGGGGGGGTTTACCTGGAGAAGGGAAGGCTCCAGGGAGAGCTGAGAGCCCCTTCCAGTGCCTAAATGGTCTACAAGAAAGATGAGGACAAACTTTTTAGCAGGGCCTGTACCAAGAGAAAAAGGGGTGATGGTTTTAAACTAAAAGAGGGTCAATTTAGATTAGCTGTAAGAAAGAAGTTTTTTGTAATGAGAGTGATAAAACACTGGCACAGGTTGCCCAGAGAACCTGTGGCTGTCCAACCCCTGAAAGTGTCCAAGGCCAGGCTGGATGGGACTCTTGAGTACCCTGGGATAGTGGAAGGTGTCCCTGTCCGTGGCAGGGGGGTTGAACTAGTTGAGCTTTAAAACTCAAGTTGTTCTGTGATTCTATGACTGTAGAGAGAGGTGATAAAACAACTAATGTGCTTTAGTACATTTCGTAATCACACTCAGTTCTCTGAGTGTGACACACCTTGATTTAGCCCAGCGAAGAAAATTCTGTATCATGGCCAGGAGAGGGTTAAAAAATAAATAACAGATTACACAGAGTGTACACAACAGTCAAGGGAGCACTATAAAACAGTAGCTGAGGTCCCATGGTGCTCTGTACTGCTGAAAAACAGGGTAGTGAAGAAAAAGTTTTTGAGATCAATGCCAGATAAAGTGCTGACACCCCATTCTAGGCACAGAGTATGGTGGCAATAGGGATATTCAGTGATTTAAGTTCTAGGGGAGTCTGTGACAGTGCTAGGACTTCAGTCTCATGCTTTGTACATCCAGCCACTTACTGTTTTTTCAGCCTTTTTGATCTAAGCGTAAAAGTTGATTTTAAATAACTGCTGCAGTAGTTTATAATAAAATGCTGGGGGCTGGGGGGTGATCCATTCTGGATATTGCACTCTCTTCCTGGTTTTCTGTGCTTTCAGTAGCTGTATCTACCAAATTTGTGCAGTATTTTGACAGCTGGATTTTCTTCCACAGAAAACATCTTTTCATCGGTCCCACACACTGGGCTTCAGAAATGGATATGCCTTTACCCAGCTGCCAAGAGAGGGGGTTGGCGGGGAGACACTCTTCCAAAATCAGCTCTCTCAAGCTCAGCTGGATGATTTGTGCACCCAGGGACCCACGCTGACCTATGGGCCGGCCAGGAAGTCTGCACCTCCACCCTTCATGCCATCATACGTGGCTTTTGACAAACAGGTATAAAAAGCTTATTCCAGGAATATCGCTGGCCAAATTCAGAGACACAAACACTCAGCTCCAGGGTTCATGGGACTGCGTGCAGCAGTTTTCAGATGCCACAGCCCTTAGTCAGAGACAGCTGAACCCTAGACTGAAAGAGGCTTTCTTAGCTCGGGAGGAGGATTATAATACGTAAACGATGTAAGACATTCCCTGCAAGTTACACCCAAGCATTTCCAGCAGGGTTGGAAAAGAGATTTGATTAACTCTCAAAAACTCCAGTTTATAACCATTGCTCTGTAAGACACAGCCTTGGCTTTTTTTGTGTTTCCAAAACTGTTTTGAGATTGTAACTGCGTCAGTCTGTGACAGTGACCCTGATAGTCTGCTTGACTGTGGTCTATCTATTTATGCCTGTGTCGGTCACCACAGCGTACCCCAGCCTGTGCTGCTCCATCAGTACTTCCTGAGTTACATTTTGATGATCATATTGGACTAGGAGGTGGCTCTGTGTCTGCTCGGGGCAGTCCTGAGCTGACCCTTGATTTTAAATGGTCCAGTGTCCCAGCCTGCAGTTGCAGCTGTGGACAGAGCAGTGGCTGCAGAGCGAACGTGCAAGGCTCCCAGAGCTCGGCACGTGCCGGGCTCCACACGCTGCCAGGACTGGGAGAGCAGTCTGGAGCCAGCCAACCCTCAGCCCGTCTGTGAGACAGTCTGGGGAACAGATGTGCCGTGTTAATTACTGAGGCTATTCCTTCAGAGTGATGTAGATGTTGCTGTTTCATCTGTCAGATCCTTCTCTGGCCCTTCCTTCGAGCCAGAGGAGCAGCAGGGGTCCCAGTGCTGCTGGGGATGTCATGGTCCCTTGTGAGGCACTTTGCTGACTGGTAGGAACTTGCTGGTTTTATCATCCCTTAATTATCCAGGCCTCTGGGCTGATGTAGGCTGGGTATGCAAGGCCTGATTGGCCACCTATATCCTCTTAGAGGCATTGAATGATCTTGGAGAGAATATTGCTCCTACTTCTGCCAAATACAGGAACTGGCTGATTAGTTCTACTGCTTCCCCAGCACAGATCAGGTTTTGCTGTCAGTGCTGAATAGATGTGACTTCAGATCATACAATCATGAAATGTTTAGGGTTGGAAGGGACTTAAAGATCCTCTTTTTCCTACCGCCCTGCCATATGGGCAGGGACACCTTCCACTAGACCAGGTTGCTCCGAGCTCCATCCAACCTGGCCTTGAAATGATGACCCATGAAGATTTTAAAATCCTCAGATGTGGCTGAACATTTTACTGAAATCTCTTAAAAACTTCCCTAAATCAGAGTCTATAAAGCTGACTAACAAAAGAATGACGTGTAACAGTAAACTATATTACTGTCAACAGCCAAGAACCTGGCAGGAGGTGAATTAGCAGGTGGTCAAAGAGGAGTAAGGAAAAGGTTGTATTTTTACACCTGTTCCATGCTTGTCAAATTTGTAAAAGGCAGGTCTTGATAAAAGCCCTCATGGTGCCTCTGCCTTCACTCACAGATTAGGCTACAGTTGTGTGATGTTTTTGTAGAATCCAATCCAGTAACTTTGCACCACCAAAGCAAATTACAAATAAATTATTGGTCTTAATAGACTAATCATGGTTTCAAAATTCTTTCTTTCTTTCTTCCTTTGTTATGTTGTGCCTTTTGCAGGTTTTGAAGTTCGATGCCTATTTCAAGGAAGAGGTTGCTACCTCTGCAGAAGAGCATTACCGGATCCGACAAGTGGGCCTCTACTACTACTTGGAAGATGACAGCATGTGCATCATAGAGCCTGTTGTGAAGAACTCTGGGCTCGTTCAAGGCAAACTTATGAAACGCCACAGGGTGCCCAAGAATGACCAGGGGGATTATTACCACTGGAAGGATCTGAACCTGGCCACGAACATCACCATGTATGGCAGGACGTACCGCTTGGTCAACTGCGACTCCTTCACAAAGGTGTGTTGCTTGTTCAGAAAACACTGACAAAAGGAATCCCAGGAGTTACAGATGGACAAACCTGTTGGAGTCTTGGAGTTTGCATCTTTAGCTTTCATAATGTGGGTGCTCACCATCTTTCATTTTGCTTCTTGTGTAGATTTTTTTCTTCAGGCCAATGGGGAGTTCAAGGTATGATGTTTGCTGAGGGCATGTTAACTGCTCAGTATTTTTGCCCCAGGACTGCTGTGAGTCAATTCTTTGTCCTCAGGACTTCTCCTTTCAGTACAAATTCCAAGTTCACCTCTGGGTGAAGAAACATTGTGCATACATGAGAGGGAAATTAGTGGTCCAAACTCTCTTCTGATTTAATACTCCTCTTAAGGACAGGGAAAGGGAATAAAACCAATAACTCTGCACCCATCCACAGCCAAGCCATGATCTGTGGGTTGAGAATTGTGGTATGAACTGACCTTTCTAAGAGAGCTTACTCACTGCCTGCTTTTCTATTTCTGGCTATTTCTGTGCCAGTAAATGAAAGAATAATGATCTAATAACAAGTTCTAACAATTACCAGTACACTGGTATCTTGTTAGATTGTTGTCCTCAGTATAATCTCAGCCCTGCTCAGCTACTATTCTTCCAGGCCAAGGGTTAGAATACTCCAGGGACCATTCCCAATGGGTGAGTTACGTGCAGTCAACCTGTCCAGGGGGCTCTGAGAGTTTAGATCCAGGCTTTTCCTTTTCCAGTTGGCCTCAGTGCCCAGGAATATTCCCAAGCATGTGTAATATATTGGTGTATATGTGGCTGTGGGGCCAGCTGTGCTGGAACTGGAGGACTGTCAAAGTCAGTTCACATCAAATGAAAAGCTGGTCCTCATGTTAATATTGATGGAAAACATGGAATGAGCTTATGTGAGTCTACAGCTCCAGGTCACCAGTCTATTTATGACTTACTGACATCCTCCAGACCAGAAAATAGTGAGCCTGAAAGTGTGAACCTGCCTTGTGAGTCTTCAGGGGGATCTCACATCCCTGTTGGAGAAGTTTGTGTAGGTGTTTCCTGGGCTGAATATTTTCACGTGCCACTTCCCAAGGCCAAAAAGGAAACAAATTCATTGACTTTAGAGGTTGTTTTGAGTGAGTGATGTGAGTACACAAGTAACACCCTAGAGTTTGTTCATGCATCCAGGGTGAGCAAAAAATCCCTTTATAAACAAGCAGATTGCACTCTTTCTGTGGGAAAAGTACTCCTGAAAGATGGAATGAAGCTGCCACTGACACATATCCTCATGCCTGAAAGGTCTTGGTGGGCCTAATGTGGGTAACACACACTTCCACTCTCTGACACAGCCTAAGTCTCTTGCAAATTCAGGCTGACTACATCTGTGGTTAGACACCAATTTAACCTTTTTAATTTACATAAAAGAGACCAACTAACAGATATCCTCCATTTAAAGCCCTAAGGCCATGGAAAACTGTGCTCAAGTAAAATCTGAGTCAGGATGTTGAGGACAGGACTGCTCTGATTAATTAAAGGGTAAGCAAAGCTAAGAAGTAGCTTAAACAAATGTTTGTTACTGCAGTATTGTTCTCTGTGAGGAATGAACTTGCAGTATTCTGACCTCCCTCATCTCAGCCTACCTGTAATCTCTAGTCACCTCTTATCTTCAGAACTCATGGCAGCATTAACACCTCAGATGACCTTCCTAGGTGTTCATGGAGAGCCAGGGAATTGTACTGAACCCCCCAGAGGAACTGGTTCCGGATCCTTACATAGAACGTCGGATGCCTGTGCCAAAGCCCATCGTGCCAGCAGGTCCCGACCCCCTCTGGCAGTTCCTGACCTATGATACGAAGGTAAGAGAGCTGGGAATTACCCACAGACTGTGGGATTACCCACAGAGCATTGGTGAGGCACCTCCAGTCCTGTGCCCGCTTCTGGGCCCCTTACTTCTGGAAAGACACTGAGGTGCTGGAGCATGTCCAGGGAAGGGAATGGAGCTGGGGAAGTATCTGGAGAAGCAGGAGCAGCTGAGGGAGCTGGGAGGGCTCATCCTGGAGAAAAGGAGGCTCCGGGGGAACCTTCTTGCTCTCTACAACTCCCTGACAGGAGCGGGGAACCAGAGGGGTGTCAGGCTCTGCTCCCAGAGAACAAGGGATGGGACAAGAGGAAATGGCCTTAAGCTGTGCCGGGGGGGGTTCAAGTTGGAGATCAGGAAGAATTTCTTCACTGAAAGGGTTGTTAAACACTGGAAGGGGCTGCTCAGGGAGGTGATGGAGGCCCCAGCCCTGGAGATGCTCAAGAAACAATTGGATGTGGCACTTAGTGCCATGGTCTAGGTGACAAAGTGGAGGTTGGTCAAAGGTTGGACTCAATGATCTCAAAGGTTTTTTCCAGCTTAGATGATTCTGTGATTACAGACTACATGTGCCATTGAAACTCAAGCCTGGTGAGTGTCTGCAACCTCCCTCATTCTAAAACATCTCAGTCTGCTGAAGAGACTCCACATTTGCTCCTTTCTTGGCTGTAGTGAGAAACAAAACCTTTTATGTTTTTTCTGAGCTTTGTGCCTTGTAAACAGCTTCTCTTTGGATTGCAGAGCCTGTGCTTTAGATCATCCATTACTCTCTTGCTTTCTGTTGGGATGAGATAAGCCACCTGTCTCTGGAATTCAGCAGCCAGATGCAGTTCTATGTGTGTGCTACATCCACTCCTCTCTTCCCCCAAAACGTTGATGCCAACTGCCAGAGCAGACAATTTCAGACAAACAAAAATGCCAGCTGCTCTGGCTGAATTGTCCCTGTGCACACAATTGATTAACACTCTCCTCCCTGCTCCTCTGGATCTTCTTTTCATGTAGCAACAATGTAAGGAACCCTGTGGACTACACCCATACTAGAAAATAACCCAGGGCCGGGGCACAGCCCAAGTTCTGGGCGTTGTCTCTGACCAGCTATCAACCAAACATGTCCCGGCCATCAGCTAGGGGTTAGCACAAGCCAGGATCATAGCCAGATGCTATTTTGAGTGTGTCCACCCTGTTTTGAGGGAGGCAAACAGTTCTGCTGTGTGAATGCAAGCTGGGCCATACCTGCTAGTTCACTGCCAGTTTAGCCTTAGGGACTATTGGGCTGCCTGTTTGGGAGTTGAACCTTGGGGAACTCTTGAGCATCTCCGTGTGAGCAGTTTGATTTCTGTGGCATTAAAAGATCATTCACATCCATGTGTTTCTTCTCCCTTTTTCTCCACTCCAGGTCCTTCGTTTCTATGCCATATGGGATGACACTAACCAGCCCTTTGGTGATCAGCATCGCTGCATCATCCATTACTTCTTGGCAGATGACACAGTGGAGGTTCGGGAAGTCTACAGTAGAAATGATGGGAGAGACCCATTCCCAGTACTGATGAAACGCCAGCGCTTGCCCAAAATCTTAGCGGACAAGAAAAGTAAGATTAGATTGGCACATCTGTCTGGGCTAAAGTGCCTTTGGTGGGTGGACATATCCATGGTGGCTGTGCCAGAGGTATCCTGAGCCTGGACAAACTTGTCTGAGAACACTCCAAGTGTCATTGTTTTATGGTCAAAGAAAAGTCTTTCAAGTGATCACTCCATTCTTTATCTTTTGGGAAACAGTGGCAAGACAGCAGTGCCAACAACTCCCTGGACCTATTTATACAGCTTGATTTTATATCCCTTTTCACTAGGAATGCTACCATCTACCTGATTAATTTATTTTCCCTTTTGCTCCCTTGTCCTTAGTGAGCTTTCCAAGCTGTGTGCTGGAGATCTCTAATGAGGAGGTACTCGAGTGGTACTCACCCAAAGATTTTGCTATTGGCAAAACTATCACCCTCCTTGGACGAACCTTCTTAATCTATGATTGTGACAAGTTCACACAAAACTTCTATCGGGAAAAATTTGGCATCACAGACTTCCAGCCACTGGAAATAAGTAAGAGACCGCTTGAAAAAGTTCCACAGGTACTGCAAACAATTTCTGGAAGGAAGGGAGTAAAGAAGTAGTTGGTATAAGCTCGTATAGTAAAGTAGATGTTCATCTTAGTGAGAACCTGTAGTAAACAAGCCCAGCTTAAAGAAAAAAGCAAGTAATTCAAAAAAGACAAGGCTAGAATGATCATAATTGATATAAAAATGAAAGTCTGGCTGCACTCATACTACTAAACTCGCCTTACTCTCCAAAACAGCTTTGCCTGCTGGGGATGATCACAGCCCTTGTCACTTCCCAAAGTGAGCTTAGGAATGGTTTGGAATGTCAGTTGGCCTAGACCACAAACATGATGGGGATGAGGTTACCAGTGTAACCATATAGATGGTTGAGTTCCTCTGTATGGAAAAGTTTAGTTGGAACTAGATGGTTTTATGGTCCCTTCCAACACAAACCATTCCATCATTCTATGATTCTATAATATAGCCCTAGTCTCTTTATTCAGAGAAATTATCTTGCTTTCTGAGTTTCAGATTTTCTTAATCCTCTTATATTTTCTTTAAGTCCAATACATGGCCAGGCTAGCAGCATCTCTACTGGGCAGCTTGTCACCCCTCCTGCTGCCTGGTGACAGAAGATTCCCTTCCAAATCAGATGGGTTTTAATAAGCTGTCTTGCAAACTTTGGCTTGTTCTCACTTGTTTATGGTTGATATCTCCTCTGGATGCAGGAAATTCCTCCCTATAATGGCTTTGGCATCCCTGAAGACTCTCTCCAGAACTGCCTTAGTCTGATTCCAAAGCCTCCACGGAAAGATATAATTAAGATGCTGGAGAATAACCTCAAGATCCTGAGGTACCAGGCAGCCCTGGTAAGTGCTTTCCTTGGTGGAATCGTGCCAGCTTGTGTGGTAGAGTCAGGAGGAGCAGCCTGCTCAGACAAGACTGTTGGCGAATTCTCTTCTGTGCTAGAGGGAAAAGAGAGTTCCCCAAGCCCACATGAGTGTCCCTCGAGAGATGGCAGGGGGTTGTGGGCTCACTGTCACAATGAGCAGCATGGAAAAGTAGGGGGAAATAAAAGCCAAAAAAGTACAAAACAGACATACTACAAACCCACAGCCATTTATGGAAAAACTCCCACTGCCAGCAGCACGTGACAGATGGCCCTGACTGGAACAGCCTTGCACTGGGCACTGTGCCCCTGCCTGCCTGGAACTGCTGCCACAAGCCAGAGCTTGGTGTCTCTGCTGCTGGCTCCAGCACCTGCCCTTCTCCAGCCTAGTCCTGGATGCAGCAGCCAGCAAGGAGCTGTCCTAGCAGAGCAGCCAAATGCCAGTGTAGAAGCTGGAGAGTCCAGTGTTTTCCAAGAGCATCCAGGCCCTGGCCTTTGTGCCAGCTTTCCAGTTGGTTTATGCAAGGAGCCTCTGGCATGTCCAGCAGTAGCGATGGCATTTCCTGTACTGCCTGCCCTCTCCAAACACTCCGGGTGAGTAAGGGCTGGTTTCTTTTCCCTATTGTGCAGGAGTTCCCTAAAGGTCACAGCTGACAAGTTCAGATCCACTTAATTTTAAAGGAAGAAAGTAAACCCACTGGTGTGTCAGGGGAGTGACTTCCTGTGATTAAGAGCTGAAGCAGCACCAGCCTCTCTGAGGCACTCAGTGGAATAAAAAATGTAACTTTAATACTGAATTTTACAGCCTCTCTGGGATGAATAATTCCATATAGGATATTCCTTTCTCTTGGATTATTCAGTATGTGGAAACACCGAATATATTTGTTCAGTGCAGCCCAGATTCTGCTTCTGTCACCCTGAGTAGAGCAAGTAACCTCTGAAATCCAGATAGTTAGTGCTGTCTAGGGCTTTGCTACACTATGTCAGCACATCAAGTGCTTTGTTTAGTCATCAATAAAAAAACCCTATGAGCCCTGGATGCTTATGAGTGGGCTACTAGGTACTTTTGAGCACCCCAGGAAAGGAAAACCTGGTTGAAATGTTACTTTCCAAACCCACTACCTTTCCTTTAGGAATCACCAGTCCCTGAGGACAGAAATCGCCGTTTCATCCTCTCTTATTTCCTCTCTGATGACACAATCAGCATCTATGAACCCCCAGTCCGAAACTCTGGCATCCTTGGAGGCAAATACTTAAAAAAGACCAGAGTTACCAAGCCAGGATCTACTCCAGAGAATCCCACATACTATGAGCCCTCTGACTTTGCCATTGGTTCTACAATTGAAGGTAAAATCCAGCCTGGATTGATAATACTCTACTCTGATATGTCATTTATTGCATGGACAGTGCATATCCCTTCCTTCACTTCAAGAATCTGTTGCTTCTGGGTCTCATCATATTTGAGTTTCCAGATCAGCAGCAGGTGTACATTAATATAAATCTGTCACTGACAGTGTCTGAACCTTTGAATCAGTGAAACTATTCTTCCTTCAAGAAATGAAACAAATATAGCAAAGCCGGCTCAAACCTGAGCCCAGCCACAGGAGAGGAATTATGCTCCCTCCTGGATGAAAAAAGGACTTACCATGCTGAAACACAAGTAACACTTCTTTCTTTAATGCCTCTTCCCCAGTGTTTGGCCACAGGTTTGTTATCACTGATGCTGACGAATATGTGCTTAATTATTTGGAAAGGAACGCAGAGTGCTACCCTGCAACAACACTGCAGTCCCTGAGGGATCATTTTCGCCCACGGAAGGCAGTAAAGGAGACTGTCAACAAGTAGGCTACAGAGGATGGCATTGTGGGGCTAAAGGAGACTCAGGGTTGACATCTAAGGGCATTTTCAGCAGCCTCCAGATGGCTGCTCTGCTGGTTATTCTGCTCCAAGGGCCTGTGTTTGGACATATACAGAGGGGGTAAAATGTGTAGAATAAAATGTTTGGCCAGTGCTGACCCCAAAACTTTGTGGGGCAGCTCTGCCTCATCAGCAGAGACACTTTCAGCCAAATCACAGAATCACAGAATGGTTTGGGTTAGAGGGGACCGTAAAGCTCATGAAGTTCTAACCCACCTGCCGTGGACAGGGAGACCTTTCACTAGAGGAGGTTGCTCAGAGCTCCTTACAGCCTGATCTTGAACACTTCAGGGATGGGAAACACATCTTTTCCCCAAAGACATCAGTTCACTGTAACAGATGCTGCCAGTTTAAGCTACTTGATCATTGCAGGCTCAGGGGGTGGTTGGTGGAGTCTTATTTGTAGCATTTGTTCCTTCTTTGCTTATCAGCCCATCAGAGCCTGGGCCACAAACTCTTTTCTAGCTATCTGGAGACAGTTTGTGTGATCAAGTAACAACCATCTTACCTTAGAACATGATTTGGAGGCTCAGGTATCCTGGTAGTTCAGGGGCTTTGGGTGGAAAACAAGTTACCCACAGTTCCTGGGACTGTGGAGCACAAAGGGAAATGCTCCTTTTTCACATAAGTGTCACAGTAAGGCTGCCAGAATTAGCTTTCACATGAAATCCTATTATTCCTTTCTTCTGCAGTGACATCCCCAAGCAGGACCTGGATGACTTAATTGAGGAGGTTCAGAAGGAGCTGAAGCTCCGTCATAGCTACTTGAACACCAGGAAGATTCATGAGGAATTTCATCACATTGACAAGGATGGCTCTGGAATTGTGCACAAAGGAAAATTTTTGGACGTTTGTGACAAGTTGGAAGTGCCAACCAGCACCATTCTTCTTAAAAAGGTCAGAAGGAAGGGGTGCTGTGCATATGGAACTCCCCTCTTACAGGTCTTTCAGAAGATCTCTTCTCAAAACCAACCCTAACCTGCTGCTCTACCCTATGAAGGGGAACAGCTTCAAGAAAAGGTCAAGAGAGTCCCAGTTTAGAAAGGCCTTTGATCTGTTGGACTGAGCCTGTGTCTTAGAGGAGACAATAATTCCTGTCCTCTAAGGAAAGGGGGGATATGTTACCCAGGTTGTCCCCTGTATTTGGCTGCACTCTCATGTGAAGCCTGAAAATTCCTGCTGGCTCATCAGCTCTTGGATGAGCAGAAGAGGTTTCATATCATAATAAAAATCAGGGATAAGGTACTGCAGAGCTATGGAATGACTGTCCAGCACAGCTGGGATTGAGTAGAGATGACACTGAGGTGCTTAGGGAATGAGCCTTAGGGAATAAGCTTAGGAAAGCTTACAGGCATCCTAGATTTTGCAGCAACTGAATTGAAGGCTTAAGAACTAAGTATTGTCCCAAAAAATAAAATGATAATAATTAAAAAACCCAAAGAAATTAGAATCATAACATTTGGTTAGCAAATGCTGGACACTATGAGCAACAGCACATGGAGATCACAGTCTGCAGAGCAGAAAATGTGAGGGAAACGGAGAGAAAAATTCTTGCAGTGGGGATGGAGGATCCTTTCAGGACTATGACTGGCAAGGATGCTTCCGAGCATCATGTCATAGGCAGTAGATTAGTGGCCAATAAAGGCAGACTCAGAGTTTAGATAAAACCCTTGCTAAAATAAGAAATTTTCCAAACCAGCCAACTGTGATCATCACATGGTTAGAAAGGTGTGTCTCTGAATGTGGGATGAATAAATGCCCTGACCCACTAAGGTTCATCAGAGCTCACTCCACCCTGAGGAGTTCACAGTGTGGTGGGTCCTTCCCGCTCCACTCTGAGAATGGGAGAGGAAGTGACACGGGCAAAACTAATTGAAGAACCTGTGACAACTGAGGCTAAATCCCCCATGTCTGAACCCCAGCCTAGGACCTGTGCACTAAAAACATCCATCTTCTCTCTTGAAATCTTAATAGCAGTGTTCCCAGAGCCCTCGGGAGCGTGGCAGGGCTATAAATTAAACATATGGCAGGGAGTGAACTGCTGCCCAGGTTGGAGAGGAGCACAGCTGTCAGTCACACAGGAGCAAACCCCGGTGAATCTGTCTCCAGGCGACAAGGGGAAGAAGAATCCTTTCAAGGAACTGTGATATTAGACCTTTTCCATCTCCCTGGGTGTCAGAAGGAGATTAGTTACGCAATTAAAGAAACAAAAGGCCTCTTTCTTCCCTTTAAGCACTCAAAGACTATAGCTCTGTGACACAATGCAGGGTCAGGCACGGACACCAGAACTGGCTCATTAGTCAGGCTGTCTCCGAGCTCAATTATCTGTGTCTCCCCTTTATGCCATGTGCACACACCAAAGTGACACCAGGGAACAGGGACAATTCAGATACGCTGCCCCCATCCCACTTTTGGCAGGAATTTCTGGAAGATTTCCTGTGGCCTGTGTCAGCCTGTGTCAGCTTTTTATGTCTGTGGATCTGTTGCCAATGTGGTGATGGCCAGAAAGAAATCAAGATTAGGCTCAAACACTTTCTCTTCTTCTTGTATAGATTAGTGTTATCTGTAGGCATTCAAGGTTGGATTTGAACCTTTAGACAGTAAGCCCAACCTTTACACCCTTAAATGGCTGGATTTGATGATCTAAAGGTTGGACTTGATCTTGCAGGTCTTTTCCAACATTAGTGATTCTACAATTCTAAGTTGACCTGTGATTCAGGCCCCAAGAGGGAATAAGATCTCCTGCTCTGTCCCATAAGCAGTACCTCTGGGCATTTTCTTCTAAAAAAAACCCCGATTTTGCAGCTTCGTCCAACTCTTTATGGTGTTTGTTGTGTTTTTTGCCCCCACAGCTCATTGACTACTGTTCCTGTGGAGAAGACAATATAAACTACCGTGACTTCCTTCGAGCCTTCCCTAGTAACCTTTTCGCCGAAGCTGAAGCACAAGACGAGCAGCAGTTAAATACTCAGCTGACTTGAAGATGTTGTACTTCAAGAAATCTTTACCTTTGCTTTACTCTCTCCCCCCTCCACAGAACCAGCTAATTCCACCCTTATTTTGTTAACTTTTTTTTTTCCTAACCTCTCCCTGCCCTTTTAGCCACCACCAAACTCAACCTCACAACTGCTGGATGTTGAAATGAAACTCACAGGAGAAGAACATTTCTGAGAACCAAAGTCAGGTTCTCTTGTTGATCTCTCAACTTTTTAGTGCAGTACTTTAGAGAGCTAAAGCTCTTTGAAGCCTGGAGTGAAAACCACTCTGGGTTTCTCTCAGAGTCAAAAGGGCCTTTCACCACCTTCAAGTAGTGAAGACTGCCAGTTTAAATTGTTTTGAAATTGCAATAAAAATGGAGTTACTATAAAAGTGTTAGTTAATCTGTTTTAGATAGAAGTACCTCAATGACTGGAATAGTTAAGGATTAAAATAAGGGAGGGGACAGCCCCACAAGGTGGGATTTTGGGTTTACTCAAAATGTGGGGGGGAGTTTGGCTGTCTGGAGATAGCAGGGGTCTGGCCAAAAATCTGCTCACGGCAGCTCTGCATTTTTTAACAAAAGGTTGGGAAAATGGTTTTAGGACTGAGATACCATCATCTAAACCCATTTTTTGCAGCCTATCATCTCACCAGACTGGGCTCCATGGAAAAGGGAATACAGGCAGTTGGCATAGCAATAGGACACTTGTGCTCCACTCAGGAGTCACATTACTCATCTCTCCATGAAGGTAAACGTGGCAGGGACATTCTCCCCTCAAATGTCACCTGTCAGGTATTGCCATGGAGCACAAATGAAAAAAAAAGGCAGCTGTCACGCACACAGAGGAGAACAAAGCTCTTTGGAACAAAATGTTTCTTTAAATCAGCTTTTGTGCTGTGGATTCCCACTTCTCCTTTCTCAGACAGCTGAGAGTCTCCACATGACAGCTCCCTCCTGCTCCCCTTGTTCGGAAAGGTCACTGCTCTTCCCTTTTGTGCTGCTGCTCGCTCTGACTGAGCATCACTCCAGGTATCTCTGGTCCACCTCGCTTTTCAAGAGACCCAGAACTTACAGATGAAATTACTGGAGCTGCAGAAAAGAAAGTCTGAAACTATTTCCTGCACATGCTATGAAACTGTAACCTAATCCTCAGCCAAGTCATGTCCTACCCCTGGGCCAGCTGCACAAAGTATACAATTTAAATCACCAAAAAATATGTGCCTAAACCACATCAGATAAATCATCTCCTACAAATGCCCTGCTCCTCCACTCCCTGTGATGAAGGCAGCCACGAACAATGACCTCCAGAGCAGCTGCCTGTGCTGTGGACATGGGAAATGTGGGAAGACGAAGCCCAGCTGCAGGGGCATGGAGTGACAGGACAAAGGGGAATGACTTCAAGATGAGAGAGTAGATTTAGATTAGAAATTAGGAAGAAATTCCTTCCGGTGAGAGTGGGGAGGCCCTGGTACAGGTTGCTCAGAGAAGCTGTGGCTGTCCCATCCCTGGAAGTGTCCAAGGCCAGGTTGGGCAGGGCTTGGAGCAACCTGGCATAGTGGAAGGTGTCCCTGCCCATGGCAGATGAAATTTAATGTTCCTTCCAACCCAAACCACTCCATGATTCCACAAATACGAGGACACCAGATGCTGCAAAGGGAACAGTTAGCCTGGTATGGCAGCTGCTTTGCCACATGTACAGCTTAGGAATGACAAAGCATCACTAGACAGCAGCAGTGGAAGAATCTATGCCTTTTATTCATTTATTTCAGAAAAATACTTTTGCTGAGTGTATCACAAGAGTCATTTAACAATGAACAACAACAAACAAAATCCATACAAAAACTGAAGTGACAGGAAGAATGAAACAAACAGGATAAAATACCAGAGACTGTTAATTCCCCCTACCCCCCTCCAAAATCAGGAAATATGGAAGAACAGAAATTTTCCTCGAGTTCCTTTGCTGAAGTTTGATCCATCAAGATCCACATTTTCAAGGACAAACTACATGCCTTTGCCTGGCTTTTCCAACAGCCATTTTTTCCCAGCAAAATTACTCACAGCCTCCAGCCAAAGGAACATATTTCACTGTTGGATATAAAACCTACTAAACCAAGCTTTTATTCCACACAAAATTTCCTGGAAGGCTGTAAATCAGACCCCATCATCTCCATCCACTCTTGACACAATTTGGGGTCCATCTACCAAAGGCAAGAGCCTGAGGGTGCTGTGAACCCCCAGGCCCTGCAGCAAAGGCAGGGTAGCTCTAAGCTTCCAGAGTCACTTGGAGGCAAGGAAGAGACATCCTAAAGTAGGCACTCTTCCCTCCAACCATGAAGCCTACCAAAAATACATTTTAAAATGGTGAGCTGGGGGTAAGGGGAGCTACAGGGGAACTGGAACTTGTCTACTGCTAACCCAAACATGATGAGTAAGAAGAAAAGAATCCTAAACAACAACAAGACAAAATGCGACTGTAATGCCCCATAAAGTAAGAGTCACTCAAAAATTGTATGTAAAATGCTACATCTGTTCTTCCTCTGCTCCCTTCTCTTCCCAAGCCCATTCTCCAACTATCTAAGACAGACAGACAGAGCTACTGCTGGTATTTCACAGCTCTTCTAGGCTAGGACAGGGGAACACTACGTTTTACCCCAAAAATCACAGGCTACTCCATTCCTGATCTTCTTAGGCTGGATAATGGATGTGGACTACAAAAGCAGCCTCAAGCCCATGGGAAGGGTGCAAGCAATAGTATCACATTGAAAGACCTGCAGTTTTGGATAGTCTCCACCAGCTTCTGCACTGTGGTGGACAAGATCTCCCTTCTGGGGCTGGATCTTGGTATTGGATTAAAGGTTGGATTTTGATGACCTTGGAGGTGTTTTCCAACCTCACTCAATGATTCTACGGTGTTTTCTGCAGATGACACAGGGCTTAACAAGATGAGGCATGAGAAGAACATACACTCAAGGGAAGTGAGCTCATGGCATTTTATACACAGAGCAGTCGAGGACAGACTGACTGACAAGAGCTTGTAAGGAAAATACTCTGTTTGGGAAAGAAAAAACTCTTTGGGCTGAAGAGAAGGCTCGATCTGCTGAGAAATGACACGGACATAGAAGCAGTTACTGTGGGCTTGCAGCTGAGGGATTGTGCTTGGACTAGAACACAGAGACAGAGCAGTCCCTCTCATGGAGGGGATTGCAAACCTCCAGGATGACAGTGGATATTGCCTAACAACAAAGGCTCAGCTCAAAAAAAAAAACAACCTGCCAGGTTTGGGTCTAACGGAAGGATGGGGATTTCTGAGGACTGAATATAGGGGAGGGCAAAAAAAGCCCCATCATCTATAGGTTTAAAAAAACAAATACTAGAAAGAACACATGGAAGTACTTCCAAAATAAACTGTCCCTTTTCCTGGTAGCTCTATCGAAAAGAAAACAAAAAACACCATAAATGTAGCATAAGTTGTACATAGGTAGTAAAGAGGGAGGGTGTTCAGCTACTGCTGTAGTATACAGAGAGGCTACAACGTAAGGCACTTGGGATACAAAGCATCATCAGCTACAGCATTGTGCAAGTGGAAAAGCTGCCTGAAGCGAAGCAGGCAGGGGGAGGAATCATTCAGCAGCCAGTTTTTTGGGGGGCTGTATGTGTCACCTGTTAACAGAGCCAAAGCTCGGCTGCTGTGAGGCCCTGGCTCTGCAGAAAGGACCGGCTGAGGCTCCGGAGAGAGGCCGGCCAGCAGTCGCTCTTGGAGGGCACATGGCAGTGGATGGCTGGGGAGAGGAAGAGGAGGAGGAAGGAAAAAACCTCCCACACTAGACCTTTTCCACATCCTCCCTGAACATAAAGCTCTTTTCCCCCTCTGGTCTCACTGCACCGCAGGTACTGCTGCTGCCTCTGAGCCAAAATGTGTTATTGACCCAGCATGGGCTATGGGGGCAAGATACCTCCAAGGGCTCTGCTCCAGCCTCCTTCCCCTTCCCTTTCCTGGCAGTATCTCTCCTTTATCTCTCAAAGGTCATGGGGATGGAGGACCAAGGGGAATTTGACCAACTGTCCTCATGTCCCTGAACATTTTCTCATGCTGGTGCATCCTCAACAAGGAGAGGGGCAGGAAGGGACAAAAGACACCCACAGAAACAGGATAAAAACCCCAACTCAACTCAAAGAGGGGCAGAAAATGAACTGTCACCTGTTCCTCAAAACACGACTGATTCGAAGAACAACTGCGCCAGCATCAAGCTGGAATTGCACTGGGAGAGAGCCAGAGTTTGGCTGCCCGAAGGGCTGAGCAAGGGACGCGCCAAGGATCAATCCTGGACCGCCTATGGAAGAGCACCCCAGCTCCCCCCAGCTCTGTGCCCGCTCTCCTTGCCCAGCCAAGGGCACACACGAGTCTCCTGTTCCTGCTGTGCTGAAGCAGAACTAAAGCTACGGCCGACTTCGCTGCACAAGAGGCACCAACAGCAAAGCCCAGCCCAGGAACCGCCCCGGAGGAAAGTGTGGGGTGAGAGGTGCCACTACTGCCCACCTGCCAAGTCCAGCCCGGTGTGTGACACCCCAGAAGCAGCTCCGTGAGGTGGCACTGACCCATGAAACCCCAAGCAGATGCTGCTACTCAGCAGCAAGGGATCAAGCCGGTGGGATCTGGCTTTCCACAACATCTCCTGCCAGCACGTGGAGGTGGCAGTGCGCAGGAGCAAGAGGGGAAAGTGGTCTGCAGCAACAGATGGCCTCTGAGGTAGATTTGAGACAACTCCATCTGCCAACAGCTACATGTCAGAAGTCAGGCTTTTCCTAAAACGCAAGCTGCTCCTTGCAGCTCCGGCTTCCTTCCCCTTCCTTCCCTGTCATCTCGTTCACAGCTCAGAAAGGGGTGAAAGGCCTAGGTTTTTTGGAAGAAACCCTGGATTTGATAGCACCTTGGGTGGATACAAGCACTGTATCCTTTGGAAACAAAGAGTGAAGCTGGTGGCTACTGATGGCACGGCTGGACTGGTACGAGAGGGATGAGGAAGGCTGAGGTGACAGCATGACGGGCACAGTCCTATTAATGCAAAACCCCTTTGCAAGAGCCAGTTTGCCACCTGGATGTGGTCACGAGCCACGAGAACACCAGGTCAACAAGGCACAGACAAGCTGGCAAAGGGTCTGGGCTGACAGGAGCCAAGCCAGCTCTCAAAGTGGGGCAGGACTCAAGGTTTCACCTGGACCTGAGGATGCTGCTGCCCCACGACAAGACAGGGAGAGCTGCAGAGCTGCTCAGCTCCAGGAGGCTGAGAGCTCCAGAGCAACCACGGGGCAGCCAAGGGAGACTCGGATGTACCAGAAGAGCTGGGGCAAGCAGAGGCTGGGAGGTGGGCCTTCCATATGAAGAAGGAATTCTCTTCCCGCTCTGCTGCCCAGCTCTTCAAAATTAGCTCAAAACCAGGGATGAGAAAAGCCCCACTTAACCAGAGGTCCACCATGAGACAAGACAGGGCTGAGGTTCCTCCCTCAGACCCTGGCCTGTCTTTGCAGCATCACCATCCTGCCAAGCACTGGCCAGGTGTGCCCCATGTCATCTGAGGGCACCCCTGGGCCTCAGGATCTCACAGCCCCAGCACAATCCCCCAGGAACCTGTTCCCATAACACACATTTGGTGCCTTCAAGCTGTCGTGGCCCTGTTCCAGGGACTCAGGGAAGCACCATGAAGAGAGGGGAGGAACATGCTGTAGGAGAAAAAAGGATTGTTTGGAACCGTCTACAACACATTTGTAACCATTAACCAAAAAAACCAAACACTAAAATAGAAAAGAAAAAAAAATTGCACACTGATTTACGATCAAACAGAGGAAGGTAAACCCAGGAGGGCTGGAAAAGGTTCCTATGAGGGGAAGGGAGCAGGGGAAAGGGAACTTTTTGGTTTTATTGCAAATGGTTCAAGAGAGCAAGAGAGGAAGGGAGGAGAGCGAGAGACACCTTGGGAAGATGACCGGTTTCCGAGCCATTCAAGACGCCGCTCGTGAGGACCAAGAGGAGGGGCTGCTTAGTCCTGGTATCTCGCCCTCCTCCCCAGGAGACAACCCTTGGCTTCTACGGCGACTTCAGCTTCTTGGTTCGAGGTGAGGTGCCGTTCTCTGCTTTCACCACCCCGTTTTCATGGTAACCTGGGGATGCCAGTGGAAGGCAATGAAGCTGGTGAAGGGTCTAGAGGGTAATTCCTATGAGGAGTGGCTGAGGGAGCTAGGGTTGTTTAACGTGGAGAAAAGGAGGCTCAGGGATGACCTTATCCCTCTCTACAACTCCCTGATAGAAGGGTGTAGCCAGGTGGGGGTTGGGCTCTGCTCCCAGGCAACAAGTGACAAGAAAAGAAGTTGTAGCCTCAAGCTGTGCCAAGGAAGGTTCAGGTTGGACATCGGGAGGAATTTCTCCACAGAAAGGGGAATTAAACACTGGAATGGGCTTCCCAGGATGGTGGTGGAGCCCCCATCCCTGGAAGCGTTCAAGAAACATCTGGACATGACACTTAGTGCCACAGTCTAATTGACATGGTAGTGTTCATCCACAGGTTGGACTCAATGACCTCAGAGGTCTTTTCCAACCTAATGGATTCTGTGATTCCATGCAGAGACAAAACTTTGTCTCTTACACAAGCCAAACCCTTAATCCTCTCAGGGCTGGCCCACAGATATGGGGAAAGCCCCCGCTATGTCAGGACCCTGCTGGGGAGCCCCTGAGGGGGTGCTGACCTGCAGGACTGATGCCTCCCATGACACCCCCCATCCCAGCACTCACCCGAGTCCCTCTTGAGTGGCTTGGTTTGCTGCTTGGTGCCGGGGGCGGTGGTTCGCTTCCGACTGCTCTGCTCGTTCCAGTACTCCCTCCAGCGCCGCAGCTGGAAGTGGATGAAGCGCCACATCACCGAGGCCTGGAAGAGGCACACCAACAGCAGCACACTCATTCTGGCAGGGGCGGAGAAGAGGCAGGCTGAGAACAGAGCAGCGAGGCCACCCCTGGCCCGGCCTTCCGCCCACACTGGGGCTGGTGGCCGAGGTTCCCCTGGGTGGCAGATGCCATCCCCCCAGCCACCATCTCTGCTTCCTGCCGTGCCCTGAGCTCAGGGAAGCCAATTCCCTTTTCCTCCACACCATAAAGATCCCAGACGCTCGGGGCATCACTGACTGTTAAGGCTTTAGGGCAGAAATGGATGAACAGGATCATCTGGACCAGCCCTGCCCAAACCACACTCTGCATGGTCAAGGTAAGATGTTCCCAACTTCTCTGTACATCTAAAAGGTGGATGTGGTTGGAAGGAAGCTAAAAAAGTCCCCCATATTCTCAGGTGTGCCAGCAAGCCCATGGCTTCAAACAGTTTGGAATGAGCAGGCCTGGCAAATTCAGAACTGAATCCACAGCTTCTGTATGGGTGAGAAAGGCTCCCAGTCTTGACAGAGAGACTGCAAGGCACGAGGAACCCATCTCATACTCTGCTTCCCACACGAGCAGGCAGCAAAACATGCCCAAGCAGAAGGGGAAATGCCTTTTCCTTGACCACATCCCTGTAAATGCACTTACAGGTGCAGCAGGGAAAGCCTGCAAGCCTTTCTCTGATAGATTTGTGCTTTATAACTTCACTCAATGAACACCTTATTTGCTGGTTTTTCCCCTCTGTTGTGGCTCTGTAGCCTTTAAACTCCTCTTTGTTTCCTTCACACCTCTTCAGCTCACTAGGACCTAACCTAAATGGAACACAGATCAGATCCCCGCTGGCACTTGGATGGAGCTTTGAGCAGCCTGGTATCATGGAAGGTGTCCCTGCCCATACCAGGGGAGTGAAATGAGATAAGCTTTAAGGTCTTCTCTAACACAAACCATTCTGTAATTCTGTGATTCCCAAACTCACCAAAACCCACCTTGAGACAACAGAGCCACAGAAGGCACAGGAGACATTCCTACCTGAAGAGGATATTGTTGAAGAGGAAGCTGAAGAAGTTCCCTCTCTCAGGGTCCAGGGCCTGGCTCTCCACCCGTGGCAGCCCAAAGCCAATGACCAGGATGTACAAGGTGAGGGTGAAGAGCCTGGTGACCACAAACACGACAGCCCAGACATTAAACCTGTGGGAGGGACAAGCAGAGGTGTGGGCAGGAGCAGCTCCCAGTGCTGAGTGGGGAGGTGAGATCAAGCCCCATGGCTCTCCCAGGCTCTGCAGGAGGGTGGAAGGCCGGGGCCGCTGCCCTGCTTACAGCTTCTCGTTGTTCTCATCTGTGAAGTAGACCAGCCGGGCCATGTGGAAGAAGAACTCAGCCAAGTACTGCAACAGCAAGAGGATCAGCCCCAGGCGGGTTAAACTAGGAGAGAAGAGGAAGAAAAAAAGCATCGCTGGGCTGGTGAACCTTCATCCTTCAAATCCAGCTACAGCGTCTTCCCTGCATGCCAGGGCTGCAGCGCCAGCCTAAAGCCAGGCCTTTCTGCAGCAGTGAGGGTAGGACTGAGGTGGGGGAAATCCCTGTCCCCAAACCATCAACACAGCCCAGACCACTAAGAATCCAAAACAAAGCCCTAACTGTTGGCAAGGCTGCTCTGCTTTTTACCACTGAATGGGTTGGGTTGGAAGGAGCCTTAAAGACTATGTCATTCCCACCCCCTGCCATGGGCAGGGACACCTTCCATTATCCCAGGTTGCTCCAAGCCCCATCCAACCTGACCTTGGACACTTCCAGGGACGGGGCAGCCAGAGCTTCTCTCGGCAACATGTGCCAGGGCCTCCCCACCCTCACAGGGAAGGATTTCTTCCTAATACCTAATCTAAATCTCTGCTCTTTTAAAAACATTCCCCCTTGTCCTATCACTACCTGCATAAAAAGTCGCTCTCCACTGAAACGCTCCCCTTCATTCCCTTTAAGCTCCCCACTCCCCAGAGAATTCCTAGGTGGCTCCCACTGCAAAAGGAGCTGCTCAGGCCCATCCCTGGAGTGGGATGTGGTGCTGAAGGAAGTGACTCACTTGAGCAGGTAGGCGCCTGCGATGTGCACCAGGTAGAGGGTGATGCAGCGCAGCTGGCGGGGGATCTCCTCCTGGAAGGGTAGAAAGCCACGTCAACCTCTCATCCCTCCTCACTCTCCCTATCCCAAAATCCACTGGGTGGGATCCCCAGGTTGCCCACTTGGCTCTCACCTTGCGAACTTTTTGGAAGTAGAGCTCTGGCAGGGCGTGCAGCCAGTACGCCAGCTGGCACAGGTAGAAAAACTTCACCTGGAACCTGAAATGAAGGGATGAGCCACATGAACCTTTCCCAGGGCATGGCAGGACCCCAAGGACTCAGGTACCGGGGCAGCATTAGGCAATCCCTTCACGGCTTTGAAGCCACAGGACTTAGGAGGCTGGAATTTCTGGGCTGAAATTATTTGTTGATCCACAGTAGCTACACCTGGAGTTTATCCAGATGCTCGTGCTGTGGTCTCCATGCCCTCAGCAAACCTCACTTTTGTAAAAACCCAAGAAAGGATGGTTATTCCTCACCTCATTTCTATTGTGGAAAATGAACAGCAAAGAGACTTGCCCAAGGTGAGGCAGGAAACAGCCAGGATGAGTAACCAAGCCCGCAGGATCTTCCTCATGCAGGAAAACCCTGTGGAACACCTTCCCCAGGCTCAGAAATGAGACATCCACCACTCCTCATGACCTCACTGCAGCACCCTTGCAGCAGGGTGCATGCAAAGTGTGCTGTGCTGTCAGCACCCCACTCCCAGCCACAGGGAAAACTGTAGAGAGGAAGGAAGTGGTCAGCCCCAGAACAACATGCCCTTGCAAGTGCTTACGGAAGATAAACATGAGGGTAGTTTTCCCACAGACTCCGAGGGTTTGATATGTATCCCTCCTGAAAAAGAGAAGAGATGCAAGGCTTCAGCAAAACAGGTTATGGTGGGGTGGGCTGATGTTACAGTGGAACAAGGAACTGGGGATGGCACCCCACTCCTTTCAGCCTGCACAAATACATGTGTCCCCTGCGAGAGCCAAGGCTGAGCTCTCCAAAGCTCAGCCACATTTGTGGGTCTCTAGCACTGCTCTAAAATATCTCCAGGCCCTGTATTTGGGGGCTGATGGCTGCCTGCTCGATTGCACAGATATTCCCAGGTTCAGGACAGGATGTTTTAAGGTTTGGGATGCTCTGGAGATGTAAGGGTGAGATGACTGTAGCATGGCTCAAGCAACTGTGTACGTGGTCTGGGGGGCTTCTTCCTCACTGACCCTTCCAACCCAGTATTACTTAAGCAACCAGTACTACTGATGAGAAAGGGGAAAAGAAAATGCCTACAAAAATAACTGAATATATATTGGATAGTTTAATTTTCCACCTCTTGCCTTATGCTTGCAGGGCAGGTTACAGGATAGGGCTCCCCTCTCGCTCCTGCCACAGGGATGCTGCACTGGGCTTTGGAAGGAGATGCTGGCATGGGAAATTTGTCCTGCCAAGTCACCATGATCCATGCCCTGTCTGCCCTGAGCTATTTTTTCGGATGGGGGAGGCCAAGGGAACTGCAAGTGCTATGAAGGGCAACCTGCTTTGAACACAAGGGGAGCACATCACAGCAAGTGAGGGGCTCCAGTCCCACAGCTGGTGAGGGATGGGTCTGGCACTGGGCAAGAGGAGCCCAAAACCAGCTGCATCAACTGTTTTACCAAAGTTTCCCTCCTCAGAGCCCAGTAGGGCAGAGGATCAGGCCAGCAGATCCCTGAAATGCTGGCCTTGAAGGGGGTACTCTAAGGGGAGGTGGTAGGACCCCCCAAGCAGTGGGGAGGGGACCTTTCCCAGAGGGTACATCCCCAGCCATGGGGGATACCCAATGGCTGCAGGTACCAAAGCATCACCATTTCACACTGCCAAAATAGTCAGATCTCTCCCACAACACCTTTTCTTCCTTCCCAGAAAGATGTTCTCCCTTTGTATTCTCCAGGCAGTTTGGGGTTGACACATCCCCAATGCACCCAAGCAACAGAGTAGTTTCCCTGTTCTCAGCAATCCCCTCACCACCTGCTTGCCAAGAAAGCAACCACAAAGAGGGATCCCAAAAATCTGCCCATTAGCCTCACAACCCTGCAGAAGGCATCCAAAAACCACAAGGAGTAAAATAAGGATCTGAGAAAGATGATCCGGAGCAGTGGATAGAGACAAGGAGACCAGGTAGGATTTCTGGGGCTCAGCTCCAAAAATACTTCACATCCCATTAGTTTATGCCTTGCACAGTGCAGGAGAAGGATTTCCCAAAATTGCCCTCACTCAGTGGTTGGAAAGATCGACCACACTTGGAAACTAAACTTACTGAAATGTGCCTGTTTTGGCCCAGGGTCTGGCTGGGGACTCTGCTGTCAGTGGGATTTTGTGCTCCAGAAACCCCAAATCCCCCCTTGGGAAGCCGAATCTCAGCCAGCCTCATCTCTTACCGTCACCACGACGTACAAGCACCACATCACAGAGGTGAGGTGGAAGGCAACCAGCTGCCCTGACTCATTGAACTTGCTGTGCTTGACCTTGGAGAGATGCAGGCGCCTGTTGATTTTCTGGGAAGGAGCAGAGAAAGAGAGAAAAACCAAAAAACTATGAGCCAACAGGTCATCAACTCTCACTCCTCCTCCTCTTCCTCCTCATCCCAGGCAGCCTCCAGAGATGAAGGCTCTCTTCAACCACCCTAACCCCCCGAACTGCATTAAAGTGCAGCAGGACCATGACCCTCCCATGGGATTTGAGGTATTTTGGTGACTCCAGACATGGCATGGCACTCACGTCCAGGGCGTATTCCTGCACCACGGCGTGCAGGGTGATAGCGATGAAGATGTAGAAGAGGATGGTGACCAGATCCTTCAGCCCATAGTGGTACTGGACCAGCTCCCCCTCTGCAAAAGACCAAGCAGTGGGTCAAATCTCCATGATCCAGATGATTTCCAGGTAAGGATTTAAGTGTAAGTGGGGTAGGGGGTTTATTCCCAATACACAGTTTGGATGGGGACACCAAAGAGAGGTCATGGCTATGGAAAAAAGGGCTCTATCCAGGGTTAGTTCATGGCAGAGAGAGGTGGTTTCTCCTCTGATAGTTACACACCTGAAGGGCGGGGACACTCAAGGCACGTCAAGCTTCCCCTGCCAGAGGTGAGGGACTGGGGACAGCACAACTGTGAAGAAGGGAATTTATCAGCCTGAAGGCACGAAGACATGGAAGGCTGGAGCAGGTGATGGGATCAGGGATGCCCCACTGGGAACACTGGGGCTCAGGATGGGATTTCCACCCCCTTGACTATGTACCAGCACCCAGTTTCTCCCACTCATCCCTGAATGCTGCTGGAGTAGGATTCAGCTGCCTAAATGCAGATGCCTTGTGCTACTAAGAGATCTGAGACAGCAGCATGGGGCTGGCACATGAGAAACAGGGCCCACGGGAGGCTGTGCTCTTCTGGAGCAACAGGAGACCTGACAGCACCCAAAATATCCCAGACATCCGCATTTAGGTGACTATTTGCAGCCTGTGGGGAAGAAGCAGATTTGGGAAAGCTGCTGTCCTTGTGGCACACTGCAGAAAGCATCTTGTCACCAGCCCTGTTTACCCTTGAACAAAGCTTCAGTCCATACTTTAAAGATTTAAATAGGATTTCTGAAAACATCTGGCAAAGGACAAAAAGCCCAGCTGGTTGCTGTGGCAAACCCAGAGTTAAAAATGGTGCCTGTATCCCAGAGCAGGGTAAAAGACAGAATTGCAAGTTCAAAGAAAATAATATAATGCACACATGCAATTGCTCTGCCTCCTCTCTCCAGGGCATCTCAAAAGCTGCTCTAACAGGAGCTGTGAGGGATGTGAAACAGCCTTGGAAAAATTCAGATGAGCAATAACCCTTCCTCCAAACAAGCTGCTGCAGCAAGGTCTCTCTCCCCAAGGCCTCAGCCAGCTCATGCTCTATACTGATAGCCTATTACCTGGGGAGGTGTTTCTGTGCCCCCCTGAGGTTTCTGCCATCAGGAATGAATAAATCCCTTAAAAACCAGCAGCAGAAGTTGTCTGGACTGTGCCACAGGGGAGCTGAATGATTTCTTCAGCCTTAAGGTTCAAAGATTTTAAGGGCAGAGCTTTTATCTTCCGCATGTCTGCCTCATTGTAGTCCCACTAATCCCAACACCCTGCTCTTTCTTTGGATGATTACTCAAACACTTCCAATTAACTGCAGTTTTCTGCCACCAAGCCAGGCTCTGTGCCCCGGGCATTTGGCTCATCCTGAGCTCGGGCTTTACCCAAACCACCTCCTGCTGTCTCCACGCCAGTGCCCAGATCACTGCCAGATCCAGAGGGCCTCTGGGCCAGAAAGGCAGCAACCAGCAGCCAGAATATGAACTGGGGCTGAGCCTTTGGCTGCCTCCTGGCTGGCAGATGGGGCACATCCTCTGGTCTGTTTGGCTCAGAGCTGCACCACCTCACAGCCTCCTTGAATCACTCCATGTGAACCAGGCCCATAGTCTGCCTGGAGCAGGAGTGCTGTGGACCATGGGCATCTCCAAACCTTCACCTTGTTCCATTCCTCCAAAAATTAGCAAGACAGGAACTATTGTGCAGCCCCTGCTGCTTAGCAAAGAGGTAAATTCCTCCTGCTCCTCGGCAGGACATGGAGCTACTCCAAGGATGCAATCAGGCAGTTTGATCCTGCCTGACCAGGCTTGGAGCAGGATACTCACCCCTGCAGGGAGTACAGAGCAGCCTGGCCATGGCAGAAACACAGAGGATGCCCCAAAAACCCCTGGAAAGCATTTCTTCACAACCCTGACAGCATGAGGGCTGGCAGACACTTAACAGTGTGCTCTGAGCTGGTCAAACTTAGCTTATTCCTAAAATAACTTATTTTTAACATCTCCTTTACCTCCAGGGCAGTGTGATCAGTAGAATGTGAGCCCAGGCCTGCAGAGAGGATTTGGGGCAGACCACAACTCAACTCTCCCTCTGGGGTGTCAAGCTAAGGCATCTCTTACCTGCTGTAGGCACACTAACGTTATACTGAGGTAAGATGAACAGGAAGGCAGTCTTGGCTGTGACCTGTCAAAAGGCACACAGAGAGAGAAAAAAGTAAATCAGTTTTTGAATCCATTCCTATGCCACCATTTAGTCTCTTTTCCTACCACAAAGGGAAAGGTAAATCATCCAGGGAGATGTGCAGGCACCGGCTTCACTCGCAGAAACACCTTTCAGCAAGGAGAGGTGGTTTGACAACAGAGACCTGGGACTTGGGAAGGAGAAAGATACCTATAAAAGAGGGAGAAACCTAGAAAAGCAACACAGCTGGAAAAGCTGTGAGCCAGTTTGACAGGGGAAGCCCCTTGTTTCCCCTTGGGTATGAGCATCCCTCCAGGAGCATGGACCAATCCTCACAAGCAATCTGCTGCTCAAGGGACACTGGGAACTGACCCAACAGGCCATTTGCATTAATTGAAAACATCCCTCATTCCCACCCAGTCAGGGAGCCACACTGGTAATCCAGCCTGAGTAGGGATGGCAGCAGCCACACCCAAGCAAGCTCAGAGGCTGCAAAGCCCCATGGACTGGTTACACATGGATTTAGCCCCACATCTTTGTGGAGACTCCTCCAGTTGGTGAGGGTGGATCCCTTTAGAATCAGTGCAGGCACCCATGAGGGTCCAACAGGGCAGGGGAAAAGCAGCTTTGACAGACAAGCTGAACCTCACACTAGTTACCTACAAGATCTCAGAGACATGTACCAAAAAGGAATAAAAAAGCTTGGGATGAAACATCAGGACCCCTGCAAACTAGGGCTGTGCTGCTCACTCTTATTTAATCACAGAATAGAATCATGGAATAACCTGACTTGGAAGGGACCCACAAGGATCACTGAAGTCCTGGTACTGCACAGGACACCCCCAGAATCCTACCCTGTCCCTGAGAATGTTGTCCAAACACTCCTGGAGCTCTGGCAGCCTTGGTGCCGTGCCCACTGCCCTGGGGAGCCTGTTCAGTGCCCACCACCCTCTGGGGGAAGAACCTTTTCCTGAGATCCAACCTCACCCTGCCCTGACACAGCTTCATGCTGTTCTCTCTGGTCCTGTCACTGCTCACCAGTGACTAAGCTTCTTTTCAACCAAGGGAATGATCCTTCCCAGCATTGAAGCAGAAGGGTTTGTGGGAATGGGGCAGAGCATTCCACCCCAGTGCATCCACAGAATGCCCCACAGCTGCATCTCTGAGACCAACATACCCTCGAGCCAGGGCCAGAGCAAACTCCAGTGCACAGACATCCAACACCAAACATGTCTTCATCCCATCCAACCCCACACTGGCAGCAGGTCACCAAATTTTTACCTCTCCAAGGGCTCCCAGACAACCCTCCAACACTTCACAAGCATCCACCACCATACACAACCAGTCACAAAAAATCCTGTGCCTGTCCAACACTTATGGAGATGAGCTGCCTTTCACACAGACCACTGTTCCAGAGCTGCAGGTTATGAAAATCCCAGCTGGAAATTGCTCCACAGCTTGTTGGGGGGGACACAGGGGCTTTGCCAAGTGCTCCTATCCTGCCCCCATGAGCATTGAGCAACCAGCTGGTGGCTCTGTCCCTCTGGCACAGGCAGCCGCAGTCTGGGGACTGCAAACTCCACAGCGTGTTTTCAGGATGTTTGGGGATTTAATTTCTTTTTTCCACTTAAAAAAAAGGAAATCCCACATGTTGTGCTCTGTTTGTGGAGGAATAAATGTGAGAAAGGCTCTGCTGCGGGGAGATGGAGGCGACGGGCAGAGTTTGGGGTGGGGATGGAAAAAGTGCATCGCCCGGCCTCGAGCTGGCTTAAGGAGACACTTCTGGCTCTTACAGACCTTGCTGGCTAGGAAAGCCAAGTTGCTTCATCCCAGAGCGGTAGAGCACACCCAGGACCTGGACTTTACATCCAAACCTCGTCACAAGCTGCCACAGGGCATGACACAAACACACAGAGCTGGTGGTGCCCGCAAATGCTGCACAGATGGACGGACGGCCGTGTCATGGAAGTGCTGAAGGCAGCAGGCACTGAAGGATTTACAGCTACCTGAGTACCCGGCTAACATCCAGGGCTACAAACAGCTGGAAACAAGACATCATCTCCAAATGAAGCCTCCTAACCTGTTGGCAGGGCCATAGGCCAGACCTGTGAGTCCAAGGAAATGACCCCAGAGTATCTCTGGAGTGAAGCCTGCATGGTGCTCAGCCCCAACACAGTTTACAAGGACTCTCCTAATCTTCTTTCCTAGAGGGCCTTGTAGGAAGGTTTCATCCATCCCCTCCAGCATCCCTTGCCCACATCTGCATTTGCTTCTTGTGGGCTGGAGGACCATTAGCATCTTCAGAGATCACCTTTGCACCCCTCCACCTTTTATTGCAGAGGGGTAGAAGGGTGTTTTCTAAAGTTTGAGCAAAATATTTTACAGCTAAAGGTAAATGTCACCTTCTGGACACAGGCAGGCTCCTGACAGACCAATTTCCAAGGACAAACTGCCTCTCTTCTCCATTTTACAGATGGAGGAGCCCAGCCCACACCAGCAGTCACTCAAAAGAGCCACAGAGGCCAAATTTGAACTCCAGGCATCTAACCTTCCTATCTTACAGAATTTATGAGGAGGGAAGGTCTCCTCGCAGGCCCCAAAGGCATTTCTTCCTCCTGCAACCAGCTGGACAGTGTTCACACTGACCATGGAAGGCACACCTGGTTGGGGAGGTTCGACCTCCTATCACCACTGCAAGGACATCTTGGTTCTGACAGGTAAAGAGTCATTGTTTCTAGCAGCAGATGGAGCATGAAACACATGCAATGAACCACTCTGAGCAGGAGACTGGTACAATCCTCCATCTGGAAGGTGAAGGACACATGACCACAGAGGGACCACATCTTGTTGTCATTGCTCACCACACACCTCTTACCAGTGGGCACAGAGGGAAAGGACCTGATTGAGGTCATGGCTGAGCTCCAGCAAGTGAACATCAAGCTCCAAAATTCCACACAACCTCCCCAGTACCCCTCCAGCACATCAGCTGGCAGAATCCATGATGCACACAGCACTCAGTAGTGCATAGTGCCAGAAACACCACGGAGTAGCTTAAGGCTCCTGGAAAACAGGGAACACCTGAACCATGAGCTCCAGCAACACCACCTCCAGTTCCCCTACAAGGCAGAAACCAGGTTTCCTTGGCTCGGGAAGCAGTGACGAGCACCAGGGATGGCAAAGCTTTAGAGACTGCACTGAGCATTGCACAGGCAGCCAGAGAAAGCAGAAGTTTGGAACGGGAAGAGCAACATGAGGATTATTCAGAGGCACAAGACGCTCGCTGTCTGTTTGCTCTGAAACAAGATGCCGGTATGGGAAAGGAAGTGCCAGGCATGATCCTGCCCTGCAGGGCAGGGAGAACACTTAGAGCTGCCACTAAACTGCTGCCCTGCAGGGGCAGAATTTATAGAATCATAGAATAATTTAGGTTGGAAAAGCCCTCTGAGATCATCAAGTCTAACCATTAACTCAGAACTGCAAAGACCACCACTAACCCAAGTCCACAAGTGTCAAATCTACGTGTTTTCTGAACACTTCAGAGATTCCACCACTGCCCAGGGCAGTCTGTTCCAATGCCTGACAGCCCTTTCAGTGAAGACATTTTTCCCTATATCCAATCTAAAACTACCATGGCACAACTTTTTATAGTGTAGGAGCAGGCTTTGTCTCCATGGGATGCACAGAGCAGGGACCATGTAGGAAAGGTGGTATATTCCTCATCCACTCCTTGCCCTTCATTAAAGGCATCCCTATTCAGAGGGAGATGCTCCTCATCCCAGTCTCATTCTGCCTCACATGAGGGATATGGCAGCTGGGGATATGGATTAGTGGTGGGTTTGGAAGTGCTGGAGGAATGATTGGATTCAGTGAACTCAGAAGCTTTTTCCTCCCTTAATAGTTCTATGATTCTGTGTGCTTTAACCACGTAAGTTTGGGAAGCATTTGTCCTGGGAGCTCTCAACAGCCACACAGAGGGAAGAGCATCCTCAGCAACAAGTGGGTTTCTGGTGGTTAAAGCCACTAATCTGAGGACCAAAGGGCAGATGGTCAGTGAAGAGGCAAAACTCCACGTGTCCATCATGACCAGAGTTTCCTCAGAGCAGCCCAGACAAGCATGAGGCTGTTTCTCATGGTTAAAAATCAAATCAACACATCCACCTCACAGCCCTTGATGATGTGATGCATAAAACCAAACAATCCCAGCACTACCATGCATTTACTATGTATCTACTCCCCGATAAAGTGGTGACTAGAAAATCCACACCCCTACTAGCCTAATGCAGAGCAGCAAAGCTCTCCCCATCCTTTTTTTAGAATCACAGAACAGTGTGGTTTGGAAGGGAGCTTAGAGATCATCTCGTTCCAACCCTGTTGTCATGGGCAGGGACACCTTCCACTAGATGAGGTTGCTCCAAGCCCGATCCATTAATTTAGAAGATGATGCTTTTTCGCTGCCACAAAAGGCTTTAAGAGTCCAAACCAAAATCCCAGTTCCACTTGTGCAGACATGCAAGTGGCTTTTAATAAAGGGATTTAAACACGTGTATCCAAGCAGTTTAGCACGTCTCCCAAAATCTACCTGCTGCAAGTAAACACCAATATTTTCAGGAATAAGGGGTCATTTTTAAGAATGCTTCACAGAGAGGTACCACTCTATGAACTCTGGGAACAGCTTGCCCAGAGAGGTGGTGGATACCTCATCCCTGCAAGTGTTCAAGTCCAGGTTGGACAGGGCTTGGAGCAACCTGGGATAGCAGAAGGTGTCCCTGTCCATGGCAGGGTGTGGAATGGGATGAGCTTTAAGGTCCCTTCCAACCCAAACCATTCTGGAATTCTATGAAATCCAATTCCCTTCTCAAAAGCCTCATCCCACTGGGATTTGCAGTTGTCCTCATCCCAGCCAGGAGCCCCCAGGCACACTGCCTGCCCCACGGTCCTGCCTGAGTTAAAATCACTTTGGAGGAAAGAAGCAGCTCCAAACCTCTGGTGGGGGAGGCTGGGGGAGTTTCTGCAGTTGGAGTCAGGAAAATATTTCCAGGGCTTGGAAAACAGCTCAAACTAATTACAGACAAAATGCTGTCTGAAGGTTTTTCTCACAACGTAGGAGTATTTTCCCTCCAACCAGTCTGAGTGTTTACTGAAAGACAAATTTACTGATCCACAGTATAGATTGACACAGGCCCTATATGTAAACCAAAGCCCAAACTTTGGACCAAAGCCTTTAAAAGTAAACATCTGGCTTTGACAGAAAACCCTTTCTGAGGGCAGTACAGCCCCTCTGCTCCCACAGACGTGCTCATCCCCCAGCACGGCAGGATTTTCACTGCCTCACATTCCCTCCTGTTTATTCCCTTTTTAAAACTAAACTGAAATTCTGCTTTTTCCCCCTGCATTTCTCCACTCTTCCCCAAATATCCAGCCCTTACGCTGCCCGCGTGCCTCAGCTCCCACATCTGGCAAGGACCAGGGGAGGCAGAAACATGTTTTGTTTTCCCGCATTAACAACGGGAAGGCCTTAATTTTTAGAGCACTATGGAGGGACCAGGAAGGGGAAAGTATATTTAGCAGGAAGCCTGGAAATAGCAGCTCATTCGTCAGCCGTCTTCATTTGACAGTGTCACAACCCAGAGTTTGGGAGCCAGTGACTCACACTCTGCTCACAGGGGAAAGCCCAGCAAGGCCACGACATCTCTTATAAAACAATGGTTTATAATGTTATTATACCTTTGTTATCATCACCCCATGCATAAGACTGAGCCTCAGTTTCCCCATCCTAGAGCAACTTCCCCAAAATAAGCAAGGTCTTCCCCGAACTCAAACCACAACAGAGGCTGATCAACCCAAAACTGCACACAGGAGCCACCCCAGACAGGACACAGGTCACCAGGCAGCTGCAGGTTAAACCCAGGCTGGCCTTGGCTTCATTTTTCTGCAAAGCAGGGTGGAAAAATACATGCAAAGACCCTTCTGCATGAGGAGGGGAAGCACCTGTTTCGCGTTTCTATCACTTAAAATAATTTTTCATAAAAGAAAAAAAGAGGAGGCTTCTCTTTCTGGGCTTCAGTAGCCACGCACACATGGCAAAATCCCTGCCTGGCACCACACAGACACACACCAGGTGTGTTTCACACCCTGAAGGCTTAAGGGTGGCTGGGAAAGAAAAACACTCTGTAGTGCCAAACTCTGGACAGCTCTTTTTGGGGAAATCCCCTCCAAACATGGGGTTTCCCTCTCTGAGCAATGCTATGATCATCTAAAACACTGGAATAATCAAATCCAACACACCTGTCACATCAGCAAGCAGCCTCAGGCCACACTCTGTGCACCCAAATCCCATCAGCACCTACTCCCTGCTGCAGAGTTGGTGAATCCATTTGGATGGGGACAGGTTGTGCACCCAAAGGGATGCTCAGGGTGCACCTCGCGCTGAGCTTGGGGAGCCCTCCAGCATCACCCCGAGCAGGGTGCTGCAGCAAGGAAGCACTCAGCTCCTGGGGGATGCCTGGGAAAATGCTAAAAATCTTATTTGTGTCTTCCCAAAGAAACCTCCCCTGCAGGAAACGGCCTATTGTGAGCAGGATTCAGTCGCTTCCGCTGAGCCTGAGCCTGGCTGTGGCCACCGGCACCGGGAAGGTGGAAGCCCGGCTGCAGGGTGGGAAGCAGTGATGAGAGGAGGAGGAGAAGGGACAGTGGCATGTCCTCCTCACCATGGCAAAGGAGAAGCCAAAAAGTCATTGAAAAGCAGAAATATCTGAGCTGCCACCAAAACTCATGGTAGAGCTGGCACAAATGGGCATGGACAGTTTGGAGGGCTGGGGAACAGCAAACTCTGATTTCTTACCCAGGGGAAAAGAAAGCAGGAGGAATAACTATACTAATAAAGTAAAATAAAATACCCACAAGGACCAGAAGATGTCTCAAACCCCATGCTCAGGCACATGGTGTGATTCTTAGGGTGTCCAGTGCAGGGCCAGGAGTTGCACTCGATGATGGGTCCCTTCCAACACAGCACATTCCATGGTTCTATGATTCTCTGATGATGCCAGGCAGTGCAGAGGGAGCGCTGGAAGCCACCTCAGCACGGCAAGCACCGTCTCCCTGAGGACTGCTGGGAGAGCAGCAAACTGCTGCCTTCAGCATCCGAGGGAGATTTAATTAAAAGACACTAATAAAATCAGAAACACCACAAACCTCTCCCTGCTGGCACCTCCACGGGGAGGGTCATCACATTTCAAACCACTCTTGGAGCATCATGTGAACCAAAAACACCTGCAGCAGCAGCAAGCCCAGCTACCACCTCTCCAGGACAGAGTTCCCCACATGCAACCACAGGCACCAGAACCCTGAAAAAAACACCTGCAGGGAGAAACCCTGCCGTGGACATGAGACCTCACCAACTTTTTAAAGTACGACTACGAAACTCGCAGCCCAACTTTGCAGCATTTGCATGTGGCTTAGGAATGCAGCTGGCCCTCTTGGGCTAGTTTGGAAACCCTTAAATAAATATATATGTATGCACAAGCACATCGAAAAGGGTTTGAGCGCTGGAAGCGACTCGTTCATTCAACGCATTCGCAAACAGCAAAAAAATTAAAAAATAAAGGGGCGTGCGGGGGGAGCGAAAAGCAGAGGGGACTCCAGCGGGAGGGAATTAAGGAAATGGATTTCCTCCTCCTGCGATTTGCTGCAAGAAGGAGCCTTTCCTCCTCCGCCAGGCCCCCCGGCCACCCCTTTCCCATCCGGATTTGCTTTGAAACGTGGCACTGCGCTGAAGGGGAGGGTTCAGCGGAGGAGGAGGGGGGTCCGAGCCGGCGGTGCCGCTGACCAGGGGCTCGGAGCCTCCAACGCTCCCGCCTCCTGCCCCAAAATGGGAAGGGAAAAGCAGGCTTGAGAGGGAACAGAGCCGGGGCAAGGGGAGAGCGGCATTCCCTGGGGGGCTTGCAGCCACCCCGGGAGATAGAAGGTGTCCCGTGGAGCAGCAGGGATGCCTTCTCAGAGTGGGATGACCGGGATGGGGAAAGGCCAGGGAGCCCCTGGTGCTCGTCCCACGGCGAGGGGGCAGCAGGTTGCGGAGAAAACAGCTGGAAAAGGGATGATGTTAAGGAATAAAAAAAAAATGGGGGGAAAAAGGGGGAAAAAAATCCTTCCCATTTCAAAGAGCTGGGAATATCAGCCAGGGCTGGGCTGATGCACCCCCCGTCAGTGCCTGGGACATGCCAGCATCAGCAGTGGGTCTGGCGAAGGGGATCAGACACTCCTTGTGCTGCCCATTCCCAAACCAGGCACCCTCGGCACGGCTGGAGTGGGGGGGGAAGGGGGATTTTCCACCCCAAAATTCAGCACTGGGCTGTGTCCTACGGGGAATTTGGGGGGTGCGCCCCTCCGTGATGCAGGCCCGGGGAAGGGGAATGAATGAGGCGGCGCTCTGTCCCCCAATTCGGAGGGGTCCCACAGCCCCCTCCCCAAGCGGGACCCCTTGAGCACAGACACCCCGGGGTGGGGACACACACACAGACACCCACACACACACACAAACACACACACACACAGACACACACACACACACACACACACACAGAGACAGACACACACATACACAGACAGACAGACACACACAGACACACACACACACACACACAGACAGAGACAGACACACACACAAACACACACACATACACAGACACAGACACACACACACACAGACACACACACACACAGACAGAGACAGACACACACACAAACACACACACACATACACAGACACAGACACACACACAGAGACACACACACACAGAGACACACACACACACAGACACACACACACACAGACACACACAAACACACACATACACAGACACAGACAGACACACACAGACACACACGCACGCAGACACACACACGCACACAGACACACACAAACACACACACACAGACACAGACACAGACAGACACACACAGACACACACACACAGACACACACACTCACAGACACACAGGCACAGACACACAGACACACACAGACACACACAGACACAGAAGCACACACAGAGACACAGACATACATACACACACTCTCACACACACACACTCTCACGCACACATACACACACTCTCACACACACACACACACACACACAAACACCCTGCAGAACAAGCAGGGCCACCCGGTGCCCGGACACACACACACGGCCGGGCCGGCCCGGGGGGTGCGGCGGAGGGCGGGGGGGACCTCACCTCGAACATGAGGGCGATGAGGACGCTGAGCACCAGGCAGAAGCCGATGTCGGCGTGGTTGTGGATGAGGAACTCGTGGCTGAAGAGCGGGTGGCTCTTGGCCCGCCGGCGGAAGGCCATGGCCCGGCCCGAGCGGTGCCACAACTTCGGCGGGCCCCGCGCAACTTCGCGGAGCGCCGCGACGGCCCCGCGCAGGCGCAGTGGGGAGCGAGGGGAGGGGAGGGAGCGCGGCGGGGATTGGGGATGGGGATGGGGTGGGATGGGATGGGATGGGATGGGATGGGATGGGATGGTCCCTGTTGTGCAATGAGGATGGGCTGGTCTCCTGCCAG
>JAWWMO010000121.1:112424292-112438718 GCA_035047845.1 Dendrocincla fuliginosa
GGAAATGGGGGATGGGGGATGGGGATGGGGGATGGGGATGGGATGGGCTGGGATGGGATGGGATGGGATGGGATGGGATGGGATGGGATGGGGATGGGAACGGGGATGGGGATGGGGACTGGGACGGGGATGGGGATGGGGAATGGGAACAGGGAACAGGGAACAGGTACAGAAATGGGAATGGGAACAGGCACGGGGAATGGGAATGGGAACGGGGTACAGGCACGGGGACAGGCACTGGGAACGGGAACAGACACCGGTATGGGAACAGACACCGATACAGGCGCAGGCACGGGAACAGGCGCGGGGACGGGCATTGGTATGGGAACAGACACCGATATAGGCACAGGAACAGGCACAGGCACCGACCCGGTACAGGCACAGGCACCGGTACAGACACCGATACAGGGACAGGCACCGATCCGGCCCCGGCCCTGGACCCGGTCCAGGCACCGGTATAGGCACAGCACCGACCCGGTATAGGCACAGCACCGACCCGGTATAGGCACAGCACCGACCCCGCCCCGGACCGGGGTACGGACCCGGCACAGGCACCGGCACAGCACGGACCCCACCCTTGCCCCGCACCGACCCGGCACAGACACGGGCACAGCACCGATCCGGCCATGGACCCGGACCCGGACCCGGACCCGGACATGGGCACAGACCCGGATCCAGCACCAGACTGAGCACTGACCTTGACCCCGGAGCTGGACCCCGACCTGGACTCAGCTCCGGACCCGGACATGGGCACAGACCCGGACACAGCCCCAGCCCCAGCCCCGGCTCAGCACAGCACTGGACCCAGACATGGCCCCAGCACTGGATCTGGATACCACACCAGACCTGCACCTGTCCCCTCTTTGCCCCACACACACTCTGCTTCTCAGCAGAGGATGGAAGCACCCCCTGGCCTCAGAACCCATGTCCCATCCTCACACTGCCACATGTGCACCCGCCTACTGTGCACACCTGGACACCCACCCACACCTGAAACCAACTTGCGTGTATGTCTGGGTGTCCACTCATGTTTGCACCCACCTACTATGCATATCCAGACACCCATGCATGTCTGCACCCACCTACCATGCACATCTGGACCCCCACCCACACCTGCTTCCACCTCTCCATGCACACCGAGCTACCACCACACCCATCACCCGTGTCCCAGCACCCACCCCCTGCTCACCCTCCTGCTCTGCACCCCTCAGCCCCAGCGATGAACCCCAAATCTCCCTCCCCATTATGCCAGGAGAGGCCTGAGGTGGGGGGTGCCTTCCCTATCCCACCCCCTTCCCAAACCCACCCGCTGACTGGGTCTGGGGTGTAGCAGCATTGGACAGAGACGATCCAGCTGGGTCTCCAGTGAAACATTCACTGTTACTTATTGAAGCCAATCCCTAAAATCCCCCCAAAGCTCCCCAGAGAATGCCAGGGTCATTCGGGGAGCAGGCAGGACTCTTCACTAGCTTTGCTTAGGAAAATCAAGGCATGAACAGGGCTTTGATTTTAAGGATCTTCCTTCAAGCAAAACAAGCACTGGGTCATTTTGCTTCTAGGATCTTGTTCGAGCTGAACAAGAGTTCAGCTCCTTCAGCATCCCTGGATCCCCGTGGATCCCTCACAGATCTGTCTTTTGGCCTTTGAGGATGGATTCACAAGAGGGAGAGAACACTGCTCCAGCGCGTTGGAGGGAACTGAACCGTCTCAAACCTGGTGTTGAGAGCACAAAGCATTTTCCTCCAGCCAAATCCAGCACAGTCCCTGGCTCCTCATTAGGCACTCAGTCCTATTAGGCGAGTCCTGATTAGCTGGGTTTACCCTCCACTCCCCCCCTCTGTGGTATTGTTTAGCCTTGGAGCCATGGGCACAAAGCTGCAGCCTGGGCCCTGTTATTTTACAGGAACACTATAGGCACCGAAAAGGGATTTGCAGCAAACCAAATTTAATTAAGAGGGGAAAAATATCCAAAGTTTCAGCTTGAAAGAAACAAATAACAACAACCCCAGGGCAAAGAATTCTATTTTCTGCAATGTCCAAGTATTGTGTTTCAATGTGGTTGGAAGTGAAAAGATGTTTTTTCTGGGTAAATCTTTCCTGAGTTAGTTCAGGAAGGGGTTACATCATCTTGGAACTGGAAGGAATGTTTTTCCCCTCACCCCAAAACCTGCAGTCATAAATCTGGGCAAAGAGGAAGGTGGAAAATGGTGCTGCTGGAATGTGAGAGCTCAGCAGGGCTGGAAAAGGGCTGCTGCCAACCTCGTGCCCTGTCTGTACCTTTCCACCCTGCTTTGCTTTATTTCACCTTGAAAGAGGGACAAGGGTGACCTGTTAAAAACAAGCCAAGGGGACAATGCCAGCAGGCAGGACAGCCACGTCCCCAAGCCCAGGCTCACCTGGGTATTGTGTAATTTCTTAGGGCTGTAGACTCTGTTCCTGTTCACTCCTTTTTCCAGATCACCAGTGAGTGGCACAGCCAGTTCTCCTGGGGAGCCTGCAGGTCACTCCCTGCATTGTCAAAATTCACCCCTGGTTCCTGCTCCCTGCTCCTGTGTTGCCCTTGAGAGCTCCTCTCACTGGTGGCACTGAGCTCTCCTGGGCTGGGGCATGACCCTCTGCCTCACTAAAGTGCTGGAGAGGCTTTTCTTAAACAAAAAGGGGAAAAAAGGGTTATAAGAGGCAAATGAGCTGAAATTTTCTGTTTCAGAGCAGGCAAAAGCACTGGACAATCTGTCCAAATACAGTAGGATGGAGATATCCCCTCACTCCAGCCCTTCTGTGGGTGGCTGAAGCCCAAACATTCATAATGAGCATCGCCAAAGGCTGGACAGATCCCAGTCTAGCTCAGGATAACATGCCTTATGCAAAAAAGAGCTTCATGGGAAATGCTGCAGAAGGAGCAGAGAGGGTTTGGCTGGGTCTCCTCAGGCATTTGGGGAACTCAGAAGATTTATCAGCTGGTTCCCTGGAGCAGTTGATCCATCACCCCTCTGACAGCTGCCCTTTCTCATCCTGGGTTTGGACTGGACCAGGCCACATTGCTCCACACAGAGCAGTGACCTGGGATTGAGATCTCTGCACCCTGGGGTTGGTGTGGAGACAGACCAGAGTGGGGAGTGACCCTGTCACCCACCCAGGCACAGATGCACAGCTCCAAGATGCACACCACCAAAATCAGGACTCCGAACCATGGTGGTGACAGCTGGAGCTGGTTCTGCCGAGCCACCAGGGTCCTATCCTGCATCCAATGTGACCAGTGGCATCTCCCCTTGCACACATAGCTTTGGACCTGAAGTCACCGTCAGATATTTGCAGATATCCAGATGACTCTTCCAGGCTTGGATACCATCTTGGCAAGACCCTGGCAGGGGTTTCCAAACTTTCCCCATGGCTGGGTGATGCCTGGGGAGGTAGAAGGAGACTCCTACAGCCATGGTCTCATTCCTCTAGGCACTAACTGTGCCCTGTATCTGCCACCTCCAGTATCCCACAGATCCCCATTTCATTCCCACCACATTCCACCTGCCGTGCCACGGCAGCCTCAGTCCTGCACATCCCTCTCCTCTCCAGTCCCCATCGCTGGAAGGATTTAAAAACCATGCAGATGTGGCACTTGGGGACACGGTTTAGTGGTGGCCTTGAGTGTGCTGGGGCAATGGTTGGACTCGACAATCTTAGAGGACTTTTCCAATCTAAATGATTCTGTAATTCCTAATGCAGGCACTGGACGTGCACGCAGCGTCTGGACCTTGAGCAGCATCTCCCTCTGGTGGCGAAGGGACGAGCATGATTTCTCCCCTCAGGCACCACTGGGAAAAATCTGTGTGTGCACCAGGTTATTTGGGCATCTTCAGTTCTGCCCCCACCCAAAAAAAATGGAAAGGGTTGGGGGGGGTATCTGGAGGTGTGATTTGCTGCTAAAGTCCTCCTACTTTAAACCAGGGCTTTAGAAATCACTGAAGAATAGGGTTAGATTGGATATTGGGAAGAAATTCTTCCCTGTGAGGGTGGTGATGCCCTGGTACAGGTTGCCCAGAGAAGCTGTGGCTCCCCCACCCCTAGAAGCATCCAAGGCCAGGTTGGATGGGGCTTGGAGCAACCTGGGATAGTGGAAGGTGTCCCTGCCCATGGCAGGGGATTGGAATGAGATGAGTTTTAATGTCCCTTCCAACAAACCATTCTGTGATTCCATGACCAAATACAGGTTGTTTCTATAGGTGGAGGCCTGTGGCTCAGTGCTGGGATTGTACCCAGCACACAGGACTTGTACCCTGGGTGCAACAGGGCTCTCCCACAGGCTGCAAGCCTCTAAGGACAGATAGTCCATATTATTTCCCTGATTTCACATTGCTTATGTGCACCCCCAACCTGAAACACAGACACAGCAAAGGCTGGTTTGGGGTTTTTAAGCATAATTATGTATTATCAAAGGTAGAAAAACAAACTAGATAAAAATTCCTGTAATGCTCCAGCAGCGCTGCTGCTTTCTGTGTGATGCACACAGTGAGAAGGACTGTGGAAAAGCCACTGGAGCTGATTCCACCCTGCAGAGCACAATCACAGCACAGGGAGTTGAGGTCTGTACAGGGAACCTTCATCGTGTTGGAATGTGGCTTCACTTCATAACCAGCACCAACTGGGTTTTCAGTGCCCAGAAGAAACATCTGGCTGGGTCAGCCCTGAGCAGTGAAAGCATCTTGGAAGCTTTTTCAGTAATTCATCACATGCCTGTGTCCTTCCTGCTGACTTTCCTGCCCCGTGGCAACACCAATCCTGCCCACAGCAGGACAACAGCTGGAAGATGTGGCCAGATGTGCATCAGCTGGCACCCATGAGCTTGCTGGTGAATCCAGCTGAGCAGATCTCAATCAACACGTCAATCCATACCCAGCCAGCCTTTTGGGAAGCATTGGCTATTTCTGAGACCATGGTATTGGGTCTTTTAGTTCCTGATATAAATGAACCCTGGGGATTTGATGGTGGCATGAACATGTAGCTCTGAGATTTGTCTTGAGGCTACACTTAGGAGGCAGCATCCAGGCAGATGAGGATTATAACCTGGTAGCCTGGACTAATGGAAGGTATGCCAACACCTGGCAGAGGGTTGGACCTAGATGAGCTTTAGGGTCATTTCCAACCCAAACCATTCTATGATTCTATGATCTGCAGCTCGGTGGAAGGGGGCAAGGAGGAGGCTGGACAGAAAAGGCCACTTGAAGGTGTGGGACAGTGGGTGAGCAGCAGGATGTGGCTTTTGGCTTTAAGTCAGGGTCCTGAGGTTGTGGTCTGCAGCGTGAGGAGGATCTGTGATCCTATGTGACTCCCAAAAATTGGGTTGGTAAAGGCCACAAGATGGGGTGAAAAATAAACCAAGCACTGCTGAGCCCTACTTGAGGGCCCAGAAGGAAGGACATCTGAGAATAAAACTTCGACTTTTTCTGATTTAGGCACTTATTTGTCCTGAGAAGAGTTCTGCTTTGGCCAAGATTGCAGCCTTTAAACAGCAGCCAGGTCTCCACACTGGGACAGGCCAGCAGCTTGTACAGGCACTTGGTAAAGGACACACTTCAAGTCATTGTCACAAATACAGGAAAGGCAGCATGCTCTGGCTGCCTGACAGGACTGTGACATAAATAAGGTCAATAAATAACTAGCCCTGGACTTTTAGGGCTTTTTAAGACCTTTGAAGTTCTTCAAAACCATAAGCAGAAGATGCAACATGAGGGAAGGTGATGTCCTGGTGATAGAGGTGCCCAATGTCAGGGGCACCATGGGGACAGTCTTCACCCTACCACCTCCTGCCATGCCTTATTGATGAGACAGTCATCCCAAGGTGACAGTGCAGCTGTTTATAGGGTCACCCTGGCAACCCAGACACATCTGTTCCCTCTCCCAGCTCCCCCAGTCCTTGCTGTGGGCATTTAGGATCAGCCTTGGGGGTAGAGGTGAAGCGCGGTGACTTCAGCTTGCTCCTTACGACAGTCCCCTTTGTGCCACAAGGGTGTGTGTCCCAAAGGTGATGCCACCCCATGAGGGTCCACGTGGGCTCTGAGCCCTCTTTGGGGGGACCTGCCACCCCACAGCTGCCCGTGTTGCCAAAGGAAGAGCTTCTCTGCAGGTGCTTGTGGGCACAAGCGCCCAGGATTGGGCTGATGCTTGCCATCCCAAGGGATAAATCCTCTCCACGTCCGCCTCCTCCTCCTCCCACTGCTCCTCCTCTGTCTCCCAGGCATCCCGAAGAAGGCTGGGCTTCACCATCCCTCTGCACCAGGGCCATGCACATTGCTGTGTCTGTCCCTGTCCCAGGTGAGGTGATGCCTCCTGCACTCGCACTGAAATACACAGAGGAGCCCTCGGCTGAATCCGGGGAGAAGCTGCTGGGACGGGATACGGAAGGGGGAAAAACAGGCTCCTGCCCTGCTCCATCCTCCTGTGCCATTGCCACAGTGCCAATGCTGGATTTGATGTCTCCTCCATTCCCCACTGTCAGAACAGATTCAACCCCCTGAGGATGGATGTCCCTCATGGGGAGGGAAAAGTTTGCCCCAGGCTCAACACCAGGAGGTTTCCCCATCATCCATCCTCCAGGATAAATCTCTCCCATGCCACCATCTCCAAAAGCTGCATTGATCACAGACAGATCTCCTGTCTTCAAGGCCAGCTTTACCAGCAGCCAGTGGTGATGGTTTGTCCAGCTGTCCTCCAAACATCCGTTGGATTGCAGGACCGATGAGCTGTTCCCATTTTTGGGATCTGCTGTGGTTCTTTCCTCTGACAGGGACTCTTCATCTCCCGAAACTCCTGAACTCTGCTCAGCTTGGGAGCTCTCTCCAGAGATCTCGTCATCACCAGCTGCTGCAGCACTGCAGGTTGTCTCCAGGAATCCCTGCCAGATCTCTGTGGACTTGGGATGGAGCAGGCTGTAATAAACCACCAGAGCTGTGGCACCTGGAAAAGAGCAGAAAGGCATCAAGGGAGGAGTCCCAGCAGCATTTGGGTGAGATGTGGAGAAGAGGCCAGACCTCACTGTCACCTCTAGATCAACGAGCCCTTTGCAGAGCAAAGGCAAGGACATCAAGTGCCTTCTACTGCTACAGACATCCGGTTGCTTCCTACTTCTATCCTAAACTCATCCAAGGCCAAAAGAATTGCTCCTTTTCCAGCCCAAATACTCCCTTTCTGGATCATTATGGATGTGCATACAGCTGGTCTGGGGACATGCACAAAGCCCAGCACAGGCAGGCATTACAGCTTCCCTCTGCTCCCATCCCACTGGGAAAACATGAGCCTGGTTGGCACAGAGATGCTTTGAGGGCACCTCTGCTCCGGAGACAGAATGGGAGAGAGAGCTGGGGATGTTCAGCCTGGAGAAGAGAAGGATCCAGGGAGACCTGACAGCCCCTTCTAGTGCCTAAAGGGGCTCCAAGAGAGCTGGAGAGGGACTTGGGACAAGGGCCTGGAATGACATTCCCCCCATAAAGGGGAATGGCTTAAAATGGAAGCTGGAAGAAATAAAGCAAATAGTGGGATGCATCAAAAATAACTGATGATGCTCATTTACTCAAACTACTATCAAAATGTGCAATCCAGGCTCTGAAACCCCCAGATCTTACCTATTACAGACCCTGAAAGGACAGCCCCAGTCACACCCAGGCTGCTCCTCAGCTCTGCCTGCAGGAACTGGGTAGCCAACAGCAGCAGAAGTGTGTTCTCCATCAGCATTATCTGCAGAGCAGAGGGGAGAGAGTTGTCACCTTTACCCTTCTGATGGATTTACCTATGCTTCTGATGACAGAAACCACACAGTTTCTAATTTTCATGGATTCATAGAATTATGGCATGAGGGACCTTAAAGATCATCTCGTTCTAACCACCTGGCATGGGCAGGGACACCTTCCACTAGATCAGGTCGCTCAGTGCACCCTCTAACCTGTTTTATTTTATACATAACTTACCACTTAAATACAAAAGTTGTGGAACTTAACTTTTGCAAGGTCTCCACACTTTTTTTACCATGAAAAAAACCTCTGACATTGTACGGCTGCCTCTAAGGAAATGAAGATGCATCCCCTTTGGTGACTATGTTGCTTTGTCTGGGCACAGTAAATGCTGACTTTTTTTCAAGTGATGATGTTAGAGATGAGAATGGAGAGTGTGAAGCTTCTCCCCAGCATATGCATCCATGTGAGTTTCCAAACATCTGGGTACTTACTGCATAAAACACGGACACCCTGGCCTTGGAGGGACCGGGTCGGACATTGATGTAGCAGAAGATGTACACGGCCCCCACCAGGCAATTAAACAGCCTCCAGCGGCAGGGCTGGGCCACGATGTCTGTCTGCTGGCCCACCAGCCAGAAGGACATGAGCAACCAGTGGACACCTGCAAGGAGAAGGGTCTGCCTGGGCAAAGCCATTGCTGGGGGAGGCTGCAAACAGCTCCGGCACTGGGAGCATCACAGGGCTGATCTCAGGGTGGGGTGTGGGGAAGAAGGATCGCAGGTCTTACCTGCCACAGCGAAAACCCAAAAGGAATAGAGCCTGGCAAAGAGCACCAGAGCCAGGACCCTGGTCCCCAGCATCCCTGTCCTCCAGAGCAGCAGGCAGAGCATGGCCATGGCTGGCAGGCTGAGGTGACCAGGCTTCAGCAGGCAGGTGAAGTGGCTGTAGGAGACCAAAGCCCAGGCGAGGGAGAGCAGGGACAGCCCCGCGCTGACACCTGCATGGGGACAGGGGCAGTCAGGGCTCTGAAGGATGCCCAGCTGCACTGTAGGGCCATATCTCAGTGTCAAGGAGCTGCTGGCAGCACAGCACCCCAATACCAGCCAGACACCCCATGGTCCTGCCAGCTACATCATAGAATCATGGAATCACAGAATGGTGTGGGTTGGGAGGGACCTTAGAGACCATCTAGTCCAACCACCCTGCAATGAGCAGGGACACCTTCCCTTAGATCAGGTTGCAGGGACACCTTCCATTGGATCAGGTTGCTCAGAGCCCTGTCCAACCTGGCCTTGAATGTTTCCAGGGATGGAATTGGAGTACTTCAATTAGTTTCTGCTAAATCTGATCTCCTCTGTGCGTTCAGCATCTGCCTGTGGAAATCCTCTGACCACTCTCTCCCACAGGAAGGTCTCTGCAGCCCCAGGGCAGGTCCATCCTGGTCACTGCCACTGGACCAGAGATGGACACCAACAGAGTGTGACCTTGCACACACTGTGACTCCACACCCCAAATTCTCCCTTTGCACACCTGAAAGGCCACCTTTCCTGCAAAACAACCCCAAATCCCTAAATGCTCAGCACTGCAGTGCGAATAGGGCTGGACAATTAACAGGAACATGCTGGGTTCACATCCAGCCAGGACACTGTGCACAGATATTGCTTGTATGGGGGACCAACTGTATTGGCCAGGAAAAGCATTGGGTGGCTCAGAACTCCTCTAAGATTCAGCCACAGCAGATCTTGCAGCCACATTTATCCCTGCTGCTTTGCATTGAGGCTTCCCAGTCCCTTTGTAGCGCTCTCCTTCATCCAGAGCCTGCCCTGTGCCCTGCCAGGTGGGCACATGCATCCCTCACCCAAACGCATCATCCCTAAACAACTCAAAGCATCCTCCTGGGAACTCATGGCTCACCAGGGATGAAGCCAGCTGGGTCAACAGCCAGGACGACGTAGGCCTGCAGCAGGAGGTGAGGCAGGGTCTGCAGCAGGGCTTCCAGGAGCTGCAGCACACACACGTCCCCGAGCCGTGTCAGCACCTCCCCGGCACGGGCACTGCCACCCATCTCCGCCGCCATCCACAAGACATCCCAGTACCTGCAAGAATCACCGTGGTGGGATGTCCATCCTGGTTTTGGGGAGTTTGGGACTGCAGCCAGGTTTGTGGGGGTTGGATGGGTCACAGGGAGCATCTCTTACCGCTTCCAGAGGCCCAGCTGCAGGAGGTGGAGCACCAGGAGCCAGCAGCCAGGCTGATGTCCGTCTGCCCGGAACCAGAGGATGCTGAGGAGCTGAGCGGCATAGCCGGGCACCACACAGGCAATGGTCAGCCCAAACCAGCCCAGCTGCCCTCGGACGAGGTAGTGGATGATGGCACAGAGCCCTGGAGAAGGGCAGAGAGACACTGCTGACTGAGGGATGCCAAAGCTACACAACCCAGCAATTCCCATAATCATGGAATCCTGGAAAAGTTTGGTTTGGAAGGGACTTTAAAACTCATCTCCTTCCAAACCCCCTGCCATGGGCAGGGACATCTTTCACCATCCCAGGTTGCTCCAACCCCCATCCAACCTGGCCTTGAACACTTCCAGGGATGGGGCATCCAAAGCTTCTCCGGTAATTCCATCCCTGCCCCTCCCCACCCACAGGAAAAAATTTCTTCCTCGTATCCAATCCAACCCTACTCTCTTTCAGTTTAAAGCCATTCCCGCCACAATTCCACCGCCCAGCCTCCGAGGGGGTTCCCAGCCCTTGTCCCCCTCTTATCTCCAGCTGCCGGATCCCTGCGCCTTGTCAGCTGCGGCACAGCCATCGCCACCGAGGGGCCCGGCCCCAAGAAGGGCTCTGATAAAAACCTCAGGCTCCAAACCACAAAAGTAAATAAAGAAAAAGTGAAAAAACCCGAACTTTTTCATACTAACCCCGCCGGGGAACGGCGGGGTCCGCAGGGATGCTGAACCGCGCATCTCCCCTCCGCCGGCTCGCACGGGTGACCCTCCCCTCCCCGGTCTCCAGGAATGAGTCGGGACCCCGAGGATGGCCGTAGAGGGGCTGCTGCCACTTTCCCACGCGTGTTCCCCCCCGCTCGGAGGGGGCGCAGCCCTCCCACACCCCCGCGCATCCTGCGCGCATCCTGCGCGCTCACTCACTCGCCCCGCGCTCCGCCGCCAGCAGCGCCAGGCTGAGCCCCGGGATGGCCCCGCGCATCCTGCCGAGGAGGAGGAGGAGGAGGAGGAGGAGGGGAAAGAGGAGGGGAAGGAGGAGGAGGAAGAGAAGGAGGAGGAGGAAGGAGCCGCTCGGGTCGGTCCCGCCCCGCCCGCCCTAATTCGGCCCCACCGGGCACCTCCCCCAGTGTCCCCCAGTGCCCCCCCCCCAGTGCCGGGGGTGTGATGTCACGGGGTTTGCATCACACCTCGGGGTCTTGCGGTCGGTGGGGCTGCACCAGCCCCAGGCCCTTGGGGCTACTGTGCACTGGCACAAGCCCACCCCGATGTCCCCTAAGTTGTTGTGCACTGGCACAAGCCCACCTTGATTTTCCCTGGGTTCTTGTTCCCTGGCACAAGCCTATCCCGATGTCCTCTAAGTTGTTGTGCACTGGCACAAGCCCAACCCGATGTCCCCGAGTCTCCCATGCACTGGTACAAGCCCACCCCGATGTCCCCCTAAGTTGTTCTACACTGGGATAAGCTCACCCCGATGTCCCCGAGTTTCTTGTCACTTTGTACAAGCCCACCCCGATGTCCCCCGTATGATGCCCGCTCTGTCCCTGCGCCGCGGGGATGAGCACTAGGTGGCAGCCGGGACATGGCAGTGCACAGAACCATAAATTAATCCGGTTGTTTTTCCCTCCCCCGACCCCAAAGACAAACCCTTGGTGAAATGGGATCCCAACCGTCAGTGGCTCCAGGGGCTCTTGTGTGTGCAGAGCGTATCCCATCTGCTTTTTGTCACAATTCCCTGCCCTACAGCCTCCATTCCGAATGCTTTCTAGGAAATAAATCCCCAGCAGGTCGCTACAGGAAAAGCCACAAAGAGGGGTTTAATTAGGTTTAAGTATCATCAAAAGTTTAGTCATTGCTTTTGCAAAGTTCTGCGGGAAACTCCCAAAGTTTTATACATCAGCTGGGCTGTCGGATGTATGTGTGTTCAGGGGCTTTCCTACATTTATTGTTGTTTCTTAAATTTTTATTGATTGTTTTTGCAACTCTGAGAGCAAAGCCCAGAGTCTGATGCTTAACAGGAGCCACCAAACCACTCAGGGATGTTCTTGCCTGGTTGTCCCACCTTGTGGGAGCATCCCCAAGGCCTCTGCTGGTCTCCAGCACTGTTTTTCACCAAGATCTTGGCATCTTTGCAACCTCAGCTCTGGTGGCTGGATTTGGGTCAGTGGGTTAACGTTGTCATGGGTGGAAGGGACAGTCCACTGCTCCTCCTGTCTCACTGCCATGTCCATATTCATGTTTCATTAACTAACAATGTTGAGCTGTTGGGACCAACGAGCTCAAGAGAAGCGTTTTAATGAAGTCTGGGGTGTAATTAGGGCTCTGGAGCCAAGTGAAGCTCAGCCTCAGTTGTCTCTCAGCCTTGGCCTCCACAGTAGCGAATACCATGGATGCCAAATGGTCCATTCCTGAAAACCCCTTTTATTTGCATGCAAAGCACAATTCAGCCTCTAATCAGCACCAAATCCTTTTCCAGAGCTGAGGGTGGGATATTGAAGAACCATCTATTTTTTGTAAATCCAGCAGTGAGGAAGCTGGAAGGATCTATACAGGCACAACATGGTGTGACCCTTCTTGTCCCCCACTGGAGACATCTGAGAACCTCGTTGTCTCATCCCCTCTGCCCTTCATCATTATCATTCCTGGGAAGAACCCACCCCAAGGTGTCTCAGCTGTCTTTTCTCAGCCTCTCCTCCTGCCCAAAGGTTGTGCTCCAAGCTGGGAATAAATTTCTTTGCCACATGGGTTTGCCATTATCATCCCGAAACAATGCCAAGCGGAGAAGGACAAAGCCAGAAGGCCTTCCAGAAGATATTCCCAGAGCTAGCCACCTTTCCCAGTTTCACTGCCAGCTCCCAGTTGCTCTGGCTGCCTCCCAGCCACTGGTTTGGCTGTGCTTTCCTCTGCTGGATTTCAGTGTTCAGGAGCCTCTTTTGATTAAAAACCCCTCTGGTCTCCAACACAGGGACATTTTGGAGAAGAGAAACTCTGGTGTGACCATAGAGCCCCTTCCAATACCTAAAGGACCTCCAGGAGAACTGGAGAAGGACTTTGGACAAGGGCATGGAGTGACAGAACAAGGGGAAATGGCTTTAAACTGAAAGAGAGTAGGTTTAGATTGGGTATTGGAAAGAAATTCTTGGCTGTTGAGGGTGTGAGGCCCTGGCACAGGTTGCCCAGAGAAGCTGTGTCTGCCTCATCCCTGGAAGTGTTCAGGGCCAGGATGGACAGGGCTTGGAACAGCCTGGGATAGTGGAAGGTGCCTCATCAGCCATCTGTGCTGCTTTTGGTGTAGCAGCTTCTCCAGACACAGTGACATTTTTGTACAGCACCAAGCCGAAGGAACAAAAATCATTAATAGCAATAATAATAATCAAACTCTCCAAGCCCAAAGGTTCTATTGAAACCTTAATCATTCCTTCCATTATTGGTTTGAAAGTCCTTTGTACCTGTGAACTGAGGCTTGAACTGGCCCCAGGAGGTATCCAGGCAAACAGAAGGAACCTGCTGCTGTAATTAAGCCGCAATCTTCTGCCTGGATTAGTTTTAACGCCTTTAGCTCAGGAATAAGAAATCATAATAGCAAAAAGCAGCTATTTTGTGGCATACCAGAAAGTTGGAGTGACTGTCACAGGGCTGTTTTTCAGGAATAATAAATGGGACTCCTCGGTGGTTGCATAATCATTGCAATTAGGAAATCAAGTGTTTTACAGAGTAGGCAAGAATTGCTGTTTGATTTGCACTGATGAAGAAACTAAGGCACAGAATGGGGAGGTGTCAGCATGGTCACTGCCTCCTGGGCAAATGCCTGGGGAAGGAGAAAGATCTTGGGAGTGATGCTCTGACATCCTAAATTCCTTATTCCTTTTGAAAATACATGCAGGCTTCATTAGTTTAATTGCATGGAAAATCATTCATAGCTGTGACCAGCAACTGGGGGCAATTGATCCTGTGGTGCAGAGCATGATTGTTGGCCACCACACCCCAGAAATCTGATTAGCCATAGTCATGGCTACCATGGGTCAGGCTTGGAAAAATCTCTTCTACACAGAACTCAGGAAAACTCACGCCATGGATAGTTCCATCCAAGTTGTTTATGGAACCTGGTCCTGCCCCATACACACCCGACCTCTGCTTGAAGACCTGTGTGTGATGTCCCGGAGGTCAGGCTGAATTCATAACTCATCACTCATGGAGTCATGGAATGGTTTGGGTTGGAAAGGACTTTAAAGCTCATCTCGTTCCGACCCCATGCCATGGGCAGGGACACATTCCATTATCCCAAGTTGCTCCAAGCCCCGTCCAACCTGGCCTTGAACACTTCCAGGGATGGGGCGTCTCTGGGCAACCTGTGCCAGGGCCTCACCACTCTCACAGGGAAGGATTTCTTCCCAATACCCCACCTAACCCTGCCCTCTGGCACTGGGAAGCCATTCCCTGTGTCCTGTCCCTCCATCCCTTGTCCCCAGTCCCTCTCCAGCTCT
>JAWWMO010000121.1:112452655-112473450 GCA_035047845.1 Dendrocincla fuliginosa
CTGCTGTCACAGCAGCTGGGCATGGCAGAGGCAGGGAGGGGAGAGGACATCAGGAGGTGATTCCAGCAGCCAGAAGCGAGGGGGACATCCTGCATAGAAATTTCAGGGTCTCAGCCCCAGATACTGTAAGAACAAAGGACACAAACTCAACAGTTGTTGTAATTTTCCTTCCACTCTCTCCCACCTCCCCTGTAAGAACCATCCAGTCTGTGGTGCAGGAGACTCAGGCTCAGCAGAGGGGAGGCCCAGTCTTTGTTGCAGACAGTTTGGACCTGGGTTATCTTAGTGATGGCAGCCCTGACTCCAAGTCTGTGCATATCCAGCAAAACCTGCATCATGTGCTCGGTGCTGCCCAAGGACAGCAAATGCTTCACTCTTTGATGGCTTTGGTGAGTCCTCTGCAAATCCTGAATGAGCCTCCTGGGAGTGGAGGAGAGTGGGGAGGCACTGGCTGACCTGGGGCTCCTACAGCCTCTCTCAGGACAGATCCAAACATACAGTGGCTTTTCCCTTGCTCCCTGAACCTCTCCACAATGAATCAGTGCAGCAGTGTATTTAACAAGCATTGACAAGAAATAAATTTTTGCCAGTTTTTCTGTGGACGAAGGAGGAAACTCTTGCCTCATCCAGGAATCCAGCCCTCACCGTTTGCAGCACTGGCTGTGTTCTGTGCATCTTCCAATCGGTCTCGCTGGGAAGCGGCAGCCCCCTATATAGCAAATCCCCCCTCTTTCTTTGCATCTGAGTGGGTTTCCTGTTTCCATGGGGAAAGATACACACAGAACAATTAAAGCAACAATCATAAAACTGCAGGATCACAGAATGGTTTGGTTTGGACGGGATCTTGGAGATCAAATTACTTCCAACCCTCCTGCTCAGGACAGGGACTCCTTCAACTCTACCACGTTACTCCATGCCCCATCCAACATGGCCTTGAATGCTTCCAGGGACATGGTATCCAAAACTACTCTGGCCAACCTGTGCCAGTTCCTAATCATTTTCACACAGGATACTTTTTTCCTAATATCTAATCAAAAACTCCTCCAGTTTGAAGCCATTCCTCCTTGTCCTGCCAGTCCATACTCTTATAAATAGTCTCTCTCAAACTTTCCTGTTGGCTCCCTTCAGGTACGGGAGCACCACAGCTGGTTACCCCAAAGCCTTCTTTTCTCCATGCTCAACAATCCCAATACTCTCAGCCTTTCCTTATGTGAGAGGCAATTCATGCCTCTGATCACCTTGGTGGCCTTCTCTGGAATCAGTACAACAGGTCCATGTCCTTTCTGTCCTGGGCACCCCAGGGCTGGAGGCAGCTCTGCAGGTGGGGTCTCCCCTGAGGGGGCAGAATCTCCCCCTCCCCTGCTGCCCACACTGTGGGTGAGCCCAGGACACATGGACTTTCTGGACTGGGAGAGAACATGGGGTGCATGTCCAGCCTCTCCCCCACCAGCACCCCCAATTCTTTCTTGACAGGGCTCATCTGGTAGAGTTGTGTGTATTTGTAGAAAGGCTGACACTCTTGTGCTTTTCAGGCCAATAGATGTGCTCATCTCAAACCTCCCCATAGCCACATTTTCAATAGCAACATGCCTTACCTAGAAGGACCCTTTTCCCCTAAACTGGGTGCACACAAGAGCAGAGAATGAGAAGGACCAGCGTGAGATCAAACAAGAGCCATGCTGGCTCCCCAGCTGCATTCCCAACAGTGCCTGGAACAACACAGTTGGAAAGCAGGGCACTTCTCATATCCGATGTTCCTCTCCTGCCCATGCCATGATTGATGTGATATCTGATGGAAAGTCCTTGCCCAGACCTCTCAGGGATCAAGCACTGGGGTAATGAGGTTTTGGGACACTCAGCTGATGCAGCACAAGGTGAGAAGGGACAGCTTCATGCCCCAGGCAACCCACCAATCCAAACATCCACTGAGCTCTCTCCCATCCTTGTACAGGGCAAGAGACCATCCAGAGGCACCTAAACAGGAACACCTGGATGCAGGGTCAAAGCCTGAAATCAACCCCCTTCCTGACCCACAGAAGAAACTTGGCTGCTGTTTCCAGGAGCTCTCTCCCTTCCCTTGTCTGTGTCTGCTTGGAAGGTCACTCGAGAACCACCTTTCTCCTTGAGCCCCCCTGATTTTTGCATCCTCCCCCCCAAAAAAGGGTCACTTCCAGGGATATGGAAAACCCCAGTGGTGGGGGTTCAGACCTCCCCTATTTCCCTCTCACCTGCAGCTCCCTGGACCAACAGGAGGAGCAAGGGGAAGAGCAGGTACAGGATCTTCATGGCTGATCCACCTGTCTTGGCTCTTCACAGGGCTACAGAAGGGACACCAAAGCAGTGAGGACATGAAGGACACCAGGGGGTGCAGAAGTCTTGGCACTGGAGTTCCCCAAACTGCAGAGGGGCTGCCTCCATTCACACCAGATGATGTTTCCTCTACCTTTCTCCTAAGGTGATGTTTTTCCGTTAATTTTCAAAAAGGTCTTCCAAAGACCATCCTCAGAGCACAGACTGCAGACCTGGAGCCAGCTGTTGGCAGTTCAATTAAACCAACAGCCAGTGAAGTTCACAAGTAGAGATAAAATTGCCATTGGAAGTTACAGAACTAAAGGACACTGAATTCTTCAGATTTCATGTATCATATATTTTTTTCTTTAATAAGTTGCATATATATTCTCTAATTTCTCAAAAGTACCAAATTTCCAGGATTCTTTGAAAGTGAAAATTTCTTTTTCATTTCTACTGCTTAATCTAATCTTAGACCAGAGGAGGTTTGCACATCAGGAGATGCTTTCGTCAACACTCAATGCCATGCCAATAGTCAAACTATGGAAAAGAAAAGATGCATGTTCTGCAGGTCAGGGAAATGCATGTGCCTGGAGACACTATGGTACCCAAGGCTTAGCAAGGGCTCTCCATCACTTCAGCCAGCCCATAGCTGTCTGCCCAAAACACCCTGCCCAATCATTTCTGCTTCCCTGGGCTCAGGAAAGTCCACCTAACTCAGCTTTGCAGTGCCAATCCCCAGCTCCAGACCATTCCCAGGATTCCCAGCAAGGACACTCCCCAGTCTCACACTTGCTGACGCTGCCCTGTGCAGCAATGAGCCAGGGATGGGTCAGAGGGCAGGGAAGTGTCTTCATGTCCTGGAAGAGAGTCCATAATCACCTACCTGATGAAGGAGTTGGTTCAGAGCACACCAAGGCTGCAAAGGGCTGTAACAGTCTGACCTGAAGTCACTTGCACATAGAAGTGTCACAGTTGGGGAGCATCACTCTGCCCAAAACACCCTGGTTTTACACCATTGCCAGAGGTTAAGACATGCAGTTCTTCCTGCTGACACAAGTGCCCTTGGCCAACCAGGGGTTGACCCATCAATGTGGGGGTGCTGGGGCTGCCCCTCGTCCCTCCCTGCTGCAGTGGCAGAGGCTGAGGTGCCTCCTGGGGCTGTTGCAATCGTCACCGTTATCCTCCTGCAACACGTCTTGTGACACCCCTGCACAGCAGCACACGAGCTGTGGGGGCTCACTGGAAAATTTTGGGGCTGGAGACAGTGAGTGGTTGGTGTAGACATCAACACCAGTGCAGTCCCAGAGGAATTGTGTCCTTAGTTCACTGAATCATCCTGCAATAGTTTAGTTTTGAAGGGACTTTAAAGACCATGTAGTTCAACCCCATTTGCCATGGGCAAGGACACCTTCCACTATCCCAGGTTTCTCCAAGCCCTGTCCAACCTGGCCTTGGATGCTTGCAAGGATGGGGCAGCCACAGCTTCTCTGGGCAACATGTGCCAGGGCCTCACCACCCCCACTGAAACATTCCACAGGGGCATTATGGTCATGGAGGCTTTTTGCTGGGATGGTGAGGTCTAACAGCCAGTCTAACCTCAGGTTGTGTCCAGGGTGCATGGAGAGGAGAAGACCCCCTGCTCACACCCTGCGGGGTGGCCCATCGGACCATGGGACCTCTTGGTGATGTTCCCTTGATGGGGAGCTGGGCAGTCACCCTGGGAGATCTGTTTCCCTCTGGGGTCCACAAAGGTCTCCTTGAGGTTGCCCATGGGATCATCCCAAGTGGTCATGAGGGCAAGCGAGTCCCTCCCTGCCATCTGGTGGGATGGGACATGGAGCTGCACAGCTCCCAGCAGGGTCTGTGTCAAGGAGGGCTGCAGTGTACCAGAGCAAGATGAGATAGCCCAGGGCCTCCAGGGTGGGGAGTGAGGGTTTAAACTATTTCTGTTTGCCCAAGGAAAGAATTCCACACAGTAAGGAAAAAAGGGATTTTGGCATTTAAACACAGTCCCACAAAGGGAAGCTGAGTTCATCCAGCCAGCCCAGCTCTTGGCACCATAGGTGATGGTCTTCAGTCCATGTCAGTCCAGCCCTGGATAGCTGTATGGCTCAGAAAAGTTCTAATTAGGGAGCAGTTGGCACTGGAAATTGTTACCCTCTGGGGTTTGTGTGTCAAATCCAGGTGGGATCATAACCTCAGCCCATGAAGCAGACACACAGTGATATCAGTGCCAAGTAACAACAATTTATTTAGGAGGAGAGAAAGCAATGCAGAATACATTTGGATTTACTCTCTATCTAATGCTTTTTGCATTGGAAGGGAAAGGTGTGTGAGGCTTTGCAGCAGCAGTTTTAGCAGTAAGGAGATGCCAAGCAAATTCCTAGATTTAGAAGAAATGTTCATTGGTCTTCAATGTCTGCTTCAGTAATGCTGGTTAGCTGCCATGGCCTGCACAAAGGAAAAAAGAAATATCAGATTTTCTTTCTGCTTATACTCCCTTCCTACTTACTGTCAGTCCACGTGTATTTTCCTCTTGAGCATAAGTGTTTTCCGTAGTACCTAATATCTTGTGTAGACATGCTGGGACAGCCCTGAGCACTCATAGCTGTGAGTAAGAAACGTTTCCCTATTGCCTCAGGAAAAGTAGGAATTGATATCAGGGTGAATGCATTCATTCCTGAGCAAAAAGAGAAGGCTGTTTTTCATATGACAATTTCTTTTTACAACAGTGTTACCCTTTTTGCACACACTTGAAGGCACTCAAAGATCTGTGCTCACCCACCCAACACAGCAACCCAGTCCTGGAAATACCAAATCCTTATATTTTGCTCTGACACAGGAGCTGGAAAGGGATCAAACAGAGCTGAGACAGCACAAGGTTGACATATCTGATTGTATTTTATCCCTCCTGCTGGGGCAGAGCATGGTGCACATCTCAGGAGAAAGAGCACTGTGGAGTTCAACCTCCTTGAGTTTGTAGAATCATAGAACATCCTGAGTTGGGAAAAATCTACAGGGATCATCAGTCCAACCCCAGGCCCTGCACAGGACACCCCCATGATCCCACCATGTGCCTGAGAGCTTTGTCCAAACACATCCAGGACAACACGCAACACTTGAGCAAACACATAACACTTGAGTGTCCTCATGGCATAATAGCTTTTTGTCCCTTATGTCTAATTTAAATATTCAGTAACACCTTGGGATTTAGGACAGAAGAATAGTGTCTGTCTGCTCATACCGCACATGAGCATTGGTGAACATCAGACTCACCATTTGCAGCAGGAGCGGAACCCAAGGCAACTCCCAACTCTGACCTTTTGGATGGGGCACCGTCCAAAGTGACAGGTCCCTTGTCTACAGAGAAACATTTCCCTCTGGGGTGAAGACAAACCTGCAAAAATAACAAAACATTTCCTTCCCTCTCACTCTGCAGGGCAGGGCAGTGCAGTTGAAGTGTTTCCCACCCCTTGAGCTGCCTTTGCCACCAACTTGCCTTAAGTAGCCCAGATTTGGTCATTTTGAATGGCCATGTAAGAGGTGAGGTTACAAAGCAGGTCTACACCTTCCAGAAGGGGGATCCTTAACTCACGGTGCCTCTATGTGGAGAATGAAACACACCTCCTGACTCATTGTCCTTTCCCTTATGGGAAAGGGTCGTGGATCCAGAGGTTTTAATACTGGTTCCAGGTCCAAAAATAGTTGGCCAGGCTTCATTTTCATCTATATGGCACTGCTCAGTGTGCTGCTATTCAAAGATCATGGTCACCACAGACACCATCTGAGGTTCCTAACACCAGAGCACTTAGCACAAGCTTTTCAGGGAGACCCCAGGAGTGGAAAATCACTTTCCTTCAGAAGTCATAATTTCTCCATTTTTGAAACAGATTTCTGCACTGAGTTGTTCCAATAATTGCTACTTGGATTCTAGCAATCTTAACCAGGAGTGGTTAAAGTGTGCTTGGGAATTTTGCTTCAGGTGCACAAAATCCCCTTTCTTGCAACTCTTTCCCATCTTACCTGGAGAAACCTGGAGTGTCAAGAAGAGGAGAGAAAAGAGCAGGTAAAGGATCTTCATGTCTGTGGATTCCCCCTGTGTAGAGAAAGGACCAAGAAAGATGTTTGGCAGACAGTCCCTGGGATCTGCAATGCCCTGAACTGTACAAATAATGTGGTAATAAAAATAGCATTTATATGGCCTTTTTTCTTCAGGCTTTCCAGAATAACCAGTAAGACCCATATGACATCACGATTGTTATGATTCTGGGGCGACAAGTTTTCAGGACATGTGATCATTTAGTTCCTTAATTATTTTGATTGCTCTCGTTCTCTTCCCATTTTATAAATAGCCCTCAGCCAGAATAGAATTAGAGAATCCCCTAATGGTTTGGGTTTGAAGGGACCATAAAGATCAGCTCGTTCCACCTGCCATGGACAGAGTCACCTTCCACTATCCCAGGTTGCTCCAAGCCCCATCCAACCTGACCTTGAACACTTCCAGGGTTGTAATCTTTAGTTTTTTTTTAGTTAAATGTTTTATCTAATAAATAAACAACATTAAGCAAAATGAGATGATTATGAAAGGCAAACTTATAAAGTTTATAAAGAAAAAAATAGCTCATTTTGCAGTGTTAAAATTTATCAAGAAATAACAGTGGAGATCAATTTCTTTAAAATCTTTGGTCTTAGTCTACAGGCAGAAGTTCTAGGATGGAAATGTGCAACCCAATCAGGTCCTGTTTGATAAATAAAATTTGAAAAGCAAATGTGATGACTTCATTGAAAAAATTAATAGTTTAAAGCAGTATCAGCAAACTAGGATGAGATAGTCTAGAAGGAGATATCTTATGGATAAAGAAGTGGCAGTTAATGTTGTCTCTCTTGGCATTAGGGAATGTTTGGATCTGTCATAAATTATGTTCTCTTAAGCAAGGAAAGGAATTGAGGTTGTGCTGAAATGTCTTGTTTCTGCAAATGGATTGGTAGAGGGTGGCCCAAAACAGCTTTGAAATTAATATTAGATGATTAGACAAGTTTCTATATAGTGGAAAATGTCAGGAGAAACAACTAGACAAAATTAACAATTCCATAAATGAAATAAAGTTCTTAACATAGAGATATAGATTAGACATATCATATATATATTATATAATATAAATAGATATATAATATGAAGTCTTTTATATATTAAGTCTGTATATAATATATTATGTATTATATTATATATATGTAATGGAAATAGATAGAAAATTACATATATATATATATATATACAGAGAGAGAGAGAGAGAGAGAGAGAGAGAGAGAGATATTCCTGTTGAAGAGGCCACCAATTTCTTTGGACCACAGACATCTCTAAAGTAATCTGACACAGCCAGATGGTTTTTCTACACATTAGTTAACGGAATATTTTTATCCAGGTATTCTGGGGTTTTGTACATATTTGAACTACTTATTCCTCCTGTCCAAATTTTAGAAAACCTAGATTTACCTTTCTTGAATAACATACAAGTTAAAGTTAATGATGCAGAATGTTAAGGTTTTGCTTTGGAATTGGATTCTTGAGGAAGTGCAGGAGCTGACACTGAAAGAAAGACTGAAAAGAACTGAGATGTTACCAGGTATCAGGTGAGCCCAGAAGCCAAACAAGACTTGCTCTTGGTCCCTTCCCTCCAGAGGACTTTGACTGTGGGGCTGAGATCCTCCTTTATAAGGTGTTTCCAAAAGGCACTGGAAACTGCTTTCTCTTCTTCAGCTATGAACTGAACCAATAAGAAACTTACACCTTTTTGTGATGGCATCTAATCCAACCAGAAACGAGCTGCTTTTCACCTCCCAACGACAAAACAGGGCTTCTCTCTCAACCTGCTGAAACTTTTTCTCTGGAAAAACCCAGGTTCTTCGTGCAATACCTCTTGTGACACTCCAGTTTGTGTAAGATACGTTAACCCACCAGGGTATGTGTCAAACATCTTGGGACACACGTTGAACTATCTCTGCTCAGGAGCAACATAATCCATTGCAATGCAAAGCTCCTGCGTGTTCCTCTGCACTCCCAGTCAGTTTATTTTCTATTCCATAAGTACAGAATCCCAGAATGGGTTGGCTTGGAAGGGACCTTAAAGACTATCTCATTCAAACTTCCTGCCATGGGCAAGGACACCTTCCACTAGCCCAGGTTGCTCCAAGCCCTGTCCAACCTGGCCTTGGACACTTCCAGGGATGGGGCAGCCACAGCTTCTTTGGGAAACCTGTGCCAGGGCCTCACCACATTCACAGGGAAAAATTTCTTCCTAATATCTAACTTGGTGAGACCATACCTGTCTACAGGCTGAGGGTTCACAGCACACGAAGGAGATTTACCTTTTGGAGTGAGTTCAGAGGAGGCATCAAGATGATCAGAGGGATGGAGCAGCTCTGCTGTGAAGGCTGACACAACTGGGGTTGTGCATTCTGGAGAAGAGAAGACTTTGGGGTCACTTATTTGCAGCCTTTTACTACCTGAAGGGAGGCAACAAGAAAGATGGAGAGATACTATTTCCCCCTTCTCCTGGTGTGACTGGACAAGGGGGAATGGCTTCACACTCACAGAGGGCAGGATTCAAGTAGATATTACAAACAAATTCTTCCCTGTGAGGGAGATGAGGCCTCTGGCACAGGTTGCCCAGAGAAGCTGTGGCTGCCCCATCCCTGGGAGTGTCCAAGGCCAGGTTGGACGGGGCTTGGAGCAACCTGGGCTGGTGGAAGGTGTCCCTAACCATGGCAGGGGGTTCGAACTGGATGATCTTTAAGGTCCCTTCAACCCCAGGCCATTTTGTCATTCTAAGATGTGAAATAGTCTTTTAGATCATATTTTACTTTACACCTCACTTCAGTCAACAAAGAAATATTGTTCATGCAGTATTTTAATATGACATGCAATGTACTTCATAATCATCACAAAGATAATGATACATTTGCTAATTTGAATGACTGGTGTTTCTAATTGACCAAGATGTCTGCAAATGACACCATGTCTTGCAGAACATGTTGTATCAAAATTAAACTTAATTACTTTAAATGCTGACTGATTCATCAGTGAGTTACTAGTGATGCAATTTTTTCAATTCTCTGATATTAAGTTCTTAAGTAGAACCATAGAATAGCTGGAGTTGGAAGGAACCTTTCAAAGGTCATCTAATCCAACCTTTCTGTAATTAGCAGGGACATCTTAGAACAGGTTGCTTAGAGCCCTGTCCAAGTATACACCATACAGAAGTGCACAGAAGTGTATATACACACACACACATATATATGAGCATTGAAAACATGCCTAAAAATTAGTTCCCTTAAAGGTATGTCCTTACATAGCTTTTTATTCTCTACATACTTTTATAAGTGAACTGGTTTTGCAGTAGGAAAAAATAATAATTGAATTTCTGGAGTGTCTATGAACTTCTGGCCCTGAAGCTGAAAACAGAGGGAATACAATTGCAAAAGTTCAAGTTGCTTCACCTCTTGCCAGGAGTTTGTGGTTAACTTGCCTACCGACTGTTACTGTTACTCAATCCAATTCCTCGAGGAAACAAAGGTGCAGAGTTAATTTTTACCATGTCCAGGGTCCCATGTGCAAGCAATGTCAAGGGCTTGGCTCTAACACAGAGCATCCTTCACACACAGAATTTATTTAATATAAATTTTACATGGTCACAGGCCCATTGGTACCATTAAAATAGCTCTGCCTGGATGCTGGGAAGGAAGAAGCAGAGGAGGGATGGAGCGTCTTTGGTTGCCCAAAACTCATAGGTGCGAGGGAGGCCTTAGCAAGATTTTTGTTTGTGGCTCTTAGGGTGGATAATCTTTCCATTTTCACCTGAAGTTCCTGGTTTTAGAAGCAGAAAAGACAGAGTTTCATGCACCAGGAGGGATGTATCAATATTTTGCCCTTCACAATCTCATTGTTTTTCTCCACCGCCCTTTGCTGGTAGAATTGTTTTACACCAGGATCACAGTACCCACTGCTAAGTTGGTAAGTAATTCTCTCTACCATCTCCTTTCTCATTATTTTCAGCACAGAGGGAAACTCTTTTCACTGGGAGATTCTTTTCCCCTAAATAACCTTTTTATTTTGTTTTCTTGTTTCATCGAAGTTCAGAAGATGATCCAGCTACGTTTCTCTCTATCTCCAGGGCAAATTTTCACTCCAAGCTGGAGTTCAGCAATGATGTCACATTCCCTCACCCATTTCTGGTCCAGGTCACCCAGTCCTCTTCAGAGGAGAAACATTGCAATGGGGTCAGCATTTTATGTAATAATAAAGTGCTGAAGAGCTTCTCCGCCTGATGCAGGTGGGGTCCACTATTAAGGGAAGTGTCCTCACACTGAGGCTGCAGTGTCAGAAGGAGAATTGTCTTTCACCCTTTTTAAATCAAGATGTTTGGACAATTTTGCCAAGATCACTTATGAGAGATGAAGGAGGATCTTGCCCCCGTCTTAGGAGTTTGTGTCTAGCACAGAAGGTGAGGCAATTAGGAGCAAAAAAGAGAATCACAAACTCTGCTCTTAATAGTTTTCTCTTGGGGGAAAAAAAGAAAAAAGGATAAATATTAGGGACCAGTTTCAGCAGTGTTACCCCGACTTAAAATGCTACTACACCTGCCTGCTGTTCCATCCCTTACCTCCAGAGGACACTTCGTTCATGACAATGATCCTCCAGGCACCTGGAAGTCATTGTATGCGGGCATGGATGGAACATTAGGAGCAGCAACAGGCTGAGCCCGAGCAGCCTGCCAAAGGGCAGATGTGCTCCAAGGAGGAGGAGATGTGCTGGGCTGAGTAACACTGCTGGTTGGTGGCTGAGTTAACCTCAGACTGCTCCTCAGTGGCACAGTGACACCATCCCTTAGACTCCTTCAAATGCTCCAGCCCAAGTTCCAGTCATAAGGCATAATCAATGCAGAGGAGACCAAGATACGCTTTGATGCCACTATAGAGTGTTTATTATAGAAATTCCTCTAGGGTAGCTGCAAAAGCTGCCAGCAGCAGTTGCACTGCCAAAGTAGATCCACAAAAAGGACGATAACCATATTTAGATGTTCTACAGTCATAGGTAAATTTGCAAGGTGTGTGCTACACAGACAAAGGTTTGACCTAAGTAGAAAATCGTAGAATATCCTGAGTTGGAAGGGACTCACAAGGATTATCAGTCCAGCTCCTGGCCCTGCACAGACACACCAACGATCCCTCTCTGTCCCTGAGAGCATTGCCCAAACACTCCTTGAGCTCTGGCAGCCTTGGGGCTGTGCCCACTGCCCTGGGGAGCCTGGTCAGTGCCCACCACCCTTTGGGGGAAGAAACTTTTCCTGATATCCAGCCTAAACCTCCCCTGACACACCTTCAGGTCATTTCCTCGGATCCTGTCACTGGTCCCCATTGAGGAGAGACCATCTGAATCGATAATAGAGGGATACACAAAATGCATTTAGTCAAGTTCAAGACTTTAATGATTAAGTTGTTACTTTGAATGAACAGGGAGAAACTGTGAGATTAACATCTGATGAGCAATTCTGCCTTTTATCTTGTTTTTGATTTGACAGCTAGTTAAAGGTACAGAGGTAACAGTGCAGAGTCCAGTCCCTTGGTGTAAGGACCACACTATGACTGGCAGGCGTGATCAGAGCTCCTTCACACAGATCATGCAGCCTAAAGTTTCTATAACCTACAGAATCTCTGTAGACTGAATCATATTTTCTAGAGACAGATGGCAGGACCGATCTCACCAAACTTTAGGTGTCCTAAAGGGAAGTATCTTCTTTAATAGACAACGGAGTGAAATTGTTTTATAAATTTTTAACTGAACTACAGACATTTATATTAGGACTGCTAGGAAAAAAAAAAAAAAAGTAAAAGTAGCAGTAAGGATAGAAGAAACCCAGAAATTTTGCATGAGAGGTTTCGTAACAGCATCCTCTGCAAGCTGAAGAGCCAGAAGCACTAATTGTGCAGAACAGCATAAATGGGAGCTGTGTCTGTAACAGAGGCAACATTTTCCCTTCAGAGTTTTTTTTACATATATTGGCATCTCTCCAAACCCACCCAACAAGTCAACAGGAGTGAAAAACATCAAAGTTTGGTCACGTATTCCACTGGGCACTGTCCTGTGAATATTCAGCAGCTGCTTCTGAGGAGGAGATAGAAGCCAAATCACAATATTGCACATCCATAACTTTTGGAAATGTGTCTCTTAATCTCTTTTTCTTTCCATTTTTGTACCTTTTTATCTGGTTTGTGTCGCTCTCAGGGATCTGATGTAATCCAAAAGGATCCTGTCTTTCCCTTGCATAAGGTTCTCTTCTCAGATGCCTCCAAGCCTTCTGAAAGAAGCATCTGGAGATACCTTGTCTTTATTTACACTGCTGGGCCATGAGGGAAGGAAAAAGAGACAAAGAGCACAGATTCTGTCTCTGACATCTCAGTTTAAAATGCCATAATACCTTCAAAAAGTAACTTGGATGCTGCTGGAATGTGTAACTCAAGCACCCATGAAATCATCACGGAGAGAAGCAAGGCTTTATCTCTGATGAAGATACAATGGTCACTAAAGGAGTGTTCCAGGAATGTGGCCACTGGGAAGCAGGGGATGGGTTGACATCCCTTTACCCTGACAGTGCAGTGGGATGCAAGAGGAGAATTTTCCAGCTGTTAAAGTTACCAACCCAACTGTGTGTTACTGGTCATGATGGGAGCAGTTCTATGAACTCTCCCCTCCTTCCCTACAAAAAACACACAAGGTTCAACCACATAAATGCCACCAGAACTGATTTTATTAAAGGAGGGGGAAGAAATGGTTGCCACAGTGTTGCCTGGTTTGTATTTATGCTGATGGTTGCTTCACTTCAAGGGAAGATCATGAGAGCCTTGCATTGCAGCAGGAACTGCTGTCACCAGGAGTGATGGGATCAGGGTGATTCAGAAGCCATTGGGTAGAAGCAGAAAGGATTTCCAAGAGGAACCTCAGGAGTCTTCAGATTGACCACCCCCTGCATGGTGAAGAAGAGCCTCAGGTTACCCAACACAGGTTTTCTGCAGTGTTGTTATCCCTGTCTAATGGCACCACAGCAGAGACTGCCATGGGATGTGAATTCCCTCTGAGGACCACAGCACACCTGCCACTGGAGTAGTGAGACAGGCTGGTGGCAGGATCTATCTCTAAAATGCTGCTCCAGAGAAAAGATAAGAAGCTTATCAGTCACTCCCACAGTGATCCTGGCACTTCCACATACCTTCTGCAGCAAGAAAATCCATTCGCACATGTTCCAATCCAGTAGTATGGACTACGACATATGCCTGGGGTGCACTGTCCGTTTTGGTTCCAACAAGTACTATCTGGGTGTGGAATGAAGGGCTGACCTGCCCAGCAGAAAGAGAAGAGCCACTTGCCATGAATATGCACAAAGGTGGATGCTTTCACTTTCTCTACTCATTCCACTCTCTATCCCCTTCACTCCTTACCTGCAGCCCCTTGGAGCATCAGGAAGAGGACAACGAGAAGCTGGTAAAGGATCCTCATGGCCACAGCTGGGATGTGAATTCCTTACCTGTAAAGAGCAGAGAGCACAAGATCAAATGACACCCTCCTGACTGGGAAATGAGGAACAATTTAAAACATGCCCCGAGAGACCAACGCCAGAATCTCTAAAATCCAGTGGATTTGGACAAAGAACAGTGAAAACTTCATCCTTGGAGATGTTAACAATTTCAATGAATGCATCTCTAAGCAATCTATCCTAATTAACACCACTTTGAGCATGGATTCAGACTAGAAACTCCTAGACTTCCTTAAAACCTAAAGTATTATGGGATTTTATAATGTTTTGGTGGTGGTGTTTTAAAATTATTGATTTCATTGCACTGAAAAAATTATATCCCAGGTCTGTTCCATACCAGGCAGGATCCTCTGTTACCAAGAACAGACCCACAAATTATTCCCCTTCAACCTGTTGCAGTTCACAAAGTGTTCAGAGACAAAGCCATTCATAATCCTTAGAAAAATAAAAAAAAAAAAAGCATCTGTATCCCTTCAACGTTAATTAAAGTGACAACTCAAAATGTTACTGGCATACAGGCAGGATTTGTGGCTCAGAATGCAGCACTCAACTGCTGAGCTGGCTGGCTCTGTTTCTGTAGGGAAACCAGACATTTCTGTCATTGATGCCTTAAGAGAAGGTTTCCAGGTCTCCCTTTCTCTTGGAAATCAGCAAACCCAGTGCCCTCCTGCAAGCCTTGCAAGCTGCCAACTTGTGGAGATCAGATGCATTCACTGTAGTAATGAGAAGGAAGGGGTTAATGAGAGCAGAGACTTAGACTTGAGATAAAAGGAAAAGAGTTGTATAAAGATGAAAAGGTGAGGGTACCTCTCCAGAGCCAGGCAGAGTCACCAAGTGCAGGAGGTGGAGGATCAGCTCTGCTCTCTGTCTGTTCTCCACTGGGTGAACCAGCCCCCAGCATGCCTATAAAGGTTTGGGGATGTTGGCAATGCAGTCATGGGCCAATGGATAAAGAGCCTTTTCTGGCCAAATTTGTGCTGCCTGTCAGTTCCTTCCAATGAGAAAGGAAGGCCCACTCTGAGGCTGCTTTCATCACAGAGCCCCTGATCTTTGTGCAACCCATCTTAGAGCATCCAAGTCTGTGTAAGAAACGTTAGACCACAGGGTTACATAAAATACCTGGGAACAAGCAATGACTGCTCCTTCTGCTCCTGCAGGCTCTGTTTTTGTAGAGTCACAGAATGGCTTGGGTTGGAGGAGACCTCAAAACTCATCCTGTTCCACTCCCTGCCATGTGCAGGGACACCTTCCACTAGCCCAGGTTGGTCCAAACCCCACCCAACCCAGCCTTGGACTCTTCCAGGGATGGGGCAGCCACAGCTTCTCTGGGCAGCCTGTGCCAGCCCCTCCCCACCCTCACAGAAGAGAATCATTATTCTGCCTTTGGTGTGCAGCTCTGTTGTCCAATTTGCAGCCACTGCATGGTCATTGTTTCACTTCATAACATTTTGTCCTTTTTATCATAGATGTGTGGCTTGAAAAAGCAACATGGATTTGCAGGGAAGTTATTTTGGGAAGAAGGGTATCTGGATAGGGTGGTGCCAGAGAAGAGAGCTGCATGACACCAGGTTTTATGGACAGTAATAGCACTTGTGATGTTGGGTTGGAGCAGAAATGTCCAGGGACTACTTGATTATGGATTCCTTATGTGAAAGAAAAAACTAGGCTTGCCTTAAGATGATCTTTATAGTCCCTTCTAACCTAAACCATTCTATGATCCTGCAATCCTTAAAAGATTCTGGGACTATTCCTGATTGAGACAACCCATTACTGCAGCATTCCAGAACTTGTGCAAGCTGCTGCTGCTCTTAGGTTGGGTCATGTGTCTCAAAATGCTTAAAACCATCCTGTACTAAAGGAGAAGGAGGAACTTCAAACTGCTGAGAAGCCCTGGAGTCCTGAATTTGCTCTTTGCAACAACCGTGTCCAGGAAATTATTCCCCATTGTAAAAAAAAATAAATGTGCAATATTTATGTGTTGCTGGCAGTGTCACCAACTTCTGCTGGTGGCTGCTTGGGTGCTTTGGAGATCTTCTGGACCAGAAATCTTGCTGCCCAGAAGGGGGGCCAAAATTGGGTAAAGAAGGGGACAGGAATTGGATGTTGTTCTCTACAGGACCCTTTGTGAATGATCTTAGCAAAGCTTAGCACTGGAAACAACTTTCTCAAGACCATCTCTCAGCTTTATAGCTGCTTGAGTGTCCTGAATGAAAAGGCAGCTCAGATGTTCTACCTTTAGGTTATCTAAATAAAGGATTTGGTCTCAGCTGGGTAAACTCCATGTGGGATAAATCACGGCTTTGCAATGCCATGAATGGTGAAGCACAGATCAATATTACTGCTGCTCTGGAGACACACAGCTGAATTTCTGCTCTCTGGCTCCCCGAGCAACACTTTTATCCTTGCATTTCAGGGGCTTTGGAAGCAGCTGGCAAACCCTCTGTTGGTGTCCTTGCTGAGATGGGAGTCTCTGTGGTGGGGGAGACAAAGCCCAGCCCAAATTTCTGGAGGGAGCAGGGACAGTGCACTCCTCTTTTCTGCTCAAAACTCCCATCAGCAAGTTGGATTTGCAGCAGGTTTTGGCCAACTCATTCCCGGGCAGGTTTCCAGGGGGCTGGTCAAGGCCACTGGATGGATAGAAGGGCTGTTCCCGGATGGATTTCATGCTTTTTGTTGCAAATTGTGGAGGTGCTGTGAGGACAAGGGTTGGGCAATAGTACCAAAGGTCTGTCATCCTGCCTGTCATTTGCCCAGAGGACGCTGGAGGAGGAGGATGCCAGAGAGAAGGTGAAGGATCCTTCAGGTCGTCTGGCAGCTTCCCATCATCAGAGGTAAGATGTGGCACAACAGAGGTGATACATGGACACACAGGATTTAACCCAGTGGCCTTCACATCAATTTCTACAGTGATTTGGGGTGCTCTGGGCTGGCTGAGATCTCCTCCTGGGGCTGGTGGACAAGGGTCAGGAGAGAGGAGACCAAGGCAGGGAGAATGGATGGGGCACAGGGACATCTCAGGCAGCACTTGTCTAAGTGTGGGCGAAGGAATTGTGAGCTGAATGTTCCCAGCATGGCGTGCTGAGTGATAAAAAGCCAACTGAGATTTAGAAGAGTCCTTCCACATGTTCATATTAACAACATTTTATGTATAAATATATCTGTGTTAGTGTGGGTTTGCTAGGAGGGTTGTAGAGAACAGGCAGAGTGACTAATATCATTATAGAATAGATTTCACTTTAAATAAACAATTATTTAAATTACTATCCTGGCTATTTCTGAGTAAATCATGGGATAGACTACTTTTCTATCTGCGTGTTCTGCAGTCAGATAAAATACAAAGCAATTTAGAAAATTCAGCCTTTATTTTTCTTAGAATATTTCTTAGAATATTTTAGAATATTATGAATTATAAACACATACATATATACAGGCATACAAATATATATATATATGTGTGTGCTTGTATATGTTGTCTGTATAAAAGAAGGATGTGATTTTTGGAGCTCCAAATCACGTCTTTGCAGCACAGCAAAAAAAGGGAATTGAATAATTCAGCTGTCAAAATGCTTTCAGGATACAATATTACAATATTAATTGATTTGCAATATTAATTCTTTAATTTTATGTGTTTAACTGCCAAGAAACAGGTTAGGGAAATGCATCACTTTTGCAATCTTGAATAGCCAAACAGTATTTAGAGTCAATATTGTAATTAAAATAACTATTTAAGTATAATATTTAAAATATTTAAATTAAGTTTACCATCAAGTGTTAACAACAAATAAAATTAATTAGTTCAAGATCTTATCTCAGTCCTGATTCGTATTTGAGGCTGGATTTGTTTTGTACCACTTGAGGCAGGTGGCACAGTCACAAAGTGAGAAAAAAGAGCAATTTTATTCTATTTCAAGCTCCTTTTCAGGAGGTGACCCCAAAAGCTCAGTTCAGAGCTCTGTGCCTCAAAGAACTCATTTATTCATTTAAATAACACCAGTGTCTATTTCTGCCTCTTTACAGTTCATCACTTGACTATTGAAATTTTTGTTGGGTTTTTTTCCAAAGAACAAAACCAGAATTCAAATAATAGAAATAAATGTTCCTGCCCATTTAAAAGCAAATATACATATCCACATTCCATCAATTAAAATACAGGATTGGGATTCAAAATAACTGCCTCTTGCTGGGTGGTTAAAGCACCTATTTTGATTTTTCCTGTCGTACATTTTGGGCTAAAGTAAAGAGGATTTTGGGCACTGTGGCACAGACACTGGTGATTTCTAAGGGCAGTAAATGTGTCCCACATCCCCAGGCTCTCATCCTGTCTCCTGCTTCCAAGGCAAAAGGAATCCCACATTCCCTCTCCCTGGACCTACCTCTGATCCCTGTTAGGTTCAATGTGATTTTAAGAGCAACAGGTTGTTTCTTGTCCATCACAGGAATCCATAACAGATTGGAAAACAGGAAAGGCTTCGAGGTTGGCCTGTCAGAAACCATCATTCCCTCACATACCAATGCTGGGAATCAGAACACATCAGTATAATTAAGGAGAAAATCCATAAAACCCTGCTGGCAGAATAATTTCTGTGACCTCAGCTGAAGAAGGCTGCAGGAGAGGAACTTCAGCACCAGCTCTTCGTTGCCACCTTCTGGGAGTCAGGTGACCTGGGTAGGTGGGTGATCTTTGGAATACAAAGATGCTGGACTTGTTTCTAGACTCTTAATAAGATCACAATCGAAAAAAAAAAACACACCTTTTTTTTTCTGGGCTCAGAGAATGCCTTTGTGGTTCAGATTATTCTGGTGCTAACATCAATTTCTCTGATCCAAATCCTCTGGGAGCACATATTTGACCAAAACATGTTTTGTGGAGGTTGTTTCCTTTGGCCACCTAGAAAGTGGATGCATAAATGTGGGTTCTTCCATGAAACTTTAATTATTCAAGCAATAATTTTCTCTGGCATAAGCAGAATACAGATGTGGTAAATGCATGAGAATGAAAGTGTGACCAGAAGGTCAAGGGAGGGGATTCTCCCCATCTAGTCCATTCTTCTGAGAATGACCCCCAACTTGGGGTCCCCAGAATAAAGACATGTTGATGCTGAACCCCTCTGCTCTGGAGCCAGGCTGGGAGAGCTGGGGGGGCTCGCCTGGAGAAGAAAAGGATCCAGGGAGAGCTGAGAGCCCCTTGCAGAGCCTAAAGGAGGTCCAAGATCGCTGGAGAGGGACTTTGGACAAGAGCCTGGGGGGACAGGACAAGGGGGAATGGCTTCCCACTGCTACTGGTTAGATGGGATATTGGGAAGGAATTGTTGGCTTGGAGGGTGGGGAGGCCCTGGCACAGGTTGCCCAGAGAGGCTGTGACTGCCCCATCCTGGAAGTGTCCAAGGCCAGTTTGGACGGGGCTTGGAGCAACCTGGGCTAGTGGAAGGTGTCCCTGCCCACGGCAGGGGGATGGAACAAGGTGAGCATTAAGGTCCCTTCCAACCCAAACCAGTCTGTGATTCTGTGAACACAGAGGGTTCTCACCTCACTGTCACACAGCAGAGTCATTCCCAAAACTGAGCTTCCCTAATGCAGATATCCAGAGGTGGTGGAGGCATCTCCAGCGTTCAGGGAGGACCCCTCTGCAGTCAGCAGCAGCACATGGCCATGGCACAGCCCTGTGGAATTAGGTCCCTGCTGGATCCAAACCAGCAGCCTTCAGTACATGTCCCAGGACTCTTCTTTCACCACACACGATGAATCAATGTGCTGTGCACAAACCAGGGTGGTGTGTGGTGCTTTTTGGAAGAGCCAACTCATGTGCCAGAGAAAGGGGAGGGAGTTCACGAGCGGTCACCATTCCTCACGGGCTGCTGGGAAGTGACATTTCAGCTGCTGGGAATTGCTGGGAGAAGTCCATGGCCTTGGTCGGCTGGCCTGTGGCAGCTCAGTCATTAACAGAAGTATATAAAGACGGTTGTTTTGGGGCAAGACATCACTTTGAGAAGCCACTCCTGGAGAGGAACAAGGTAGGACAGACTGGCCCCTCTCCTGATGCCCTCTTGGATGAGCTGAGGGTGAAGTTTCCACACCAATTTCAACCAATGAGGAGAAAACCACATAACTATTTCTATAAAATTCATTGCTTGTCTAAAAAGAAATTCATCATCCAAATGTATAATTTTAAACGTTAATTAAATCCTCATAAACGTCTGAAATAGACAATGCTTGGTACTTCAGCATTGCATTTGGTTGATTTTTATAATCAATAATGGTGATTCTTAATTATTGTATTAGTGTGTATTATTTTTAAAAGGTAATTGGATTTTGCAACAAGATAATGGTGAAGAGACACTTCAGGGCTTTCAGCTGGCTCTCATTATAGAGGTGTTAGAAGTTAATTTGCGAAGAAGTTAATTAGTTACTTATATTTTTTTAAAAAATTGTAACATTCAGATTCTATGGGATTCAAATAGAGGAGTCTTTTTCACTAAAGCTGGTGTTGGCTATTGTTGCAGCTGATTGAAAGAAAATCATAATGTTAATCTAATTCTTTTAAATTTTATAGCCATAAATATATTTTTTTTATCTTATGCAACATGTTTTCAAATATATCTTTCCTTAAAACTCATATTTTGATAGTTTAAATGCATGACTTCTTTCTGATTTTCCCTTGGTAGCTGTTGCATCTGGTGGCACTGAATTTGGACATGAAGATCTTTTCCCTTTTCTTTGCTGTTCTCCTTTTAATACTCCAAGGCACTTCAGGTAAAGAGTTACACAAAATGTAAGGAAATGCAGAGGGAAAATTGTGAGGATGGAGTGACAGAAATAGAAATAGAAGTAGAAATAGAAGTAGAAATAGAAATAGAAATAGAAATAGAAATAGAAATAGAAATAGAAATAGAAATAGAAATAGAAATAGAAATAGAA
>JAWWMO010000121.1:112486356-112504492 GCA_035047845.1 Dendrocincla fuliginosa
GTGGAATACTTCCTTAGTTACAACCTTGCTACCAAGGAAGGCCCAGACCAAAACCAAGAAAACTAAACCACCACAAGCATGACCAGGTTATATTCACAAAATCACAGAATGTGCTCAGTTGGAAGGGATCCACAAGGATCATTGAGTCCAGCCCTTAGCCCTGCACAAGGACCATTCCCAAGAGTCACACCCTGTGCCTGAGAGTGTTGTCCAAATCCTCCTGGAGCTCTGACAGCCTTGGGGCTGTGCCCACTGCCCTGCAGAGCCTGTTCAGTTCCCGACCACCCTCTGGGGAAGAACCTTTTTCTGAGATCCAACCTAAACCTCCCCTGACACAACTCCAGGCTGTTCCCTGGGGTCCTGTCACTGGTGCCCAGAGAACAGAGATCAGTATTAAAAACAGGTTTGATGTTTCTAAAAGCAGTCTATGTGTCATTCCAAATCTTGTTTCTGGGATTGGATAGTGAAGACCCCACCACTGTGTTTGTGAAGCCGTGTGTGTGTGTGTATATATTTTTAATGCATACATATATATTGATATATATACATATAAAGTTTGCAATACTGAAGGTGTTTAGAAGTTGTCATTTTGCCATCCAATCACTCAGTATCAAGAGCTGCCTGTACAGTTTTTCACACTCAACTTTCAGTGTTGTCATCCTGAATGCTTTAGTGTCATCATCAAAACTGGTTGTTGCTTTACCCCTTCCCTTTTCCAGATTACTTGGGAATATGTGAGACTGCACAGACTCACTTGTTTAAAAATATTTCATTCGTGACTGAGCCATGAATCAAAACCACAGAGGAAATTACTGTTAATAACAACAAAGATCACAGGTATTGGTTTAAGAAGACATTTATTGTTGTGTGCGAACAAAATAATAATATATATATTGCTTCACATCCTCCAAGAGCTGCATGAACCTGAAGTGATTGAACATCCAAACACCCCTGTGAGGTAGGCTGGAATAGGTGGCCAAGGTGCCAAAGTGGCTTGTGTGTTAAAAGCAATAAAGGGAGTGACTTCAGCAAGGGAAAACCTGGATCTCCAGAAGCAGTGTGCTAATAGGACATGCCCTCTGGAAGCTTCTTTTAATGCTCATTTGCAGGAGGGTTTAGATAGAGGAGGAATCCATCAAAATCACCTCCTCAAGGCAGTAGAAATGTTGCTGGTACAAGGGCACCGACCCAGGAAAGCCTTCTCTTCTTATTCCGGCAAAATCCTGCAAGGATACAAAAGGTCTTGTTACTTTGCTGAAGTGTAGCCTAAACTCAACCTCTAAAGCCTCAGTACCTGCTAATTACCCTTCAAAATAAATGTACAGGGTGGGTTCAGCCTGCAGGTTTAAAAACCTACATTTAGATGCCTCCATGGAGGGTCCCCATTTGTGCCAGGTGTTCAGGTCTGTGGACATCCACTCCACAAGAATTAGATCACTGGCAAACTAATTATACTACCACTAGTAATATCATTTTTATTCAACTCACCCCAAAATAAAGATTGGGGGTTTGATGGAGTTACTGAATCACACAAGCCTAGTGCCATTTGAAGAGTTCTGAGGCATCTCCCTGGCCTTCAAACATCTTTTCTGGAAATCAGTGTTTTCCCATAGGTCATGAGCAAGCTATCTCAGCCAGACATGTAGATATGATTTAAATACTCTGTGGCACCCCAAATGCCACTAAACACACTGAATCAAACTCTTTGGGTCCAATTTTAAAAAATTCTTTTCAAAACCTCACTTGGTTGAATCCCGAGCTGAATAAAAAATATTTACTGTACCCCAGAAGACCCTGTTTGTTCAACTACTAATGTTGTATTGATCAACTCAGCTGAAAATATGACAGCCCATACAAAAAGAGCTCTAATCCTGAATATTAATATCCAGCAGGACCATATATGGGTGCAATCTTCCAAGAAAGTCTGTTTCTGTAGATAAAATTACACCTAAACACAACTCAAGAGGTCTTTGCTTCCCCAGCCCCAACTGTCCTTTGATTAGGTCTAAGAGATGCTTATAAATAAATTTGATGTTGGAGATCTGCCATCTGCTTCTCCCTGTGTATTTGTTACCAGCAGAAATTGCTCCCTAAAGAGGATGAGCAGTCACAGAGGCTGAGGGCTCACATCATTCCTGTCTAAAATCATCCCACAGTAGGGAAGTTCTGTACCATTTACTCTCCTGAGTTCCTAAGTGGGTGCTTTCTTAGCATCTTGATGTCCTGGTAAGAAATCTCACACTATTGGAATGACTTGGGTTTCCTGAAACCACTGGTTGACTGAAGATCCCCATGTGCTGAATAAATGCTATAAAACCTCTTTCCTACAGCCATGTCATCACACTTTCTTCATTTTCTGGGAACCCTTAAGCTCTGGAAATTCTATAAATAACAGGATAAGGAATTCTGCAACATTCAGAAAATATGGATCTGAGCTCTGCCTTTATTTTGAGCCAAGGTCTGTCCTGTCACATCCATGGCTGAGCATCATCCTGAACATCATTTCTGGGATGAATTATGTCACCACACCTGTCCTCTTCATCAAAAAATACAGGAACTTCTCCTAATTTGGCACTAATTCAGTGTGTGTGGCAGTGACTGCAGCTGGCAATGATCATCTTGTGGCCATTAATGGAAGAAAATCATTGCAGCAATTAAATGCATGGGGAATAAGTTTTAATCTAAGCTAAAGAGCATTCCCCAAAAGCATGTTGAAAACCTTAAAGAAATAAAAATCTGGCTGGCAGGGAAATTACAGACATTATTAGAATGTGGTCTCCAAAGTCAAAGGTGAAATGCACACCCAAGTCTTCACTCACTGACAAATTCACTCATTCTTCACTTTTCTAAGAGCTGAGCAGTGGTAGGGGGAAGGAGAGATAGGAAAACAATGAGAAGCAGAGTTCCGTGAACTTATTTTCCCCCTTAAATTTAAACTTTGGAGGCAATTTTGGAAATTAAAAGAACAGAAGGATGGCAAATTGTTTCCTCTTTTGGGTGAAAATACTGCAAAATATTTTCCTAATAATTTCTTGAATAAACTTCTTTTTTCCCCCACCATCAAAATTTAAAAGAAAAAAGGTGAATTCTGGGAAATTTTGATCCCCCTGAACCCTCCCCCTTGTACAAAACTTCCATCCAAATGAATTGTGTCCTTAAACACACATCAACTATATACACCATGTTCACCCTCCCTCTGGGCTTGCTCACCAAGGGCTGCCTTGCAAGCCCCCTGGAGTTGTGCAGACTATTAGATGAATGAGGGAATAAAACAGCAGGACAAAAAACCCCTCTCTCTGATGCCCTTCAGCCCCTGTGGCACCTACTTGGAGCAGCACTTCAGCATCCCCCCGTGGCAGGACCCGCTGGCCTTGAAGGTGGGTGGGCACTCCCCCATACGGCAGAAGTTTCCCTGGCTCTTGCACTCTGCAGTGTCAGGGAAAATGGGGTCTGCAGAACCTGTGGGAGGTGAAAAGGGTTCAAAATATCAGTTTTCAGACTGAAATGATGAAGGGTGAATATTCATTAAATCATGTGTTGCTTTTCCAAGAAGATATCACTGTGAGCACAGAATCTCTTGGACCCACCCACTGCAGCATCCCAATAGCATCAGATTTAGCCTGGCAGGTGATGGTTGGCTTTTTCCTCCTATGAACACACTTTCACTTGAAAAAACTCCTGGTTTTTATAGGATTTATTTTGCTTCTCACCTGAAGTAGCCTGGAAGATGAGGAGGAAAACAGCGAAGAGCAGGTAGAGGAACTTCATGGCTGCTGGTCTCTTGTGGACTGTGAGGCCCTGCAAAGTGCCAGTGGAGGATGGGGCTGGCTTGAGGAAAGGCTGGGAAAGACACCCTGTATTTATAGGACCCTTGGGATTGTGCAAGTGTGACCACTGAGTGCTTTGTCAATGAGTAACAGCAATGAACCTTCTGGAAAGGGGCCGATTATCCCCCTTATCGCAGGTGGCAGCGAACATGTCGCAATCCCCAAGGGTGAATTTCCACTTAATGTGTCAGTTATATAATGGGACCATCAGCCAAGCCCGACTGAGCTGCACTAATTTTCATGGCTCTTGCAGACCTGTTTCCAGCACAGGCACTGGGATGGGTCAGGCAAGAGGTTTGGAAGTCATTCTCCATTGGAGAATGGCCCCTGCTTTGACCCTGGATTCATCACTCACTGACAATTCACGTAACATTTTGGCTCTGCCTCCCCATCCCTGTCACCAGTTGGATGATGTCAAAGGCAGAGAAAAGCATTGGGAAAGAGTTCAGATGATGCAACTGTTCTTTGTCACTTTCTATACAGCTCTCAGGACAGCCTCACCCCCTGCAGACAGCTGACACAAAATCTCTGCCTCCCTCAGTCCTGCATATATCACAGAATCTTAGAATCAGAGAACAGCCTGAATTGGAAGGGACCTTAAAGATCATTTAGTTCCAATCCCCTGCCATAGGCAGGGACATGTTCCACTAGACCAGGCTACTCCAAGCCCCATTTCATCCAGCCTGGCATTTCATCCCACATCAATCCCCTCTGTCCTACCTTCAGTCCCATGGCAGAAATTCTGACCTCTTTGTGTTCAGTTCCTGTTTGCCCATATTAAAAACCTCAGGAGTTAAGAGTTCTGACAGATGCTAATATGTCTCTTTCCTTTTAAAGAAAATAAACAATTTCATATGTGTGTACAAGTTTGTGATGCAATTCCAAATGTTACCCCAAAAGTTTGGGAGAATGGGCTGATTCCATAAGAATCTCAGCTGCCACAATGCCCCAGAGTGCAACATCTTTTGGGGCTTCACTTCAGAGCACAGTCCCCTTGGATGTAAATTTTCTAAGAAGGGGATCAATGCAAAGAAGGTTCTTCATGAAATCCTGGGCTTGTAGATGCCAAATGACCACATCTTTGCACCCGTGGGAATCCTCCCTTTGCCCAAATACCATCACACCCAATAAACAGGTTTAAACTCTGCCACAGCCTGGGTGTCTCTGCAGTTCCTGCCTCTGACATTCTGGTTCAGTGGTTTGCTTTCTTATTACCTCGTTTATTATGCTTAACTCAGAGTTAATGGTACTTTTGTTCTAAGAATTATTCGAAGGATGAAAACATTACCCACGTTTATGTTTAACCTCAGTGCTCGTGGGCAGGCTGCAGCAGCTGAGGGAGTAGCAACAAGGTGAGTTACTTCAGTGTTTATGCAGCAAATAACAGTAAGATAAACACCTATTTCCCTCTTCCACCCATAAAAGCTAATGAACCAAGAAATGTCAAGTTTTCTTTTTTGTCCTTCTTTTCTTTTGTAACCTTACCTTGGAAATTATCTTTTCCCTTTTCCAGCAACTCTCCAGCTTCCCTCAGTAGAGGAGAGTTGAATTGTCACTTCTCTCTTTTCTTTTTCAGTGAGATGTCAGTGGGACCCTCTGAAGGAGTGGCAGACACTTGATCAGCAACACCAGCATGAACAAACCAGGAAACGAAACCCTTTTGTTTTTAAAAAGACCGATTGAAATGTGAATTTTCCCTCTCTTCTTTCCCCGACAGAACAATGTGGGGATATTTTGCAAATGGAAATGTGTTTTCTGAGCATTCATCGCACCATACAACATCCCTGTTAGGGAGGAATCTTGCTTTTTCTCAAATAAAGTCTGAGTGTGGCACTGGAGAAGGTGGAGATCACTCTTTGCTATCACATGCAATGGTGCTTTCATAGCTGTACCATTTTCTACCTGTGGGATGCATCAAATCTGTTATCAGAAACAAATTGTTTTAATTTCACTGATACAAATTGCCATAGTATTCAGATCTTGCTGAATAACCTCCTTTTTTTTGCAGAAGGAAAACAGCCCTTTAAGAAATAAGGAAGAAGCTTATTACAAGAAATAAAGTGGTAAAACACTGGCACAGGTTGGCCAGAGAAACTGTGGCTGCCCCATCCCTGAAGTGTCCAAGGCCAGGTTGGATGGGGCTTGGAGCAACCTGGGCTAGTAGGAGATGTCCCTGCCCATGACAGGGGGTTGGAATGAGATGATCTTTAAGGTCCCTTCCAACCCAAAGCATTCTGCAATTCTGTGATGCCACGATTCTATAGAAGTGACCAACATTTCAAGCCCTGCTTGCACAGGTAACCAGAAATCATCCAGAGCAACAGGAAAATTCCATGACTCTGACTTCTAACAAAAACAAACACAGGTGCAAACTGGTTCCTTAAAACCAGGCAAAACCTGTCAAAACCCCCCGAGGATCAGAGCAATTCATGCAGCACAGCAGTGACCCGGGGCTGGAACACAGCAGGATGTGCGTGGAGCTGTGTCCCCCATTTGTCAGGGCCAGGATGGAGCCCTGGAAACCTCTGTTGAACATTAACTCCCATATATGAGCTGGGAAACTCAAGGAGCTGCAGGTACCTACCCCAGAGATATCAAGTTCCCTAAGCAAAGAGGAGTTGGGGGGACTTTGCAATTCAACGTTGCTGAATTGCACAGCTTTCTAAAGGGGATATGGCAAGGAAACCCCAACATGTAGAGTGGGGGCAGCCCTTGCAAGCAGGATTTCACCCTGATTTCTCAATCTTCTGCAAAACAGGTGGTTTTTTTTCCTCTTCTTCACCTCTTGGCTGACAAACTATCCCCTACAACAGATCATCATGAGCAACATATATGATGTCATAGATGAGGCTTTTTGCCTCAATGTTTTCATAAAGATGTTCTCCCAAGTACAACTTAACTGCTAATGACCAATAAAATATTTTTTGTTAAGTTTAGGAACAATTATGTTTTTGAGAATGGTTGTTTATAATGAGGTTATAAATAGTGCTAGGACACTAGTAGAACCTAATTTTGCATTTATAGCCACAAGGACACATGGTTATTTGGGAAAGCATATGCTTATGTCCCATTAAAACCACGTTCATGTTTGCACATTATTTTATTGCGTTTCCTAATGAAGGTACAAATCCTTAAAATAGATGCAGAGTGATTTGTTTGCATTGCTTCAGCTTTCATCAGTCACCAATAAGTTAATTAATTATGATAATATTTTGTCCTTCAGTTTTACACTTTGTCTGCTGTTCCCAAGACTTAACAAACAAGCTAAAATAACATAGGTGGAAATCTTACATCCGTTTTATTATCACCACCATGGAAGCACAGGGCAATTTTAACAAAACAACATTTAGGTTTTCCAATAGCAGCTGGCTATTCTTCTTTTACAGTTTTCTCTATGGGAAATTCTTCCCTGTGAGGGAGGTGAGGCCCTGGCACAGGTTGCCCAGAGAAGCTGTGGCTGCCCCATCCCTGGAAGTGTCCAAGGCCAGGTTGGACGGGGCTTGGAGCAGCCTGGGCTAGTGGAAGGTGTCCCTGCCTATGGTGGGGGTGTTGGAACAAGATGATCTTCAAGGTCCCTTCCAACCCAAACCATTCTGTGATTCTATGCTGTTGCTTCATACATGGAGCTTTATTAGTGTAAATCTTCTAACAGATACACTTTGCTTTTGTGCAAAACATTCCCACACGTGACTTGTCAGTAAGGTGGTTTTTGTCTTTTCAAATGGGTTAAATGGATGTACAAGGCATGTTTTACCTCTCTGGTTCCATCAGTCTTAACTGTGCCTGGTGAGAGTTGCATTGGCCCCCTATTAAAGAAACATCTTAAACTTTTTACAGGAAGAAAAGTACAGTAGTTAATGAATGCTGATGTGTGAGACATTTCCCAGTGCCACTGAAGAGACACAAGAGGTGGCCCCTGTACATGTAAGGTCCAGGGATGCTGCAATGCCGAGCTCTGGGGGGGAAATGGTCAATTATTACCTACCCTTGGTTGCTTTGATCTCAATTGCGTGTGCCCTCACATTGCAATCCAGACACTGAGTCAACATCAAAGAGACATTTAAATGACAGCACTGGAAATCAGCATGCAGAATGTACTGTCCTCTGCTCCTCTGAGCTGAGGGGGAATTACTCTGTGTGAGTGAGGGTGAGAAGGAATAATAATCAATGTTTAAGAGGTAGTCAGGACACAGGATTTTCTGTATGTAATGGAGAAAAGAATAGTCCTTCTCTGGTCCTGAATGAGTTTCCCGATCTGACAGAGCCCTAATCCTGCTGGAGAGATGCTTTTGCTGGAAGGGGCTGAGGCTCTTGTGTGGATAATATCATATGGAACAGCACAGAAGCTTTAAATTTAACAAATATTGTGCAGTTGATGACAAACTAAAACATCAGAAGTGTTTTCATGGACAGTGAGCAGTCTCTAAATGCTTCTCTTTGTGCATCAGCAAAGTGTCTACTCCTATGGTGTTCTGGGTAGGTTTCTGTTGATTTTGGCACCATCATCATTAAAAATGCAATCACTGGAGCTCCACTGGCTCATTAGGTAGGAAATTGTTAATGCTGCAGCCACAAGAATTTGATTCATATATATATATACACATACATAATATACAGTTCAGTGTGGCATTGATTTTAACCTGCCTGTACATGTTTATTTTCACGTGTAATAGACACATCCACTGCATCTGCTACATCCAAAATCCCATTAGAACATATCAAGCTGCAGCTAATTCAGGTAGTAGGGTGTAAACAGTGATGGAGTTGATCCCTCTGTCTGTCCAGACTGGACAGTGTCAGGATGTGATCACTGAAAACTGATCATCCACAATGTTAAAATTATTAAAACAGATCTGGCAGTTTTGTCCTCTGCTAGCTCTCTGCCAAAAAATGCCTATTTACCCTTATGTTAGCAATCTTTCTTGTGCCATAAATGATTTGGGATCAAAACATCTATTTTCTATACAAATCCATGTTCTGAATAAAGTTGTACAAGGTTTCCTCCCAGTCTCTGCCTGAGTGCCACTGTCACCTAAGAAAATCACAGTGATTAAGAGCTTGTGAGGGACATCTATATCCCATATTGGAAGTTAGTCATTGTAGATGTGTATTACTAATTTAACAAACAAAATATGTCCATTGAGTTATGAAAGATTACTTAAAATGTCATATCATAGAATGGTTTAGTTTGAAAGGGACCTTAAAGGGCATCTCATTCCAACCCTCTGCCATGGGCAGGGACACCTTCCACTAGCCCAGGTTGCTCAGAGCCCCATTCAACCTGGACTTAAAATCCTTTAAGGAACAAAAAAATGAAGCCATATGGAGGACTCCCTTAAAATAAATATATAGTTACTTTAATTTACTCAGTTACTTCATTTCACAGAACGACAGAATATGCTGAGTTGGAAGGGACTCACAAGGATCATCGAGTCCAGGATAGCACAGGACCATCCCCACGAGTCACACCCTGTGCCCCAGAGGATCATCCAAACACTCCTGGAGCTCTGGCAGCTTTGGTGCTGTGCCCACTGCCCTGGGGAGCCTGGTCAGTGCCCACCACCCTCTGGGGGAAGAACCTCTTTCTAAAATCCAACCTAACCCTGCCCTGACACAACTCCAGGCCATTCCCTGGGTGCTGTCCCTGGTCCCCACAGAGCAGAGATCAGTGCCAGCCCCTCCTCTGCCCCTCCTGAGGAAGGTGTCCCTGCAATGAGGTCTCCCCTCAGTCTCCTCTTCTTCAGCTGAACACACCAAGTGCCCTCAGCCACTTCTCACACATTGCCCATCAAGGCCCTTCACCATCTCAATTTCCCTCCTCTGGACACTCTCCAGAGATTTAATATCTTCCTTATACTGTGGTGCTCAAAACTGACCCAATATTCCAGGTGAGGCTGCCCCAGTGCAGAACAGAACAGAACAGAACAGAACAGAACAATCCCTCCCTTGCCTGGCCAGCGATGCTTTGCCTGATGTCCCCCCGGACAGGGTTGGCCCTCCTGGCTGCCAGGGCACTGCTGACTCCTGTCCAACTTGCCCCTGGGAAGCAGCTCTGGGGTCAATATCACAGGCAACCCCCAGTTACACAAGCCATGATGTAATCAAGCACATCACCAATTTCCAATGGACCAATCAGTGCACTGTGTCATGCAGGGGCTGGAGCTGTGGGTGGAATTTGTTTTCTCCCACACAGTGGGCTCCGTGTGCTGGACATGGGAAGAGAAGGGGCAGTGCCTGGCTTGGGACTAAGAGCTCTTCCCTTGTGTTTATGCTACCTAATGGTTTGCTTCCCAGGTTCCAGTTTAAGACAAGTTCCAGTTAATTTTCTTACTGGAGCTGCCCCCTTTGTGGGTTGAAAACTCTATATGAGACTATACTCTTTCTTAAGGGTCAGATACAGGACATTAAACATCTGTTTGGTGTCTGGTGTCCCTGCCTCTTAAATGTCTCCTTAAGATAAGCACAAGGGTGGTGAGGCCCTGGCACATGTTGCCCAGAGGAGCTGTGGTAGTCCCATCCCTAGGATTGTCCAAGGCCAGATTGGATGGGGCTTGGAGCAACCTGGGGTTTGGAAATGAATTATCTTTAAGGTTTCTTCCAACCCAAACCAGTCTGTGATTCTATGATCTATCAGATGAGACTCTGGGAGCACCAAGTAAATCTGCTCTCTGCCTCTCTCCTTATTTCATCTCTCCATCCCTGGATATTGTTTCCTCACCATGTTGCCCCCATGCTGGGGGATGAGGCTTCCTCCAACCTTAGCTGGGAGAAAAATGACATTGCAGCACAGGCAGAGTCCAGAATGGAAGAATCTCTCAAAAGAACAGGGAAATCACCAGGTTGTTCATTTTTTCCCCCCTTTTTCGCACACAACTTGATAGGGTACAAACCAACCTGACTCTCATCTGCTGAAGCTGACGAAACATTCAAGATGATTTTCTGTGACCCAGTCCCACATCAGGGTCACTTCCAGCCCTCTGCATAAAGGTCTCCACAAAGCCACCCACGGCTAATCGTTCCCGCTCCCCTGTGCATGACTTTTCTGGGAACCTGTGTCGTAAATGGCAGCGCCTCAATCCCCCCTCCAAGGATGGGATTCCTCCTGGGTAATGAGCCAGACCCTTCTAGGAAACTGACCTTTGGAAAGGCCAAGACTTGCCAGCAGAACTAAGGATTGTGTTTTTCAAGAGTTCTCTGTACAGTTTTCAGGCCCACGTCTTTTCTGGGGGTGTAAACCCCAGTTTAATCCACCTCCTTCTCCCACCTCCAGCCCTTCAGAGGGGCAGTGAGGATGCTTTCGTGGGTGTTGGTGAAAAGAATATATGGAAGAGTATGGCCTTGATAAAGGATTATAAAAATATAGCAAAGAGACAAACTCCTTATCAATGGAAGCTCCATGGATTGCTGTTCCTTAGGCAGGAACTGCAAGACAGAGTCCTCTGGGCTGGCCAGTCGTGCCAGCTAAAGTTGATTGGGAATAGGAATATAATTACCCTTAAAATCTGACTTTTCTAACTCCTTCTCTTGGATTGAGACAGAAGGAAAGATGATGAAGAGGGAAATTTGTGAGTATTCTAGAAGTTATTTTGGACAATGACATGAAGTGACAGAATGACAGAGAATGGTTTCAAACTGACAGAAGGCAGGGTTAGAATGGGTATTAGGGAGAAATTCTTCCCTGTGAGGGTGGGCAGGCCCTGGTACAGGTTGCCCAGAGAAGCTGTGGCTGCCCCATCCCTGGAAGTGTCCAAGGTCAGGTTGAATGGGGCTCTGAGCAACCTGGGATAGTGGAAGGTGTCCCTGCCCATGGCAGGGGGCTTGAAATTACATGATTTTTAAGGTCCTTTCCAAGCCAAACCAGTCTATGATTCTAAGACAACTAGGCTGACTGGCCACATCCATACTGTTAAACTCCTTTGCCCTCCAGGATGAGGTGGCTGGAATAAAACTACCTACAGGGAATCATCCCTAGCCCATACCAACCTCCAGCTGTGCCCAGGGATAGTTTGGGTCAGTGCCAGCTGGCATGTGAGCTGATGGCCCTGTACCTCTGCCCCTATACTGTTGCCAACAAGGACATGATGCTGCTTCAAGAAATTTTGCTATGGATGTTCTTGCAGGAGAGGGTAAATAGTTTTTCCTTCTCTCCTTCCCTTCCACTCCCTCCTCCTGCCCCAAAACACTCAGGTCATACCTGATTTGGACCTACAGCTGTTGCAATCCCATCACAAGTGAAATCTCTGGCTTTTCACCTGGAAACTAATTGGTCCTTTGGATTACAACAGATCTGTATTTGATCAGCCATTTCACCTGTATAAAGGGGATAGGTCTTGTGCAGTGATTTAGTTGCAATAGCAGCTCTGAGCACGGGAATATGATTCCAAATGTCGGAAGCCTAAAGGAGCAGGCAAGCTGTGGGATCAAAACCCACTTGTAGACAGCTACTGTTCATACATGAGGGATAAAATCCCAAGGAAAATTCAGGCAAAGGAAAGGAAAATTTGGTTGATTTTCCCTGCTCAAAAGACTAAGAGCAGTGTTACTCCTCTGTCAACCTTGGGAGATGAGGAATGATGTGCTGAGCAGGGCCATGTGCTCCAGCCTCATCTCCCCACTTTCTTTCTCATGAGGAATTCCCATCATGACTTCTTCACTGCAAACTTAAGGCATAAGAAGTGTCCAACACACTTCTGGGGCTTTGAAAACCCAGTGATAGAGCAGGGTGTGCTATTAGAGGGACAGATACCTACAAACTGATGAGCTCTGACTCATATTTATTTAGACATTTATTAAATTAAAACATCTACTCTTGATTGGATCTCACTATCATGTCTGCTCACAAGGGTGATCCTGGTGCTTTGTCCAGGTCTTCTTGGATTTTGTTCTGATATTCATCCAGTTCCTAAGGAGGAAAAATCACTCGGGAGTAAATCCTGGGTCTGCACCTGGAAAAAACAAGTGAAAAATAACCAAGAGTTTACAAGCAAATAGTTATGAATTAAGGTCTGGAGCCTGATGACACAAAAAGGTTGAAGATTTTCAGGTTTGGGGAGTGCAACAGAGATAGAGATAAGAAATTTTTATTGTTGTTTTGCCCTGATACAAATCCAAAGAAATATTTCTCTCTTGAGGGTTCTTGGTTGATAATCCATCTCATACTGGTTTATGGCCTGATTTTAAAGATATCACTGTACTGATATCCTTCTGACTCCTGAGTTTAGAGAAAGATAAATATCAGCCACATGCTGTCACCAAAATGTACACTGGGAAAGAAATAACCCCCAGCTCTCTGTGGGGCACTCTGGACCTCATGTTGTCACACAGCAGAGCAATGTCCTGTTGGACCATCCTTGTCTTGCCTTTCTGACCCCACTGGTACTGTCTTCTTTCACATCCTCCCATAGCAGCAAGGTTGGCAAGTTTGCTGCCTGCAGATGTCAAGACGTCTTTCTTGGGTTGGAGCTGTGAGTCCACTGTCACAGGCTGGGTTATTTCCCCTAGATTCATTATCCCAGTGTACTTCCATCATCTATTTGCTCAGTCATCACATTTTATTAAGTTTCCTGGAGCTGGCATAGCTTTTATGTACCTGAAATAAAATTGCAAACCTGAATATTTCACCCTTTGCTTTTTTTTCCCCCATCCTGTTGCTGAAGATATTTGCAAAAATTCATCCCCACATGTGCTTTGAGCTCTGGGATGACCCTTCTTGAGCAGAGGGGTTGGACCAAAGGACCTCCAGTGGTGCCTTCCAACCTCAGCTATTCTGTGTTTCTATGATGTTTATCCTTAAGAAGGTCCAGGAAGTCAAAAGTGACTTTTCCTTGGTCACTAAAAGGGAGAAGTGGCCTGGTCCTCAACTTGAAAACTTAGCCTTGAGCCAAGAGGGTGGAGGGAAATGAAATTGAAACTTCAGCTTCCAACACTGTCATGGAATTGTGCTAGAAGGGAGCACAGCCTGGTGACACAAGGGTGTTGCTTAGACAGCCACAACAAATCCTTGCTGCCTCATAAAATACAATTCCATCTTCTGTAATCATTTTCATTAGACACAAAAAGTCCAGAGTTGGACCCAATGTGTCTTTGTGCGCAGAGGTCTCAGTTCAGGAGAGCCAAGCTTGTGCTCACAGACTTCACATTCTCCTCTGGTCAAGCTATTTAAATTACTTTGTATAACAGGCCTCAATAGGACTGATCACAATTTCCTGAGAACTGGATTTTCATTGGGAAATAAAGTTAAACACGACAGAGCGTTTGTTACTGAGATTCACAGCTTTATGGTATATTTTAAGCCGTTCTCACATTTCCACATTTGATATAGCCTCAAAGATTTCCTTGTTTATGCAAGACAGAGTGTTTTAACTAGAAACATTCGGAGAGTCTCAAGATTATGAAATAAGCTGGTTATTAAGTAACCTATGACAGCTTGCCTTGCATGGGAGACATCAAGTTCTATTCTCTGTTAATCTATCCCTTTGATTAAACCTCATCACCAGCCAGCTCTTCAATGAATCATAGAATGGTTTGGGTTGCAAAGGGACCTGGAAGAACATGTAGTTCCAATTCCCTGCCATAGGTAAGGACACCTCCTTCCCTCGATTGTGACTCAAGTAGCTCCTGCTTTAAAAATATACTTTAAAAAGTCTAAAGGGTTCAGACCTCTGAAAAATGAGAATAATTGTAAATTCAGCATTTTTATGAAATGTAAAAAACTATTCCCATTGTCTGGTAATTAAAATAATACTTTTAAGCAGAAGTATACCAGAATAATCCTTCTTACCAGATATCATTCTTTGAATAATGTGCCAGTACTCCCAGCAACAGCATCTAAAAAATTGTACCATATTGGGTTTTTCAGCTGTGGAAGGTCTGCAAAAAGAAATACCTGAATTTCTTTCCATTACAAGGAGTCAAAGGGACAGAAAAATCATATTATTGAGACAGAATGGTGGTGTAAATCCTGCCCAGTGATCACAGCTGGGTGAATGCACTCACACAGACGGGGTTTGGCATGCACAGATTCCAGCTGCAATGTGTTCCCCTTGTTACAGCTGTGTGTGTCTGATCCACAGTCAGGACACATCGACTCCTGCCTTTGAGTGCTCCCCTTTGTTTTTGGAAGAGCCAAGGACGTTGGACTTAATGACTTTTCCGACCTTAATGAATTTTCAACAATTCCGTGACCCTGAAAACAGTGAGGTGGCGACATCTTGAGGTCAACCACCGAGGACATCAGCACGTCAGCGATTTAGGGACGTGGGATAAGGGGTCTTAGGTCCACGTTCATCCGATAAGCAGGAATGGGAGTCATGGAAGGAAGAACACTTAGGGTTTTTTTGACAGTGGAAGCATCAGGAGGAGCTTGCCCACCTTGGTTTATCAGCTTCTCCTTCCTTCTGTGTGTAGCTGTGATTCCCAGGCAGTGCTATGCTCAGGACATTCCCAGAGCTCTCTGGAGCTGTGATGCCCAGGTATGGGATGGTCTGAGCCCAGTGGTTGTCTATTTTTCCCTCTGTTCCTGTCTCCCAAAACACTTGTGGATGGTGCCAGGCAAGGTATGGGACAGGACAGCCTATATGTCCAGGAAGATTAAGCTCCCTGCACTTTCAGGCCAGCAGCATCACCAAAGCCCACATGCAATCCCATCACCCACAAAGTCATGGAAAAACCCTTTCAGAGATGCTCAATCTACCAGATACCTGTAGCTCCTCCTCACTGGCTATACAGCTACACAAACCATAGAAGCATTTAGGCTGGAACAGCCCTCCAAGATCATCGAATCCAACTGTTCCCCCAGCACTGTCAGGCTCACCACTAACCGTGTCCCCAGGTGCCACAGCTACACATTTTTTGAACAACTCCAAGGGTGGTGACTCAACCACTGCTCTGGGCAGCCTGTTCCAATGCCTGAACATCCTTTCAGTGACAAAATTGCTCCTAATATCCAAACTAAGGCTTCCCTGGTGCACCTTGAGGACGTTTTCTCTCATCCTGTCACTTGCTCCTTGGGACCCTCACCTGTCTCCATGCTCCTGCCAGGGAGTTGTAGAGAGTGAGAAGGTCTCCCCAAACTTCCTTTTCTCCAGACTGACCAACCCTGAACTTCTCAAGATGTTAGTCCAGTGTTGTGTTCAGATGTCACCATTCAGCTGTTGTCCAAAACGTCAGGAATGCCTGGTTTTGTGGGACATGTGGCCTCAAGGCTGCCCTGTTCAGTGAGTCCCAATTTGTGTTTTCATGGAGCTTTGGGGCAATGCCCAGGATGCAGAACTGTGGGACTTTGCTTCCTGCTAGGTGTCCTGGCACAGGAGTAGCATCCTGGGCCTGCTGTGGGAGAATGAATCCATGAATCCCTCATGTGGGTACAGCTGGAGAAAACACTCTTTTTTTCCTTTTCTCCTCTTTTCTTGCCTTTCTCATTGCCCCATTGTCTTTTCTCATTATGCCTCCTGTTTATGCATATTAAAATTCACCTATAAAAGCCCTTAAGAGTTCAACTACTTTTAGTAAACCATAGCTCATATAAGGTCATTCTATAGATCTGAGCCTCCTTTTTTTTCCAGTCTTCCATCCCCTCTGTCCACCTCAACGTGAGGAATCAGAAAGAGAGTAAGCAGAGAATTAAAGATCCTGGTGACTAGTCTTGATGACTTAGTTTTGTTTCTCCACAGCCAGTTGTTTCAACAGAATCAACAAAAAACCTACTGACATAACAAAGCAAATCCAGTGAGAGTCACAAAGGTGTTTGGGGATGCAAGGAGAGGTGGAAAGAATTTGGGATTATTCAGTCTGAGGAATAACTTACTATGACATCTTATCCCCCCTAACATCAGGCTACAGGGCAGATGGACCTGGACTTTTCTCAGAGTGCACAGGGATGAGATGGGCAGAAAACACAAATAGCAACAAGAGAATGTGCTGCCATGATGTGCCAGGCTCACAATAGCCAGTGTTGCTGCGAATAACATGCCCTGCTATGGATCAGAAAACTGCAGGCTGGGCTTTTTGTTGAAGTCTTTGTCTGGAGTCAGATGCCCTTGCCCTTCTAAAGAGGGTTTGGAATCAGAAGAATTGATACCAAGACAAGGAGCCACATCTGGGGTACGCAGTAATCCTCTCACCTTTGCAAACACAGGATAAGGGAAGGCTGGAGTTATCCAGATACTTTGAACACTGGTCCAGCAAGAAAAGACCACTCTGCCATGGCTCAGTCACTGCCCTTCACCAGGGCTGTGGGGTACAGAGCAGGAGGGAAAAAGCAATTGTTCCTGGGGTGCCCATCTCACATCACCACAGATGGGACACGCTGACCCCGGTGTGATTTGAACACACAGCCTTCTGATCTGGAGTCAGACGCGCTGCCATTGCGCCACGAGGTCAGGGATGGCACATTTTCTGCCCAAATGTCATTGCAAACTTTGGGCTGTTCTTTGAGGGAAGGGGAATTTTGATTCACCTGACAGAGGAGTGGGACCATCCTTGCCTCTTACCTTGCTGAACAAAGAGAGCTCTAAACAAGATACTTCAGAGCAAGAAGGCCAAAGATGACCACTGTGCAGAGCAGCCCTGAAGAGCCTCTCCTAGGAGAAACAGGCTCCTGGGTGTGGTGCCTACAGAGGGGCAGGAGGGATGGTAGCCCAGCACCTCCCTGGGAACAGAGGCCTCATTCACCTGGGAGATGCAAACAGGTGCAGAATGGACCCCTCATTCAAGCCTTTTGCAGTCTGGCAGGGGTCACTGTCCCAGCTGATGGATGGAGTCTGCTTTGAGGTCACCTGCCCCCACATATCCTGGGTCCGTGCCATTCACTCTGCCCCTTTTACCCATCTCTTCCTGGGCTCTCACCCTCCACGTGTGTCATCGTGCTGTGGGCACTGTGGTCAACCTCTCCTCAAGGGGTGGTCCTGTCTTCCCTACCTCCCATAGCCCCTCTCTTGAGGGTGTCTGATCCCCCTGAGGTGGTCTCTATGGAGAGGACTTTCCCACTGCCCAGCCCAGGGTCCCTGGACCCCTCCACCCTGACCTTGTGGCACAAGGGCGGGGAGGGTTTGAGGAAAATGATGTTGTGTAAGATGACAGAAATAGAGAGAGGATTCTGATGAAAAAGGTGAGTTCTTCCAAGAAAAGAGTAAAAACTAGAAGTCTGTTCAGGCTCATCTCAGTGCCCACAGAAAGGTTATGAAAGGAATGATCCTGAAAGCAATGCCCAAAAAAAGGAAGGATGTGATGATAACTGGAAAGAAGAACCATGGATTTACCAAGGGCAGACCACTCTTGACCAGCATGACAGGTTTCATTGAAGACATGAT
>JAWWMO010000121.1:112507583-112517983 GCA_035047845.1 Dendrocincla fuliginosa
ATCATGTCTTCAATGAAACCTGTCATGCTGGTCAAGAGTGGTCTGCCCTTGGTAAATCCATGGTTCTTCTTTCCAGTCATTATCACATCCTTTCTTTGTTTGGTCATGACTTCCTGGAATATTGATTCCACAGTCTTCATGTGGGCTGTGAGCTGAAGTTGCCCAAAGCAGAGCTCTCCAGATAGGCTTCTTAATCTTCTTTAAAAAATCCCTTCTCATGTTGTTCATAAGAAACTTGTCCCATTTGCCATGATCCTACACTGAATAATTGCTCTTGATCCCCCTCCAGAAATCCCCTGGACTGATTGCAGCACCCTATTTTACCCTGCCAGGAAATACTGCCTGAGGGTATGTCCAGGTCCTCCAGGAGTTGCTGAGCCTGCAGTTAAAAAGCTTCTTGCATTTTCCTTATGAACACCTCACTTCCTTCATGAGGCAAATTGCAGCAGACACCCACCACAACACCTCCCTGCTTTGATCATGACCCATGACTTCCCTCTGGCACAGGACCTGGCTCAAAGGCAAGCTCTGGGCATCCTGTTCCTCACATAGTCAGTGACCAAAGTGTCCCCCCAGTGCTCCTCCTACAGAAAAGCCTCCCCAAAAAAAGAGAGGGGTGCTGGTGGTGCCCAAGGTCTGACCCCGGTGTGATTTGAACACACAACCTTCTGATCTGGAGTCAGACGCGCTGCCCTTGCGCCACGAGGTCAGGGTGGAGGGATCCCTTGACCATGGGCTTGGCACTGGGAATGTCTTTTTCATGGGGACCACCACAGGGGGATCAGACATTGTCAAGAGGTGTAGCTATGGAGGGGAAGGGGCAACTTAAGGGGAGGGTGGCCATGGCCTGACTGCAGAGATCTGTCCAAGCTGCAGGATGAGCATGCAGGGTGGGATGAGGGGATCTACAGGACTAGTGCAGGCAGCAACCAGGCTCAGGGATGCTGCAAAAGAGGATGGTGGCCCAGGGGGGAACACAGGACAGCCTAAGGAAAGGCTTTGGGTACCTACTCAGAAATAGTTGTGGACAGTGTTTAGAGTAGAACACCCATGTGCTCAGTCCAGTCACAGCTCCCAATGTCCTGCCCCAGCCACCACCCTGTGTTAGCTGGAAATGGCAGCAGGACTTTCTACAAGGAAAAAGAGATGCTCCACCAGTTCAGACAACATCCTGCACCAGCGCAGGCAAGGCCAACCCCCAGCTTTGGCTGCCCAGAAAGTGGTTACTGCAAGATTGTCACGGACAAGAGTGTCAGAGAGGAGGTGAAACCTTCCTCCCCCCTCTCCAGCTCTATTCCCACCCCAGCATGCTGGGAACAGTCTGCTGGATACCAGGGAGGCTGGGCAGGGACATGGTGGGGGCACAATACAGGCAGGGGCTGGGAAAGGCAGTGCAAAGAAGGAATCTGCAGACTCCTGTCTGGCTCAAACTAATCCTGCCCACAGCCTGGCCAGAGAAGAGCTCTCAGTATTACTACACATATAGAGTTTTTTGAAGTTATAGAAATGTAATAAAATTATATGAAGTTAGAAAAAGGTTATAGTTATACACTTACCCTGAATGTGACTCCCTCCAGTACTGAAAATTCGATGTCTGAAACCAAACCCCATCCCTGCTCTCCAAACATTAATACGGCTGCACATTTTCTCTGTGGATTATCAGTGCTGAAGATGGAGCAAAGAAGCATTTCTTCTAGTTTTTACCTTTCCACCTGAGCAAATCCTGCCCAACAAGGCCCCTTGCTCCTCCAGTAGGTCTTCCCACAAGAGGGAGCCAGGAACCAGCTCATGGGCTCCACAAGCTGCAAATCAGGCTGTAAATGCATTTTGCATAGTGAAGGACCCTCCATTCCTAGGCCAGGAAAATCACTTTGTTTCCTTCCTGGAAATACGGGTGGGGTTTTTTTCTCTAGAGCCCTTATTTTTTTTGGCTATTAGTCCCAATGGTCACTATTAGACTTTCCCCAGTTTTCCCTGCTGACCACCCCCAGTGCCACCTCTCCTCATCCATCCCACTCTGGTATTTGCTTAACTTCCAGCTGCATCATGTAATAGCTGAGGTTCAGCTGCCTAAATTCAGGTATCTAGTGTTGTGTTATGGGATATGCTGTCCCTTCAGAGGTATTGAGTATCCCACAGACTCTGTTCCATGTAATATCTTGGATGCACCAGGATATCTGCTATGGTATTATGTCCAGGCAACTGAATCCTGCCTGAGGGTGAGAGTCAGCTCAAAGATTTGGACATTTAAATGAGGTGTCTCCCCACATCAATGTATTGCTGTGTTAGATTTTTGGGCATTAAATGCTTTGAATTGGTGCAGAAGACATTTCTGGACAAGTCGCTTTGCTGTGTTCCTTTGTATTTTTAAGCAGAATATATTGTTGTCTGATATCTGACAGAAAAACTTAAATTTCCAATTATCCCATCAGAACACCCCATTTCCCTCCAATACCCCTTTCCAACTGCTTACATGTTATAAATAAGGTAATTCTTCCAGCTAGTTTGAGGAGCACAGCACCCCAACTGCAATCAGTTCCTCCTGATTTACATTGCCATAATGCAAATCTCGATAAATGTTTGGGAAAAGCAGATGATTCCCATAATTTTAGTGTCCCAGGTTACTTCAGAGCTACCCCAGGGCCATTGACTGAACATTTCAAAATGAAAGAGAAGTCCTTTTCCTTCTCATTGGTACTCACTCCCTCAAAGGCATGGGAGTCCCAGGCCAGATTAACAAGATTTGCTCCACAGCAGAAAGAGAACTAAAGGATTTATCTCTGTTCCTCATCATTCAAAGCCATCAGGCCCCTCTGCTCTGTTCTTCCCCTTCTGCTCAGCTCTGGTGAGACCTCACCTTCAGTGCTGCCTCCAGCTCTGGAGCCCCCAACACAAGAAAATGTGGACCAGTTGGAAATAATGCAGAGGAGGCCACGGGGTAGATCACAGGGTCAGAGCCCCTCTGCTCTGGAGACAGGCTGGGAGAACTGGGGGTGTTCATCCTGAAAAAGGGAAGGATCCAGGGAGACCTTGGAGCCCCTTCCATTGTCTAAAGGGGCTCCAGGAGAGCTGGAGAGGGACTTGGGACAAGAGCCTAGAGGGACAGGATAAGGGGGAATGGTCTTAAGATGAAGTTTTAGATTAGATAATAGGAAGAAATTCTTCCCTGTGAGGGTGGTGAGGCCCTGCACAGGTTGCCCAGAGAAGCTGTGGCTGCCCCATCCCTGGAAGTGTCCAAGGCCAGGTTGGACAGGGCTTGGAGCAACCTGGGATAGTGGAAAGTATCCCTACCCATGGCAGGAGGCTGAAACTGAAGGGTCTTTAAGGTCCTTCCAACCCAAACTATTCCATGCCCCTATGATTCTGTGACTGTCTGTCCCTCACAGACATGTCTCAGGTGGGATGGCAGTCTCCTCTGGCAGTCCCTGTATCTCCACTGACTCTAAGGGAAACCTAGGAGATTATGTTGGATTAGAGAGCTGGGGTAGGTTTCATCCCACATCTTTTGGGGGCTGGCAACAGAGATCCCCCCACCTGAACCAGTCTTCTGCATTGCCTTCATAGGCAGTGGAGACAAGCAAGCACTGGATGAGTCTAATGGAATAGAAAGGACACTGGCTACATGAGTGCCACCAAAGTGTAGATATCTCAGGTGGAGTTAGGGGACCCTCCCTTGTAATTTCCTTGTATCTAATGTCAAACCTGCACCCCCAAGAGCCTCAAAGGAGAAGATCTCCAGTTATGGGTGATTCATATCAGTGACCCTGCTCAGAATTCCACAGTAGTTCATTTTTTCACACCCTGCATGGAAATGCATGGGAAAAAATATCTCCAGTATTCCTGTCCACTGGAAAGCTGCATGAAGTGGGAACAGGACTTTCCTGTGACTATGGCAACACTGGAGTCCAACTCAAGTCCACCGCCAAGGCCACCACTAAACCATGTCCCCAAGTGCCACACCTGCAAGGCTTTTAAGTCCCTCCAGGGTTGATGACTCTGCCACTTCCCTGGGCAGACTGTTCCAATGCTTGACAGAGCTTTTCTTGAAGAAATTTTTCCTAATATCCAACCTAAACCTTCCCTGGCCCAACTTGAGGCTGCTTCCTCTTGTTCTGTCGCTTGTTACCTGGAACAAGTCCCCACCTGAGTCTTCTTTTCTCCAGGTTTAACATTCCCAGCTCCCTCAGCAGCTCCTCATAACACATCACCAGGCAAGGGGACAACCTTCCCTTGAGGGTAAGCACTTCTTTTGTGATCCATATAAAACATGTCTCTCCTGGGAAAGGAAGAGAACAAACAAGAGCAAATGAAGTGAAGAGCCATTGAGGCAGAACGTCACTTGAAATCTGAAAATTTTTTACCTACAATAAAATTTCTGATCATAATCTGAAGGGAACTGTGAATGTTTAAACACTTAGAGCCTGATAGTAAAGATATTCATGTGCAATGGCTGGAAATCAGAGAGAAGGATTTTGAATATAAGATTACTGGGCACTCACTCTTCTTCCACCAGGTTGTTAACACACCTGAGGTTTTAAATTTATACTTCACTTCCTATAATTTTTTGTTTTTTTAAAAAGGCAAACATTTCCAGTTCATCATTAAACAGAACAAGACCATTTTTTTGCAATTTTAAAGATAATTGGTGAGTCAGAAAGCTGAGTTTATGCTCCAGGCTGACAAAGAACAATGTCAGATCCTGTATAAGAGGTGAGATGAATCTCTCAGCTAGGATTCCTTTGGCTTCAGTGGGAACCTGAGCCAACTGAAGATTTCTTGGCAAGGTCTTTGTTTCATCCCTTTCTCTGGAGTGCCTGAAAATGGACATAAACATTTCTCCAACTTCTTCTGCTCAGGAGACTCAATGGCACCTGCAAGTTTGAAATGGAAAGCTAACAAAGAAACCAAGGAGGTAGAGAACAATGCACAGTAACTGAGGGGGAGGTTTATATTGTTGATATCAAGGCTGCTGGGTCAGAACAACATCCATTAATATCATGTGTAGAAACAGGCTCAAGTAAGTGAGCTGATTTCTTCTGCTCTGAAGGAAGAACCTGTGCTGTCAGCTGCCACTTCAAAATGTCTGTCAGTATCATTCAAACATTGTATGGACAAATCATTAGGAAAATTTTATCTCACTTGTCCTGCAAATTGATAATCTGCACCTCGTTGTATCACAGAGTCATAGAATGACAGAATGGTTTGGGTTGGAAGAACCTTTGATGATCATCCAGTTCAACCCCCCTGCCATGGGCAGAGACACCTTCCACTAGCCCAGGTTGCTCTAAGTCCCAGCTTGGCCTTGAACACTTCCAGGGATGGGGCAGCCACAGCTTCTCTGGACAACAGAGAGTGTATGACACTGCTGTACCTCCTGTGATGCAACAGTTGTTCCCAAGAGAAAGAAGTGAAGGGTAATGAGCATTTCATCCATAAACATATCAAATAATTGCATTTTGTTCTGTAAAAAGTGCTGTGAAGAAAAAAAACATAATCTTTTTTGTTTGTCATATTATCCTTGAGAATCCAGAAAAGTGACAAAGCATTTCCTGAAGCAAAGAGGAGTCAAATCCTCATTTTTTGCTTATGGGCACTGGGAGGCTGAACAATGGCTTGAGGAAATAGGTTCAGGAACCTGCAATGCTGACTGCTATTAAGATGGCACGATCTGATTTTTTTAAGTAGAAAAATGACATTTTTTAAAAAAACACGGTATGATCCATGGAAGTGAAGTCCGGGCAGCCCAAGCACAAACCAAGCTGGTTAATTCTAGGCTGCTGTAACATGGCAGGAGTGTTCACAGAATCACAGAATGGTTTTGGTTGGAATGGTCCCTAAAGATTATCCAGTTCCAACCCCCTGCTGTGGGCAGGGACACCTTCCACCAGACCAGGTTGCTCAAAGCTTTGAGCTCAAAGCTCAGATTTGAGGATATGAAGTGTGGAAGCACAGTGGGACATAGCCTTGGGGAGACTTTCCGGCAATTTCTACATGCTTTTATTTAAATGTATTTTGAAAACAAGTGAGCACTTTGCAGAAGTGCAGGTTGGTGCACTCTGACTGGCATGCATGTTTTCCATAAGATAATAATCCATTCAAACTGAAACCCTGTGAGCTCTGGGCTTGGCCAGCTAAGTACAACTATCCACAGCACAGGTCTCTGCACTGTGCTGGGTCCTAAGGTCCCACTACAACTCAACAGGTGTTTTGTGTCCTAGAGCCACTAACTGAACATCTCATCCCAATGAAGCCACATCCATATTAGATGCCTAATCTATCTGGGTGTAGCACTGACCACTGCCATTGTAGCACCTTCCACTAACTAAAGGGGTCCATAAAAAGGTAGAGAGGGACTTCTTAAACTGGCATGGAGTGAGGAGAGACTGGAGCACCTCTGCTCTGGAGCCAGGCTGGGAGAAGTGGGGGTGTTCAGCCTGGAGTCTCCAGGGAAACCTTAGGGCCCCTTCCAGAGCCTAAAGGGGCTCCAGGAGAGCTGGAGAGGGACTTGGGACAAGGGGTGGAGGGACAGGACAGAGGGAATGGTCTTAAGCTGAAGGAGGGAAGGTTCAGATTAGGTAATAGGAAGAAATTCTTGTGTATGACAGTGGTGAGACCCCGGCACAGGTTGTTCAGAGAAGCTGTGGCTGCCTCATCCCTGGAAGTGTCCAAGGCCAGGTTGGACGGGGCTTGGAGCAACCTGGGATAGTGAGAGGTGTCCCTGCCCATGGTGGGAGGAGGTTGGAATGAGATGATCTTTAAGGTCCCTTTCAACCCAAACCACTCTATGACTATCCTATGATATTCCAGTTGCCTTCTAGCCACCAAAACGATGGCTGATTTCCTCCAGGTTACCCCTTTCCAACCAGTTTGATCTTTGAAGCCAACAAGTAACGATGCTCTGGGGTGGGTCAGTGTTGAGAACCAGCCCTCCCAGTGGTCAGGCAGGGAGGTGTAGTTGTTTCTCCACTTGCTTTCATGACCCTCTGCCATTGTTCCTGCTTAGCCGTGTGCAGCGGTCAGACTGTACCCCACACTCACCCCTGCCAAGGTCCCCCGGACAGCCAGCTCTGTTCCCACAGCCCTATAAATGCCACCTCCCTCCTCCTCTGCTCAAAGGTTCTGGCGTTGTGGCCCTCTCTCCACGCTGCAGCTGAGACCTTCCACCATGAAGCTCTTCTCCTGCCTCATGGCTCTTGTCCTTTTCCTCCTCCAGGCTGCTCCAGGTAAGGGGAAAGAGCCACGCTGGGTTTTGCCTGTGTAGGAGGTACAACTCGCTTGTGTGGTGGTGGAGAACATGCTCTTCAGCTCCTCTCATTAGAGCAGTTCCCTATTTCTCACTCTAGAAGCAGAAGTGAAAAATTAACATGTGGTGACCAGGTGTCAAATTAGAACCTCCCCACAGAAGCCACTGGTGGTTCCTTATGACTCTTCGAACTCTTTTTATGACACTCTTGAAATATGATACCATGGAAATCATCTGCCTCTTCTAACCCCAAGGTTAGAAATTGTCTCCCTTGCATAGGGTAGACAAATTGAGCTATACCAGTGAAGGTGACTTCAGCTCTCTGAATATTCTGGTTCCTCTTCCTCAGCCCTTCTGCTGCACTAAGGAATTTTATGATCATGTTCTTCATATTTCTTCTACCCATTCTTCATGCTCAATGAAACTGTTCATTTTGCATTAAGGCTTTCAGAGAAGGAAGGAGTGGGGCAAACTCCTTGTCCCTCTTAATTGGGCCAGATCTCCCTTTCAGAGGCTTTTTTAAGTCCTAGTTACACCTCAGGGCATGTGATCACCATGCAGTCCCCTGCATGACCAGCCTGCAGCATTGCAGTCCCAGCACTTGGAAGCATCCAAAGGCTGGGCTGTTCCTCCCCACTACAGCATAAATGCCCAGGATATGTTCAAAAGGTTGCCATCAACATCTGCTTTTCACTCTAGTTGTAAAAAAGCTTTCCTTGTTGTCCAAAACATCAGGAATGCCTAAGTTCGTGGGACATGTGCCCCAAGGCTCCCTTGTTCAGTGGGTCCCAATCTGTGTTTTTATGGAGCTTTGGGGCAATGCCCAGGATGCAGAACTGTGGGACTTTGCTTCCTGCTAGATGCCTGATCCTGGCACAGGAGTAGCAGCCTGGACCTGCTGTGGGAGAATGAATCCATGAATCCCTGGTGTGGGTACAGCTGGAGAAAACACTTTTTTCCCCCTTCTCCCCTTTTCTTGCCTTTCTCATCGCTCCATTGTCTTTTATTATTATGCCTCCTGTTTATGTATTTTAAAACTCACCTATAAGAGACCTTAAAAGAGTTCAGCTACTTCTAGTGAACTCATGTATAGTCGTTCCCATAGATTCAAGCCTCCTTTTTTTCCAGTCCTCCATCCCCTCTGTCCATCTCACCACTGGGAATCAGAAAGAGAGTAAGCAGAGAATTAAAGATCCTGGTGGCTAGTCCTGATGACTTAGTTTTTTTTCCCCACAGCCAGGTGTTCCTTGGAAAAGCTGCCATGAGTTTTGGGGGTATTTGTATCAGATCCCTAAATGGGGTTTCAGCAGGAGGAGGGCCCATGAGAAATGGAGTGATCCTGCAACACAGCTGGGAACCCCATTCTTCCTGTAGGTCTTGGCTTGCCCAAAGACACCCTGCGTTGTTTGGAATACCACGGCTACTGCTTCCATTTGAAATCCTGTCCAGAGCCATTTGTTGCGTTTGGAACTTGCTACCGGCGTCGGAAAACCTGCTGTGTGGGTATGTGTGGGACCCCTGCCCGGGCAGGAGAGGACTCCAAATCATAGAATCACAGAGTGGTTTGGGATGGAAGGGATCTTATGGTTCATCTCGTTCCAACCCCCTTTCACTAGATCAGGTTGCTCAGAGCCCCATCCAGCCTGGCCTTAAACTCTTCCAGGGATGGAGTCAAAGCCATCTCCAGCCACATACAAAGATGGACCTGTCTTTTCCTCCACTAACACCAGCGTGGAGCATTTCAGGCTGGCCAAATACCCTGTAGCCCAAAGCCCTATGCCCAACAGATGCCTGGGGAAATAAAATAAAATTTTGGCCCACACAGAATCCCTCTTGCTTGACAAACCTTATAAATCATCTGTTGGGGGGCTGCTGGCTGGACCCACCCTGCTGTTTTTAACTGGTGCCAGCTGACCTCTTCCCTCTAAATTTATCTAATCCTGCTCAGAGTTGCTTATTTTTGGTGCTCCTCAACAGTTAACATCTATCATTAATGAATAGGTACTTTAGAGACAACTGTGCTCATCCTAAGGTTCCTCTGACACAGCACCCTGGATCTGTGGCCAGTAGTAGATATTTCTACACAGTTACTCTGTGTGTGTAGAGTGACCACAACCATAAAATTGCACTTCCCTCTATATTCTCCAGGTTTTCAGGAATTTGCAGCTTGGGATTTTTATTTAGGAATCTTTGTGTTTAAAGGTCCTTACTAGATTTCCCCTCCCACCTTGGATTAGGAATTCCTTCTGTTTGTTTTAAAACCTCATCCCTCACAATTTTATTCAGTGCTATTGAAATGTAAACATTCTGCATTTTCTTCACACCCTTACAATATCCCTCCTTCAGTTAATTCTTTTCAAAGCTGGTGGGTCACAAATTCCTTCTCTTATAGAAGTGTTGATAAGCCCCAAAGTCCATCTTTGTGTCTTGGCTTTTGGAGACACAGTTACCACAACTTCCCAACAATTTTTTGATTCAGATGATGGTGTCATATTTTCCACTTTGACTTAAGTCCTCTGAATTGCAGACACAACATCCATCTCCCACATTTGTCGAGAGGAGGGGGGTCACTGTGTAGCCCCACATATCAGATGTCTGCAAGAACAAGTGGGACTCTGCCCTCGCAGGGGATGGAAGTGCTGCTCAGAATTGTGACAAAGACCTCGTGGAACTGCAGAAAACCACAGAAACACATGGCCAAGAAAACAAATGAGGGTTTTTTTTCTAGTGTTTTAATGATTTCTGGTGTTCTTAACATGTAAAGAGTGTCATTAACTAGAGGTGATATGTTTCTTTATATAACAAAGGCAATAAAAGTTAAATAAACAGGTATAACAATTGTGTATGTATGGAAAGAGGCAGAGTGTCTCTCCATTACACCCACACTCTGAAAACCACACAGCTTTGCTGTTGCATCCTTGGAAACCACATCTCCTAATCCTACTTAACAGCCTAATCTTATTTACCATGTTGATGTCGTGGTTGAATGCTCTACAGGATTCAGGGCAATTAATCAGAGAATCCATTTAGATTGGAAAAGACCCCCAAAATCATTGAGTTCAACCTTTGATAGATCTTCACCATCCACCTCCAGATGTTTCTTGAACACAGAACACTTCCAGGGAGCAGCTGAAGGAGCTGGGGATGTTTGTCCTGC
>JAWWMO010000121.1:112532106-112545976 GCA_035047845.1 Dendrocincla fuliginosa
TCTGGCTCTGCAAGTCCCTGATGGATCCAGGGCAGGGTCAGGCTCTGCTCCCAGGGAACAGGGACAGGAGGAGAGGAAATAGCCTGAAGCTGCGCCAAGGGAGATTCAGGTTGGACATCGGGAACAATTTCTTCCCTGAAAGGGTTGTCAGGCATTGGAAGGTGCTCTCCAGGGAGGTGGTGGAGTCCCCATTCCTGGAGATGTTCAAGGAATGACTGGATGTGGCACTCAGTGCTCTGGGCTGGGTGACAAGATGGGGATCAGTCACAGGCTGGAATCAATGGTCTTGGAGGTCTTTTCCAACCTAAATGTTTCTGTGATTCTGTGTGATTCTGTGATTCTGCTGGTCAAATGAACCTCTGCCAGCAAAACCTTGGCCCTTTTTTTTACATGAATAAATTTCTGCCCTGTTTGTGCACCCCAACAAGGGGACTAAGAAGCAATGCAGCCACTGGCACTGCCCCGTGCTGACCTCGGCTGTTCACATCCCAGCCAAAGCCCGGCACTGGGTCAGGCTGTGTAATAAAGTACATTTCTTTTTCTAGGCATAAATAAATGACTTCACCCTTCTGGCAAGGTGCTCCGGGCTCTTTTGGCAGCCCCACGTGGAAGGACAGCAGTGCTGGAGCAGAACAGCCCCCTCTCCCCAGGGACGGAACGCTGGATGCTCCAAAACAAACACTGTTGGTGAGCAGCTGCCAGGCTGCTCCTCAGCATGACAGCAAAGCCACCTGAAGCCAAAATCTCGTGGCTCTCAGTTTGGAGATGACTCGGGCAGTGGGGAATTTGGGGAATGTGCAGGGGAATGGCTTTGCACCCCAGATGAGGGAGGGTTAATGAGCCCCTTTCCCATCCCCACCCTTCTCCCCAGTGCCGCCACAGGCAGGACCCTTTTCCAAGCCCCTCAAGTGCTCAGTCCTTTCTCCAGGACCATCTCCCTGTGCCTGGGATGGACACAAAAGCTGTCAGGAGGTTTTATTGTCCAGATATTCGTGGTGTTATCAGCGACTCCCACACACTGGAAATGAGATATGTGTGACAACATTTTTTCCATCAGCGAGCTTATCGTTGCTGAGAAGAGGGGAAGGGGCTGTGGAGGGTGATGGGGAGGATGAGGGAAGGAGGGGAGGTGCATGGGCATAAATGCCCACCCACCCCATCCTCCACCCACTCCACAACCCCCAAATCTATGAAAGAAGAGGAAAAATGGGGTTTGGGATGAATGTGTTGTCAAATCAGTTGTATGAAACCTAAAGCCTCCTGGCCCAATAGAGCCAGTCCTGACTCCTTTGGGTAAGATCCTAAAACACTCTTCCTGAAAACACATCTCCCAATTCATATGGATGTATGTACAAATGGAAGAGATCTTCTGCAAGGATGTTGGCTGGGCTAGAAAGACCCCAAGGGGTATGACCCCCCCTTGGTGTCAGACAGATCCTTCCCAGGGCTGGGGGAAGCTCCAGCCTGCAGGAATGATATTAAAGTAGCAAAAATCTCATCTGTATCAGATCAAGACAGAGCAACTGGGACCCCATCACTGTGAATGGAGTTGGGAGCTGTGTGCTGCATCTCGCTGCGGTTTTGCAGTGGTCACTCCAAAAACTCCAAATGGCCTGGGAAGGAGGAGTCCTGGCCCACAAGCCTGTTTTGTAGAGTAGAACCTGAAACCTGGCTTTCTCTGTCTTCATCTGGAGAAGATGGGGGAAGCAGAAATAAAAGGGATGGTTCTTCAAGCCTGGAAGTCCATCGCCAGATGCCATGGTCCTGGAGCACCAAGAAACAGCAAAGTTTGTGCTACAGGAGTGGTGGGGACAAAACCAGACATGCAGCTGGATGATGGGAAGGATTTAGGGACCTACAAGACTTGGTGAGTCTTCAGACAGAGGTCTGGAGCTGGCAGCACTTGCAGGGGCAACACCTCATGCCAGTGAGGTCTGCAGGACAAGGAGCTGAGGATGGAGGTGTGATTTCATAGAATCATAGAATGGTTTGGGTTGGAAGAGACCTTAAAGACCATCTAGTTCCAACTCCCCTGATATGGGCATGAAACTTTCCACTAGACCAAGTTGCTCAAAGCCTGGTCCAGTCTTGCCCTGAAAAATTCCAGGGATGGGGAGTCCATCTGGGCAACCTTTTCCAGTGCCTCATCACCCTCAGAGTAAAGGATTTCTTCCTAATTTCAATGGGTCTGTACATTTGCTCTGGAAATCACTAAGTTTATTCTGATTTCATGCATATACCAAGTTTGCCATTAGTTCCTTTTCTCCCAAGCTCTGGGTTTCTGCTTGGCCCACAGCAGCCTTTGGAAACAGCCACCTCAATTAAAACACAGTTCCTGGGATGGAAAAGAATAGAGATTAAATGACCTCTCCCTCCATGCTGCTGCTTGCAAGGAAAGCCCAAGACAACACTGTCCTGGTTTTGCTTCAAGGCAGGAAGTTGGGCAGTGCTGTCTAGGGACTGTGGGGAGGTGATTGCTCAAAGGAGACATCTCTGAAAGCAAAGGTGAAGCTGAGATCCCCCGTGTGGGCATGGGAACACGTTTATCTCCCCAAGGAGGACAGTTATTGATTTGCCTGATGGACTCTTTGCATCATGGACAGTTAAGGATTTGCATTATGGACTCTCCACACTGATGTTTCCAAGGGAAGGGCTGGATGACAACACGATCCTTCAATGTATGATCCACAGTTTCAGGGGCAGCCCTATCTGAGCACCAGACATCTCCTGACACAGAGCACATGGAGAGAAAACACACGGGATCACAAGGCAGGGGAAAAATGTGAATGTTTTGTCTGCTCAGTGCTGTGATTAGTGCTGGTAGCTGGGCTGGGGAGGTGGTGGCTGTGCTCCTGTGATTAATGGGAGGTTTCACCATCAGCATCGTCCCTCCCAGGCTGCCTGTTCCTCTGGGAGCTGCTATCTGCTGGGAGATGATGCTCTTTATCTGCTGGGAGATGATGTTCCTCAAGCACAGTTCGTTAGCAGAGTCTCCTGGGGGGTGACAGACTGTGGTGGGTTAAGCACAGGCTGGAAAAGGGTCTCTTGGATTTTGTGAGCTGACACAGTGGGGGTGGAACTGAGGTCCTGCTGAGTGTAGCCAGAAGCAATTTTGGCTCAAGCTAATCCAGTTATCAGCCCCCCACAACAGCCCTGTCACTCACCAGAGTCATGTGATGAATGCCTTCCGAGATGGGGAGAATCATCTCACCAGCCACTGCCAGCCCCCAAACCACCAGCCAGATCATCCTGAGATAAAAATGGGTCTCAAAATATCTGCAGAGACCTTCTGTGACTTGGGCATGGGACAGAGATGAGTGGGTTTCTCACAAATGAGTCTGCAGCAGTAACTCTTTGTGAGGGCAGTGGTCAGCCTTAGACCAAGAAATGAGGTTTGTGGAGGGAGGTGGTTCTATAAGGTCAAGAAATATGGGGACAAACTTTTTAGCAGGGTCTTTTGTGACAGGACAAGGGGTGATGCTTTTAAATTAAAGGAGGATCCATTTAGATTAGGCATGACAAGAAGTTTTTGCAATGAGGGTGGGCAGAGGCACAGGTTGCCCAGAGAAGCTGTGGTTGCCCCATCCCTGGAAGTGTTCAAGGCCAGGTTGGATGGGGCTTGGAATAACCTGGGAGAGTGGAACGTGTCCCTGCCCTTGGCAGGCGGTTGAACCAAGATGATCTTTAAGGTGCCTTCCCCCCCAAACCATTCCATGATTCTATGAAATACCCTCTGGTAGTGTGGGCAAGGAGAAGGTGCATGGAATTTTTGGGGAAATCCTCTGTTATTTGCATATAAGCACAATCCATCCATGTCAATGTTGTGCTGCTCCTGAGAACAGAAGACTTTTTGCCAGATTGCTCTTTCACCATCCAGGCAACTGCAGGGGTGAAGGCTTTTCTTTAGACCCCCAAAAGGGGTCTAAAGATGTGATCCCCAACCATGTCCTGGCCAAGTTCCCTCTGCACTCGTGATTGTGACTCTCAGGCTGGGATTTCAGTTTCCAGCACAGAACTAAACAAGCTCTCAGCGTAGTTTGGCCATAAGTACATTCTCCACAGGCTCTTCTGCAGTGAAGGCGTCTCAGACCTGAAATGATTCATGGTCTCAGACCATGTTAGGTGTCCCTTCACTGATCCCATCTGTGTTTTGGGGAGGGTGACATCACAGGTTACGATAATCATGATGGAAGATGGTAAGGACCTGGACAAGGGATTTATCCATACAGGTGTAGAAGAAAGGCAGTGTCTTGAAGAAAGGACAACATTTCCATTGGCCACAAGTGCAACCTGCTCCAAGGTGAGACCTTGGAAGTGATCATATGCCCAAGTGAGCAGAAAGTGAGCAGAAAGTGGTGATGTCTGCAGGAATCAGTCAGGAAACAGAGTTGTTATTTTCTGCCATGTTCAGATTAAACCCCAGGACACCAGCACAGGGGACCTGAGGCAGGACAGACATGGGACGTGGACACAAGCCCCTCTCCCTGACATGTTTCACCCCAGCAGGATGGCAAGAGGCTGGTTCACATCAAATCACAGAAACAGAGAATCAGAAAATGGTTTGGGTTGGGAGGGACTTTAAAGACCATCTTATTCCAACCCCCTGCCATGGGCAGGGACACCTACTAGACCAGGTTGCTCAAAGCCCCATCCAGCCTGGCCTTGAACCCCTCCAGGACTCTCCTGCCCCCAGGATTGTCCCTCTTTAGGGACAGGTTGCACAAGGCAGTGACTTCTCACCACAGTGGAAAAGGGAGCCACTAACAGATTAATTAGCAGGCTACACAACAGGCTATTTAACATTTTCCCACAGCGCTGTACTTGCAGCTTCCCAGCTAAGTATGACCCCTGTGGGTGTGTGACATCCCCTGCACACAGGCCTGCTGGAGCATCCCCAGCTCCCACCTTGCTGTGAGGCTGAGACTTGTTTCCCAACACGATGAGAAGGATATTTCCAAGCTGCTTTTGTTTCAGCAGCTTCCTCCCGCGGCTCGGCGTCTGCTGCGGGAGAAGCCGTGATCTCCATTTCCCTCCTACCCTCCATTATTCCTCAATATTCCTCTTCCAGGTTCTTTTCCTTATCTGCCACCACCTTCCTGTTTTTCTTCCTGGTCCAGCACCCTCCAGCCTCCCTGGCTCCTGGACCATCAGCTCCTGTCGAAGTGCTTCCTCCTCCTCTGGCCAATGTCCTCCCAGTGATAGCCCCAAGCATCCCGGGGGACCACGGGCATCCCGCGGGGTCCCGTTAGGAGAGGGTGACAGTGCTGACCCCACGCCAAAGGAAACAGCACCGGGAGGAAACAACAGCATCGGGCTCCCAGAATATCTCCCCCAAGGGTTACCCCAGGGATGCAGAGATAAGCAGAAAAAGCCTCTTGGAGGGGGAAGGAGGAGGAGGTCAGGGCTGCTTGGCTGAGATGTTTGCGTGTCTTCTGGCACAGACACCAGTCTGGGCTTTCCCAACAGGCGCCAGTGTCCTTTTAGGGGGCAATTGTTTGGTCAGCCTCTGCTCACCTTGGAACGTGCAGCTCAGCACTGTGGTGAGGGGGATGCCCAAGGCCACGGGGAGACAGTGGTAGGAGAGCCAAGCCTTGACACAGCAGTTCCCAGGAGGTCACCTCTTTTTTTGGTGCTTGTTGCCTCGGGTGGGTGCCAATTCAGGGTGAGGACCTCACTGTGCATGGTGCTGGAAAGACTCAGGGCTATCCCTTGCTGCTCAGGTGGGATCTACAGGCACTTGGTGGACACACATGCCCCTGGTGACACAGCCCATCCCAAGGGACAGCTGCCTGCTGTGGGAGGACCACCAGAGATGATGTCCACCATACACCTTCGTGGACCAGTCTCAGGAGCCTATGGCTCTTGCAAACACCAGCACATAGTGTTTGTCAGCTGCAAATCCTTGGAGAGGCTGCAGATGCTTGAAAAATGCAGGGAGCCCCCTCTGGGAAGACCCCATGGTGTTTGTCAGCCCTAAGACTCCGAGGTCCATCCCCCAGAGTGTGACCAGGTGGAGGCTGCAGCCAGAAGTCACCACCACCTCTTTCCCCATCTCAGAGACTCTCCATGCCAGGAACTTCCTGCAGCCAAGTGATGCCTTGGGATGGGGAAAAAAGCCTTGGAAGAAAAGGAAAAGGCCCTGGAAGAAGAAAATTGAGCAATAATGGGGAGTAGGAGGGAAGTAAAGATCAAGATTGCTCCTACAGCACAGGCATAGCTTGGGGAAGCAATATTCTATTCTATTCTATTCTATTCTATTCTATTCTATTCTATTCTATTCTATTCTATTCTATTCTATTCTACTACGCTAAATTCCATTAAATTCCATCCCATTCATATCATTCATGATTCTGTGACTCTGCACCAGGGCTGTGTGTTGGGACACCTGCCACTCTTCCTCCTGGTGAAAGAAGCCTCCTCATAAGTAAAGATGACCCATTTCAATCTGGCTGACTTGTTACCTCATCAGCTGGGGAAAAAAAATCCCAGCTGCCAACTTCCCCTCCAAAACTCAGTACTTCTCCAAAGTCCCAAAACAGCATAACTTTACACTTAGGTCTCGGTTTAAACACGTGCACATGACTCTGTTGCAATGAGCATGAAGCACACTCGCTGTCTCAGAGCCAGCTCCATCTGTTCCCCCCGAGCCAATCCTGCTGCCTTCCCCCTGCTATATTTATCAGAATGATTTAGCTGGTTGGAAAGCGCTTGGGGAGGCAGCAGGGGTGGAGTGACCTTGGAAATCAGCCATGGGAGAAAACCTGCAGCCGCCTCCAGCCCGATGTGGCTGTTGCAAGATGTTCTCACATCCCTCTCCGGGTAATTCCAGTGTAAAGCTGGGAGGCTGCTCATCTTTTGTTGAGTTCCTCATGCTCTGCAGATAATTTGTAAGTCTTTAGCACCCTTGTGCAGTTGGGCTCCTTCTTGCCTGCTTGCCTCCCAAACAATTCTCATGTCCAAGCATAGAATTCTGGGATGAGCTGGCACCACTTTTCTTCTGCCTAGGAGATGGTCCAAAGCAATGTTGTTCTCATCCTCTCCCTCTGAACCCACAGTGACAGTCAGCCTAAAATGGTAATTCTCACTGATAACAAGTGATATTGGTGCATTTAAGTACCTAAAAATGTTTTTGACACCTCCTATGCATTCCTGTGGCAGTGAGACCAGAGGAAAAAACCCACATGAAACCCCTCCCAAACCCCCACAGTGCGACAGGAGTGTGCAGCTGCCTCCTCCTCCTCACTTTTTTGCATCCCTTGGGAAGATCTGTTCCCAGCTGGAAGCCCTGCCCGTGCCAGCCAGGAGGCACCCACTGAAATCCCTGCAGCTGCAGATGTTGAGCAAGCTGGGCAAGGGATTCCTGCCTTTCACCACAGCACATGGGCTGATACTGGGCAGCCAGGCTGGCAGCTGTAGAGCATCATACCCTTGCACAGGAAGGTTTTATGGTGCTCACCTTCTTAGAGCACACACCCCTTGCATCTCAGGCTCTGATGTGTTGTTTTCTTTCTGTGCTGGGAGGCAGCAGGACTCTGCAGGTGCTTTAGTAGGCTGCCAATAGGCTCTTGAGATGCTCCCACCAGTTTCTGTGTGGGTCAGTATTGTCAAATCATAGAATGGACCTTAAAGGACTTCCCGTTCCAACTCCTGCCATGGGCAGGAACACCTTTCACTATCCCAGGTTGCTCCAAGACCCATCCAAGCCTGGCCTTGAAAACTTCCAGGGATGGGGGAGCCACAGCTCCTTTGGACAACCTGTGCCAGGGCCTCCCCACCCTCACAGCCAAGAATTTCTTCTCAATATCCCATCTAACCCTGTCCTCTGTCAGTGTGAAGCCATTCCCCCTTGTCCTGTCCCTCCAGACCCTTGTCCAAAGTCCCTCTCCAGCTCTCCTGGAGCCCCTTTGGGCACTGGAAGGGGCTCTCAGGTTTCCCTGGATCCTTCTCTTCTCCAGGTGAACACCCCCAGCTCTCCCAGCCTGTCTCCAGAGCAGAGGGGCTCCAGCCCTGCAGCATCTCCACGGCCTCTGGACTTGCTTGAGCAGGTCGATGTCCTTCCTGTGCTGGGTGTCCCCAGTGCTCCAGGTGTGGCCCAACTAAATGCTGTCCCCAGCCTGAGCATCTGACAAAGGTGTCATTGGGCTGGGACATGATTCAATCCCTGCAGACACAGATAAGGATGTTGCAGCTCCAGTATCTCACCACCTCCTGATTTTCCTCACCTCTGATATGGATCTGCCTTTGTTGCATATGGGAAGGGGCAGAAGTAGGAGGGGACCACCCAAGATGCTCTGTGTGGACAGAGGACAAGGGTCATATCTGGAGAGGGTCAGGGCTGAAGGTGAATGTACCCATCTCTCCCCAGTCCCTTGGAGGGGAGAGATCTTCCCCCTTAAGACCTTAAACTAAGATGGGATGAGACAGCCCAGCTCCCTTGAGGGATTTGGGATGGCAATTCCCAAACAGACATGGGTTGAGGTGACAGAAATCATCCTCTGGGAATGAGACCTGTTCGAAGTGACTGGGCCAGGGGCAGAACTCACAGTTCCCTGGGAAGCTGCAGCAGGAGCTGCTTGCCCCTGCCGTTTTCTGCCTGGCCAAGGAAATATGCTCCACATATCCCTTTGTAAAGCCTTCCCGGACCACAAGATGGCATCAAAAAGCAGTGCAGCCTGAACCAGACAAGTTTTCCCTCTGGTCTGGCCTCATCCAGCAAACCCAGAGTTTCTGACGTTCATCCTGCTGGGATGGATAGCACAGCGTGTCCCTCCTTGCGGGGTTGTCCCGTCTGGCCCCGTTGGCTTCCTCATGTTGTACATTTTTTCCAAATAAATTAAAATGAAATTGAATATGCTTCCAGTTTCCCCACATCCCAAACAGGTCCAAGTACCTGTCTCACCCATCCCTTGCTGCTGACCCTCAGAAAACCCTCCCAGCACTTTGCCCTTCCTGCCCCAGCTCCACATGAATGACCCCGATTTCCAGTCCCACCAGTTCTCCTCCTATTTCCATTTCCCCCCTGAGGCTCATGTATAAACAAAGCAAAGAACTGGGAAAAACAGGGTTACCAAGAGAAAACAGGTCCTGAGAGCCTGGTGGCGTGGGATGGACCCTCACACGTCACCGAGCTCCTGGCACGATGCCTGATGAGATAACCTTTCACCAGAGCACCAAAAACACCCTTTTCTGAAGAATCCTGGGACGTTTCCCTTCCTGCCAGGAGCCAGCAGCCCTTCTGGCTTTGACAGGCAGGCAAAGTCATTGCAGCAGGGCTCTCCATGGGCCAAGACTGTGGTCTTCTCCATGTGGACTCGCCATGGGATGGAGCCTTCATGCCTCAGTTTCCCTTCTGCCAAGCAGACACTGAAAATGGCTCTGCAGAGAAACTGGACTCTTCCCGAACCCAGATTCTGCATATACAAGACACAGTCTCCATCCCCAAATTATCTTCCAAAGTCAAACCCAATGCAGAACAAATATTTTGGCCTAAGGAGATACCACCACCACCCTCAACATGTGGTTCATGCAGTGAGCAGGAGAGAGCAAGTGATGGAGATAAACTCAGTGAGACAAATAAGGGTCTGGGGTTCTCTTTGAACAGACAAGAGCAATCACAGCCCCATTCCTTGGCCAGACACTTTGGGAAAGCACCTTCCCAACCCTGTGCCATGAGGGAAAACTCAGATGAGTGCAGGAGGAAGCCCCACCAACCAAGAGATCAAGAGTTCACCTTGCTCAGGCTGTTTTCTGGGTCATGGCCAATCTCTGAGCCTGCAGAGAAAGGCAAAATTCTTAAATACTCCAGCTGTGCCCCTGTAAAGTCAGGACATCAGAGTTGCTCTGGATGGAAGGTACTGCCACGTTGTACCTGAAGAAGAGCAAAGGGCACAGAAGGAGAGGGTTTTGCTTTCCCTCTGTACAGCACGCACAGACAAATTTTCGTGTGTCAGTGTCCCTGCTCCTCTCTCACTTCCTCCAAGGTCAGCTGAAGGTTTCTTTTTGAAGCACAAGTGCTGTCCTCATCTTTACATGAAGCTGTCATTTGACCACAGAGGGGCACAGAGGGGAAGTCAGCTCCCACTTTGGGTCACAGGATGGATGGACACAGACTGGAGCCTTGAAAGCACAAGCTCAGCAAGTGATCAGGTGCCTGGGGAGAGCAGCTGAGTTCTGAGCACTTCCCACCACTCTGGAATTTCCTGCGGGTTGGGGCATGGTAGGAGCAAGATCAAAAATGAAAATGAGACCACAGAATCTGCCCCAAAGTGTCTGAATCTGCCTGACGTGTCTGAATATGAGGCAGAGTGTACCCAGGTAGGCAAAAAGACCTATGGCATCCTGGCTTCTGTCAACAACAGTGTGGCCAGTGGGACCAGGGCAGTGACTGACCCCCTGTGCTGGCACTGCTGGGACACATCCAGTGCTGGGGGCAGTTCTGGGCCCCTCAAAATTAGGGGCTGGAGTGTGTGCAGGGAAGGGAATGGAGCTGGGAAGGGGCTGGAGCAGCAGGAGGGGCTGAGGGAGCTGGGGGGGCTCAGCCTGGAGAAAAGGAGGCTCAGGGGGGACCTTCTGGCTCTGCAGCTCCCTGATGGATCCAGGTGGGGGTCAGGCTCTGCTCCCAGGGAACAAGGGACAGGGCAAGGGGAAATGGTCTCAAGTTGTGCCAGGGGAAGGTTTAAGTTGGTTTAAGTTACACTTTCTTCATGTAAAGAGCTGTCCAAATCTGGCACAGCTGCTCAGGACAGTGGTGGAGTCCCCACCCCTGGAGGTGTTTAAAAGCCATATAGATGTGGCATTTGGGGACATGGGTTAGTGGTGGCCCTGGCAGTGCTGGGGAATGGTTGGTCTTGGGGGCTTTTCCAACCTAAATGATTCTATAACAGCTTGTATGGGAAGCACATGGGGAAGGTGCCTTGGAGTTGAGGTGTTTACTGAGAGGAACATCTTGGACTATCTGAGTCCAGAGCAGCTGCCCCAACCAGCCTCACATTGATGGGGAGACAGTACTGGGGAGCTGACCCAGCCAGAAGAGCTGAGAAAGATGACCCCTTGCCAAGGGACAGAGAGATGGAAGAAGTTCCCACAGATAAAAAAATCTGTTGGAATCATGGAGGAAAAATCTGTTTGGGGCTGATAAACACAAAGTTCCACCTCTGGCTCCAGGAGTACCACAGTCAAAAAATAGCTGGGAGAGCAGGGGAGGGATGTCTGGGCACACTGAAGAGCCAAGTGGTGACATTCAGACTGTGAGGCTGCAAAAGTGTGTCTCAAGCCAGCTGTAGAATGAGTTTTGGTCTCAGCCTCTCTGACCTGCCAGATATGAATAAAAACATTTCCACCTTTGGGCACCAACTTGGGCACAGCAGATCATGTTTGCTTGAAGACTAAAGTGGGGAGACATCCCAGGAAGACACAATGGATGGAGCAAGCAAACCAAGGAGGGCTTGTCAACAGAAAATAGAGAAAACACTATTAATGTTTAATTCAGACGAGGATTTTTGTTTTATGATGGTGCTGGGGATCAATTCTGTCACCATGCAAAAGGAGATAAACTTTGCAGGAGCAAAGAATACCCCTGCCATTGTCTCCCCCCACCCAGCCAAGGGCCAACAGGTTCTACCCTCTCTGTCTTGCTGCTCACCCAGACCTGGACTCGATTTCTCCCAGCAAGGCTGGGAAGAAGCTTTTTGCTTATGTCATCTATTCCTGAGTCATCTCCCGGGGAAGTCACACGCTTCCTCGTGAGCCGGCTGGGCTGGCTTGCGTAACCGGAGTTCCCTGTTTGCACAGATTTGCGGGAAGCAGAGGGGAGGATGGTGCAGGATCCTCCAGACCTAGAAAGGAAAGGATCTACAGCCTCATGAGCAGCATCAGCAGCATAAAGACTAAACGGTTGCCCGGGGAGGGGTAGGACACCAATATTCTCCCCCCCGCGCCCCTCCCCAGTTTCCACTGCCTTGCTGCATGGATGGAAATCCAGGCTGGGTGTTGGATTTAGCTCTGTTGATGGCTTTCCTTATCTCCTATCCACATCAGGAGTAGCAGTCCCCACCAGCCAGGGCAGCCCGGCCACCCTCTTGCTCAATGCAGGCAGCAAAGCTCATTTTCTGCCTGGAAAGAAAAATCTGGTCAACAAACCCTCAGCTTCCACCAGACAAGCCTAAATCCAGCAGAATTAGCCAACAGCCAGTCCAAGGCAGTGGAAACTGGGGGGGCAGATGCTGAATTCCTGGAGAGCAAGGATTTGATGTCAGGATGTCCCAGCTCCCATGGAGAGGTGAGGATTACATCAGTGTCCAACCCTTCCAGTGAGGATTTAACAGGCAGGGTTATGGCTTTATAAAATCCTGTTTACCAGTTGCCCTGGGTGAGTATTTTACTTTGGCAGCCGGTGCAGACATGGAATAACCATTATTATCCCCATCAAGACTTCACAGATGTTGTGAGAGTTGCCACACTGTTCAAGTCAGCTGCAAAATCATGTCATAGAAATATCAGAATCATAGAAAGACTCGAGTTGGAAGAGACTTTAAAGCTCTTTTTGTCCCAACCCCCATGGGCAGGGACTCCTTCCACTAGACCAGGCTGCTCCTAGCCCTGTCCAGCTTGGCCTTGAACACTTCCAGGGATGATGCTCACAATGGGGCACAAAGCCAAGGGTAAAAGAACCTCAGGAGCAAATATTATAGTGCTGCTCTGTTGGTAAAATTATAGTGTTTAGAAGTTGCTGAAATGGGTGAATTAGGAAAAACCTGGGTTGATACTCCCTGAAGGATGTCTGGCAGCCCAGCTGGACAGGCTTTGGGTTCAGGGAGGAGCACACTTCTCTCCTACCCAAAGCCAAGTTCTTTGGTTATTAAATAAATCTGCATTTCATACCCTTGTTGAAAGCAATGATGATTTTAAATCCTGAAGATGAAAAAAACCCCAGTAACTGCCTTAATGAGGGGGGTTTTTGTTAGTTTGTTTGGTGGGAGATGAATATACATAGGTTTTTTTCCCTAAAACGTAGAGGTATTGGCCCTGCAGCAGCTTCATTAAGAGCTATTTGCTGCTCAGTGCTGAAGCAGACACACCATGATTTAATCAGCAGTGATTTAACAATGATAAGAGAAGTTTGCCCGAGGCCTCCTGACCCTTTTCCTTATCACTTTCCTGTAGTGGTGGGTTTTGCTCCAAAGGCTGAAGCTTTCCAAAGCCTCAGCAAACACCGTTCATTTCTCTGATATGCTAAAAAAAAATGCAAGAAAAAATAAAAAGGGGTGTTGTTTCATGCCTGGTTTGAACACACATGGGATTTACTGTTTCCTGGGAACATCTCCAGTGTTCCTACTTTCTGGCTGCATTCAGCATCGTATGTAAAACAAACTTACCATAGAATCCCAGAATAGTTTGGGTGGGAAGAGACCTTAAAGCTCATCTCATTCCACCCCCCTGCCATGGGCAGGGACACCTTCCACTAGCCCAGACTGCTCCAAGCCCTGTCCAGCCTGGTCTTGGACGCTTCCAGGGATGGGGCAGCCACACCTTCTCTCGGCAACCTGTGCCAGGGGCTCACCACTCTCACAGGGAAGGATTTCTTCCCGATATCCCATCTGACCCACCCTCTGGCAGTGGGAAGCCATTCCCCCTTGTCCTGTCCCTCCATCCCTTGTCCTGTCCCTCCATCCCTTGTCCCAAGTCCCTCTCCAGCTCTCCTGGAGCCCCTTTAGGCTCTGGAAGGGGCTCTCAGGTCTCATTGGATCCTTCCCTTCTCCAGGTGAACACCCCCAGCATTTCCAGTCTCTCTCCAAAGCAGAGGGGCTCCAGCCCTCAGACCACCTTACCTCAAAAAATATTAACTCATCTCAAAAACTGGCATGTTGACAGC
>JAWWMO010000121.1:112559971-112571679 GCA_035047845.1 Dendrocincla fuliginosa
GTGATTTGACAACACTAATATTGCAAAAGAGCTTTCTTTTTTAATTTTAAAGCAAGAAGTATATTACTGAGCTGAGGCTACAGGCTGAAACACGTGAAGCAGGCTCTCCCATGCACTGTAAAATAGCCCCTTACCTCTGCTTACTCAGACACCAGTGAGCCAGAGCTGTGCTGTATGTGGTTGGAACAACCGTGCCAATAAATGATTTCTCCAGTGTCTTGTCTCCTGGCCCCTGGTTGCTTCTGCTTGACTTCCAGCCACCTCAAATTGTCTGGTGTGGAAGCAGGTGAGACCATTCTGTCTTCATAGAATGGTTTGGGTTGGAAGGGACCTTTAAGCTCCTTCAGTTCCAGCCTGACCTTGGACACTCCAGGGATCCAGGGGCAGCCACAGCTTCTCTGGGCACCCTGTGTCAGGGCCTCCCCACCCTCACAGCCAAGAATTCCTTCCCAATATCCCATCTAACCTTGCCCTCTGGCAGTGGGAAGCCATTCTTCCTTCTCTCTCCAGGCCCTTGTCCAAAGTCCCTCTCCAGCATTCTTGGACCTCCTTTAGGCACTGCAAGGGGCTCTCAGGTCTCCCTGGATCAGGGGGCAGCCAGGCCTGTCCCCAGCATCCCTTGATGAGGACAATGGACCCGAGGCATGGGAGCTGTGCCACCACTCCTGCTGCCCGCTGGGCAAGTTTCTTTCAGAGTTAATTTAGTGCTCCTCAGCTGTCACCCTGTTTTAAATTCTTCCTTCGTGTCTGGCACACAGGGCTGTACTGTGATACCCTGAGTTGGCACCAAGGAAGCACTGGAATTGCCTCTGAGCTGAGGGCTTGTAACCTGTGTGGGGAATGACTGGTGTAAAAGGAACAAGAGCCAGAAAAAAACAATCCAACACTTTTCCCAAAGAAAACTTTAATTCCAACGAGACAGGAAGCTGCACAAAGAGAGCCACAAGTTTCTTTAGAACAGCTTAAAACTATCTACATTTGTACATGTGGAGTTGGGGTTCTCCTTTTGAATAGCCTGCCCACAGGGGCTGGGCCTTGCAAAGGCCACCAAACTGTCCCTGGGAGCTCTGTCCTGTACCAGGACATGGGCTCTCCTTCCCTTCACAACAGCAAAGCAGCATTTGAGGGGTGGGTAAGGACCTTGAAAACAACTATCCACCCTAGGAAAACAAGACTTGCCTTTAAAGTGGTGTTTCCTCTTAAAAGTCCAGCCTGATGTGTTTCAAACCAGCCTCTTCCAGTTCCCACATCAGTGTAATCGAAAGCACCATCCCAAAGCTGGAGCCAAATAGACCAGGGAAACCTGCCCAGGTCACCCCCTTCAGTGGCTCCAGCGTTCCCACCCCATGGCAGGGATCGCTGCCACCCTTCAGAGTGTCAGTGCCCACTCCCCAAAAAGCAACCCATGAGGTACAGCAGGGTGCAAACCCTCACTCTCCTGCCTTCCTCTGCCACGACCACCCATCCCCTTGGGCTGGGGAAGTGCAGAGCCCAGACCCAACAGTGGTGCTGGGCTTGGGGTGATGAGCTGAGTGCCATGCTGGCATCTCCCTCCTCATTTTAATCACCTCCCCACTGACAAAACAAGGGCTTTGCCAGTGCAGGGATCATCTGTCACAGGGCTGGGAGGTGCACAGCTGCCTTTCAGCTGGGGCAATGTTAAAATGGACAGAGCATTCCACCTCCTATTTATTTAACATTAAAAAGGTTTGTTTCAGCTTCCTTCAGCACACCAGAAATGGGACTTTTGCCTGTTTCCAAGCTGCAGGATTGTCAACCAGCCTGGGCTGAGGGCCAGAAGATGGCCAGAGCTTTTTCCCTGGATCAGAAAGCATGTTCCTCTCCCAGCCGAAGCAACATCCTTCCACCATGGAGCAGGTTCCAGAGACATTGGGGAAGAGGCTGCCTAAGAAAGGGAGGCAAAACCCTCAGGGTTTTGCTCAGCTCTGAGTTGAAAAAGATGCCTCAAATCTCAAGGAGGAAAAGAAGCAACTGGAGCTTCTCTTTCAAACCAAAAAAAAAGAAAAAAAATCTCAGGTAAACACATCCAACAGGAAAGAAGGGGGGAAAATACTCAACCCTAAACAGTAAAGACTCCGATCAGCATTTGTAACCATCCAAGCAGCTGGCAAGGGCAGTGAGGATGGAGTCCAGCAATGCCACACTGTCACCCTGGGGCTGCAGCTCACCAGGGGGTCCCATCCTTCCCCATTCCTGGTGCCCAGGGCCTGGCCATCCCCATGGTGGGCGACGAGGAGCCTCCTGCCTGCGCTGCCCACCTGCCAACCATCTCTCCCCCCTGCCCAGCCGCTGCCCATCAGTTCTCTCCTGCCTGGAGGTACTCCTCGGAGGCCTTGGAGAGGGTGCTGAGGTACTGCCAGCTCAGGGCTGCCAGGAGCATGGCACAGGACAGGTAGATGGGGGAGTAGTGGTGCCGGGATGCCATGGAGCTGCCGGGCAGGCTCATGGCACGGATGGAGGAGATGACCTGCTGTGTCTTGTTGGAGGACGGGTCCGTGCTTGGGATCTTCTGGTAGATCTAAGGAAGGAGGAAGGAGGAGTTATGGTTTCCATGCAACTTTGAGGGGAGAAATGGGAACACTGGGTGGAAGAGGAAGGTTTAAGGGCCACTGTGTCCTTGAGAGCAACCTCGGTGGTGGACTGCCATGGAGCAAGGGATGCCTGGATGGGTCCAGGCCAGTCTCCCTTGGGAAGTGCACTAGGCCAAGCTGCCTCTTGAGGGCACCCCATGATGGCACACGGACCGCATGGATCCCTCAACCACCAGTAGTGTTACTGGGACCAGTGGTTCTCACCCTGCTATCCTCACTCACTGCCACCGTGCTGCAGCCCACCTCAAACCAGAGGGGACACCCCAGTGTGGGACTGCCTGGAAACAGCCACACCCATCAGGCCATTCCATGGTGTTTGGGGTTTTCTCTTCAAATCCTGTGGCATTTGGGGTACTTTTCTGCATGAATCTTAGCAAGGTGGGCACAAGCAGAGACCTTTTACTTGGGTGTCACTGTCCCTTGCCATGGGATTGGCCAGCCCACAAGGGGAGCTCTAATAACCCCTGGTTTGGGGTCTCCCTGGTGCAGAAATTATGTCTTTTTATTTAACAGCCCTCAGTGGTTTTGGTTTTTGGGGAGTGGAGTGGTTTCTTCCCATGATCCTCCACTTTTAACCTCTGCAGTTAGGAATAAGAAGGTCCCCAGTAAGACCCCTTTTCTCCAGTCTCATCTTCCTCAGATCCCTCAGCTGCTCCTTGTGCTCCAGACCCACCACCAGCTCAGTTCCCTTTCCTGGACATACTCCAGCCCCTCAGTGCCTTTCTTGTCATGAGGGTCCCAAGATTGACCCCAGGATTCAAGGTGTGGCCTCACCAATACCCACCACAGGGGGTTGGTCACTACCCTGGTGCTGCCACACTATGGCTGCCAAAGTCCAGGATGCCACTGGCCTCAGTCTCTACTTCTCAACACAGGCCCAGACTAAGGGTATGTTCAAGGCAACACATCCAGCACTCAGTTTGGTCCAGGCCAAAACCACATTCCCTGCCACCACTGAACTAAGGGATGCAAGGAAAGGATTAACAGACACCACACATGTTTCCAATTCCACACCAAGAATGGGCACACAAACAGCCAGAAATCTCTCAAAGCCAACTGCTGAACCTACCTCTTCCACATACTGGTACATGATGGCTTTGACAGCTTGTATGTTTGTGGCATCCATCATGAGAGTGACGGCCTGTCCCTTGCGGATCTTCACCACACCCCTGAACACCTGCTTGTTGTTGTAGCAGGCAGCCAGCGTGGCAATGGCCATCACCTAAGGAGACACAAGAAGAGCCTTTATGCACTGTGAGGAACTTGCCAAGGGGTCACATGGGCTGTAGTGACATCAATGGTAAGACTCTGGAGTGGAGCCACAATCTCCCCAACAGTAAACAGTAGGTAGCAGGAAAGGAGGAAGAGATGGGAGTAAAACAGGCTAAAACCAACATGATCCATAACTTCCTTCACCTCCAGCTTCTCATCAGCTGGGCTGCAGATGGTGAAGAAGCACTTGAAAAGAAAGCTCACCTGGGGGATAGCACAGAAGTTGAAGACACTTTGGTTTTTCAGGCGGGATAAGTACGTGAGGACGTCAGGGACGTGGTGGAGGGCGTTGGTGATGAGCTCGTTCAGACACTGCACAGCCATCTCGATGTTCTCTGGCTTGGCAAGGTCTGAGAGTTTCTGTGCATATCTGCTCCAAACCTAAACACCAAGATAAGGACTCAAAGTTGGAGGGGACACTCATGTTGTAAGAGGGACATCAGGAACAGCCTGAGGTGTGGGAGAGCAATAAAGAACCACCAGAGACCCACAAGAGCCTTGAAACACTACTAGGATAAAAAAAAGCAGGAAGAGCAGGCTGTGGAGACGTGATGGTGACCTTTGTGGATACAAAGGAATTGTAAGGAAGGATGAACTCATCCCCACATCTTCTGGAGGTAGGGGAAAGAAAAGATGAGTCACAGATCAGGCTGACACACAATGGTTTCAGTTGGAAGGGACCTTAAAGCCCATCTTGTTCCAACTCCCCTGCCATGGGCAGCGACACCTCCCACTAGACCAGGTTGCTCCAAGCTCCATCCAGCCTGGCCTTGAACACTTGAACATCAGAAAATGCTCTGCTACACAGGTGAGCCACATGGAAAAGGGAGAGAAAAATTCTTGGAGGGCCTCAAGACAAGCAGACAAGCATCTGCCAGGCACAGGCAGAGCTGATCCTGCCCTTGGGAGCAGACCAGGTACCCTCTTGGGATCTCACCCAGCCTTATCCTCCCTCATTCCTAGAGCCAGCCTAACAAAGAGGGAAATAAAGCTGCCCAACAAGTTCTTGGCAGTGTGGCGAGACATCACCTTGTCCTGTCATGTGTACCTAGAGAGCTGTAGACAGAGGTGGAACTTGTCACCCATTTTCATTAGAACCGTTACTATAGAGCTTTACAACCAACAGTAGTGATTTTATGAGGTTGCCCCTCACCTCTCTGGGCCAGAACTCCCTTCCTTCCATCTGGTCCTCCAGATAGTCACGGATGATGTTGGTTTTCTGTAGGAAGAGGCCCATGGAGTTTGCCAGCTCCGTGTCCTGCCCCACAATAGAATCTTCCAGCTCTGATGCAGAGAAGAGACGGGAAAGGCCGATGCCCACCAGCCCAGCAACGTAGTGACAATACTGTGAGGTGCCAGGTTGGGAAAGGGTGGAAAAAACAAGATAAAAGGAGCAGTTACAAAGAGCTGCCTGTTTGCCACAGGGTGTTTTACAAAAATGATACTCAGAAAGAACTGACAGCTCATTTTATGCAAGTTCTCATGGCCCTCCCTGAGTTGTCTTGGCTTTGCCATGAAAACAAACACCTTTTCCCAAATATCAAGGGATGTCCGAACAAGGTGTCACTCTGCCTCCAGCAGCCAAATAAACTGCCCATGGGGGAACAGCTGATGTGATGGGTCACCCAAAACACATGTTGGTGGGCAACACCAACAATCCACACCACCCTCCTGTCACCCACAGGACCAGGAGGCTCCCAGTGCCTTCCCCAGCCTGCACAGCCTCCCTCACCCAGCTGAACCCTCTTCCCACAGGCAGGAAGACAGAGATGCTCTGTCTCCTCTTTCCATGGACACAAGGTGGACTCTACCTGGAAGTACCACATAAAGATGTGTGGATGTGGCACCTGGGGACATGATTTAGTGGTGGCCTTGCTAGTGCTGGGTTAATTGTTGGACTCGATGATCTTAGAGGGCTTTTTCAACCTTAATGATTCCATGACTCTACTCATGTTCAGCCCACTCCTCTTTTCAGGCTGACTTACCTTATCCCACTCATGCTGAGAGTCCACTTTTTTCTCCAAGAACTCTGCCATTCCAACACCCATCTTGTGGCAAATATCTGAAATCACCTCCTGGTAGACCTTTGACAGGTTCCTGAACTCCATGGAGATCTGTAGCATGGGTTAAAAAATAAAAGACAGCGTCAGGAAAAAACAGCAGAGCTCAACATTTTTTAAGAAATCAGAAAAATACTGTCCATCAGGCTCCAATCCCGCCCTGGCTGGAGATCTGGGGCAACTCCCCCAACCAGAGCTGTTTCAAGGTCCTTGGAGCAGAGGCTCAGTCTGTTCTCAATCTAAATGGGACAGTCTCTGGCAGGAGATCAGACACAGCAACATCTTTGGGAAGGTTCTGTGACCTTGGACTGGTATCTGGGAGCTGCAGGACAAAACTGAATACACTTGGTGCACAGAGTTGTTTTCTCTTGGAATATAAGAGCACTCCATCACACCAGCCACAAAGGAAGAAATGGGGAGGTTTGTGGTGCTCTGTTCTCCTGAGCTCTCGGAAGTTCTGGCTTCACAAGGCACATTTTTCATAAAGAAGGCATCAAGCAACGAATGAAGTGTGAAGTCCTTCTTCTGCACGTGCAGTAACAGGGAATCACAGAATGGTTTGGGCTGGAAGGGACCTTAAAGGTAATCTAATTCAAACCCCCCTGCCATGAGCAGGAATACTTGCAATGTCTCAATCACTCTCAGACTGAAAGAAAAGTTTAGAAGTTCATCTTGCCCTTCCCAAAACTGTGCAGCATCGCATTTTACTGAGCTTATTCTCCACCTGTGGGTAATGCAGCCAGCCCAGTGTGTGTGCAATAAGGTGTGAATGATTACAGCCCTGACACCCCTGCAGATCCAGGTTTTCCTCCTGGCTCTATCTGTGGCTGCTGGCACATCCCTGCCCCATGTCTCAGTCTATCTGTAAAATAAATATTTCAGCTCTGCTTCTGTCTCAGTGTCTTCAGTTCCCTACACAGAGAAGCACAACCTGCAAATATACCTCTACCAAATATTATTAGAAGCTTTTTTTTACTATGAGGGTGGTGAGGCACTGGCAGAGGTTGCCCAGGGAAGCTGTGAATGCCCCCAAAAAAGTCAAGATCAGATTGGACAGGGCTTTGAGCAACGTGGTCTAGTGGAAGATGTCCCTGCCTGTGGCAGAGGGGTTGGAATGACATGAGCTTTAAGGTCTCTTCCAAGCCAACCATTTTAAAATTCTACAATTCTATGATTATTAAAAGTCATACCTGACCATGTGAATAGCACAATAGTGAATAGGCAAGAGTGAGCAACAAAGTGCCCTTCTCCAAACACCTTCTCAAAAGCTTTTCTAGAGCCCCAAGACACTGGCATATTAACCATACCTGTCACTATACAGCCAGAATCCATTAAAAAATCCATCTGCCCCTTCCCAGAGAGGGCACAGCCACTGTTGTTCCAAGGATGAGCATCAAAACCTACACCACACCTCAGTTTCCCAAACAATTTCCCCATTCCCACCACTAGGGAAAGCCTAAAAAGGGTGGAATAAATTTAAAACGGTAACAAGTTGAACGAAACAACTTCTTCAGAAAACTGAGATGCTCCTCCCTGTAACTACTTTACTTTTTCTTAAAGAGAGCTTAAAAAACACCCTCATAAACCAACCCAGATATTCTTGATCAACATAAGCAACAAATAAACTGCAGCATCCACCAAGGGCCAGCACCTACAGTGGAGGGTCAAGGCCCTACAGCTACATCTGCAACAGAAACTTAAATATCGAGCAAAAGACCTTCAGCTCCCCCATCAGTGGAGCCCCAGCATGCTTCTGATCCCAAGCAACCCCCAAAGCAGCCCCTGGGAAGCAACAGGGGCCAAAATCCACTTCTCAGGGACAGCCTGGGATGCAAACACACTGTTCAAGGCCAGGTAGGACCAGGCTTGGAGCAACCTGGTCTAGTGGAATGTGTCCCTTCCATGGCAGGGACATCCCTTCCACGAGACCAGGTTGCTCAGAGCCCCATCAGCCTGGCCTTATATCATATCTAAGATCTGCAGACAGACTGCTGGAGCTTTACAGCAGATCCTGCAGGATCACTGTGAACACTGGACCATCTATAAGCCAGGTGCCAGACAAGCTTTCCTTGTTTCCCAACCTGATAGGGGACACAGGACACTCAACCCTGGTAAGAAACCCAAATCTCTCTCCACAAAACAATGGTCATTCACTTTTGCAACAGAAGAGGCAAAAAGCCACTTTTTAGAGCTGGCACTTTTCCACAGACAGATCACCTCTGGCTCATAGAGTTAGGCATGACATGGAGGGACAACGAGGCACCCAAGAGTACCACAAGGCAGCTGAAGCCAGGAGGAGGATTCCTTACCGTTGGGAAGTCTTCCAGCACCTGCCGGTCCTTCTCCTTGCTCTCCATGTACTTCCACTCTGGCTGATAGAGATAGGAGTGGAACTCGTGCAGCATCGGGACCTTCACATCCAAGGGGATGCTCATGTCATCCTCTACAGTGTCCAGGGCACGGAGCACCAGGTAGAATATACAGACAGCATGTCTGGGAGGGCAGAAAAAACAGGAATCCCTTACTAGGATAAACAGCTGAGATAAACCTCAGCAGAGGCACTTCAAGCTCAGTATGACACATGTCATTGCTGACTTTAGAAGATAGCAGCATTTCCAACATGCCTGAGCATCAGGAAATCCAGCTTTTTCTTCATGAGGGGAAACATGGCATGGCTTTTGGCTTTCTAAGATGTGTAGCAGGGAAGGGTCAGGCCTGCAAGCAAGGCCAGGGCCCTCTAGGATCCAGAGGACAGAGCCTGAGGTCACCTTTTTGGAAAAAGCAAATGTAAAAACAGGGAAGGGGAAAAAATCAGCTGTACTTTTCCCATCACTTCCCCTTCTCTGCACATCCTGTTTGGGGTGAGTAAAGCGGTGCCTTACTGTGCAACAGGAACATCAGGACTGGCAGATAGAGCCAGATCATCCTGTATTTTATATCTTCATGCACAAGACATTCAACCCAATCCATGTTTCCCAGCTTCCCAGATGCTGGAGAGCTGCTTCCTCTCACAGTCCCATTGCCCCTGCCTTCCCCGTCCCTGTTTCCTTCCCCATTCCCTGCCCTCCCCATCCCTATCTCCACATTCCTGCAGCTGAAGCCAAGAAAGAAAAAAGAAGTTCCTGATGGCAAGAAACACTGTTTCCAGCTGTAGGATTTACATAAAATAATCCCTAGGACTCCATGATCACACTGATATGTCAAAGAGATGAAGCATTTATTAATTGCTTAACAAATGGAAACTAGCTTGGACTGCTTAAATGCTAATTACTTGGTGACAGTGTTGTACTCCTGGGATGACAATGTGCAAGTAGGGTGAAGCATCCAGGGAAATCTGACTTGCTCCTAGAGCCAGTACTGTTAAATTTGGCCTTTTTACTTGACTGAAGTGTATTTAACACCTCCATCAAACCAGACATCTGAGGGATCATGAGCAGCTCTCTCATTCCTGTTCCTTTGCACGACTGAATTTTCCATTTTAACTGGGTTGCAAAGGTTTCTCCAACAGGATGTAAGTGCCCAAGACTCCATCCCACTTCCAGCAGCAACTTTTGCCAGCAGCAACTAAGAAAGGCAGAGCAGCACCTGAAATGTCCCCCCTCACAGCACCTCTCACAGCGGCATCATGCCAGGGTAAGAGCCAGCAGTAAATCCAGAGCCCAGCATGTCTAAAACACTTCTTTAACCCCAGTTCTGCATCCAGAGCATAACTGCATCCCTGACTTTCATCATATACTGGATTTAGATCTGTGGCAATTTGGGCAAATCAGAGAAGAAATTCTTTACTGTGAGGGTGATGAGGGTCTGGCACTGTTTATCCAGAGAGATGCTGGATGCCCCATCCCTGGAAACATTCAAGGCCAAGCTGGATTGGGCACAATGGAAGAGCCCACTTCAAAGAGCAAGTCTGGACCATCCCAGAGCTCAAGCTCCAGCCCTAGGCACAGTTCCCTCCTTCCCAGGTAAAGAGGTCTCCTTTTTCCTTGCCACCACATTCACCCTCTGCCAGTCCAAAGCTGTGGAACTTTCAGGAGTGGATCCTAAAGGGTCCCAGGGACAGGCAGAACCGCAGGGCTGGAAGTGGGGGAAGGCAGGAACATCCCTCTCCTCCTCTCCAGCACCAGGAGAGGAGCTATGATGTTGGCTCACACTCCTCTCCACCAGCAGCATTAAAGATGTTGGCTCAGCTGCCAATGAAACTGCAGTTTTGAGCCTCCCACCTTCTAAGACAACGCCCTAACCACAGAGCAATGAGCTGGACAGGGCTCTGGACAGCAAAACATGCAGGTTATGGGGCCAAAAACAATAAGCAAGAAGGAACCAAACATCTCAGCTCAGCTCCCAATACCCTGCCTGGCTGGGGAAGCTCTGCTCCGAGCACTCATCCAGAAGTTCTCTGTTTTCAGCAGTTCCTCTGGGATGTATGTCTGCAATTCCAGGGGTTCAGTTGAACTCCCTGATAGGGTTAACATCAATGCAAGCACTTTTTTGATCCAGCAAAATTAATTCCTTTGGTAAGGTTGCTGCTCTACCTATTTTTATAACCTCCCTATTTCGTATTTCCTTCTTTTGTCCCTAAATTCTCCAGCAGAGCTACTGTACTTTGAAAATGAGTTTCCCCTGATCCGCTACAGAGCCAGCTGTAATTCAACCACCATCCCTGCACAGCGGTGGGTTGCAAAGATCCAGCAAGAGCATTTTTAGGATGCCAGGAAGAAGTTTGTGTGCCCTGAAGGGAGGAAGCCTTCCTGATCCCAGCAAGCTGCAAGGCAAGGATTAAAGAACTAAAAAGACAGACAAAGATAACTGCAGGAAGATCAAGGCAAGCACACAGCAGACTGACAGTGCTAACAGGTTTCATGGTGCTTTCTTAATTGGTCCTTTTTTCCTTAATTTCTACATTAGCTAATATACCAAGCATGGAAAAAAAAGTTTAATTCTTGGCCCCCCTTGTACTTTTCCAAGCAATTCCAGCCAAAACCGCTGAATTTCTTTGCCTTTCCTGTAAACCAGGCTGCAGGCACACTGGACACAGCTGTGGGGCAACTCCAAAATGGCAAACCAGGGCTCAGAATCCCAACAAGTCACACAGTGTTTGGGCACAACTGCTCAGCAGAGCTGCAACGTGTCTGGTTCAACTTATAGAACCCCCTAATTTGATGATTAACCCATCCTGGGATTAACTGGAGATTTACAGACTGAAATCAGTAATTACCATATGAATATAAGGAATTATATGGAGAATATTTACATGCACGAGGCCCCAGCCCAGCTGAGCTTTGCATTCTCTGTTCTTATTCCCATTTGAAGCGTTCCCGGCACAGGGCAGCAGAATTTACATGGCAAAAATGAGTGTGCAACAATGCAATGACTACAGAGATTTTGAGGCTGCTGCTTCCAAAAGCACCTCCCAGGCAGGGTCCAGACTCTCCGTCTGCCCCAGGTTTTTCCTCACCTCCTCCCTTTGTCCAGCCCGAAGGCCAGTGCCAGCCTTGGCACTGCTGGGACACATTCCCAGAGTGTCACACAGGGCACACGGCCAGGCCCTGTGTTTAACAGTCTGCTAGCTGGGAAGTTGCTCAGCCCAGGGACCCAGTCTGGGGGCGATGTGGAACTGCAAGCTCGGACATGAAAAACCCCACGTCCAACTGCAAGGGGTGGGGCTGAGCTGGGTGAGTCCAGCTAGCTTCCAATGGGAGAGGGAGCGTGTCCCAGCAGCTCTCCCAAAGATAACTAGGATAAGGGGGTACTGCATGGACCAACT
>JAWWMO010000121.1:112574425-112593206 GCA_035047845.1 Dendrocincla fuliginosa
CCTTCCCTTCTCCAGGTGACCCCCCCAGCTCTCCCAGCCTGGCTCCAGAGCAGAGGGGCTCCAGCCCTGCAGCATCTTCGGGGCCTCCTCTGGATTCCCTCCAGCAGCTCCACATCTTTCCTGTGCTGAGAATCCCACAGATCCCACCTTCCTACCTTATCTTTCAAGGCTCAGCTTTTGGGGTTCTTCCCTGTGGGTGGTTTTATTCCAGGAGCTGGACTCCAAAGGTCATTGTAAGTCCCTTCCAACGCGGGATGTTCTACGATTGTTTCGGAAGGACACTGAAAATTCCATGCCTCTTTCCCACGCCTTCACTGACACCTTGAAGGACACGATGAGATGGGACATAAACCACCTTCTTTGGCACCACAACCCTATTAATTAGTTTATTCAGCAATCCCGTAACCTGCGAGCACTCAAGGGAGTTGCAGTTCACAGGGGAGAGGCTGTGCAAGCCTTGCCTGGGAAGCAGCAGCCTACAATGGAATACCTCCAGCATTCCCAGTTGATTTGCAATCTGTCTTTAGGTCCAGTTCCCATTACAGAGAACCCAAGGAAAGCTGCTGGGACCATCCTCTACAGGCAGCACCAAACAGGTGGCTGTTAACCAATTCCACACAGCTGGAATTTCCCGGTACACCTCGGGTTTTAACCATGGAACTGCCAGAAAAGACACACTGAACTTAAGATGAACATCACTAGTCCTAATTCCAGCTTTTAAATTTTCACTCAAGTAAGCAATTTATTCATAAATTAAACCCAAACTCAGGGAGAGAGGACAGCAGAAGCTTCTGCTTCATGTGTAGAGACACAGCTCAACAAAGAAAGAACCATACAATCTCTATTTCCAAACCTTTTTGCTTTGAGGTTTCCTTGGAGATCCTGAGTTTTATGCCATCTCTGTCACACACAGAGTATTTTTAGTGTTTTTTCCTTTTACAGTGAGATCTGGATTTGGCAGTTTGCCACAAAGCTGAAACCTGTGAACACAGTGATGAGCCCCACCAAGCACTGCTGATGTAGGTTGTGTCTCCTTGGAAGGAGGGAGCTGTTCCTCGAAGACCTAACCCAGGGAACAGCCCCTCACATTTAACCACACCTAACACACAGGTATTCAGCTCCAAACAGAGGCTGGATTATTTAATTCCTAATTAATCAAGCTGTTTAGGCAGAGGGATACACTCTGTTCTGCTGACTCCACCAAGGTCAATGGACAAGGTCACTTCAGACCACAGCAAACACCTGCTCAACGCTCTACACTTTTCATCCACTGTGGTCTGAACAGGATGACCAAAATAGCTCAGAAGTGGTCAAACTCTTACTGTGGAAAAAAAAAAGACATTTGAGTCCTGTAACCTCCATCCAGTACTTAACTCTGCCAACTCATTGTCACTAAGGTCCAAACTCAGCAGCTGAAAGGAACTATGAAGACCTTCTCAAGGCAAATTAAGAGCGTGGTTCAGAGACCACCTGGCACCCACATGGAAAGGAGGAATGCAAAGCCAGGTCACTCTGTGACTGGGGAAGGATCCCCATCTCCTGGCAGCACCTCAGGCTGGCACTGAGGACACCACCACGTAAGTCTCTTAAAGCCACCCGAGGATCCAAAAGCTCCCTTCATCACTGGATGCCCGAGGGGACACTGCTCCCTCTGGTAGACGTGGAGGTGCAGCCCTTGGCCATGCAGCTTGCGGTGCAGCCAGTCAGAGCTGAACTGAACGGCACAGTCGAGCAGGCGCTCCCGATCCGAGAGAGCCAAGAGAGAGCCTCGTGTTAACGGGTGGATCTTGGCCAGGTACAAGATCTCGTTCTTAATGATGTTCCCTGGAAAGGGTCAGAAATAAGGGGACAGTGTTTCTAACTAAGATTTCACAGACCTCTGGCACCAATCTGTGACTTTTCCCTCAAGGATCATCACAGCTAGCACGCCATTCCCTGTATCAGATGCAGCATGCAAAGAGTAGACTTAGAACTGGGATTGGACTGGAAGGTGTTTTCTCTTCTACCCTTGAAGCAGACCTTGAAAATGACCACATACCCTCACAGCTGGATCAACCAGAAACCACAAGGTGAAGGAGTAAAACTCTCAGACATTTTAGCTCTGGATCTGCGGACATCCCACCCACCTTCCTCCACTTCTTGCTCTGTCACTATTCCCTGGAACTCACCCAGCCCTGAAAAATATCTCTGGTCTAAGAGGGTGTAGCAGACGGGATTGGGTGCACGGAGGGCATCCAGGGCCTGCCCACGGTGGAACTCCACGGACAGGATGTCAGAAGTGGGATCAGCCCTTGGACAGGAGCACCAGTGCATCCGGCAGTTGTAGAAAACAAGGAAGCCTCCACTCTCGAAGTGCAGAATCAGCCTGGGAGAAGCAAAGAAGTGGAAGTCTCTCATCAGAAACATCCCTGAACCATTTGTTCTGTTCTGCACCAGGCCACTCTCTCAAGGTAAGGTGGCATCTTTAATGATTTCAGCCAACTTGGTTGTGATCCCACACAACTTGAGAGAGTTGTTTATTTTGCTGCCCTGTGGTCCCTGGATGACCAAGGCTCCAGCAGTAGGATCCAAAAATCAGGGAAACCAATGCCAAAAGTAGCACAGAAAACTGTGTCTAAAAATAGTTGTATAGAAATGAAGTAAAGGTTCAAAAGACTGCAGGATGGGGCGCATGGAGTGTGTCCCTAACCAGTACAGTGATAGCAGCTGCCCTAGATGTTTGCTATTTATCCAAGGCTTTTTTTAAACACGTAATTGGGAGAAACTGGCATTTTCAGGGCATGATTCAGCCTGGCATCCTAGAAACTTCTCTTTTTAGGATAAAAACGTTGACTGAGCTGGTACTATGATCCTCAAGCTGGCAGGCAGCATGCATCCCACAATCCCACTGCAGATTCCCTGGTTGAACACACCCCACACTCACACCATCTCTCATGCCAACTTAACTTAGGAATTATCAAAGAAAATCAAGACTAAGATCATCCCCACACAAATTTAATTTTGGACAGAGGAGTGTCTCTCCAGAATGAGAGGCAGGGAGAGAGGGGGCTCCATGAAATACCTGGGTACAGGATCCTTCCAGTCCCCCCTTTTATTGGCTCTGTTTGCTCTGGAGAACTCATTTGCCCGGACACTGCCGAACAGACCGAAGTGGAAGCGCAACCAGTTGCCTGGACCCTCTGCTGCATCTGGGGCTTCAGATCCTGAGTGCTGGAGTTCCTGCAGCTCCCCATCCTGGGGATGTGTATGTGGAGCACAGACCTGTTCTTGCCCTCCCGGGACAGCAGGACATGCCACAGCAGCAGCCTCTTTTTGCAGCACTGTCCCTTCTGCAGTTGGTCCTAAGGGACCTTCAGCTGCCACAAAAGCAAGGTACAAGTTCTTCCCATGAACCTGAGAAAAGAAACCTGAGATACTCGGGATGTGCAAGTATTCATATAGGATCAGAGAATCACAGAATGGTTTGGGCTGGAAGGAACCTTGAAGATCATCTCATTGCAACCCTCCTGCCATGGGCAGGGGCACCTTCCACTAGCCCAGGTTGGTTAAATCCCTGTCCAACCTAACTTTGAACACTTCCAAGGATGAAACAAACCTCTGGCTGTTTTCATACAAGTGGCTATTGTCTACCACCTCTTTCAGATGGAGGGCACATCACCCCAGACTGAACATGGGATTCATCAGCATCTAAGGCATTCCCTGTGATCCTCACAGCATCCCTTGTCTTTATGAAGCACAAGGTGCTAGGATGCCACTCTAATGTAAATCTCTCCCTGAGGCTTCTGTAATGCCAAAAAGAACACACCAGGACAGACACTCAGGGTTTTGAAATCTGTCATCCTTATTTCTGATTCACCTCTCCACTTTGTGCTGGGTGCACTTCATGCTTCTTATTTTGCTCCCCACTTTTAATCAGAGGTGAGGCTGCACCAGCATTTGGCCAGTCAGGGCCAAAACATCATCTGAAGGATATCAGGGAAGTGAAACTTCCAGCAAGACCAACCCGGTGTGACTATATCATAGGGATGGTCAGAGCACAGACATATCAGCTTAGTAAGGAGAAACCCTGAGGGAAACACTCCCAGGTTCTGCACCTTCTATGACCCAGATGGAGGACAAGGGTGGTTTTGCTCAGACTTCTCATGGATAAGTAAGTTCATCCTTTAGCACAGCTCACCTGGGAGTCCTGGAGCCTCAGGGCATTCAGGTCATTCACATTGATCTTCCGGCTGCTTCCCCCCACCTTGGCCACCACTTGCCCCACAAAAGGGGAGGTCAGCAGCTGGAACTTCCTCACTGATGGGCCCTCTGGCATCTCCAGCAGCTGTTGAGCAATTAGCAGGTCAGTGTCACACTTCACCCTAGACTTGAAGGGAACTTGCCACTCAGAAATACACAAAACCAGTCAGAGGCTGAGCTCAGCACAGTCTCCTCACTCCCATCTCCTTCTTTAAGTTGCTTTCAGGACCCAGGAGCTGGAGGAGTTCCCATCCTTGGGGATATATGTAATTTAATCAAACACAACTCTGAACGACCTGCTCTAATGGCAGTTTTCACCCTATGAGCAGGAATTTGGGGGATCTCCAGAAGTCCCTTTTCTTGGTCTAATGGAAAGTGTCTCTGCCTGTGGCAGGGGCTTGGAACAAGATCATCTTTAAGGTCCCTTCCAACACAAACCATTTTATGATTTTATGATAATGACCCACAACCACACATCTTTTTCCTGATACAGCCACCATGGAAGGTGGAATTAGCACATCTCCACCCCTTCCTTTCCCTAGGGATTGCAATGGCATGAAACCAGTTAGGGAGCATTCCTACACTCTATGAGCAACATCTGGGAATGAAAAGAATATGGATGAGGGGGAGGTGAAACAGCACCATCCTACAGTATCCTGTGGCTCCCTCCAGAAAGTCATACCAGTACCTAAGGAGTTATATCTGGCATGAAATCCCAGTCATTGCAGTTCCTAGGACTTTTACCAGGATTGGATGTATAAGGAAGCAGGTTCCAGGACCAGGAGAGCTCAGTCAGGCTTTCATTCCACAGTGCCAGTTCTCCCAGAGACCATCACAGACCAGAGGCTCAACTTCAGGCTCCACAGCTCTCGGAACCTCAGGATCTGAGGTACCTGGCCCAGCTCTGAGACAGCTTGATGTGAAAATCAACAGCAATCCTGGGGTCCCTCACCAGAAGAGCCATTCCCACCTCCTTCCAATATCTCAGCTTCTCTGCTGCCTGGGCTGGCTCAGAGACAGCAGCCCATGTTTGCATCAGCTCAGAGTGACTAAAACCAAAGCCTTCAGTGCCACATGCTCCTGCCATAGTGAAGGGACAATTTCTGGCATGGCTGTGAGGAGCCACAAGGTGTGGGCATACCTTCAACAGGAGCAGACAAGGCAGCAGGGCTGTAAGAGTATTCTGTGCTGCAGCACAAACCAAATCCCTTTTGGAAAAGCTCACAAGGAAAACACATCAGGGAACATTAATGTCTTAGATCAAGGTAAAGATATAAACTGGTCACTCAAACTAGCTTTACCGGGTAAAAGATTGAGCTTTAGTCCTCTGTCTCCAAGGATATGGGATAGTTATTCACAGGCCTGCTCTAGTTTCATAAAAAAAAATAATTGTATATTGTGATAATCAAGAGGCAGATTAAGAGACAGCTAAAGAGATGCTTGTGCTGCCAAAGGTACCAGAAGAACTTTGGACCCCTGGAGCAGCATTTGGATGCTGGACCCAGCTCATCCAAAGGGTCTGCCCCACTTATCCAGGCACTGGCTTCATGTCAGGCAGCTGCTGATTCAGTCCTTAACAGGCTCATTGTGAGAGACTGGAAGTGCTGGGCATTCTGTAAGATGTTAATGCCCACACTCCCCCAGCTGTGGCCCCTCTGACAGCAGAGAAATGCTGCTCTTCAAAAGGAGAGACTTTTCTATTCCCCAGACTACCAGAAGAACCAGCATCTGCTGCCTCTGATCCCCTTCTCTCCACCTTCTTCCTCTAGACCTACTTCAGTCTCTTCCAAAACACTTCCCACTCTGAGGAGGAGGAGAAGGAGAACCACCCTCAGCCCTCTGCAGGGCATGACACCCACCTCCCCAGGAGCACGACCACCTGAGCTGGTACCTCTACAGGTCTGGGGCAGGGAGCCAGACCTCCAAGAGAAATCCTTCCCCCTGCATGGGCTCATTTCCAGTCCTCAGGCAGAAACCAAGCACCCACAGCAGAACAGAGCATGGACAAGGCTCATCCTCCCCAACCCAGCTCTGCCAGCTCACCTGCCCCCAGGGACTGCGAGAAGCCCCACTGTGACCTTACACCCCTGTACAAGGCTCCTGCAGGGATTCCAAAGCACAGCCCTGACCCTCCCCATGGCAATCACGGGGGTGCAGAGCTCCCCATCTTCTCACGCTCAGCCAAGCATCAATTTGCAGCTCTCAAAAACAACCGAGCCCCAGTTCCCACCCCACTGTCACCCAAGTCTCCCCGGGGCAGGGGTGGCACCCACTGCGCTCCCCACATTCCTGCATTCCAGCTTTTAAGTCCCTGCTCCCCCCAACCCTACCCTGTGCATCCCTTTGGGTAGGAGGTCGGGCAGCCTTTCTCCCCTATTTCACTGCCCCTCTCCTTCTGCTCCTCCGTGTTCCACAGCCCTTCCTCTGCCCCCAGTTCTTCCTCCAACCACCTCCCACAGCATCCTCATCCCCTCCCCTACCCACCCTCAATAGGACCACGAGCAGCCAAACACCTCCCACCCCCCCTGCTTTTACAGGGGAGCAGCACCCTCCTCCCAAATAGCAAAGGAGCTCCCCAGTTGGCTGGTGTGGGAGGAATGGGCGGATTTCAGGTGTGATCTCACTCAGCCCACCCCCTGTACTGGGTTCTAGGACCTGCTTGAACTGGGAGGGAAGCTGGGCGCTCCGGGAAGAAGGCTGGGTGCTTGTAGGAGGGCTGGGCTCAGCCAGCTCCACCCTCTGCAGGAGCACAGTTCTTGTGAAATGTGATTTTGGCTTGAGGGTGTTGCCTCTGAGTCCAGCTGAAACCATTTAGGCTTAACAACAGCTTGCTGGCTGAATGGAAAAATGTTAGTGAGAAGACAAAAACAATAAATTGAGCGGCTTTTGCCCTCTGCGCTGTGTTAGGGGAGTTACCAGCTGCATGGAAAACATACTGGGTGCTTTTCCTTGTTTGTATTAAAATCAGGATTATTTGGGTTGGAAGGGACGTGAAAGATCAAATCCTTCCATCCCTCTGCCATGGGCAGGGACACCTTGCACTAGACCAGGCTGCTCCAAGCCCTGTCCAACCTGGCTTTGAGTTGCTCCATTGCTGGGTCTGTCACTTGTGGAGTTTGTTATCCTGCACTGGCCATCCCAACTCCTGCAGAAAGGGCTCTGTGTGGCTTCAGGGCTTGGAGACAAAGCTCAGTCTCCTGCAATGACTCGTTAGTTGGGAGTTGCCAGGTTTGAGTAATTGATTTACTAAATACTTTCCCTCTCATTTTTTTATATGGGATATTTATATAGGACAAGGAGTAAAAGCTACAAATTGAAAGAGAGGAAATTTAAGTTAGATATCAGGAAGAAACTCTTTATTGTCAGCAGGGTGAGACACTGGCACAGGTTGCCCAGAGAAGCTGTGGCTTCCCCATATCCGGGAGTGTTCAAGGCCAGCTTGGATGGGGCTTGGAGCAACCTGGGATAGTGGAAGATGTCCCTGCCCATGGCAGGGGGTGGAACTGGATGGTCTTTAAGATTCCTTCCAACCCCTTAACATTCCATGTTTCTATGATTCTGTGATTTGGAAAAGTATTTCCACTGTGAGGGTGATCAGGCACTGGAACAGGAGCCCACAGAGGTGGTGGGATTTCCACCCTTGGGAACATTCAAAACCTGACTGAACAGGACTCTGAAAAACCTGATCTCATCCTTTTGGACTTACAATTGTTCTGTAATTCTAACCTTATGAGCTCCCTGGGGCAGGATCCACTGCACTATTTCTTCTCCAGGTGCACTTAGTATCTTTTCATTTACCCCCATCCCTCTCCAAGAAGCCCATGAGGGCAGACAGAGTGAAGCAGAAACCTGGTTTTATTATCATTGTTTTATTTCCATTAGTTCTAAAGGTGTAGAAGTTACGTGGATTGGTAGCCATACTACTTTGTAATAGATATTTTTTTACATCTTTAAATAATTACAGCTTGTTCAGTTGGTTGGTTTCCCTCTCCCCCTTACAAATAAGTGTCTGTTTCCATGAGACCTTCCCAGACGACCCGGGAAACTTCAAACTTTATACATGGGGAGAAAAAAAGGCAAAAGAAAACACCACCTCTGACATAGTCACAGCTTCAATGGTGCATTGAGTTGTTGATTGGTTTTAAAGCTCCCTTGCGATATTCCTGAGCTCCTCCTGGTTGCACCCTCTCCATCCAAGCCCATAAGATTGCAAGTGATCCAAGGATCTCTTCTGATCAATTTACAAAGAATAACTGAAGTGAATCGAGATATTGCACTTCCACGAAGAGCAAAGACATTTAAGTGACCTTTCTACCCCCCTGTCTCCCCATCTTGGTTTTCATCTGCTCATCTCACTTCGGTGGCCACTGAGCAGCCATTGCCAAGGTCTGGTTTGTCACAACCAAACCTTGTGCTGCAAAACCTTTTGGCATCAAAATTTTCATGATTAGTGATATATTTAAGGGAACAAATCCCCAAAATGCATTAATGTATGTGCTGAAGGGTTTCACAGGAGTGAGCTTTTCCCAGGGGATAGTTCCCAGTCCTGCATTTGTGTAGGACCTGGCCTGGTATGGTCCTCATGAGGTTCTCCATCAATAATAGCAATAATAATAGCAATAACTGCCTTGCCTTAGTGGATCTCTAATAACTGTATCTATTTCATTACCAAAGCAGGTTCTAAATGCCTCTCCCATCATGGGCAGGAAAGCAGAGCTCAGGTGGAACCCAGAGTTTTGTGAGTTGCCCCTCCTGCATGAAGGAGCACAGTGTCTTGAAAGTGGTGGCACTTTTATCCTCTTGTCCTTTGAGTATCCCTTCATCTGTCACTTCTGGAGTTTGTCCTCCTGCGTTGGCCATCCCAGCTCTTACCTACAGTGGTCTCTGTGTGACTCCAGGGCTTGGAGACAATGTCCAACCTCCCACAATGACTTGTTGCTTGAGAATCCCCAAGTCTGAGCAATTAATTTACCAATGATTATATTATAATCTAGCATTTATTTGGAAAAAATTTTCCACCATGAGTGTGGTCAAACACTGGAACAGGAACCCAGAGAGGTGGCAGGGTTTTCATCCTTGAAAATATTCAGAAGTTGCCTGACCAGGGCCCTGAGAAACCTGACCTAGTCCCTTCTGATTTAAATTACTCTGTAATTTGGTCATTACAATCTCTGAAGAAGAGGACCTGTCAATTATGGTGAATTTGTACAGCACCTAAAATGATGGTGCTGCATCTGAAGTCACTCTCTTGATACCAGCGTTGGCCAGAATACAGCAAATGCTTCTGGATCCAAAATAGCTTTGCAACACTTTTGGACGATTAAGAGAACCACAGAACCAGGTGTATCCAAACTCCTACTGCTTCTGTTGCAAAAAGGGGGAACAAAAGAGCTGAATTCTACCTCTGAAGAGTTGTCCTCTATCTCTAAAATTGTCCTCACATCCCCCCGGGCTTCACTTTTTGAAAACTGCCATCTTGTTCTGCTCTCAGGGTCTTGTAATTCTCCTCACTTTGTTTCAGGAATTATTTTTAAGGCTTTAAGAAAGGCTAAAATACAGTTAATAGATCTCTACAGTGGTCATTTAGGTAACCTGAGGGAGCATAAGGCAGACTAAGGTTCTGCAGGGATTTTCTCCTCTGGCATTGCAAGCAGAGTCCTTTGTGACATCTTGGAGTGTGTTTTAAGGAGAAAAATTCCACCATGGAGTTTGGCTTTAAGAGGAGGAGGAGGAGGAGCACAGCAATAAGGCAAGGTGGGCAGAACCACTGGCAGCATCCATATGGAAAGAGAAATGGGGGGTGTGGTTGCTCTGGACTTCAGCTCCTCTCCAGGACACCTGCTCCACTCCCTCTCAGGTTATCTAGGGTAGTTCTGGGTATCTCAAATGAGTGCACGAGCCAAGTGGCATTTTGTGGTGCAGGCTGTTCTGTTGTGGCCAGGAATTCACAGCCAGATCCCAGGAGAGCTCAACTGTCATTTACAAAGGAATTTAGTTCAAGGAGGAGGCTTTTAGGTGCCATTCTCCTTCTCTCTGCAGCCTGTCAGGCCTGAGCAGAATCCCAGAATTTCATTTCTTTTTATTCATGTTTCACAAATATCTTTTCCTCATCTGTAATTAGCACTAATGGGGCTAAACACTGCATTAGCTCAGCAAGATAGGTTGGGAACTCTGGTGCAAACACCATCCAGCCGTTCCCATGGCATCATTGCCATGGTGTTTTCCTCTAGGGAGTGCGGAGGTTCTGTCATCCCTCCAAATCCCTACAAATCTGAGTTACAGAGAGCATAGGGAATGTGGAAGGGTCCAGGTCTCTGCTGTGATTCCAGTCCTAGTCTTTACCATGACCAGTCCAGTTGAATCCTTCTCCTTAAAGAAGCTAAGGAGGAAAATGGTGAGTTCAGACAAAGACAACACAATGCCATTCTTTTCCATCAGACCTGTATGTGGCTTTCCTCTTCACCAAGCCAAGTGTTTTGGTGGAAACACTCCTTGTGGGAATGTTAAATAGCGGGAGACAGGATGCCACATTTAGGAGGGAGGCACAGTCCCTCTCAGAGATTTTCACTTGGTAGTTCCATGCTCGAGTTCTGGATGCAGGGAGGAAAAGAGAGGATCTGGGCAGGCAAGAAGGAGAACAGAGCTTGGGAGTGGACAGAAACAAGAGTGGAGAATCTTGTAGCTCGAGGTCTCCCAAAAATTCTCTCTCTAGACAGGCAAAGCTTTCTCTCCTTGGAAATATTGATGAAAACATCATGGCAAGCATCTGGTGAAGCGCTTGGACTGCACAGGGAGCTGTGGCGTCTGCGATGCTGGAGTTTGTTAAGCACATGCTAAAGACAGATCAGGCAGGGCTGGGTTAGGCAGAAATGATCCCTTTGGGATAAGGGAACGAGTCAGTGAGCTCTTAGCATCTCTTCCAACTCCATTTGCTAGGATTCCCTGGTTCCTGAGAGCCTTATGGGCAAGAACACAGATGAGTCTTGTTTAGTACTCATACATGAATGGAGTTATGCTTCTCTTGCAGGCAAGCAAGTCTGTGCACACGTTTGGTAAAGAAAACAGCCCCTGCCACCTCCATTAGAGGCTGGAGCCTTTGCTTGTTGCCAAAGGTGAAATCCTAAAGGATTAGATGTGCGAAATTGTCATGAGCCAGCTGTAGGGGGGAAAGTGGGCACTCACAGTACAGCCAAAAAGAAGTGACAGTCAGATTTCATCCATGACATCCAAACCAACATAAAAGTAGGCAAAACAATTAAATTATCTGTCTCAAAAGCAAAGGCACAGCAGTGTTAGAAGAGCATCTTTCACTTGCTGTGCTCTTGAATCATATCTAAGCCTGTCTTGTTTACTATCCACAAGGGAAGAGCCCAGCCATTTCCTCCAGGATTTGATTACCAACGTGGGTCTCCTCTACCTGCTTCCAGCAGGTTCCTTCTTCCAAAATCCCATTTTGACTTTGGACAGACCTTCTCCAGGCTGAGCCAACAACCTCTTGGAAATACAGTCCCATGATTTCGTAACGATAAATAAGAAAGGAGTTACTATTAAATATGGACATATCAGCTTTCCAGACCATCTAGGAAAATAAAGACAATACTCTACATGTGTGAGCTGAGGAGGGGAAGGTGTCTCTTTTTTTCTCTGCCCTAGATCGTATCAAATCCACTAAAGCCGCTAAAGAATCTCTAGTGAAGTCTGTTCAGCAAACTGTTCTGGAACTGGCTCCATTTGGTGGAAGATCACTGAATTTGGGTAATGAGAAGACTGTGGCATTTTCTTCTGTCCAGGGAAAGAATGGTTGGTGACAGAAGAAAAGAAGTGTCTCTGCTCCACCATTGTCTGAGTCTCAAATGTCAGATATTTTTAAATAAAACTGAAGAACTGGGTCCATCTCTGTGTTTCTGTTTGTTTCATAGAAGGCAGTGACAATCAAGTAGAGAGGCTCATTTAAAGTGGGGACAAATGTTTCAAATCCAGTAGGTTTGAGATTTCAGTCTTCTCTGTCTGTTCCATAAGAGCTCTCCTGGACCTCAGATAAGTCCTCTTTACCTCTTTACTGGAACATCTCACAAAGGGAATAGAAAGCAGGAGAGCAGGGGAGGTGGGAAACAACAATGACTCAGTGATTACGTGGCATCCTCTTCATCTCTCGAGCGGATCAGCCTGAAGTCGGTGGATGGAAGCCCAGGTTATGCAGTTATGATATCCCCATGGTTTTCAGCTAACACCAGGCTGTTCCAGGAGTCCTGTTTGGAGCTGCTTTGGGGAGACTGGCTCATAGCTGACTGGTAACCCTGCGGGGAAAGCTTCAGAGCTGAGATTGCAGGGTGAATGGATGATCCATGGCCGGACATGGCAGAGACTGAGAATGCCTATGGGAAAAGGAGAATCCTGTGAACAAAGCTTCAGATCATAAAGGACCATTTAGTGTGGGCTGGTGCTATTGTAATAACGTCTGTGGATTTGCTGCAGAGCTGCAGATTGCAGCTTCTGTGTGATACTTTGGGCTAGCTCTTTCCTTCTTTTTTTGGAATCATGGATCATACAATAGTTTGGGTTGGAAGGGACTTAAAAGACCATCTCATTCCCACCCACTGCCATGTGCAAAAACATCTTCCACTAGACCAGGTTGCTCCAAGTTCTGTCCAACCTATCCTTGAACACTTTCAGGGAAAGACTCTCTTTTTTCCTACTACTGATTACAGGGCACTTTGTTCTCCTCCAAATGTCAGAAATTATCATTTTACTTCTGAACGTTTGAAAGTTTACTGGCCTTGGGTTCTCCTAGCTTTCAAATGAAAACATGTTGGGTGAATCCATGTTGTGCTGGTTCCCAGACCTCTAGTGGTGGCTTTGGTACAGATCACACCACTTTACCCTGCAGCTCTCTGCCCTCATGCACATGTCACCCAAAACACAGCCAGACACCGCAGAGAAAGTAGGGAAATATTGCCAAGTTTTTCCTTGCTCAAGCCAAATCAAGCTTTAGAAAGGTAACAGGTATTTTCTTGCAATGGGATCTAGAGAGCTGCCCAACTAGAAGGAATTAAATGTTTTCTAAAAGTTAATGTTTTCAAAAAAGCTGTTACTTCCTGTTGTTGGTTCGGGACAGCCATGCATCATTAAAAACCTAATTAACAAAAACCTGGGGGTTTACCCCATCCCAGAGGTTAAATCTCTTCCTGAGAACTAGACCTCTGAGTTAAAAAGAAGCAGACTTTTTCCACAGAGATTCATAAAATCATAGAATGATTTGGGTTGGAAGGGACCTTAAAGATCATCTCATGCCATGGACAAAGACACCTTCCACCATCCCAAGTGGCTCTAACCCCATCCAATCTGGCCTTGAACACTTCCAGAGATGGGGCAGCCACAGCTTCTCTGTGCAACCTGTGTCAGGACCTCTCCTCCCTCACGGGGAAGAATTTTTTCCTAGTATCCAATCTAAGCCTGTTCTCCCTGAATCTGAAGCCATTCCCCCTTGTCCTATGACTTCAGGCCCTTGTAAACAGCCTCTCTCCATCTTTCTTTTAGGTTCCCTTCAGGTACTTATATCTAAGTACCTAAGTAAGGTTTTGAGTATGTTCTTCTTCCCATCCTAGTTCCCACCTTTATCCCACGGGCAGCATCTCCCCTCCATACCTGAGAAACCGGGCTGGGGTGCCCGTAGTGAGATGAGAGCCCGGGTTCTGTTTTTATGGGCCGCATTTCCTCGGTGGTCGTGGCGCTGCTGCTGCTGCTGGTGGAGCTGGTGGTCGGGGTAAGACTCTCGCTGCTGGAGGGCCCTGTGAGAAAGCAGGTGGTAAACAGGCTCTTTCCAAAATCCTCTCTGTGCAGAGCTGTGCCCACCCACCAAGGAGTTAGCGTGGTAAGAATAGATTTAAAAATAGCGGGAAGAGCTTTGTTGCTGATGAAAGGCATTTAGATAAAACCCATTATTTTTGAAAATCAGCTGGTTTTGTGGTTGGATCTCTGAGTCACGGGACATTGTGGTCAGAAACACAAGTGGACACACATATAATAAACTCCTCCATTCAACACTCACCTGCTGGTGTCTTTGTTTTGTTAAGATTCTTCGGCTTGCGCTTCCTCGTCTGAATGCCCTCTTTTCTCATGGCTAAAGGCCTTGGAACCTGTGGATCCAAATATAAAAGCCCATTGGTTTCTAAATGTCTTTAAGGTCACCAAGGAGAACGTGATTCCAGCTCTACCTTATGGGCTCCATGAAAACCAGCTGATTTAATTGAAAACAAGATGGTGCCCAAATTCCCTGGTCTCTTCTGTGTGAAGGGAGATGTCAAGGCTGAAAGATGTGCACCCAGATGGGAACAGGCAGGCAGTTCACACCTTGAGTACTGAGTGGTTTAAGGCCAGAAGGAACAACAACTCATCTGATAGACCTTCCTATTTAACTCAGAGCAGAAACACCTTTCTGGCTAATACCTGTTTTTTTGAAAGGTACCAAGCCTGTGTAGGATGATCTTCCTTAGGAGCTGATCCCACCGAGGTGGGATAGTCAGAAACATGCTGGGATTTCTAGGAAGAGTTGTTGTGTTAGGTAAGGCTTCCCACCTTGTCTTCCAGCTTTGACCTATCTCCCATGAATCCATCAATTCTGAGTAACTGAACATCACTGAGAGCAAATTTAGTCAGGCACAAACTGTTCAAGCAAGAAATACAAAAAAAATGAAGCAATTATTTATTGCTTTATGTGATTTTTATTGTATTTAAAGGTGAATAAACCCCCTAGGAGCTGCAATCACAGAACCCTGGAATGGTTTGGGTTGGAAGGGACTTTAAAGACCATCTAATTCCAACCTCTCTGCCATGGGCAGGGATGCCAATGCAATGAGGAACGAAATTGGGATCGGCCACTAAGCAACCACCAGGGTATTGAAGGCCTCTGAATCTGCCATGAGGGTGACCCCATTTCCACTGACTGATGGGAGGAGGGCTGGAGATTTGCACCTTGAAGTCCTGCTATGCTTTGGCCTTCAGCAGGACTATTCTGGATACGTCAGCCATGACATCAATACACGAAGCCACCAGTGACAGAAGAGACTGTCTGGACACCTGTGCAAGAAAAGTCACCTATCCATCCCTGACGAGTCTGCAGCCCAGTCTTAGCTGGGATCTGACACCCTGGTGTGGGAGCTCAGCCCTTCTTTGTGCTTCTGACTCAGATTTTTTACTAAAGTGCCTGAATTTAGGTGGGAAGAATCTGGGCCTGGTTTTATTAGGTTTTAAGACTCTTTTTGCAAACGGGACCTTAATGAGTATGTAAGAAATGCCCTGCATGCATCACCCCTTGACAGAATAAACATGATGTGACGTTGAGGAACACTAAAACCCACAGGGACAGCAGGAAAAACAGCTGCAGGAGAGCACAGGGATGTGCAAAGAACCCAATCCCCGGCTTGGTGCTGTGGATACCCTCCCGCAGAGAGCAGAGATCACTGTAGGATTTACCCCGTGGAGCTTCATGTAGAGTCCACAGGCGTTGCAGACGGGCTCCCCCTCGGCATTCCTGCGCCAGAGCGTGGTTGTGGTCGTGTGGCAGTTGGCACAGGAGAGGCCGACGCGGCGAGACGCCGACTGTGGGGAGATGCAGAGAGAGAAAACACATCAGCCCTCCAGTGCTGCCCACCAGCAGCATCCCACGTCCCAAGGAGGTTGCTCCAACACGCTTCAAGCTTTCCTCTCCTCTTGCCTCTCTTATTTTTCTGTCTTTTCCTCTTTTGTTTTTTGCAGTGGATGACACAACGGGCTTTTTCTAACCCCTCTTGCCTTTCAGCTTCTGCTGCACTGCCTTTCCACTGCCTCCAGAACATCTCAACCGTCCTGAGGCATCTCACATGGTGCCAGGGACATAGAATAGAATTATAGAGTCATTTAGGCTGGAAAAGACCTCTGAAATCTAATCCAACCTTTGAACAATCTCCACCTTGACAACCAGCCCAGAGCACTGAGTGCCACGTCCAGTCATTCCTTGAACACCTCCAGGGGTTGGAACTCCACCAGCTCCCTGGGCAGCCTCTTTCAAAGTTTAACCACCCTTTCAGTGAAGAAATTATTCCTTATGTCCAACCTGAACTTCTCCTGGCACAGCTTGATGCTGTTTCCTCCTGTCCTGCCACTTGTTACCTCTGAGAAGAAGCCAACCTCCACCTTTCTACAACCTCCTGTCAGGGATTGTAAAGAGTGAGAAGGTCCCTCCTGAGCCTCCTTTTCTTCAGAATCACACACCACCTGAACAGAGCCCCAGATCCCCAGCAGGTCTAGTAGCAGTTTAGAGACCCACTACACCTGTACACACCTCCACTAAGGTGTCTGCATCTCAAACTCTCCTGCCTTTTCAGGCTCCCAAACCCTTCACCTTCCAGGCATCATGGCTATCCCAAGATGAATGTTACATACTCCTTGATGGCGCTGTGTGATGTGGCTCATGTGGCTTGAGGGGAAGAAAAAGAGATCTTCCTGTTGCATTTTCTTCCTAATAATAAATGGGATAATTATAGGAATCCCCACTAATGAATTCGTGCAGGGAACAGCCCTTCTCAAGTTCCCTTTCTGAGTAAAGTCAAAAGGCCACAGGAGAAAGCAATGGGCTTGAAATCATAAAAACCCAAAAATTTTGAGCTTAGAAGCAGAGTGGGAAGTGGAAGAAGAAAAAGACACATCCTCCACTCCTGCCTGAATCCTCCAAAGCTCAGATCTTTGAGGCTGAGGGTAAAGTCTGGATGAGCAGGGGACAAATTGTCTCTTTGTTTGCTGATAAATTTGGGACTGCACAGAAGGATGAGAGCTGTGTGTAGATGTTTGTTCATATGAAGAGGAGCCTGCAGGGAGGAAATTTGGTGGTCTTGGACATCCAACCTGCTCTGCAGCCCTGAACAGCACAGCTGGCAGCTGTGTAATGGGGTGGAAGCCTGGGAGGTGAGGACTTAGCAGCTACCAGGAATTTCCTCTGTGATCTTTGCCACAGCTTTCTCCCTGGGTCTTCTCCCTCATTATAAAACAGGATCAGTTAATCTAAAGCTGCAGTACAACAAAAACATTGAAACTCAAAGTAGTTCATAAGACTTTGAAAGCTGGAAACTCCTTCGTTGCAAAGAAACCAAACTTTAGTTGAAACCTCACCATGTTTTAGCTTTGATCATGGGCCTTTGTAAGTGGAGTGAAAGCTTAAGAGAGAGTTTGCAGCAAACATCTTCCACTGCAGGGCTCTCTGGAATATCTCAGTCCCCAAAAACATTGGGTGACACAGTCACAAATTAAACCAAATCCCTTGCAGTGAATATATTTATTTAGACAGACCAGTTGGCATTACTTTCACCACACCCCCATGCTGCATTCCAAAACATGTTCTCCTTTTCTTCATGGAAATTCTATTCTAGAGGAAAAAGCAGGAATTTGGCCATTCTTGCAAGATTTCCAGATTGCTGGCTTCCCAGCCAAATGACAAAAGTGCACATTAAGATCTGCACAGCTCATGGATTTATAATCCTTATGAAGTTTCCCAAGCCTTACTCCGAGGCTGTGCAGAGACACCAACATCCATTGCTATAAAGGACCATCCCACAGGCCATTCCTGACTACACAGATGTGCCCAAGGGTAATGTGTGCACCAGGACATGACAGAGGGAAGCTCCTGGGTGCCAGGGTGAGATCCTGCCTGGATCGGTCGGTGCAGTGCCTGGAAGGAGTTTTCACAAGAGGGCGCTGGGTGCCTGTGGCTGGTGGCAGCGCTCAAGCTGCCGGTGGCATTTTTGACACTTGCAGAGCACAGACAGGTCTGAGCGATGCAAAGGGCAGGGCAGGTTGGGGATGGAGCCTCGTGGAAGACAAGGAGCGGAGAAATGTGACTCTCAGGGTTGCCTTGGTGGCTCTTTTCTGTCCGAGGTCATGATGAACTCGTGTCCCTGGGGACACAGAGACCTTCCCAAAAGCTGCTCACCAAAATGGGCAGGGAAAGACAGAATATCAGTGCCAAGCTCATGGAATCATAGAATGGTTTGAGTTGGAAGCACCCTCAAAGCTCATCTCATTCCAACCCCCGGCCATGGGCAGGGACACCTTCCACTATCGCAGGTTGCTCCAAGCCCCATCCAACCTGGCTTTGGGCACTTCCAGGGACAGTCACAGCTTCTCTGGGCAGCCTGTGCCAGGACCTCATCACCCTCACAGGAAAGAATTTCTTCCTGATATCTAATCTAAGCCTATTCGCTCTGAATTTGAAGCCATTCCCCCTTGTCCTGTCACTCCATGCTTTTGTAAGAAGTCTCTCCATCTCTCTTGCAGGATCCCTTGAGGTTCTGGAAGGCCACAGTTAGGTCACCCCAAAGACTTCTCTTCTCTGGGGTGAATCTTTCTGTCCCCAGGTTATTCATGCATGCCCCACACTGACCCCACAGGTTTTGAGATGCCCTGACCTGCCCCACAAACTCTGTTTCACCTCAGCCCATGGAGCCAGGAGAAGTGTATCCAGAAAAGGTGTCCAGGCACCAGAAAGTGAGAGTGGACACCCAGCAATGACCAG
>JAWWMO010000121.1:112593306-112625463 GCA_035047845.1 Dendrocincla fuliginosa
TAAAACCACCTAGGCTGGGCAGATGAGGACCTAAGGAGTTGAGACACCCCTGGCACCTCCAGCTAGCCCAGGTCCGTGCCTCATCCTCACCCCACACGCGTCGTGTGATTTTGACTTACCAGCCTCCTCTGAGGTTTGAACAGGGGCCGGTTGATGCCGTTCATCTTGTGGTAGAGCCCGCAGGCGTTGCAGAGGTAGTGCCCCGTGCCATCCCTCCTCCAGAGCGGGGTGGACATGGCCCCACAGTTGACACATTCTCGCCCCTCGGAATAATCGTCGAAAAATTCTGCTGCCATGACAGGAGGGAAGGGAAAAGACTCGGTTAATTTCGCAGCCACACATTTAATTGCTGCTCTGGTTCTCAGTTTAGCCCAGAAGGGACATTTCAATAAATCACAAACAGTCAGATTTTGTAGGTTGCAAGAAACAGCTTTTCCTTTCCCAAGGAAGCCCCCAGGGTTATTGGGAAGAGGGACTCCTTTCCCTGCCATACAGTGTTGGCTGCAGGACTTCAGTGGCAGCAGGGATGTGCTGGGACACGGATACCAGGAGACAGAAATAGAAACCTTCCCTTCTGCTCTGACGTTATTCAATTTTCAAGACTGGCCACAGCCAGGGCAAACAGATTGGGGCAGGCAAACAGCCGTGTTTACAATCCAGACAAATTCCTGTGACCACGGATAAACACAGGCCTGGACCCACAGAGCAGAACTACCCTGAGATCAAACAGCTGCCCAAGCGTCTCTCAGCAGGGCAGGGGAAGCTGTGCCATGTACCCTGCTCCCCACGGGAATGCTCCTCACTCAGCCCACTCCAGCTCCCTCCCAGCCCCTGTGCCAAGAGGAATGGCTTCAGAGAGCCAAGGGAGGAGATGTTCATGTGCCTTCTCCCTGTTCTCTGCAAGAGAAGCATCTCCTGAGCTACACGAATCCACAGGTGCATCACAAAGATTTCCTGCCCATGGCAGAAGGTTAGAACCAGGTTACCTTTAAGTCTTTCCATGATTCTCTGATTCTAACTCCCTAGCTGACACCTAAGAGGCATCATTGGGCATCATTTATGTGTCAGAGGCTCAGCTTTTGATGGAATTCTCCCTCTGCTTGATGTCACTGTCCAGGGCTCGATGCACTCACCCACCACCTTTCTTATTCATCAATCCTGCACCAGGGCTCAGCTGCAGCTGTTACATGAGGGTGAGGAAAATTGGGCCTGGAGTGACAGAACAAGGGGAATGGCTTTGCACTGAAAAAAGGCAGAGTTGGATTGGATGTTAGGAAGGAATTCTTCCATGTGAGGGTGCTGAGGTCCTGGCACAGGCTGCCTAGAGAAGCTGTGGCTATCCCATCCCTGAGAGTATCCAAGGCCAGGTTGGATGGGGCTTGAAGCAACCTGGGCTAGTGGAAGGTGTCCCTGTCCATGGCAGGGGGTTGGAATGAGATGATCTTTAAGGTCCTTTCCAACCAAAACAATTCTGGGATTTTATGAACTGCCCTGGGCTGGGCCAGTCCAATCCCTCTGGCTGTGGCAGGTCCATGATCTGCAAGGCAGTGCAGAGGTCAACACAACACACCTCAACTGCACCATCATTTGGAAAGACACAGGTCAGCTCCCCCTTCCATACAGAGCCTTCAAGAAGCCAAGAACTTCCCTATAGTTTGTCCTTGTCCACCTGCTTGTTGTAGGAGTATCTCAGCTTCCTGCTGGATGACAATAGTTCCCCAAGGAGCAAACCAACAAAATTTGGCTTCTCGCCGAGCTCTGTCTCAATCCCAAGTGGATTCTCTGATATCTAACAGGGGTTATGTTCAGACATCAGCCTCATTTTCACTTTTCCCCAGACTATTTTTGGAAAATCTGCAGGAAACTACATAAGCATGGAGGAGCCAAAGGATTAAAAAAATTAATGAAGCGGCGCCAGTAAAAAAGAGACACCGAGAAAAAGGTTCATGGAAGTCTGATTCTCCCTAGAAAACCATGCTAAAAATGGCAAGAGATGACACTGTGTGTTCGTGAGGAAATGGTAGAAAGCAGTAAATGACTGTACCCAAAGCTCTGGAGCCAGAAAAGCAGGAATCCAGTATCTTCGCAGAAGCTTAGGAAAACCTCATTGCCCTTGAGCAATTCTGGTGGTTTCAAAGAATGGGAATCCCTCCAGGTGATTTTTGTCCACATGGATTCTGTGATACCATAACCGTAATGCCTCACTTTCCCCTTTAAAATGGCAATTGAGTCACAGCCAAAATCTAGATCAAATAAATGTCCTTTGGAAAGGGAAGGGATTGGAACAGCTGGTCAGGAAAGAACTCATTTCCTTGAAAAATCTCAAGAAAGGAAAACATTTCACTATCTTTTTTTCATCTTAGAAGTTGTTGAGGTTTTTGATTATCATTTTACAAAGAAAAAGGCCAAATTATTTTCTCAGCAATTTTTGCCCTGTGAGAAAATCTCTTCTTCTTCGGAAATAATTCAGTACAGAGCTGTGGAAATAATCCAGGGAGAATTTAGCAGAGCAGAGGTAATCAAAAGGTAACAGTTAAAACCTGAGTGATTTGAGTTGTGTCTGTGACTTACTACAAAATACAATCTTTCCTGGAAGTTTCTCCACCAGAATAGCAAAATATGAAAGTTTTTATTCAAAGGAGAACATTTGATTAAAGGAGAACATTCCTAATGTCTCTCAGAAATGCTAAGAATTGGGCTAGCACTTGAATAAGATCTCTGATAATGGCTATGATATGAAGAAATGTCAAGTATGGGCATGTTTCTTGTTTTAGAAAAAAACCCAGAGGATGTGTAGTTGAAACCAGGCAAAGTCTCCTGTAGTCTCTAGTAGGTCTCCTGCTTTCTGACAATAATCAAATTTGCTGCTGAATTTTGAGTGTTATTTCCTAAGAGTTTGTGTGACACTCAGCTACTTTGCCCAGGTTATTTTCACTGGTGGTTTGCCATCAGACGTTCAAAACACCAGTACAAACCGGTCTTGAGACTTGCTCTCCTTTTCCATCCAGATTTCTCTGAGCTGTACATTCTTCCCTGTTTCTTTGGTGGTTTTGGGTTGGGGTTTTGTTGTTTGGGTTGGTTTTTTTCAGTTTCCATGGGATTTGCACCAGAGCTTCTCTCTTGAGGGACTTCCATAGAATAACAGAATCACAGAATGGTTTGGGTTCGAAGGGACCTTAAAGATCATTTCCTTCCCACCCCATGCCGTGGGCAGGGAACCTTCCACTAGACCAGATTACTCAGATGCTGATCCGAACTTTCCCTGATTTAATTTTCCCAGAGGTCATCTTCTTCTTCTGTAGCAATAATAATAAATAATAAAATAAATATTTGTGCAATTTTCCCGCTCAGCTGCAGACAAAGGTGATCCTTGGGAACGTTCATAAACAGGAGTCAGATGGGGAAGGCACAGACTTTGTTCCCAGGGCACACCGAGGCTCCATGAGATGGGTGGCTCTCCCTAATCACAGCCCTCACAGGGCCATATCAGATGGGTGCGTCCCCTACGTGCACCACCCTGTGCTGAGTCAGAAGATGACAGCCACAGAGTGCAACCTCATTAGAAACATTCCCAGAGCCCTCTCAGAGCTCCTTGACCTCAAAAGGTATTGCCTTGGAGGGAAAATATCCTCACCTGCCTCAACGCAAGCTGGAGGATGGCAAAGGAGGTGTCTCGGACACTGCTGGATGTCGGCTTAGAGAAGATGACACTGAAAGTACATGTTCTTTAGTGAACAAAGGGTGTTTGGGCCCCAAAGAAGTGGAAGGCAAGGGGCTGGATTTCTTTCTAAAATAAATCATATAGACGTAATTTCACAGCGTCACTAAACTTAGGGATGAAGGTGCCACGGGGAGCTTTCTGAGCAGTCCTTCTGGTCACACCTGCTCTCAAAAGCCTGAGAGTCTACAAAATATTGAGAAAGTATTACCTAAAGACCCGCAGCCCATGTGAATGGGTGTCCAAGACCTAGGAAACCCCAATGTTCCCAGGGCTCTGAGCCCACAGGAACCGGGATCCACCATCAGGCTGAGCTATATTGGGCATGGAGGTCACTGGGCTTCAAGTGCACTAATTGTTTAATTTGTCACTGTTATTAATAATGGGGATTAAGGAGACTCCCCAGGAAAAAGCAGCGAAGTGTTTTCTTGGCTTCTGTCTCGGGGCTGGAGCTCTAAATCCTGGCATTATGAGATCCCCTGACACTTATTCCTTGTACTTAGCAGCCGGGAAAGGAAACGTTTATTCAGGCAGCAAATTGCCCGAGCGGCTCCCGGAGGGCCCTGAACAATGCAGGGGGAAGGAAAGGCTCCCCCAGTCACACTCAGGGCAATAATTTCCGTCCCGTGGCACAGGAGCCGCTGCCTGATAATGGAGATTTATGGGTCCATCCGGTGACCTCTGTAACAGCCTTTCTGCTGGAAAGATTTACTCCCTCTCCCAAAGCCAGGTATGGCCAGCACTGGGACAGGGTTGAGGAGAGGAAAACATTTGCTGATCAGGCTGAGGAGGACACCAGTCCATGGCTGGAGTAGCCTCGTGTTTGCTGAGTGGCCTCATCTTTCTCTTTGAACTTTCAGCTCCCCCACGTGCCTTCGTCGAGCCTTTATCTTGTATAATATCAATCCTGGGATCATTTTATGGGCTGGGTCCGTGGTGTTGACTAATGCTGATGGCCTTCTACTTAATTCTTCATAAAACCCTGTCTTTAGTCACGGAAGGAGCTTCTAACATGAAAGCAGATAATGAAATCTCTCTGCATGACCAGTAGGAAGGATGGATTGAGTCCTGTCCTTGTCCTGGTCATCAGCTTGCTGTGCAAAAGGAGATTTTTTTCCCCTCACACCTACAGTTTATGAGCACTGCAAGGTCCCCAGGGCAGGAAATGTCACTTGTGTGTTGCACAACAGCCTCCTAATCTTGGGTGAGGCCACAAAGGGACATTTAGTCCTCAGGGCGCCAGGGGTAACTCCTCAGTGGGGCACTGGGGTCTGGTAGGGCGAAAGAATTCTTGGATATGGCTCTTCATGGCTCTTGGTCATTGGGAGTGGCCCTTCATTTCCACCAGTAGGTCCTTGGAGATCAACCTTTATGGACAATGCTGGGACCAACAAGAGAGCAGATCTGAGCACAGCCAGCCCACACCTACAGGCACTTTTCCCTGCATAGGAAGGTCATGACAGCAACTCTGACCAAGGACGTGGCCCACTCAAAGCCTGAAGGCTTTGACCTTCCCAACCAGGAGAATCAGATACCCCTTCAACACGTCAACTGGGGATCAGAGAGAGCTTGCCCAGGGCCTGAGCCTAAAGAGTGGCTTGAAGCACTGGGTCTTTCCACCATCTCTGCAAGCCCCAATTCTGCCAGCCTGACACTATGTCCATTCCTAGATCAAGATCTCCAGGCTTTTCTTAAACAACCCATCTCTAAACGTGCTTAAGACCAGGTTGGATGGGGCTTGGAGCAACCTGGGATAGTGGAAGGCATCCCTGCCCGTGGCAGGGGATTGGGACAAGATGGTATTTAAGGTCCCCTTCAACCCAAACCATTCCAGGATTCCATGACTCTACAGATAAATCTGTTAGCAATGAAGGGACCATCTTGAACACATAAAATTGATGCATCAGGACCCCAAATAATAACAACAGAAAAAGAAAGGACTTCAGTTCAGAGCCAGCATCCAGTTTATAAGTTTCTATTCCCAAACCAGCCTCTGGAAGGGGACAAAGAGCCCTCCCCGTGCTGCTTTGGGTCAGACCCTCATGGATGAGAAACAATGAGGTCGCCTAACTTCTACTCCCCTCTACGCCCCTCCTGCCTTCACCCCCTCTGGGTGAAGACGAATGGAAAGAGACTTCCATTAATATAGCACTGGAGTTTTGTTTACAGCTGGAGAGATATTTGATATCAACATTTCCTCCTGCAGAAGTGTCTTCCCAACCCAATGAAGCAACTCCACAAAGGAGAAGCTGTCCTTCAAACACAGCCAGGCCACTTACAGGCTCTAAACAGACCCTGAGAGCAGTTTTCCCAGCAGAGAAGCAGTTTCCTAAAGCGATTTGTTATGATAAGAGGTGAGAGCCACGATCCTGTGCATACACAAATCCCAAATGGACTCTCAGGGCACTCGCAGCTGAGGCAAAGGACATGGACACCCTGGAATCCCACCCAAGTCACCCTCACCTTCTGCTGCTTCAAGGGACAGCGTGGCAGGGGGAAACAGGATTCACCCTTCCCAGCCACTTTGCCCAAAATTCTAAGATTGTTTCCATTAAAAAGTGACAGTGTGGAAATCATTCCTACACTGCAGGCCTTTCAGGTTCCTTTTAATCAGTGTTTTCCTGCAGGTAGTGGAACTCAAAGTCACAAATTCCATTTATTTGGAATGGGTTGAGATGTTCCCATGAATGACGTGATTCCAGAAACTGAAGTTTCAAGGGGAAAAAAATGACCACCAAAAGGTTTCTGGTCAGATCACAGCAATTATAAAATGTTGGTTGGTCCAAGACCATGGTGAAGAAGGGCTGAATAGGAAAAGGTGGCAGCAAAAAAACAAGGAAAGACAGAAGTAGAAGGGGCAGGGAGTGGCTGTAAATAAAAAAAGCCCAAATTTGTATATGGGAGAGCCAAAGGAAAGCTATCAGTGAGCCTTTCCTTTATCCATGGGGACATCATCAGCTTGGCACACAGGCTGGGATCAGAAAGATGAGGATGGAGCTAATGCAGTCAAGCGTGTTTCTACAGAAACAGGTTCTGCCCATTGACTTTTCTTCCCCCTTCCCTCTTCTCTGCCTGTTTCCCCTGTGACAGAATTTGGGAGAAATTCATTCAAGGCCTCACTATTTTAGAGGCTGACAGACCTAGACGTAGGGAGAGCAGGACAGTGCCTGTCTGAGTAGTGCCCATCACTGGGCTGGGTGCTGGTGGGAATGTGGTTCCCAACTCTGCCCTGATCTGAATTAACAGAAGGCATCAGTTTTGCGATTGACGATCTGCAGGAAGTGGAGAAACAGGTAAATTGCCCACACTTAGCCAGGAACACGGCTGCGAGCAAAAAGCATCATTGTGCAGCTTCACAGAAACAGCTTGGTGCTGTCCCAGAAAGTTTTAGGGTTTATCTGACACGTCTATGGTGGAGAAAACGGTTGTGTACTCAGTTGGCTGCCTGGACCCAACAGTTCTCTCTCTGAAAACATAAAGACCCTACTTATTGCTGATGAAACATTCAACTCACAGCCTGGCTTTCCAAAAGGCAAGGAATTCTGTTTTTTCCTTGCTTTGTGAAACACCACGGCGAGGCTGTTCCCGTGCAACCCTTCCCAGGCCAAATGTTTCCCGTCAAGGCAAAGGGAACATTCTGTCCCTCCCCTGCACCGTTCCCTCGTCTGCCTGCAGCAAGCCAAGGTCTGTGGCACACACCACTGCCAGCAGCCAGGAATACTCCTTTCCTTCGTGGATATGTTTTCCCCGGTTTGAAGGTCGGTGGAGGTAGAAGCAGCCAAAGGACCAGCTGAGATCATGTGCAAGAGGGACACAGTGGGAAGGTTGGTCAAATTCTGGGCCTGGCTTTGAGTTCAGTCTTGGCTCTGCAATAGTCTTTTCATCTCCTCCAACAATGTCCTTCCCCTGTGAGAAGGAGCAAAACTGGAAGGAGGAAAGTGGACAACTTTCAAAGGCCGCATTCATAGGTGTGGAGGCAAGAAATGGATGGAAGAAAGGTGGGTGGAAATGGCCTGGATTCCTCTGAATCATATCTAAACAAACTGCCTGGTTTTGGGAACAGGCAGGAGATGGTCCTGAGGGTCTGGCCAACCTGGTTGCTTGGAAAAGCACTCACAGCTCTCCAGCAAAGCAGAACCACCATAGCCCAAACCATCAGTGGTACCAGAGCTGAGTGGAGAGTGTCCCACGCCCCAGAAGTGCACAGCCTGCTCTGCAGGAGACAGGAATGCAGACATCCCTAAGGATGTAGGATCTTTTGGCCACCTGGCCACCCCTTTGATGGCAGCTTGATGTCCAACAGCACCTTCTGCTGACTGTCAGATTATTCCTGAGTGAACTCCAAGGTCTGTTTTCTTCTGCTGGGATACACGTCTGATCCCATCCACCAAGGCGACCTCCCTTTCCTTACTCCTCCTTACAATTCTTACACTTGTAAATATCTGAGGTTCTCCTGATAAACAGGAGATTCCTCTGCTTATCAACAGTCCAAATATTTTTTAACAAATCTCAGATTAGCATGGAGATCCCAGGAAACGGGCAGGATGGGGCCATCCACAGCCTGGGGTCGGCTTGGCAGGAGGCACCTGGAAATGATCTTTCTCTCTTTTTGACAAAGGAAGAACAGCCTCAGCATTATCCTCCTGGAAATACAGCCCATCTCCAGATGGGCTTGTCTGACAGCAGAACCTTCTTTGATGACCTCAGGGAAGGGACAGTGGGGAAAAAATGTAGAGGATCAGAAAACCCTGGGATTTGCAATGCCATGATCCCACCCGGCCAGCTGTTCCTGAGCTGGGCACAGGTGATGGCTCATGTCTGACGTGCAGCCGTACACAGTGAACCCACAGGGGACCACAAGCAGGTGTGCTGTGGAGTCATGCCAAGCTGCTGCTCCGTGCCTGAGCCATGGGAATTGGCCTTATGGCTGCGGGATAACTGGTGAACCAGGCCCAGTTACTGGGTAACCAGTGAACCCTCACCCTCAGCCCAGCCAGAAGAGTCTGGCTATGTTCAGGTGTTCTGAGACCCCAATCTACAGTGGTCACATCCAAATTGCTTCCCAGGAGCTGCGCCAGGAGATGCTGGGGTCAGGCTGAGATGGTCTGTGCTTGGACCCCGTCAGGAGCTGTGATATTACTACAGAGTCACAGCATATCCTCAGCTGGAAGGGAGCCACAAGGATCATCAAGTCCACCTCCTGGCCCTGCACAGGACAACTCCAAAAAACACCAATGATTGAAGAGCATGGTCTGTTGCATTTCATTAGGAGCTGGAGGAATGTCCATCCTTGGGCATTCCCAAGCCTTATCCACATGAAGTCACCATTGCCCTCAGCCACTGCTGGTCGTTGTCCTGCTTTAGACTGGAGATTGGACTAGAAATCCTCCAACCTGCACTTCTACAATCCTGCAGCTCCAGAAACTCAAGGGTTGGGGTGGATTTTTCCCAGACTGGTGCAGATCAGAAAGAAGGACATGTATACAAGTCAAAAGGGTAAAATCCTTCTTGTAGGAATACAATCAATTGTATCATTGTTATTTTGTTTATATTATATGTGTATTTATATATTAACATATATATTTTTATATATATACATAACATGCCACAGAATCACAGAATGGTTTGGGTTGGAAGGGACCCTAAAGATCACTGAGTTCCAATCCCCTTTCCAAGGGCAGGCTTGCCTGGGATGTCCTTAGGAATGTCATTAAGGAAATGCAAGTTAGGAATCATCTCCAATTCACTGTCCTTGGTTTTACTATTAAAATTGTTATTATTGTTATTATATGACTCTATAGAACATATAGAATTGTGTGTGCATAAATATTTATACATATGTGCACAAATATAACACACACTCGGACATAAAACTTTTAAAAACTCACTTTGTGTATGTAAAGCACATATGATATATTAAAAAAAATCATAAATATAAAGCATGTATATATAATGTGTAGGAATGTATGAAATATGTAGGGCTGCCCCACATATCCAATCCCTCTCTGAGCATGATGGGACTGGCTAATATTGTCACATCCAAACCCCTGTCCCAGTTTTTTTCTGATTTCACTAATTTAGACACAGGCTCTGCCTCCAGGTTGGAAGGCATTCCACTGATAAATCCCACTCGGAGGAGTTATACCAGAAGAAGCCAGGCCAGATTTTCGCCTCCCAGTGGGACACCAGCCAGGGACAAACAAAAAGGTGTTTACTGCGGCTCATCCCGTTAGAGGGGGCAGTCAGTTTGTGTAACCCCTGGCCCTTCTCTTTTCCTCTTTTATTAGTTATTCTGAACGTTAAGTCAACTCAGCCCCTGAGCGGGGCGGGAGGATGGGACGATAAAACATCTGCAAAGGTCAGTTCACAGCCCAGGCCAATAAAATGGCAGGTACCGAACTTATCAGGGCAACATATAACTTGCAGTTTTTCTAACTCAATTGATTGGACTTTTTATCTAAAATAACAGGCATTATAAGATAGGCGAAAGTCGAGATAAGGAGGAAAATTGAGTAGGTCTCGAATCAAGATCAGCCTGGGGACAGGTTCAAACTCCCACACCTGCCCCGCAGGAATCAATGAAAGTTTCTTGGCGCCGTCTGCTCGTTTTGAAACGCTGCTGAAGTTGAGTGAACTTTGAGACTGCGGCGTTTATTCTGTGATTATAATTAACCTGCTCACCCGTTGTTATTGATTTTGTGTGAAGGGAGGTGACAGAGGCTGACTGGGATGTAGGTTTAGGAATAGACGTGGATGGGGAGGGCAGGCAGTGGGGCAGGCGGTTCACTCTGGCACAGTGAGACCCTTCCTTGGCTGGAGGCAAAGGGAAGAGGGCGCGAGAGGGATTTCACCCTCCTGGTTGTGTTCCTATTTGGTTTTGGACCCTCGAGGCCAGGTCTGCATATCCAGAGGGTCAGGAAAAATCACAGCATCACTGATCTGTCCCACTGAAGTAATGAAGGACTGAACATGGGAAGGCCCAGGAGAAAAGCCTCAGTCATGCCCAGGATCCAGAGCATCCTCCCAGCCCAGCCCTGGGGAGCATGAGGATGAGACACCCCCAACAAACCAACTTCCCCTCTCATGCTCCACGCCACCAAGGCATGTCCCAACTTCCCAGCAGCCAGTCCCCAGAGCAGCCAGCCCCTGGGGCCAGCACTCCCTTCCCAAAATATTCTCAGACATCTGGGGCCAAATGTCATTCGGAGGAGTCCTGATGTCTGGGGCTCACAGCCTCACTGAGTTTTTTACAGCTCCAGCACCGCAAGCCCTGAATATTGAATAATGGTGGCTCTCTGACTTGCAAACCCAAGAGCCTGGCTTGGAAATTAATTGGAGTTTAACTAATAAACATTAGATTCTTTTTTGTGCCCCTTCTAGAATTTCAGCATGAAGGAACCAGGGTTTTCCAGCCTCAACCTTGCCCAGAAAACTGCTCCTTCCCATTCTGCAAAAGCAGAGCCTGACATATGATAATGTGAGTCAGGAAGCTGGAGCTTGAAGGAAAATTGGGGTGCACCAAAGCACAAGGGCTGGGAAGAGCCAGAGGCAGGCAGCTGGGAATCCAGGTGTCTCCTGAACTGCCTGGAGATGTTTGCAGAGCCAAAGGAGGCTGCACGATCCCCTGGCCCTCAAGGTCAGGGGACAACCTGGAATTTGCTTAAATATTAGAAAGCTCTGTGCAAGCAGGGTGAAAAAACCAGGAAGAATTGGAAAAATCTTGCTTTGAGGGACTGGCCTGATACCTTTCTCCCTCACTGCCCCATCTCTGTCCTCTGCCTCATCTTTAACCTTTTAGGAGAGCCTGAAGGCAACAGGCCCCCAGCCCTATCCCAGCACCCTGTAATTCCAGCCCACTGTCACTGGAAGCATCGACCAGCAGAAAAGGGCTGAGCTTTGGTAAGAGGAGCAAGAAGAGGTCTCCCACCACGGGACCTCTCCTGAAATGCTCCCCAGGCAGACACCAACTTAATTCCCAGGGATTAGGAGGAAACATTTCCAGACAGTGATTTTGTTATCCCAGGTTCAGAAGCATCCAGTACCAGTCCCTGGTGGAGACGGGAGATCAGCCCAGCTTTATCCCCCATCTGGCTGCCCGCACCCCACCTCTGGGGGAAAACTTATTTTGACTTGGCTTTCCATGAATTATTTTTATTTTCCTCTTTCCCAAACAAAATGAATTTCCGAGTCTCTCCCAAGACTGGCTCCGATAAGGGACTCACCATAAAAAAAAGGGTCACAAAAAATAATTTAAAAAAATCACAAATCCCTTTATGCTGCATCATATAAACCAAGTGGCCACTTTTCAGGAAAAAAAAGGAAAGTCCCACTGGATTTTGGGGCTTCACCTTCCTGAGAAAACATGCAAATTCCCATGAAGTTGGCTGAGTTTCTTCCCTATGGAATCTCCTTGCATGGGTTTGATCCTGCACCAGCCCTCGGTGAACCACTCTGTGCCTTAAAACAGGAATGGTTTCACCTCTAAGCAAGCAATGTGGGTATTTTTGAGGTGTTTTGGAGTTTTTTTGTCACAGTCCATAACAAATCTGTTTTTTGGAGAAGGGTCGATCCTGCAGCCTGGGCAAAACAGCAGGTTTGGCCTCAGAAAGACAGAGAAACGGCAAAAAGAAGTGGGAATGATTCAACTTTGTTCCCCCCAAGCAAAGTGTTCATCCTACATTTAAGTATCCACCCAATTAAGCAAAAAAAAAGCCCTTTGTGCCAGCAAATAATGGAGAAAAAATTAATCACTGGGCATTTCTTGGAAAGGAAAATAATATTTTTGCTTCCTGTTGACACTGCCCCAAACTTGGCTCTAAAACCCAGACCGTGCCAAAACCCCAAAGCTGAAACATTTCAGCGCTGATGGCGGGGTCAGATCTGCATCCAGCTTGGAAAATCTTTGCCCAGCTTTTCGTTCAGAGCGGACCCAGCGCTGGCCTGTGCTTTTTTTGGGGATGAGAAAATCCAGCTCCAGCTTATCATACTGAAAAAGAAATCACCACTGATTGCCCCGGGTGTTTGAAAGGGTGCAATAGTGCAGGGAATGCTGCAAGCCCAACGTGCCCTGCAGCAAGGAGCTCCTGGAGAAGTGTAAGGAAAAAAACCCCAACATTTTTGGAGTGGGAGACTGTACGACATCTCTCGGCATGGCAGGAACACAGGCCTTTTCAAAAGAGCCTTTAATTTAATACCACTCGTGCCGAAGCCAACGGGGATCGAATTATTCTCGAGGGCTGTCACGCACCCGCGTGCAGAAAGACCTCACTGCTCAGGCACGGCAGATAATTGGGTTTAATTTGTCATTACAGATGTATTTACAGCTCAGGCCTGGTCACTGTGACCGATGATGTGGGGAAGACTTGGAAAGGCCAGAGAGGTTTTAACATTTTTAACGCGGGACGTTGTCGTAGACGCGCTGCAAGGGTTTTGTTCCCACAAAGGGAACCCACTGCTTTTTTATTTCCCCCCCAAATTAAAAAAAAAAAAATCAATCCAGCCTCATAATGAAATTTTCTTATATAATTAGGGTTAATTTGGGAGGTGAGAGCATATTCTCACCCATTTCCCGGGTTATTTAAGCAGCATTTCACGCTCGCTCGCCAAAGGCGTATTGACGCCTTCCTGCCAGACAGCAGCACGAATTCAGACCCACCGACAAGGTGAATATTTGGCATCTCCAAATATCCCAATCTCCCTTTTTTTTGCAATCCTACAGCAAAATGACACACATTCCTCCCTCCAAACCAAGTCATACCTGTAATAACCCAACCTTGCCATCACATCTGAGGGGATTTGGCAGCCTAATCGTGTTATTCGGGGATCACACATCCCCTGAACACGGGGCCGGCATGTTTGTCCCAGCAAAAAATCTGCATTTTTGCTTCCTCCCTCCCAGCATGAGCAAAACTGGCTGTTTTAAGGCCATGGACTGAGATCTCAAGGTAGATCCCCACCTGGTTTCACAGGCAGCAAAAACCTGGAAGGACCCAGGATGTTGTTCTGGATCCCTCCATCTTCCTCTGCCCTGTGTACCCCCAGGAGCATCACCAAGTAGGGGGAGATCCCCAAATATCCCATTTTGGCACCTCCTTTCCAGTGAGGAAATTGTATGGAGGGAAGGACCCACCGGGCTGGTGTGTGAATTTGGGAATAAAACCTCTGCAATTTTATATATTTACAACCCTTTTTTTCCTACTCTTACCATGCTCTGCGGGGCTCAAGGAGCAAAATATTCAACCCAGAGCTCTGTGCCAATGAGAAACAAGGTCTCTGCAGGTTTAGGGACAACATTATCAATTTTTTGAAACTGGATTTTACTTTAAATTGCATTTTTTCCACCTTATTTTAACAGCCCCTGCACCTACCCTCCTGCAGCAGCAACAGGCTGCCGACCTTCAGGCACAGAAACTCACTGCACTGCCACTTTTTTGCCCAGTTTGGGATTTTATTTGCTGTTTAGTGCCTTATTGGTGTTTTTTCTCAATGCATCCTTAACTTTTCAGAGTGAGATGGTTTGCCCATGCAAAATACCCCTCTGCATTTGGGGGATAACCAGTTTTGGTGAGCCCCTCTCTGCTCTCAAAGCCAAGGTTTTCCCATCAGGAGAAGAATACAGAGGTGTCAGGATCGGGCTGGTTTCCTTTAGGAAACGCTGCCTTATAAATACTCATGTGGTTTCCAAGAATTTCCCTGCTTTCCTCCAAAACTGGTGGCAAAAAATATGAGAGCAAAATACAGGCTGCTTCTTATAAAAAAGTATTGCTGTTATTGTTACAGGGATAAAGAAATGCACATGAGGGTGTGTGTGGAGGAGAAAAAATAATTAATCCCAACCTAATAAAGTCTTAGATTAAACACCACTATCCACTGCCTTAAGTTTTATAGCTCTACAAAAATTCATGATGATTTATCATATATTATATACTACACCATATGTTCTATGCAACATACGCACTTGTATTTGGTAATAAAGTGCAATTTTTAATTAATGAATTAAATTATTAGTAAGGGTGACAGAGTGCCCGTGTTGATGATATTTTTGTTATTATTGCTGCTTTATTTGCAATTTAAAATCTATTGTTTGAGGTTTTTAGGGGGTGGGGGGGCGAGGGGAAGGGAATAAACATTTGCCTGTTTGAGCCAGGTCTTGCTCAAAGATTAGAAACCCTAATTCTGTGGGTTTCATCCCAAATCCCAGACTGACGGGTGACAATTAAATTAGGCGGGGGAGCAGAAGCTGGCTTGAAACCTGCAGGGGGGAACAAAGCCCTGGGCAAACCTTCCCCGCCGGCAGAGCCGAGGTGAGAAATGCAACCAGTTGCGAAACAGGGGATGTAGGATCCCGTGTAAAATGCAGACACATCCTACGGTCCCATCCCGCTGTCCCAGAGCCCCATCCCTCCATCCTCCAGCCTTTCCTGCCATCCTACAGTCCCATCTCTCTGCTCTGGGGTCCTATCCCACCATCCTGTGGCCTCATTCTTCCATCCTACAGCCTCAACCCTCCATCCTCCAGCCTTTCCTGCCATCCTCCAGTCTCATCTCCCCGTCCTGTGGCCCCATCCTACCATGCCGTGGTCTCATCCTTCCATCCTACAGCCCCATCCCTCCATCCTCCAGCCTTTCCTGCTGCCCTACAGTCCCATCTCTCTGTCCTGGGGTCCCATCCCGCCATCCCGTGGTCTCATCCTTCCATCCTACAGCCCCATCCCTCCATCCTACAGTTTCATCCCTCCGGGGGAAGGGACAGGAGAGGTTTTGGGCTCCCCTCATCCTCTGCCACCCCACAGAGACAAACCACCTTGTCCTTCAGTGCATGGGGAAGGTCAGGGGCTGCTTGCAGGGCAGAGGGTTCTAACAAATGCCAGTGAATCACTGGAAATGCCGGCCCCGGGATGCGACAGGACAAATCTCTTCGCATCCCTGTGGCAAAGCTTAAGATCTGGTTCCCAATATCTCCCCCACCACCAGCGTTTTCCAGCCCAGCGCCTGCTCCAGGCTTTGATCTTCACAGATGCTGTTGCTGTCTCCCAGAGGTGCCTGTTTGAGGAGCCCTTACTTCGACTTAGCCAAAAAAAACCCCTAAAAGCACCCACCGGGAATGCCCCACAGCTCCTCGCCCCGATTTATCCCCAACCACAGCAACCTCTTCGAGCCCACCGCAAAAGTAAAACCTCCTGTAAGCAAAATCCCTGTAAGCCAAATTAAAGGGGGTGGGGATAGCAAACTGGGGTCTAACCCTGTATTCCCAGCCTGGAAAAACCAGGAGGCAGCAAGTTGCAGCCCCCCATTGCCTCCCTCCATCCCTGCTCCCCTCTGCCCGGGGAAGGGGGAAGATGCTCATCCAGGCTAATTTTGGGAGAGGTTTTGAGAGGGTTTTAGTGCCGGCAGGGAAGCCTTTTGAGAAGGGACTTTGGAGCGGGACCTTTCCATGCCTCATTGAGTTGGGAATTCACTGTAAATCCATGCCCGGCAATGCCTGGAGCAAGTTCACTGCCTCGACCGTACGATCTGATCCTGGTCTTCAGGGTAATGAAATCAGTCACCAAACTTACCCTGAAAAGCCCAAATTTGGCGTTTTGAACTCACACCAGGGGAAGTTTTTCAAATGGGCCCTTGTGGTTTAGCCACCCAGCCTTCCCAGTGCTTTATAATGCGTTTTAACCCCAGCCAAAATTCCTCTTTTTAGGAAAAACAAGAAGATCTTAATTTATTTTAGTGTTATTTTTCTTTGAATAGATTTTCGCTAAACTTCTTTCCCCTGCGTGTTTTCTTTTTATTACAGAAATATATATAAAAACAAGGACAAAAATGTCATGGCCGATTGCATAGACTGTGGATCCGTGTCTGCATATTCAGCTATGCTTGCCTAGACTTAATCTTTACTTTTTAAAAAAATGATAATAATTAAAATTTTAATGGCCCCAGGGGTGCCCTGCATTTAGCAGTACCCAAAAGTGGTGGCTGTCTGGGAAAAGAAAACGAGAGCACTGCAGATATCGCTTGATTTAATAAAGCCTTACGTGAAGGATTCCGTTCCCACCCCGAAATTCCTCATTGTGCAGAGAATAAGAATTTCTTTAGCCCTGAGGAAAGGGCAAAGAAGGAGTCGATTCCACATGCAGGGACTGCTCAGGTGCTGAGCCAGCCTGGGATGTGGTGTTAAAGTGGGGCTGCGATTGGTGCAATCCACAACGGTGTTCCCCCATCACTGCTTTTTACCCTTTTTACCCTTAAAATCATTAAAATAAAACCCTTTCCCGAGCTCAGACATCACAAGCTGCCCTTTAAATGCTTCACACATCCCCCCTCGACACGCACATTCCTAATCCTGAATTTAAAACTTCCCAGCTTTCAGGCAATTTCGTTTTCCTGGGTTTTGGGTTTTTTTTTGGTTTGTTTGTTTGGGTCTTGTTTGGTTTGTTTTGTTGCTGTTGATTGTTTGGTTTGGGATTTGGTTTGTTGTGGGGTTTGTTTGTTTGGTTTTTTTTTAACCAAAATCCAATCACTTTTGATTTAAAATCCAAGTGCTTTTCCATAATTAGCCCGATGCTAATGAATGCCGCGGATTCTGCCGTGGTGCCCTCGAATCAGGATCTGGTCATGGAGAGGAGTCCCGAACCTTCCTCCTTCATCAACAACCCTTTTCTGGACCGGCTCGACTCATCCCCTCTATCCAGCGCTTTTTAAAAGCCCGGATAAACCCCACTTTTTGCCCTCAAAAAGCAGACCCGCAACGCAAACCACGGGGCTCGAAACCCCCAAATCCCCATGCTCGTTATTGGCACTTTAAAAGCCTCCAAGGATTTTTGCTACTGCAATTCTGCATTTGCATTATTTTGGGTTTAGGTTATGTTTGTTATTAAGGATCCTTTTGAGACCACTGAAAAAAGGTGATTTTTTTTTTTCCTCACGGAAGAGACGGCACATTAGTAAAAATCAGATGTATGTCCTTGTTGATAATATTCAATTCTTATTTGATTATTTGATTCACCCTACTTTTTTCCTCTACTTTCCATCTTCTAGTGGCTTTCCAAAAAAGTCCGGTTTTAGCCTGATTGGCTAAAATTTTATCCTTAATCTGTTTCCCCTCTTAAGCAATTTCATAGCACCCAAAGAAAACCAAAAGGTATTGGCAAGGCCAAGCCTTCGCTGGTGCCCAACTTTCCTTCTTTTAACATCTTAAAATAATGTGAAAGATAACACAAGTCTTGGCAGACAGGATGGAAAAATCACCCTCCAAAATTCAGGTTAAAGAACGCAATCTTAAAAAATACCGGCAGACAAATTTGAGGCATTTTCTTTGTTAACCCCGACCCCGATGCCGACAGAAATACCTTCACTGAGAGAAGGCGGGAAGGAAAAAAGGGTTTATGAAGCTGAAACGCAAATTTGTGCCTCGCATTTCTCTGCCCATTTATCCCTCTTCCACCCCACAAAATATAAAAGCAGTATTTTAAGCCATTTGGCCAAATTTTTGTTCTTAGAAACCTGGAGCATGTAATGAAATGAAATGCTCCAAGATCAGAATCAGCACAAGAGATCAAGGCTGAGATTTTTTGGACAAAGAATACGATGAAATACAAGGTTGGGTTGTTCAGATGTGCCTGAAATCCCCAAAGTGCAGGATAATAAAGGCTGGGTGCATTTCTTTTCCTCCTTCTCCATCATCTCTCCCGCCTCAGCTCTGAGTTTCCCTTCGGTCTCCCTTTTTCTAACCTAACCAACCTTTAAAAACAGTTTTAAAAAGACCAAAGGGAAGATCTGAGATTCACGGAACAAGCTTCAATTTCTCTAATTTTCCAAACACATTTTGCACCTAAATCCAGCTCAGAAAGGGGTTGCCTGCATACCCATGGCACACCGTGGTCCTGCACACCACAGCCATCCCCATCGCAGCCCCTAAATCCCCTTGGAGCTCTATTTTTGCCACTGGTGCTCGACACATCATTCCTTGCTGCCCCAGGGCCTACCCTAAATATTACATTATTATTACGGCAACTCTGGTCTTTGAGGATATTTGGGAACTGTGGGTTTGCAGATGTGTGTGCACAGTGGGGTTTGAAGCCAGGGAGGAGGCTCCGACAGCCGCATCCCGAATACCTCGAATCTCTCCCTCCTGCCCTTCTCGCCCCCTCGATGTGCACACAGAGGGGACCCCCGTGCCCCGAAACCAGCGGGGCTGAGGGGCTGGGACCCTCCCTGCCCTCTCCCATCCCGGCCGTGCTCACCGATGTTGGCGTGCCGGGCGGCCGCGGGCGCCCCTCGGCTCGGCAGGTTGTGCAGCATCGGGCCGTCGAAGGGCGACGAAGTCCACGTCGTGGCCATTTCGGGGCTCATGTAAGCCGGGTAAGGGCTGGAATAGGAGCTGCCGAAGCCCCTGCTACTGTACTGCTCCCTCCCGTTGGCAGAAAGGTTCAAGGAGCTGCTGTAAGCCGCCGCCGCTTCCCGGGAGGAGGTGGCAGGGATGGGGGTGCTGGTGGAGAAGGAGAACCGAGGTGACACGGGAGGGTGAGACGATCCGGGGTTGTAAGCGGCGCTCTCGGCTCCGGGTTGAGTCCAGATGGAGTGGCTGGAGACGGGGCTGCCTTGCTGGGAAGAGGCGCTGCTCTGGAGGTAGGGCAGGCTGGGGAGCATGGAGGTGACCCTCGTGGTGGGCACATAGACGGGGGACGCTGCGGCCGCGCTGTGCATGAAGCCACCTGCCCCCTCGTACGCCGGAGGGCCGGGGTTCGCTGCCATGGCTAAACTCTGGTACATGTCGCGACGGGCCTCCCCAAACCCCGGCCGCGATCCAGAACGACGGGGAGCGGGTGGGAACCCCCCGGCTCCGCTTTCCAAACCCTGTGGCGAGCGGTGGGTGCAGCCTTCCAGCCAAAACCAAAACGCCACCAGCGATGCGATTCTCCGCCACCCCACCCTTTTCCCCACCGCCCAACCTCCCCCACCTTCAGCAGGTCCCGCCGCGTCTTCCCAGACCCCAAGCGAGAAGCCCAGGTCCCTCCGGAGGGGAGATTTAGCTCCCGCCTGGATTTAGCTGCTCCCGCCTGGATTTAGCTGCGCTCCCACCGGTCTCCATCCATCACCTCCCGCCCCCCCATTCCCCCCCCGCCCTTCCACCGTGGGGCTGGGCTGTTTAAAACCCTCGGTCAGTCTCCTCCTCCCCCCCCCGCCCCGTCCAACACCCCCTGGGGGAGCGGGGATGGGGAGATGCTGCCGGGATGCGGGATGCGGGATGCGGGATGCGGGATGCGGGATGAGGGATGAGGGATGCGGGATGGGGCGGGACCCCCCGGGGCGGGGGGATAAGGAGGTTAGAGAAGGGAGGGGGGGAAGGTGAAAGGAGGGATACACAGCCGGGAAGGTGAGAGACAGCGATGCTCTGGCCTGGAGCAAAAACCTTTGTCCCGCAGGTACGATCGGTGCTTTAAGTTGTTAATGGGCCCCCGGGGCCGGCGTTTGATGTGGGCGGCTGAGGAGGGCTGGGGGGGAGTGAAATTAGGGGAAAGCGAGGGGAAAGGAGGGGGAGGAGAAGGGGAAAGAGGAAGGCTGGCTCGACCCTACCACCCTGCGCCTGTCCCACGCGTGTCCGCACCCCCCAAAATTCGGCCACGTGTGAACGAGGGGGGCTCAAAGGAGAGGGGGGCATTATCTACTATACCCCCCCTTATCCGTGCTGCCCAAAGCAGCACCCACAAAACTCTTCCTCCTGGATGGTTTTTTATCCCTCCATTTTTTTTCAAGTGGAGAAATTGGGAGCACAGGGAGGTGACCCACTGGGGACGTGGAATGTTGTGGGTTTGGATGGAGAGACTCCTCCTGGAGTCGTGGGGCAGGGGAGGAGTGAGGGGTGCTTTAACTCATGCTCGGTTTGTTTCTGATTTGGGCTTCTTTGGGGGAGTTTGGGGTGGATTTAGGCCATGGCATGCCATTGGGGCCCTGTGGGTGGTTTGCAATGACGAGACCCCCAAAAAACACTTGTGGAAGGGAGTCAGGATGAAATCCCTTTCCCTAAGAAGGTCTGGGAAGGGAGTTAGACAATTTGAGATGCTGTTTTCCCTGTAGATCCAGGAGGGACCCTATGGGATGGAGTTTGGAGCAACCTGGCCTGGTGGAAGGAATCCCTGCCTGTGGCAGGGGGTTGGAAGTAGATGATCTTTAAGGTTCCTTCCAACCCAAAGCATTCTGGAGTTCTGGGATTCTGTGAAAACCACCTCACACCGGGAGTAGACCCGGTTGGGGGTGGCGGGGTGGGAATTATGGCCGGTCCAGTAATTCCTGGGACTGCTTTAGGTTTAACTAAGAGATTCCCCCGGCTGAACCCCTCGGCTGGGCTGAATTTAGCAGCAGCAGAGATAACCAGGAGATAAGGACTGATACCCTGGGAGGACAGAGGGAGTCGGGCAGGCGGCCGAGGAAGGGAGAGAAGCCGGAGGTAAGGATGGAAGCGAGCCGGGAGAAGGGGGTTTAAGGAGCTCTGTGTCCCCCTGAAATCCAGGGGATGGTTGATGTGTAACAGGCCAAGAAGGGAGCGTTTCCACAGGAGAGAGAAAAGGAGCGAGCTCCCGTCCTGCTTTACAAACAGGAATGGCGACAATAAAAATCAACCAAAAAAAAAAAAAACCCAAAACAAAAACAAACAAAAAAAAACAAAAAAAGCAACCAAAACCGAGTTGGTTTTCAAGCCCGGGGAGACAATAGGAGGAAGCTTTCAGGGAGGCCTGTAGGAAGGGGCTCGCTGGGGTCCGAGGAAGAGGAGCGAGGGGACAGGGAAGCGCTACCCACCTTCGGTATTGGGGGACAGGGGCGAGGGGGGCGATGCCGTGGGGCAGAAAACCCCCTGGCACAGGGCTGAGAGGTGCCTGGTCCTGCTTCTTAGGGGGAAAAGGGGCATCAAGGCTCTGTGCCCCCCCTCCCTGGCTCCCCAGTATGGCCAGGCTCCCCAGTCCCACCCGCTGACTGGTTTTCCCACGTCACGTGGAAGTGGGCGGCGATGGGAGGGAAGGGGGGGTGTTGGAGGGGGTGGGTGGTATCTGTTGCACCATCAGCCGGGCGCCAGGTCTCATTGCAAAGGAATAAAATAATAAAATCAAAGCAGCACCACGGGCATGGCCCCACGGGCGGACCACGCTGCAGGCAAAGTCCAGCCGGGCAGCCTCGTGTCCCCCTCGAACCCAAGGGACACCCGTGCGCAGCTCCCAGAAACAATCGGAGGTGTTTCCAGGCACCCCCCAAGCTCCCCAGTCCCTTTGGAGACAACCCCCTTCCGTCGGGGGGTTTCTCCAGGCTCCTACCCCAAATCCCGATCCCAGATCGCGGAGAGGTCGCAGCTGTTCTCCCCCGTCATCTCAGCCTGTTTTGGGGGTGCCAAATGGGCACCCACCTTTTGTCACCCCGTGTGCTGCAGAGGCTGATGGCTCTGTGGGGTGATGGTGCAGTGTGGGGGAGCTGCTGCACCCCGCTGAAATTTGGGGTCCCCCCTCTCCTGGGGGCTCATTTCACCCTGCGCTGGCTCCAGCCTGGGAGAGCCGTCGGGGGGGATCCCACTCTCCTGTTCCCCGGGAATGACCCGCAAGCCCTTAATGTTTCCTACACTCCCGCTTTTTCCCGTGGAAATTTTGGGGGGATCCTATGCGGGAAGGCGGCAGGCTGGAAGCGCCTTTTGGGGCTTAGAATGAAAAAATTAAATTAAAAATTAAAATTTCCTTATGAAAGAGGCAAAGGGAGGGGAAAAGAAAAAGAGGGGATGAGGGAAGCGATTTATTGAAGAAGGATGGAAGGCGGAGGGAACATTTGGAGGGTGCTCCAGAGTGGGGAATGGGTCCTTGGGAACGTGAGATCCCCACATCTTCTGCCCTAAAGCCACCCGCAGTCCCCTCATTACTCTGGAGAACCCAGGGGGAGAACAAATCCCCCAAACCGGGATGTGTGCAGGCATCGGCAGAGGCTAAAATCGCGGCTGGAGAGAAATCCGGTGGAAACGCCAATACCGGGATGAAAATAGTTATAGTTATGTATAGAAATAAAATCATAGGCGCCGAAATGCATAATAAATAAATATCAGCAACGGTATCACTGCAGATATTTATACTTTCAGAACACGGAGCAAAATAAATATTTAATTTTATACATATAATTATATACATATCGGTAGAAAAATTGAGTATAGATGGGACTTCATGTATATTATAATTCAAAGGGTTGTGTGTTACATATAAACATGCATATACTTGCATACTTCAAAAATTTATAACTTGCAATACGCTATGATATAAATTTTATATCTATAAAATAAACTCTTAAATATCTTTAAATACATGTGTAATATGCAAATGAAAAGATAAAATTAATATATAACATCTAAACATATCAATACAAACATATAAATATATATAAATATTTGTATATATAAAATACACTTATGAACATCGGGCTATCAGCACACAGGGAAAGAAAAGAGAATTAAATATATTTGGTGTCTCTTTTTACATCCCTTCTACAAAGCAGCTGTTTATCCAGATGTGCTGAGTTTTGGGGATACATCGTTCCCTCCTTTGCAGAATCCCTGACGATTTTGTCTCCCAAAGAAGCGATTTGCTGAAGATTCGTTGAATTCCTACAGAAGAGCAGCGCTTTACTCAAAAGAAAAAAAATTAAAAAAGCAAAAAATATAATTAAAACTGATTAAACCCGCCCGTGCAGAAATTCCAGGAGCGGAGAGAACTTCAAGGACCTGCCTTGGCTCTGCAGTTGCCAAGAAAAAAAAATGCAAAAGCAATTCCTATGGATTGTTTTGCGTGTGCGTGGCCGGATCCAGACTCTTCCCGTGGAGCTGGGCAGCGAATCGCGGGGATGCGCATCCCAAAAACTGAGGAGGTGAGGAACCGACCCGAGCCCAGCCTGGTGTAACCCAACAGCCGGGAGGGAGAGGTTGGATTTCAGACACTTTGTCCCGAAAAAAGCAGAGGATGTGACACAGCGGAGTGCAGCGACAAGAAAAAACCCTCTGCTCTGCGCTCGGAGGAGGTTTTTTTCCCCCAAGCGATTAACGAAATCTGGCCGAAAGTAACCCAGAGGAATAAACTTCGGCCTGGCCACTCTCCTTTCCAGCCACCTCTTCTCCCCCAAGCAGGAAAAAAATCAATACGATGCCTATTTTTTTGTTTTGTTTTATTTTTTTTTCTCCCCTATCGAAGTAAATTCCGCGGTGGTTTTAGAATTAAAGTTCAGCATGTTGATGGATGGAAAAAAAAAAAAAAAAAGAAAATCAAAAACAAGAAAAAAAATTAGAAATTGAGGGGAGCGAGCCGGGTGGGGCAGAGGGAAGAGGAGGGAAAGCTGATTTTAAATTTTCTCTGCGCTGAAAATCGAATTTTTTAAATAAAAATCATTAAGAAAATTGGTTAAAAACGAGGAAAAAACTCGTCGGGAAACGTGGTTTTTGCAGACAAAAAGGGATAAATGCGGCCGGCGGCTGCTGGGCCAAGCGCACACGAGTATTTAGGATTTTTACTATTGTATTTTTAATTGTTTTATTTATTCCGTGCCTTGGCTGCAGCCGGGAAAGGGTCTGAAGGCTCTAAGAGCTGCCGGAGGGACCGGCTACCCTGGAGTACTCAGGAAGGGGAAAAACCGAGCTCCAAAATATCGGTGCCCTCGGCTGGGCGGTACAGAAGAACACATATAGGTATCTATCTATAGGTATCTGTAGGTATACAGATGTACGGGGGATATAGAGCTGCAGGCGGCCCTGTCTTGTATCAGAGCAGCCGGTGCAACTGGGCAGGGGAAGGGGGGTCCCAAAGTAGGGGCACGACAGGGCTGCACCCCTGATTTTTTGGGGCAGCGCTGCAGGACCGGGCCGGGCTGGGAGCGGGGGATTGCCCAGGGTGGGGGATGAGGCGCCCTGCGAGCCTGGAGACGTCTCGGCACGGCATCGCCTCCTCCCGCCTCCTTCCCACCCGTCGTGGGGGTCTGCGGATGGACAGGGGGATGCTGCCCACGTCCCTGCCCGCTCCAGCTTCTCCCCTGGTCCAGCAAAGGGGGGTTCTCCGAGCATCAACCCCCGATGGAGAGCTCCTGGGGGAGGGATGAACACGTCTCCCCTCCTGGGGGACCCATCCTGAACCCTCCTCGCCGGTGAGCCTTGGGGTTCCCGCTCCGGGATCCCCTTGTGCCCCCCTACACCCCTGCCCAGGGATCCCCTTGCACCCCCTTAATTCCTGCCCACGGACGCACTTGCTACGCCTTGCCCCCCTGCTCATGGACCCCCCCTGGACCTCCTGCCCGTGGGCGTCTGCATTCCCCTTAACCCCTGCTCATGGACCCACCCTGGACCTCCTGCCCATGGACGTCTGCATTCCCCTTAACCCCTGCTCATGGATGCTCTGGAATCCCCTGCATCCTTGTCCGCGGACCCCATTTCGCTCCCCTACAGCCTGTTCATGGACCCTTTTTACGCCTGCCCAGGGACCCTCTTGCACCCTCTTCATCCCTGTTGGTGGATCCCCTGCACCCCTGCCCACAGACACATGTCGGGACATCCCAGACCAAGGAAAACCCACGAGAGACAGTGGACAACCCACCCCACGGCTGGGGGGTGACCAGTGGGACAACCCGCCACCACAACCGAGGGCTTGTGTGGGCAGGAGGGGACCCTGGCGTGGCTGCCACCCCCGCCGCGGCTACCAAAGTCTCTTGTCACACCTTCAGAGACACTTCTCAAAACAAACGTCACATCTGTTTAGGACGGCAGTGGTCCTAAAATGTCACCAACCCCCCGCCTACACCCCTCCACCTCCCAAAGGCCAGGTACTGCCCGTGGGAGAAGGGTGTCCGAAGAGCATCACGGCTCAGCGATGCTTCAGGGGCATTTCTAAGTCCTTTCTGACCACTCCCCTATGCCCCCAAATATATTACTGCTTTTTCACCTTTTTTTCCCCCTTTTCTTTCCAGTTCTTTTTACACTTTTTTACCTCCGGTGGAGATAAATACAAAGGACTTGCTCAGGGACAAAGCTGTGGGATGCAGAGAGGTGTGTGGAGCAGCGATCTGTGCTCTGATGCAGCAGGAGGGGAGAGAGCCTGAGCGGTGAGAGTCAGTGCCAGGGCAATTTGGGGAGAGTCAGGATCTGAAACCCACCTAGAACTGGGATCTTTAGGGGCACGGGGCCACGGGACTTGCGATACCACGCGTGTCTGTGCCACTCTATGTGCGTGGAGGATCCCTGCTGCTGGGAACTGGGGTGTCTCAGAAGACACTGGAAACAGAGTGGCTCAATATGCTTCATTCCTGTTCACCTTTGCTGCCAAAATCAAGTGAATTGAGCCTAAATTCCCAGGGCTTTGTATTCCCTGATCTGCCATCCTCTGAATTCGTGAGGGGACATGAAACGTGAGCGGGGGGATTCCCTGGGACCATCAGCACAGGGATGAGCGGGCGAGCATCACCTGTGGTGGGGAGGAACGCGCTGGGTGTGACTAGCGGTGTGTCACCGCCGGGGTTCTTGTCGCCCACACGTGCGGTTTTATTGTCATCATTGTCACGGCGCTTTGACGTAGCGACAATAAAATCGCACCTGCTGTGAAATCGCCCTCCTGGCTGTTGGGTTCCTGCTGGCCCCGACAGAGCCCCTCGAGTCTGGTATTACCAGCAGAAGGGATGGAAAACCCCTTCCTATTCCCGGAGAGGCTGGGAAAGCCTCTTGCACCAGGCACGAGACTGAGCAGCCTGGAAAAGCACGGGCTGGAGCCCTGACAGTGCAGAACGTCAGTCAGTATCTGCCCATCTAGACATGTTCTATCCATATATCCATCTATCTGTCAGCTATCCGTCTATACATCTATCCATCACCTAGCCATGTAACCATCTATCTAGCCATATATCCATCTATCTAGCCATATATCCACCTATCTAGCCGTATATCTCTATATTCATAAATCTATGCAACTTTCTAGGCATTACTATGTATATTTACCTATTTGTGACTATTTACTTGCCAAAATACCTATTTTTTTCATTTATACATATCTATCCATGTGTCTGTATCTCTGTCACTTACATGTTTTTTTGCCTGTCCCTAATGTACTAGATGTCCTTATCTGTCACTGTGGTGTCCCCTACACCCTCGACAAGCATGTTGCCTGTACCCCCCAGATCCATGTCTGCCTTGACCCTCCCGATCTGCCTGTCTTCCAGCCCCACTGGGAAGTTCGTACCCCCTCACAAGTGATGCTGCCTCTCTCCCAGACCTACAAGGAATGCCTGGAACCCCAGGGCGCACCGGGCTATACCTGCAGCCTGACCCAGAAGGCTCTCCGAACCCCGACTCAGCTGCTTCCATCCCAAAACCATTGGGTCCCTCTCCATCCCGGATTGATGGGGCTGCCTCCAACCCCATCTTAGGGGTCTTGCCTGCTGGCAGCCCCCGACTCCGGGCCGTGCCAAGCCGTGCCGTGCCGTCAGCGGTGCCGTCGGGGCGGCGAGGCCGGGGCTGTCAGCCCCTATTGATGAGGTGTGGGCTGACGGCGGGGAGCGGCGGCCGCCGGCTCCGCTCCAGACTCCCCGGCGCTGGGGTCAGTGCCCCGGCCAGCCCCGTCGCCGCCGGGAAGGGAAGGGCTGGACCCGGAGGAGATGCCCCTGCCCTCCCTCCGAGCATCGCGCACCGGGCACCGGGGCTGTGGGAGCTGCGGCGCTGGGGTTGGGCGTGATGGAAAAGGTCCCAACCCTAACCCAAATCCTCCGCCCCTGGGAGGCAGATGCAGGGTCAGGATGGAGGTTTCATCCCCGATTTCCTTCTGGGCTGAAAAAAACACTTATGTCTCTGCACTGATGTTGAATTAATCCACCTATTCTGGAGAGGAAGAAAAAGGGGGGAAAAAGAGACATAAAAGTAAAACCACAAAGCCACAGTAGTGTTTCATGCACTGAAAAACTCCAAGGACTGAACTTCCGAGACCAAATCCAAGTGCAATGCTCCCACACAAAGAAGGGGCAAGCAGAGTTTCAGTTTCATGTGCAGGCAAGTGCTGGCAGGACTGAGTGGTAACACAGGAGGATGGTTTGACCTTGGCTGAGATTACCAAGCATAAAACACAAAATATTAACAATTTAAAAAAAGTAAATCTTATTAAAAAAATGGTAAAAAATGTCCAGTCTTTTCCAATAAGGGAAAAAATATCCCCTCTGGTACAAGCATTTGATCTGAGGCTGATGATGTCCTACAGCAAGGGGAGCTCGGGGTGGCTGAGGATTTCTGGGAATCTTCCTCTTTTCACATGGGTCTGTCACAGATGAGTTTCCTGAGCTTGGGACACTGGGCTGAGACCCAGCAGTTTCCCACATTCCCTGTTCGCAGCTTTGTAAAGGAAAGGATGACACTAAGGATTGTCCAGCCATGGCAGGTGGAGTTTTCATCCACAGAGAGACTTAAAAGATATGTAGATGTAGTCCCTGGGGACATGGGTTAGTGGTGGCCTTGGCAGTGCTGGGAGAACAGTTGGACTTGATGATCTCAGAGGGCTTTTCCATCCTAAATGACTCCATGATTCTATGAAGTGCTGCTAGGGCTCTTTTGGATTATATCTAATTTCCATGTGATATACATAACAGTTTCTGGAGTTGAGGCAACATCATGCTAATTTTTTTATTTCCTAGTTAACTTCCACCCAACTTTCCAGAAATATCCCATTAAAACCTCCCCTTGTTTTGCTGTTCTTCAGCCAAGCAAACATGGCAACCTTCCCTCACAGCAGCAGGAATTCAGATTATACTACTGAGATTCCTAGGGCTGCACAAATAAAGTGCCCACTTTCCCTTTACCATTGGGAAGAGTCTTCTCCTTCTCCTCCTTTTTTTTGGATTTGTACTGTAAAGAAACATACGGCTGGGTGTATTGTTTTTGATGCATCAGTCTTACTAAGAGCTGATGGTCCCTTAAATCTGCTAAAATCCAGCCTGGCTTTGACTTTTGGACTCATCCTGCAGCTTCACACCCACCTAGGAATGTTCTCCAGGATGGAAAACTGTCACAACCCTTCAGAGGGAAGAAAGGAGCCCCACACTCTCATGAGGGTCAAGACGAGAATGGCATTTATTGGAGAGGGAGGAGGGCTTATATAAGGGTGTAAGGGAAGGTTCTAGAAGTAGGGAAGAACAGGGGTGGAACTTGGACATACAAGGAAAAAAAGCATGGAGCGCAACTGTATTAGGGAAAAGGTAGGAGGGGGATGCCATAGAAGGATTAGGTGCAATGCACCAAAACAGTGACCAATAAGCAACTGTGGTACAATGGTCCAATAAGAAACCAGGATACAACAAATATTTGAAATTGATTTCTACCCTTCTAATAGATTAATTATCTAACTTTTCTGCCAACTTTTATAACCATAAAACATGGGCTTCTTCTCAATCTTCACGTGTGGTTCTGGGGTGAGAGCACGGCTTTCTCTTCTTTTCCCTCCAGCTCGTGACTTCCCTCTATGTTGTTCCTTTTCCATTCATGGTAATTCTTTGCCCACATCCTCCCCTTTTTTGTTTAGTTGTAGGGCAAAGGCCTCAGTGGATCCTTTGAACATAAAGTTTCTTAAACAAGACATTAAACAAGGGGTAAGCAACACAACTAAAAATATGATCAATAACCCTAAAATAAGAATGACTAAGAATCTTTTGAGACCTAGGGAGAGACCCAAATCCAGGAACCAGTCAAAAATTCCCTTTTCCTGACTGTATATTTGTGCTTTTAAATCTTTCATGAGGTTGTGCAAATCTTGAATTCTCGAGTGTATAGTTTGGGAATGGCTGGAGAAATTCAGGCAGCAAAGGCCTTCGAATTCCTCACAGTCATGCCCATAGACTAACAAGAGGAAGTCTATCGCCACCCTGGTTTGCTGAGTTACATTTCTAAGGCAGTGGTATCCATTAAGAGGCCTTCAAGGGTTTCGCTGGTGGCATTAATATCCTTGGACAGCCAACAGCCTAGGTCTCTCAACAAATTCAGGGCATTTGGGGCAAGATTATGGATCCCCAAAAATTTTGTTGATCGGTCCAGAAATGGACAGCTGAGTCACAATTGGAAAGGAAAGGGAACGACTCAGATAGCAAGTCTCATTTATAATTTTTATGATGGGCCCATTTAATTAAAACAGAAGCAATAGTTCCGTTTGGTGAAAAGAGTATTAAGTTTCCAATAGTCCATGGCCCCCCTGAAGGCCCCTTTGGGAATCTCCTTCCAAATCCGGGTCCCACAAATTAGGAAGGCTTTTGGAGGAAGCACTACTGTTTTGCTCTGTGCTGCTGGAGTCGCCATGGAATTTGGCGATGGGTTGCACCAGCTCCCAAACTGAGTGTAACTGGTCTTATTGTCATTAAGTGATACATCGAAGTGAGTGCTCGGATGGACATTGGCTGCCTCCTCAAGGTAGAAACAGTAAGGAGCAGGCAAGGATCCAAGAATCTCTAGTTCTTGTGGTGTGGTGTCTTTATATACAAATCCCAAAGGTGCTGACGGTGGGTTATGAGGTTTGTGAGGCGAGAGTATATCTTGGAGGTAACAGTGGGCTAACGGGTTATGCTGGAAATCTGCGTCGGAGCACCATGATGTGTAATTTGCAATAAAACTAATCCAATCTGATTTTTGCCATGGCACCCCAATGAGGCATGATTTGAAGGGATTCGCCGGGTCCATCACCGATAGACACAGCGAATCCCTCCCAATTGACTTCACCAAAGAAACCCACATATTACCTAGTTCTCCCACGACCCACGCTGGGAGGCCGCCGATATACTCTGCAAGATGATTGTGCCTCACCATCACTGAGTCTGTTCCTGTCATGGTGGGCACTGTGGTAGGTGCCCACCGTAGGTTTATTGTCAGAGTGGAGAACCGTAATGGAAAAGCAGAGGTCATCACGGAGTCGGAGACAAAGATGCAGGTAATTCCTTGGGTGAATCTTTGAAAGGTTGAACGAATCTGGCCAGGATCCATTTCGGACCGCTCTCTGCGGAAACACAAGCGTAGAATGGGGAAAGGGCCTTCCCATTTTCCGGAGTCTAAATTCTTGCATAACACTTTGGTGTTCAAATTGATTGGACCTTTTTTAGTACTGAAATGTCTTCTTACTGGTGTCAAATTTCATTATCCAATCTGTTCAAAAAATTTAGGACATAGAGAGCTTTGTTTAACTGTTTTTGAGGGGAGAGGCCCATACTCCCCCTTCTTTGTTTAGCAAGTGTATCTTTTGGTGTTTTATGAGCTCTCTCGACAATGGCTTGTCCAGTTGGTGCAGGGGGGATGCTGGTGACATGCTTCACCCCCCACATATCAAAAAATTCTTTTATTGAGGTGGACATATAAGCTGGGCCATTGTCGGTCTCAATTTTTCCAGGAATACCCATGGTAGGGAAAGCGGTGGAAAGTTGTTTTTTAACATCTCTGGCCTTTTCGCCAGAGTGAGCAGTCACTACCATGAGTCCTGAAAAAGTGTCAGTAGACACATGAACGTATTTCAATTTACCAAAAGATGGATAATGAGTGACATCCATCTGCCACACCTGTCTTGGGTGCAACCCTCGAGGATTTACTCTTTCAGGAGGTAACGGAGTGACTTGCTGGCAATCTCCACAAGCTGAGACTATATCTCTAGCTTGGGAGGTAGTTATGTCAAAGCTCCATTTCAGAGCTTTGACTCCCTGATGGAAAAAGTCATGGGAGAGGCGAGCCTGCTCCACACAATTAGGGACAATAACTGGACTCACCAGCAAATCTGCCACCTGGTTGCCTTCTGTGACAGGTCCTGGCAGCTCGGTGTGAGACCTGACATGATTGATAAAGAATTTATTACTTTGAGCGTTTATTTCCTCAAGGAGCATCCGGAACAGACCTGCTAACATGGGATTATCTACATCTTTTAAATAGGATCTTTTGATCCATCGAATGACTCCTACAACATACATGGAATCTGAAAACCTTGAGTGAACGTGGCGTTTTGTCATCCACAGAGAAAAGCAAGAAAATACGCAACGGGCTGTAATTGTAAAAGGCACCTTAACATGAAAGTTTGTTTTATCATGAAATGATATTGTTATCATCAGGCAAAACTCCAATGCAGCACATGAGGAAAGAGCACTCAGGTCTGATGCCAAATTTATATCTAATTAGCCCTTGTTCTTAGATCATTAATGCAGTGTTGATATTGCTAATGAATAGTTGTATCTTTTGGGCAACACATTTGGGAACTGATGCACCTCTGAGTTTTCATGCATTGTAAAAGTCAGGAATGATGTAGGGCTGCAGTGTAGGAGGGGAGAGGTGGAATCCTGAATGGGGTCTCCTTCCTCTAGCACAGATTGCTCCAAGCTCTGTCCAACCTGGCCTTGGACACTTCCAGGGATGGGGCAGCCACAGCTTCTCTGCCCAATCTGTGCCAGGGCCTGCCCAC
>JAWWMO010000121.1:112625563-112639595 GCA_035047845.1 Dendrocincla fuliginosa
CAGCTTCTCTGCCCAATCTGTGCCAGGGCCTGCCCACCCTCACAGGGAAGAATTCCTTCCCAATATCCCCTCTAACCCTCTGGCAGTGGGAAGCCATTCCCCCTTGCCCTGTCCCTCCAGGCCCTTGTCCAAAGTCCCTCTGCAACTCTCTTGGAGCTTCTTTAGGCACTGGAAGGTTTTCTAAGGTGCTTCTGGAGTATTCCCTTCTCCAGAATACAGCTCTTGGCTTGCAGAATAGAGCAGCTCAGGCTCAGCCCCACGTTGTCCTACCCTGGGAAGGTACCAGGGACTGGATGGATGCCATGAGGAAGTGGGACATACCCCCTCATTTATTGTAATAAAGGAAGATGACACCTCTGCTTTAGCTGGACAGTGTGAAATGCATCCTCCACCTGCTCTTGCAGTCTTGTCCCATAATCAGTCTGAGATTTCTTGCTTAATATTCCTGCTGGTGTAATAAAGCCAGCAGTGAAGGAGGAGCAGGAGTGCAGGGAGAGGTTGTGGCATTTTTGGGGAAAAAAAGATACTTTTTCCTGGAGGCTGTCACAATTTTCAGGGCAAGCAGGATTTCCTGGCTTTCCAGAGGTCCTGGATGGAGGGAGAGACCTTCCTTTGTCCTCCCATTTGGGTGGTCACTACTTTCATGGCTGATTCTAAGTGAACTGGTGAAAAAGGTGTAGTAACAGCATTTCAAGCAAGAGGGATGAAGCAGACTTTGATTTAGTATATAAAGCAAAGAAATCTCAAAAGTCTTACCATGGGCTGGAAAAAATGTGTCACTGCAGTGTCACCCTTGCTGTCACCCAAGAGCCCAAAGGAAGGATGGCTGTTCTGCAGTGATACCTCCAAGAGAGAGGTTCTTTTTGTCTGGGCTTCTTTTTGCCATAAAATCATAGAACCACAGAATGGTTTGGGTTGAAAGGGAGCTTAAAGATCACCTGCAGCTCCTTGTGAGTCGCTCCTTGGCCATATAAAACAAGAATCAGGCTGGATCCTACTTTTTGTCTTTACTTTTCTCTTTTGCAGAAGATCCCTGAGCACTTTACCAAGATTACCACGTTAAGCCTCACAACAAGACTGCAGGGGAGGTAGATCTTATTATCTGAGAAGAAAGGAGGATTAAAAGCCTTGTGAGGGACAGCAGATCCAGGACAGGACCTGACTCTCCCAGAGCACTGTGCCTTGACACAGGATTATGGATTTTTTTGCAGAACAGCTGTGAAGTCTCACAGAAATTCCAGCACGACATTGGAGGCATTGGAGCATATTCCAGTTGTTCACATCCAAAGATATGTAAGCCACTATGGAGAAATCATTGCAGACACCCATGGAGGGCTTCTCTCCAAAATACATACTTTTGATTTACTGTCTTTTTTTTTTTGACACTGGAAAATGGACCATTTTTAGCACCTTTCCATGTAGGCTGTGGTGGAACTGTACATGGAATGTTCACTCCAGAAAAACACACATGGTAGAAGCAGAACTCATTGGGAAACACATTTTTTTCGGTTCAGTGGACAATCCTCCCTAAATCAGAAAAGCTGTCACTTTTGTTTGATCTGGAAGAGGCAGAAATACAAAATTAGCAAACTGGAAGGTTCAATATTTGTTGATTCTGGCTGGACAAAGATACAAAGTTTAATAGTTTTGTTCAATTTTTTTCTTAATTTAATTGAATTGAATTTTACTTTCACTTCGGGTTTTTTGGTTTGCTTTTGGTTAGTTTACTTGTTTTAAGAAAATTCTAAGACATTTCTGGATGAATTGCTGTTTAAATTCAATAAAAAGAAATTCAAGGCTTGAACTGCTGTAAGCAACAAGTTTAAATATTTCTAATCATTTTCAGCTCTGTTTAGGACTGTGGTTTTGCTTTTGAAAAGACAGTATAATGGGAGCATGAATTCAGATTACAATTATAGCTGAAAAAAATGAATTATTTTCCTTGTATTTCATCAAAATTTATTCCTTTTTTTTTTTTTTTGGAGTGAGAGGAGAGGTGGTTCATATAGAAAATAAAGAGCATTTTCAAAATTCAGTCTTCTTATTGCAGTAACAAAGCCTTGACTGTTAACAAAATGCAGTGGGAAAAAAAACATAGGGGCAAAAGATGTTACATTTTATATTGTTGTAAGCAAAAGACAAACACACAAAGGGGAAAAAGGCCAAAAAACAGTGAGGCCATTGTTGTTTAACTCTTCATTCCTGGCTTTTCATCTTACATGGGAAATGTTATTAAGAATATGAGAGCTGCAGCTCCCCACTGCAAATACCAGGATAACTAAGAGGTCTCCAGTGGGTTTTTTCTCTCAGTTGCATCAGATTCACGTTTCTGTCATCGCCCCTTGCAGGTGTTCCCTGTGCTCACCTGTTCTTGGAGCAAACCTCAGCATCACAGCTGGATCACATTGTCCCTGTCCTTGACGTGAGAAGCACTTAGAGGTTTTGCTCCTTCGGAGTCTTCAAGGCCAGGCTGGGCAGAGCCCTGAACAACCTGCTGGAGCAGGAGAGACCAGAAATGTTCTGGGCTGCAACCACCCCATCCCTGGAGGAGTCCAAGGCCAGGTTGGACAGGGCTTGGAACAACTTGGGATAGTGGGAGATGTCCTTGCTCATGGCAGGGGGTTGGAACCAGCTGATTTCTAAGGTCCTTCCAACCTAAACCGTTCTATGATTCCATGATTCTTTGTTCTTCGCATTTCATATCCCAGTTGGAACAAATCACAAGGGATTTTTTTGAGGACACCCTAGAATCTTCCATTTTCCAGTGGTTGGTTGTGTGAAGACCATCTTTGAGCCTTCTCTGCCTGTCCCATTTCCTGCCTTTTGTTTGTCCTTGGGATTTCAGCCCCAAATCAGAGGTGATGTGAGGTAAGGTGCCAAGCAGTGCCATTCACATCGTAGAATCATTTTGGTTGGAAAAGACCTCCAAAATCATCAAGTCCAACCTTTGACAAACCACTACCTTGTCAACCAACCCAGAGCACTGAGTGCCACATGCAGTCGTTCCTTGGACACCTCCAGGGATGGGGACTCCACCTCCTCCCTGGGCAGCCCCTTCCAATGCCTGAAACCTTCTCCTCTTCTCCACCATCTGGTGCATTCTGGGTGCTTTGGCTGTAGGGGAGATGCCTGGAAAATTGCTCTCACCATCTCTACTTTCTTCAGACATTCAAGGCTGCCAGCAAAGCCACAGAATCACAGAACAGTTTGTGTTGGAAGGGACCTTAAAGATCACCTCATTCCAACCTCTCTGCCATGGGCAGGGACACCTTCCATTATCCCGGGTTGCTCCAAGCCTCATCCAGCCTGGCCTTCAACACTTCCAGGGATGAGGCATCCACCCAAGCAGACATATCCAAAAACCCTTTGGGGAAACATGCCAAGACCATTCCCATGAAGCATCTTGGCTGTTGCCCCTCTGAGTCGGGAGCTGGAGTGCATTAGGATGGGTGTGGCCACCTGGCCAAAATCCAAGCATGCTCTGTTATAGTTTATTTGGTGTTTCTGAGGATGCTGTGGCCAATTCCTGTAGCTCCAATTCAGGCTGCCTGGGAGCCTCTGGGCAGCTCTGGGCTTGATGTCCCTCTGCAGTCACTCCAGAGAGGTGGGTCCTTCTCAGGTGGAGGAACTGTCCCTCTCCATCCATTACTGATATAATTTGGATACCACTGGGAAGCATCTGAAGTGGGTCCAGCTGGGCCTCCAGGTCAGATCCTTCCATGAAACCCTCTTTGTTTCCTTTCCTCATATAACATTGATCAGCAACACTGAACACGTGGTGGAGGTTGAGGATATCCTCTGTTGGTAAGAGATTTTGGTTTTTGGGTGTTTTTTTTTCAGAATTCTTGGCCAATTTCACCTTTCTCATGTCTGTGGAAAAAAAAAAAAAAAAGAATGAACTTTTCCCTACTTTTATCCAATTTTTTTTTCCTGGTTTCTCTTTTCCCCTCACTCACTTTTTCCTCTCTGCTGCTGGTGGAGCCCAAGTGCCTTATATGGACATTTTTGAAAAAGTAAAAGAGAAGTATTTAGGGGAGAAGTCTTCCCTTTAGATTTGGTCTCTTTTAGAGCCTGAATTATCAATGAGCTTTTGATTTTACTTTTACTTTTTTCTTTCTTCTTTCCCACCCTATTCTTGTCCTGTCAGATGAGTCCTGATCTCATCAAGATCTCTACATGTGTTTATCTCCTCTCCATTGACTGGAAGGGGGTTGTTCAGTAAATAAAGCTTAGCAAATGGTCACGTCTTCAAAAGATACCAGGAACTTGGATGGAAAAGTGTCTCTGGCCAAGGATTCCATGTTTGGCTGCCAGTACAATAACACCTTCATTTGGCTGATCCTTTACAGGAGAAGGATGTCTTTAAGGCTTGGGAACCCCCCAGCTCAATTCTCAATTGTCCTGAGATTTTGGAGATGCCACTGCACCTCTCTTGGGACCTCAGTTGTCCCATCTACTAAAATAAAGGTAGTAAAGTGCCCCTGGGGTGTAACTGGTAAATCTTTGACTGCGACGTGCTCTGCATGTAGTCAGGATCTGAGATGGCACGAGCTGAGGGGACATTCATCCCAACATCCAGCTCGGAGACAAGAGAGGGAGGGATTTGACCATGCAAACAGAGATTAAGCCATTGATCAAAACACTCCTGAGTGGGCTTATGGATAAGTCTATCAGTGGATAGAGTTTGGTGTCCTCCCTACAGAACGTGAAGGGCTGATGCCGCTGCGGTGATAAGTTGATAGTGTTGACCAGAGGCATTATCAGAGTTGGGGACAATGTGAGGACATGAGCAAACATTGGGCAGTGGCATCTCAAGAAAGGCTTTGGCAGTCACTGGGGTGATGCTATCACACAAGGCAGACCCCAGGAGCCACTTTCTCTCCGTGGAGGGGTTGGGAGGGGATAGGTGACTGTGGCAACCTTAGGACATGAAAGACTGAGGGTACAATATGATGTTGTTTGGGCAAGAGCACTGAAAAAACATCGTGCAAAGCAGATGTCTTGGACTCACACAAAGTGCACTGAAATCATCAGTTCTCAGCCCAGTTTTTACAGAATACTTCAGGTTGGAAGGGACCTCTGGAGATCATCAAGTCCAGCCCCCCTGCCAAGGCAGGGTCACCTAGAGCAGGTGACACAGGAACACATCCAGGTGGGCTTGGAATGTCTCCAGAGAGGGAGACTCCATGACCACCCTGGGCAGCTGTTCCAGTGCCCTGCACCCTCAGTGGAAGGAAGTTCTTCCTCCTGCTGAGGTGAAACTTGTTATTTTAGTTTATGGCCGTTGCTCCTTATAAACTTGTGCAAGTTTTGGCTGGAGAAGCCTGTTGGAAAAGAGTCTTGGTGTTACCTCTGCGTCTGTACCTTCCTTTTTGAAAAGGAGGTTGTGTGAGTGTGCTGGCTGCTGTTCCTCCAAATTACATTTGCATTGACTGATTAGTTCAAGCCAGGTTTGGCAGAGGGGTGGAGACCTGTAGGTAAGAGTAGGAATAGGTACCAGGTATGAGGATTCACAGTCTGGCTGGAAGCAATGATGAGCCAGGAGCTGTTTGCATGTCCAAGCCATGGACAGGCTGCATGACTGGCTAAAGGTGAAGCAGATGTTCTAACCTATAGAAAATCACAGCATTTTATTCCCCCCTTTCCAAAAAAAGGAAAGATTTCTAGCTTTCCCATGAAGGCAAACCTGCTTTCACAAGGTGCTGTTTCAAGACCACAAACTTGCAACCATTTCCACCAAGTCCATAATTAAAATGAGATCCCAGAGCCCAGACCTGTCAGCCAGTCCCTGCAAAGTTCACACAGTTAAATGTTCCCATCAAAGCAAAACCCATCGTCCAAAAACTTGGCAGTAATTGGATCATGAAGTTCAAACTCCCGTGATTACATCAGGAGAGCTCTGCCAGGACTTTACTGAATCAGAAGAAATAATCAGAGGGCTGGAAAAGGGAAAGCTCTTCATTTAAATGTCATTAATTTCCTGTCCACTTGGCAGGGCCCACAAATTGCACACTTAAAGATGCCGAGGTGGCTTCTGGTGAGCACAGGTTACTGCTGCAGCAAGAATAAACCTTCATAATCCACACACTGGGAAGATGCAAGTCCAGGCTCCAGCTGTCTGGGATGTGCCTTGTCTAAAGGAAATATGTGGCTGGCTGCTGTACATTTTATTCAGGTTATAGGGGTTGCTGCTCTGCTTTACAAGTCTCTTGGATCAGCTGAGGTCCTTCACTGCTGGGCCAAGAGGGGCCATCCTACATGGGTGGGAGGAAGGAGGTGAAGGCATTGATCATAGAATCATCAAATCATAGGATGGCCTGAATTAGAAGGGTCCTTAAACATAATCTAGTTCCAACCCACCCGCCATGGACAGGGAGACCTTCCACTAGACCTTGATGGCTGGTTGGACAGGCCCATGTGATGACTAGAAGAAATGCAAAGGAGCGACGATATTTTTTTCTCTGCGGAGGTCTAAGGTTGCCCAGGAAAGTTCTAGAGCTCTCCAGTTTATGCTGTGCTGGATGGAGAGCTTTCAGCTCTCACTCTGGTGCTCAGGAGGATATTTGTCTAGAGGTTAAGCCACATATTTTGGACTGAAAAAGAATTTTCCTAGCAAATACCAGGAAGCCACAGGTTTATCCCTGCTTAGCCATCACTGAGGTGACGCTCATTTGTTTATATCTCCACCTAAACCAGGTCGGCCAGGATGTTTTACAGGTGGGGTTTCTTCTTGGGGACCTGGACAGCAAAACCGTGAGCCAGCCCCTCTGTGTGACACATCTGTGAAGGCCACACTGCCCAAACCTTTGTCAGCCTTGACTTTGGGCTGAATTTACAACCAGTTTGCCTTATCCAAGTGAGTAGCCCCACAGGTTTGTGTGGGAAGACCTGAGTGCGTGAAGGTTGGTGCAGCTGAGCCCATTATTTTGGAGTTATCACCAGGTAGTGCTGTTATATAGAATCCTAGGATGGTTTGGGTTGGAAACGACCTTAAAGGTCATCTCATTCCAATGTCCTGCCATGGGCAGGGACACCTTCCACTAGATCAGGTTCCTCCAAGCCCTGTCCAGCGTGGGGCTCGTGCACACTTGGGTGGAATTGGCCATGGTGTCCAACATCTGTTTTAACTTAACTTTAAAGAGGTTTAAACCCTGGTTAGTGCATTGTGGGATGTAGGGGCAGGGATGCTGACCTGATCTCAGGAACACTGAAAGTGTCCTTGCCACATCCCAAGTTTATGTGGACATCTGAAGGACTGGGTATCTAAACCCGTTGGAGCAGGAGAGACCAGAAATGTTCTGGGCTGCAACCACCTCACCCCTGGAAGTGTCCAAGGTGAGGTTGGATGGGGCTTGGAGGAACCTGAGATAGTGAAAATTGCCCCTGCCCATGGCAGGGGTGTGGAATGAGATGATCTTTAAGGTCCCTTCCAACCCAAACCATTCTATAATTCTACTCTACATGGTGTAACTTCCCCAGAAGGGTATTGTGGTTTTCCAGTTTTTCATGACCACATTTAAACACGCTTTCTTCTATGAGAAAGGTGGTGGGTTTTTTGCTAGCAGAAAATCCCCTAAAATCCCGTCAATTTTGGTTTGAAAGCAAAAAGTAAGGGAGTAGCTGTCAGCAGAAGGTTCATTCATCTTAAAAGAAAGACATTCCAGTCAAATTAAATAATAAAAAAGGTGATAAAACCCACCTGCTTTTCAGCTCCAGGTTTCTGTTTCTTTTTAAATCAGATCAGTGTATTAAAGATATTCAGACTGAGAATTTTTGTGGAATTATTGGGCCAGATCTGTATCTGTTTCTTATGGGAAAAGGGATGTTAATCCAATCACCATCATTTCATGGTGCTGGACATCCCTTTTCACTACCCAGTCTCAGAGGAACCAGATTTAACTTGGTTTTTATGGGGGGTAAAATCAAAGCAGAAAAATTTCCGAATGGTCCCCAGGAGATGAGGGAGAGGGCAGAGGGGACAAGGAGAATGTCCCATCTTACCCTGCCCTCTGGCAGAGGGGAATAATTCCCTCTTCTCCTGTCACTCCAGACCCTTGTCCAAAGTCCTGCTCCTTTTTTCTTGGAGCCCCTTAGGGCACTGGGAGGGGCTCTGAGATCTCCCTGGAGCCTTCTCTACTAGACATATCTGCAATTCCCAGCTGACCATTGTTCAGGGCTCTTCTTGGAAGGATATCTTGGTCCAGTGAGAAAGGACCTGTTTTGGTGGTGTTTTTCATCTGATGTTGCCAAGAAACCTCAGGGTGCTGCAAAGAGCTGGGCTCCAAGACCCCTGAATTAAGGATAAATATAAAAAACATACATGTGAGCAAAATAGACAGTGGCTAATTTGGTTTCAAGAGCTCTAAACACCTCTGTGCCCAGCAGTGGTTTCAGAATTTAGGGAACACACACATCACACAGTGGAAATGCAGACCTGATAAAGCTGGGTGAAAAGTGCAGCTCTTGGCAGAGCCAACTTCATTGCAAAGCCTGGGACACTGAAACAACCAGTGTGGAAGAGGCTGTGAAATGTTGAGACAGGGGAGGACTTGGAGGAAACCTGGATAAAACCACGTGAATAACTCTGGGACAAGACACATGTGGAAAATGCAAGGATAAGAGAGGTTTCTTTTGCAAGGGCTACTCTAATTAGGGAGGAGCATTGCTCTCACCATGGAATGAAGAGGATCAAATGAAAGTAGGAGCTGAGGAGTTGTTTGGTGCTGGACCAACATCTCCTGCTCCCCCCAAACTGGTAGCCTCTATAACCAAGACAGTGACTTTGCTGAAGGGGGAGAGAGAGGTGAAACCACTAAAAAAACCCTTCCAATTGAAAATATTTTATGATTTTATGAAAATAAATGGAGGGACTCACCCAGGGCTAAGCAGTGAGTCAGAGGTGGAGTCAGGGAGGGGGCTGAGGTGTCTTGGCTCCTGCTGGTTGCAACAGCTTGGCTCAGGACCCAGAGAGTGGAAACCATAAATAATCAATGGGTCAGGGCTCTTTATTCCTTTCCTTTTCCTGACATCCTTGGAGACACACACATGTGAGTAAACCCGGACCTTTCAATGGGAAGGATGGTCCCCGCTCCAGAAAGACCACTACACTGGGGTTTGTAGGAGATTTGGGGAGATGCCCACTGAAAAGAAAACCAAAATATCCAGGAAACATGACTGTTTTGTGGCTTTCCCATTGTATGGTTGTGTGGAGAACAACAGGCTATGTTTTAGCAAATCTTCCTGGTGTTTGATGCAAGCCCAGGGGAACGGTGGGAAGGAGCTGTAAAATGGCAAGCCCTGCCTGTCTCTGCTCCCAGGCTTTCCTTGGAGTTAGATAACGACAGCAGCAGATAAGAGGAAAAGTGGTTCTTTAATTCAGCCATAATTTCACTTAGTGTGAAGGAAAATGTCTAGTGAGAGAATTAGACTAAGCCAGGAAATTGCCTCTTAAACCTGAGCTGTCCCGTGCTAAAAGTGTAATCAGCAGTTTATATAAATACATCTCCACATATCTGTCTTCTCCTACACCACCATAAAATCCTGGCCTTCTAACAATGGGGTGGCCAAGAAATTCTTTCAGACTCACGACAACAACCTTTTCAGTTACACAGGCTAGACCATTTTGCCAGGTCTCTCCCAATATCAAATAATTCCAGTCTCTGAGGACACCTGAGGCCAACAGAGTCATGATCTCCACTTGCCAAGTGGTTCCCACCCAACCCATAGTAAACCATAGAGAGACGATTTGGCAAGCATGGCCAAGATGATGCTTTAGGTGGTCCATGACCTACTGGAGTGAGAGGGGCTCAACCAAGGCTTTGTGTTGAGCTTTTGGAGAGGTTGAAGAGGGACCCCAAGTCTTACCCTTCTTGAGGACCTTGGTCCCCAGATCCTTCAGGGAAGAAGGCTGTATCCACCTTGCTTCTCCTTTTATTTATCAACCCCTGGGTGTTTGCTGGCAGGAGCAACATTCTTCCCATCTGGGCAGTAGGATTAGCACACAGGATATCCTTGTGGTTTGGGAAGATCTGCCATGAACAGCCCTCTCATGGCAAAGTGGTGCTGCACCTTCACTGTAATCGGGTGAGTTCACACCAAGAGGGCAGTTTGGCTTTGGGTGTTCCTGTATCATCCCAGGTGGGAGCTGGGAAATCAGCCCTGATTTTGGTATGGAGATAAATCCATCATCCCTTCACAGCCCTTGTGGAGATTTTCCCAGACTGCATCTTAGTGATGGGTGGTCTCCTGACCCCTCTCCCAGCATCTCCTGAGGGATCCCTACAGCTTTGTGTCACTGCCCATACCTCTGCAGCTCCAGGGGTTTGGTGGGGCCCTGGCTTAGGCCAGGGAGATCAGAACTGTGTTAGAGTGGTATTAAACCTTGGGATGGAAGAAGCTTTGCTGCTAATGACCAACTTCCACACTGTGTCTCTTCTTCAGGTTCCTGAGCTCAGCTCTCCTAAAGAGGTCAGGCAGAAGGAAAACACTGGGCATCCACAGGGGCATTCCTTATCCAAAATTAGTGGGTTTGGTTAATGATTTACATGTAATTTCTTCAATCATCCGGCCCTCTGACACTTCAGGTGGGAAATTCAGGGTGTTTGTAGCCTTGCCTTCTTTTTTAATTTCTAGTTATACTTGTTAGGGAAGTCCAGGTTCTCTTCTCTTTGTTGGAACTAAAGCAGTCGTCTCCTGGGACACTGGCATCTAATTAAAGGTGGCAGAGCCCAAGGCAGGAGCTATGGGCTCTCTTCTGAGAAGTCCTGCTTCGTGACAGTCATCAAATCCTTTACTAGGCTTCTTTTCTGCCTTGTTTTTAGGTTGCAAACTTCTCAGGTTTTGAGATTTCTTGGTATCTCCATCACATAGTGCAAAGAAGTCCTGGCATGCTGAGAGCCAGAAATGGCTGCTGTCATACACATATCACATCAGGAATATTTATTTATTTGATACTATAAATGTGACATGTTGCTCACTAAGATAAAGATTAGAAAAATAAGAATATGGTAATATAACTTTGGTAGATCACACAGTCTGTGCCCAAGGATTATGCTGAACCTGAAGTGGGGATTTGGAGTTTTTTTCTTCTGTAATGTCATCACTGAATGCATCTGGATTTTTAGCATCCCCACCATCCTGAGGACTTCTCCACTAGACTGAAAAAGATGCTTCCAGGCAGCTTGTTGCAACCTCTGTGTAAAACCAGGGGACATTCTCCCTGCACCTAGCAAGGAAAGGTGAAGTGGAGCTTGCCTGGAGCTGATGCTGAGATAGCAGTGCAGTATCTAAACAGGTAACACCCAATTACAACAGAACTGTGTTGACTTACACTTTCCCTTATCAGAAGAATCAGGTATTCATGTAAATCACAAAAGGGTTTGATGGATGCCAGTTCACTCAGAGCCCCACACCAAGGGACAAGAGCCTAGTTAAACAAAATGTATGTTGCCCTTATCTTTAAGCTGTGACTATTGCTATGAAATAAAAAACTATAAAAGAAAGTGCCTTATCGTGGGGTTTATAATTCTTTTATGTTCTCCAGGGGCTGTTCCTGTGCTGGAATCAGACCCTTGGGACCACTTTCTGAACCCCACAGAAGTAATTTTCTCTCAGACAGATGATCTTTCCTTATCACGTGTTGCCTTGACAATAAAAAAAAGGCTCTTTCTTGAGATGCATGTTTAGACTGAGCTGGGTGAAAAAAAACCAAAAGGAAAAGAAGAGGCAGCTAAATTGGGCTTAATTCTGCTGCTTGCCTAAAAGTAAACAATGAGGTCGAGGGACAATCTTCATTAGCTCCTCCTGGGCCTGGAAGTGTGGCATGGAAAGCACATGTGGTGAGGAGCCCTCAGACAGCTGTGCTGGAGACTGGTTCCAAGCTCAGTCTGATGGCCATGGCTAATCAGACTCTCTTATCACATTTACTGGGAGATGGGTGATGCCAATAAAACCAAGTCAGGCTGAGTGCACTTAGTGGAGCCAAAAAGCTGGTTGTTAATAGATGCCTATGGCTCATGACTCAGGAGAACCAGCTGGCTCCTCTCTCTCCTGAGCTGCTGGTGGGACCTCAGATTTGGGTAATTCATAGATTTCCTTTAGTGCACTGGAGATCCTGAGCTGTGACAGGAATGATGGGCAGGATACATAAGATTTTATTGGTATTTAGTGATATTATGAAGGGTACAGGTGTTCTGTTTGAGATCAAGACTTTATTAACATGACATCTGGAAGTTTCAAGGGTGAGAGTAAAATCAGGCTGGTGCTTTGCACTATGGATATGCTGAGCCCTTACTTTGCCAAACATGGAAAACTGAAATGTAAAACTTGTGATAGTGATGGACTGGGTTCACTCCTCCTTCCTTAAAACTGAAAAGAGTGGCAATTAGGAGATATCAGTGAAAAAAGATGAGACCAAAATGAGCCTGCAGTGACTTTCCCCTGGTACACTCCTCTTACCTCTAGAAAATTGCAGGTGATGGATATCCAGAACCAGATTGGATATAAATGTGTTTAAATCCTTGTCTTCAATTTTTTTTTTCCTTTAGAAACACCTGGGTGTCTGAAGCCTTGTCTGCTTCTTCTGCATCCCAGTAGTTAAACAGGGATGAAACACTCGCCTTCTGTAGGACACAGTCCTGTCTTGGAGATCACAAAACATGCTGGGTTGGAAGGGACCCACGAGGATCATCAAGTCCAAGCCTTAGCCCTGCACAGGACCATCCCCAAGAGTCACACCCTGTGCCTGAGAGAATCATCCAAAAGCTTCCTGAGCTCTGGCAGCCTTGGTGCTGTGCCCACTGCCCTGAGGAGCCTGGTCAGTGCCCACCACCCTCTGTTGGAAGAATCTCTTTCTAAAATCCAACCTAAACTTCCCCTGACACAGCTTGAGGGATCTTACAGCTTACATGTTTATGTCTTTCTACAACCTGATGACTTAAGCTAGTTAGCTGATTGATCAATACACAATTTAATAGAACCTTAAAACCCGGTATCAAAACAACAGGACCCAGATGTGAATGGCAGGCAGTTTTCCAGCTGCCTGCTCGCCCTGCAGACTCCCAGACTCCAGTGAATGCCTCCCACACCTCCACAGCAATCGCTTCCCCCGCCTGCTCAGGAGGGAGCCTCGGGCACTGGGTCCTTGATCCAGCAATTTTGAAGGTCCTTCCTTGTGCTTGTTTGAGTCTGAGCATGTAAAACACCTCAGGGTCAGGCTCCATCCCTCCACAATTTGTACCCAGCAGCAGTGGGAGAACTCAGATCTGTATTTTGATGGAGGGGCTGCAGATCCCTAAGAGTAGGGATCCCCCTTTCCCCAGGCACACGTGAGTGCCTGACATGGATACAGGTTAATCATAGAAGGGTTTGAGTTGGTGGGGAACCCTAAAGACCCTCTAGTTCAACCCCCTGCCATGGGCAGAGACACCTTCCACTAGCCCAGGTGGCTCCAAGCCCCATCCAACCTGGCCTTGGACACTTCCAGGGATGGGGCAGCCACAGCTTCTCTGGGCAACCTGAGCCAGGGCCTCACCACTCTCAGAGGGGAGAATTTCTTCCAAAAGGCTGGGATTTGGAGAGGCAGTCACTTTGTATTTTCACCATCTGCCTTCTCCTCTCGCTGATACCCCCCAAGCCCACCATCACTTCTGAACCCTAAACCCTGGTGAATCCTCTTTATTACCAGTGCACAACAAGCGGTGGAGGCTTTAAAGTGATTTTTGGGGACAAATAATTTTGGGGACTGTCCTTCAGGTATGTCCCAGAAGGACACCAGGTGACCTCTGCAGAGATTTGTGGAATTATTTCCCATCTCTGAGGCCCTCATGTGTTGCAGCACATGTCACCCTTTGCAGCTCCTTCCCACTTTGCTCCATCACTAGACCTGAAATCTTGTACCCAAGTGCAGAGATTTGGAGAGATCATGACATCAACATGCTAAAAGGGGACCAGGAAAACAGCTGGTGGAGAAGGTAAGTGGGCTGTGAGTGTGTAGCCATGAGGATGGGAGGGGGCTCAGCTGCAGGTGTGCAAA
>JAWWMO010000121.1:112646224-112671078 GCA_035047845.1 Dendrocincla fuliginosa
CAGAATCACAGAATATGCTGAGTTGGAAAGGAACCCACAAGGATCATCGAGTCCAACTCTTAGTCCTGCTCAGGACCATCCCCAAAAGTCACATCATGTGTCTGAGAGTATCACCCATGATCTTGGAGGGCTTTTCCAACCTTAACAATTCCACAATTCTGTAATTTTACGGTGGTTAATCTTGCCATGGAGATACAAAGTTCCAGCTTAGGATATTCTACGAATCTATGATGTTGGGGTAAATCCTACCTGCTGTAAGCAGCAGCATAGACAGCCTGTCATGTTTTGTATCCCCACGGTGTGATGTTTTGTATCCCCAGGGTGTGTCTGATTAGCTCTGTGCTGTTCAGAGCAGAGATCATCCCATTACAGTCGAGTACAGCAACAGAGGAACCACAGGGAAGCTGTAGAACAACCTCTGTGGTGTGAGTGTAAACAACGCCTGAAATGTGAAACTGGGTGAGGAGGAAGAAAATTATAACTTTTCAGGCAAAATGATTTGGACTTTCAAGGCATTTTAAGGTGTTTGGATGCTTTGCTTCCTCTGGAAAGGGATGTGTTCAGATGCAGGTACCAGAACAGATTCCCTAAGCATTTTGGAAAACCCTGGTTACTAAGTAAGGGGATGGTGTCTCAACTGGAGTTCACAGGAGACCCACCCCTATCCCTGGGTGCTCTAAAGAGACTCCTGGGACCCTGATTTTAGAGAAAGCAGAGCTATGCTCTCCTCCTCCTCCCTCCCTGACCTTCAAAGGGTTAAAGGGTGGGGGAGCCGTTTGATTAATAGATGTCGTGTGAACATGCACATTTGCCTGTGACTGCATTCCTGGGGCTTTGGGCCCGGTGATAAGCTGGGACCAAAGTCCTCTGGCTCTGGGCAAGGAGAGCAAACAGGGCCCCAATGGAGCAGTTATTAATTCCAGCCTTGCATCTCCCAGGGCTGTCTCTCGGCAACGGGGCTCCCGGGAAGCCTTTCACACACCAATCAATACAGGGTTGCCTCTCCCCTTGCCCTTTCCATCCTCATCCCCCTCCTCCTGGGTGCTCACCCTGCTCTCCTCCTGTGCCAGGACCTCCAGCTCCGGGACCCTCTCCCATCAGCATGGGAAGGAGAGGATGATATTCCCATTGGGGTGATGGAAACAACCCCCAGCACCCAAACTGCTGTTGTAGGTGTCCCATTCTCTGGCCCCCATGGGTCTTGTTGTGGTGGGGAAGGAATTTGTTGGACCAAAAAAGGGGAATTGATCAGTAATACATCCATATACATTCTTCTGCACCCATGGAAGAACATGTTCTGAGAGTCATTGCTTTTCTTCAAAATATATTTATAAAATGAACACACCTTTTTTTACAATTTCTTTGGGTGCAAATTTTCCTTTTCCCTCTGGTCAGCTTCAGATTAACCCAAGCCACAAGTTGTCATTTAGACTCTAAACTTTGACAAAGAGATACTGATTGAAAATGAAACTCCTTTCCCTCCCTGAAAAGCAAAACAAACCGAAACAACCTGGACCTTTCAACTCACTTGTGTTCAGATAGTGCATGGTCACACTTGCCAACTGGCTTCCATGAGGGAATATTTTTAGTGATTGCTGCACAGGGGATTTCTTCTTGCCTCAATTTGGGGGCAAAAAGTAGATTTCTGGTTGCTGATGTCTCTCCCAACCCCACAGCTGCTCTCAGGACGTTGGTGATGCTCAGACTGGGAGGTGTCTCCTCCAGCAAAATCAATTTTTTGAGATGGGCCAAGGCATTCAGTTATGGCTTTGGGAAGATTTGACTCCTGTCACTTCACAATTTCATCTCAGGGCAAGAGATAGGACAAGGGATGACGGTTTCAAACTAAAAGAGGGTTGATTTAGGTTAGAAATAAGAAAGAAATTTTTTATGGTGAGAGTGGTGAGGCCCTGGCACAGGTTGCCCAGAGAAGCTGCAGCTGCCTCATCCCTGGAAGTGTCCAAGGCCAGGTTGGACAGGGCTTGGAGCAACCTGGGATAGTGGAAGGTGTCCCTGCCCATGGCAGGGGGGTTAGAATGAGAGGATTTTTGCTGTTCCTTCCAACCCAAACCATTCTGTGATTCTGTGAAAGTCCCTCAAGAGAGAAGCTGTAGTACAATCCCAATTCTCAATTTGGTGTTGCTTGAAAAATAGATGTTTTTAAGGCATGCCAAGCCCATCACTTCCAAAATTAAATCAGCTTTTTAAGCCAGACTGTTTTCCACAAAGAATTCAATTCCTGATTTCATACTAAGTAGTATGGACACCTCCTACCATTACAGAGCATCATAATGGGTCTGTATTCACGAGATCATGGAGAAGCACCACCTGCAAGTGACAACACCTTTGCTCTGTAAAACAGTGATTCATCTCTGAATCATTTTTAATCCTTGGGGAGAGAAACTGGGATCACACTACAGTTTGCCCCAAGCCACTGCTGCTCTCCCTTTCCATATCTCCTTCAGAGGATGTGATATTGCATGGGATGCCAGGACCACTGAGCTGAGAGTTGTGAGGAAGAGAGACAAGATGCTTCAACATCTGATTATGAACAAGCCACAAGCTTTGTGGCTAGTCCTGGATTGTCAAGGAGAAACATTAAAATGAGATGTCCAAAGACTAAAAGGTAATCCCTGCCCTGAGAAGCAGAATTAAACGACTGATTTGGAGTGTAAATGTCTTCAAAGCTACTGGGTGAGAAATGTGATAAATTTGAGCAGAAATTCCATCCAACACTGATCATTTTTACAGGATTCACTGAAACAAAAATATTTCCATATAAAGGTATAATAACAACAGCAGCAACACCACCAATATCAATAATAACAAAAACTAAACAAACTGTCTTTCTACACTAAAAACAAAAGTAGAAGAAAGAGTAGTCTTGCCCAAAAATTCCCAGAGGACTCGAGTTAGGCTTGGATCTGTGGTAGCAGATATGGAAAAGGCATACTGAGGTCATCTAATCCTGGGGCCAGAAACCTTTCAAGGGTTGAGTGCCAGACTGTATTTTTCTTCCCCAGCAGAAACTCAACAGTCCCTGTCCCTCCTGAAAAATGGTGAGGATCCCATCAGGGTGGAATCCTGGCTCTAAGGATCTAACCTGTCTGCAGCACCCCATCTTTATTCTCCAGGGTTTACCCTCATAGCTCCTTTTCCAACACATGTATGATGCAAATAGTTTTGTAGCTGGCTTCAAAATAAAATCCACAGGGTTTTTTTCCATGCAAACAGACCTACATTGGGAATAGGTGACCAGTCACCACTGCAGGTGGTGGCCTGAGCTCTTTCGTGGACCATAAACCTCATGCTGGTGTGGAGGCAACACACAAGTATATCTGGAGGGGAAAAAAGGAAGGAGCAAAGTCTTCCCTGAATGAAGGTCCATGGTAACAACTCCATGTTTAAAATGGACAGGAGCAACTTCCTTCTCAGTTTGAGGCCTCCCTGTGCTGTCAGAAGAGGATGGAGGGAGGGGTTGATCTTGTAGGATCAGACACGTGCACTGGCTACGTAGATTAGGGGGGTCTCCATAGGCTCCAGGTGCATGAGCTGGGTGCATGAAGGCAGAGGAGAAGATCAGCTCATGCTAATCCAGGCACCAGGTTTAGGACAGACTGGGGATATCATAGAACCACAGAATATCCTGTGTTGGAAAAGACCCACAAGGATCATCAAAGTCCATGTACCCCTTAATCTCCAGTTTCTGGACAGAGGACTATGAGTCGTCTGTATTTCCTTTGTCTTCCAGCCCCATGTGGGCATCTTGGCTGCTCTGGTGTATCTTCAGTGAGGAAAACCATCTTAAACCCTAAAGTTAGTTTTGTGGAACCTCCAGTTGAATCTCTGCAGAAGGAGGAACACTGTGCATTTCTCTGCAGCTAAATAAGATCTCACCATGGGTTCTCTACCGTGGGAGGTGAAGGGTGTTTAATGAAGATCACAGTATCCCCAAGTCATATCAATAAGGAAACCCTTTTGGCTTCAGAAGGTCCCTGAGGATCTGGTCTGGAGACTCTCATGTTTCATAACTAGTCCTACCAAAGCACTTCCAAAATGGATGGTTGGACTTGATCAAGAGCTTGGAGGTCTTTTCCAACCTTAATGATTCTCTGATTCTACGAAAAAACAGCACTGGACCTGGCACCAGACCCAGGCTGTTCTGTGTCCTGAAATCCAAGATTTACCTCACATCTTCTCTCCCTGGGTCTCTGAAGCCTTGTCCCAAGTCCTCATCCATGCCTCCAGCCACCTTTCAAAGGCAGATCTAGGAACTGACGAGGTCAGGGAAGGGCAACAGCACACCACTGAGATTGTTATCAACTGTAGTTTGAGCTCTTGGGCAGCTTTGATCATTTCAACAAAGAAACACCTTCCTCTTGTGGGCTGTAGTTCATCCCTACAGAGACCCCTCTTCTTGGAGTGGTCTTGAGTCAATGGTGGCATGAATTCTTCCGGAATTCAGTGGCTGTTCCAGGGACTCTTATTTTCCTGAAGGGGTGATGATTTCCCTTGTCTGGAATAGTTCTTCATGGAAAAGTTCATGTGAAATCTGTGGTCATTAAAGATTCCCCCACGGGAACAGAGGTGTTAACCCATTGGGGTTCCAGAGCAGATAGTGAGTTTCTCCTGTGAACACGTCCCTGGAGTTTCCCTACAAAGCCAGACCTCTTCTCCTGCTCTGTCCTGGAGGTGATCAGTGCTGGCAGACTGCAGGCCCTCACACATACCATTGCATGAAGACCTTGGCCCATGTTTGCCTCAGGCACTGGTAGACAAGAGGCAGGAACCTCCAGAGGATGAGAATTTCCAGGAGGATATTGGGTTTTGAGGTAACATCAGTCAACATCTGAAATACTCATCTTGTCTGACTCAAAGCCAGGTGGGATGGGGCTTGGAGCAACCTGGTGTAGCAGGAGGTGTCCCTGCCCATTGCAGGGGATTGGAATAAGATGATCTTTCAGGTTCCTTCCAACCCAAATCATTTCATGATTCCACAACTCAAAAGTTTAGAAATTTAAACCTTTGGGAAGTCTTTAGGGAAAATGGTTGGTCCTTCACAAGGACAGCTCTACAAACCAGTGTAACCCAGGGCACAAACTGTACCCTTGACAGCCCTAATGAGCAAGAGGGGCTTGAGCCTTCATCCCTCTCTTTTTTCCAAATGGAGAGGACTTTCTCTCCTTCCTTGTACACTACGCACTAAAGGCAGGCACTACGACAAGAAAGTACCCTCCAGTCATCTAACTGGTATCAGAAACCAGTTTCAGTCTGGGTCCTTCCACACTCAAAGACTTTCCATCAATTTATTGGCACAAAGAGAGCACAGGAAGGATGGAGATGAAAGAGTCAGAGCCCCTGACATGAGAGGGTCTCCTCCACAATCTTCCACCTTCAGCAGCTTTCCCTGGACATTTTGTCTTCTTCACAATTATGTAGATGATGGGCCTCCATCTTAATTGTTTTACACTGTTCAACATTTTGGGTTTTGCTTCTACCTTTGGATAATGAAGAAATAGTCCCCAAGAGTCCAGATGGGTGAGAAAGTCCACTGGTTTGGGAAAAATGGAAAGATTTTAACCAGAAATTTTTCAGAAGAAAAATGTGTCAGAAAGCTTTGTTAAAATAAACTTGTTTCTTTGTGTGCTTGTTTAAAAGTCTTCACTTATGATGAAACAGAAGGGCAATATATGAAGCTTTTCAGCCAGATTTGATTGTCCATCACTGGAGTTTCATGCTTTCTACTCCTGTAATGTGCAGTGTCCTCACAGCTCTGCCCCACCTCTGAGGACATGGGTAAAGGCTCACCCATTCCCCAGCATAAAACCCCATCTCTGCCTTTGCCCTGGGGCTCCAGCCAGGCTGATCTTGCACCAGCTGCCTTGTGGCAGGCTCTGAACCCCTCGTGTTCCCACTGAGGTCCGAGCAAACATGGAGAGAAAGACCAGGACTGGTTCCTGAGCCTGCCCTGGGTCCCATCTGGCTGTCCCAGATTTTCCCTGTGGCACAAGGTCTTGACAGAGTTGCAGGGTTTCTCTAGGACCTTGTGTGCCCAATGGGTGCAGTGTTGGCACTAAAAAAAGCCCTCTCAGCCCAGAGCTGGGCCAGCACGTCCGCTGGAAAAATGACATAACCCCGTCACATAATCTGGAGTTCCTCCTCTGGGGCAGCCGTGTGAGAGGAGATCAAAGGGCAGCACAGGAAAATGAGAGCAGAGCCCACAGAGGGAAAAACACCCTCACCCGCCAGCCAGGGCACTAATCACAGCCCTCAGAGGGCCTTGGGAGTTCCCTCTCACAGGAGGGATGGAGACAGACATCCTCCTCCTCTGGCTCCGGGCACCCGGCTGGGTGCGGGCATGGAACCCTTCTCCGTGCCTCTCCCACTTTATCTTGCAGACCAGTGTGGGACAGTGGATTGAGACAAGATTTGGCCCCTCTTGTCCCTGTGCAAGTCCCATGGAAGAGACGTTTCCGAGCCAAAAGAACTTGGGAGGCTGTGGTTACTCACAGCATCCCCTTCCCTTCATTCTCCAGCTGACTTCCCACCCTCCTTGACTTCAGAGCACCTGGAAAAAATACAGATGGATGAGGCAGTGGGAAGGAGGTGAAACAGCAAGGAAAGCCATGGAAAACCATGGGTCCCATGCCAGGAGTGGTGGTGCTTAGGAATCTGCCTACACAGAGCCTGGTGCAGCCTTGCAGGCTGGATCCTTTCCATCCTTCATCCTTGCTTCCCATCCACACAGCCATTGGGAATTTGGCATCACCTGCACCCCTGGCCACGTCCTCCCACCCCAGCTCCATCTGCCCACCGGTGCCCACACTGGGGGATCTGTGTTGCCCAGGGTTTGTGGTTTCTGACCCCTGACTTGCCCGTTGCCACTGGAATTCCCTATCACTCCAGTGACTCAGCTGACAGAAAGGGAGACAATGGCATTTTACATCAGCCCAGGCTATCAGGAGCCTGCCTTATCAGAGCTGTGTTTTTCTATTAGTCTAACACTCCATTGTGCATCCCTTTATCAGCTGCAATGTTGATGTAATGCTGGCTTGGAAGTGGTTTCTGCATCCTAGCACTGAGACAGCTCACTTTTATTTCGGGGGGGAAGGGGAGGGTGCGAGAGGAGGGTTTATCGGGATTCTCAGGAGATAGGAGCCCTTCTCCTGCACGGAGCAGGGAGGGAGGGCTGGCTGGGTGTGGGGGGTGTGGGGCTACTAGCCCAAACCGAGCAGATTATTTTCAACCAGCAATTTAATGAGCCTAATTTCTGCTCCTCCCCTCCAGACAGTATTTTTAATTGAAGTGTGCGCTTGCCAGGATAAATGTCCTCTCTGGTTCCTTCTGTAAGTCCCAGAGGGTGCAGACCCAGCTTTGTGCTGTAGGACTGGCCCAGCAGAGTGAGCCCTGACTTGTCCCATAGTGAGGGTCATTCCTAACAGCACTTTTCTAGGCAGATTTTTACTGGCTGATACACAAATTGAGCTCACAGGATCATTTCTCCCCCATTTTTTAGGTTTGGGTTGGGTATGGGTTTTTTTGTTTTGGTTTGGTTTTGTTGGGTTGGGTTGGGTTGGGTTGGGTTTCTTTTTTTTACATCTCTTGACATCTATTCTCAAAAACCCCCAGCCAACCACTTGGCATCCCTAAGTAGTCAATGCCTTAAAAAAACTTGGGGGATGGAGAGGGAAGTAAAATGAAACTACCTACATGAAGCAACATGATGCTGTGGGCTGATAGCCTTTGCTTCCTAGGGATTAAACCCTCAGGACCCACTTCCATGACAGCAACAGGGACAGTCACTTCAGCTGCTGCACAGGAAGAGAGAAACACACTGATTTATGTTAATGCAGCAACATAAGGTATATGGCCAGGTAGGAGGATTCAGTGTGTTGGATTTAGTCTATCCAGCTGCAGCAGGGGCAGCAATGAGGTTGTCATCCCAGGGCACAAAACACCTGGAGCCATTCCTGAGCATCATCCTTGAGTGCTGTGGCCTGGCTTCACTTGGCTACCCCAGCCCACATGGCAACCCATCCCTTGGCCAAAGTCAGCAGCACTGGCATTTTCAAGTCCGCTGTAACTCCTCCTTGGAGCAGTCTCTGATGTGAGAGGGTTGGACCCCTCTAGGTGTTATCTGTGCCTCCTTGATGGCATTTCATGCTCTTCCTTTCTGCCTTACTCTGTGCACAGGGGTAGGCTCAGATGATATTTGCAGGCACGTTGGGATTTCCACTGCTTATAATCATAGAATCACAGAATGGTTTGAGTTGGAAAGACACTTAAACCCCATCATGTTCCAACTCCTTGCCATGGGTAGGGACACCTTCCACAATCCCAGGTTGCTCCAAGCCCTGTCCAACCTGGCCTTGAACACTTCCAGGGTTGGGGCAGCCACAGCTTCTCTGGGCAACCTGTGCAGGGCCTCCCCACCCTCACAGTCAAGATTTTTTTCCTAAAATATGATCCAAATCTACTTTCTTTCAGTTTGAATCCATACCCCCATATCCTGTCACTTCAGGCCCTTGTAAATAGTCCTTCTCCACTTCTCTTGTAGGTTCCCTCCAGGTACTGGAGGGCCCAACGGGGTCACCCCAAAGCCTTCTCTTCTCCAGGCTGAACAAACTCAATTTTCCCAGCCTTTCCTCACAGGAGATGTGCTCCATCCCTCTGATCAACTTGGTGGCCTCCTCTGTGCTCATAATGAACTTTCTAATTTCCTATTTTCTTCACTCAAACCCAACAGCCTGGTAAAGATGCTGCTGCCAGGATATGTCCTCATAAATTACCTGCAGCACTTGTAGAAGCCATACCATAATTAATGTGTCATATATAACAACCTGCTATGCTGTCCACCTGTTCCACCTGTGCCTGGTTCACAGGGTGACCCAACAGAGGATGGCATTGATTTTAGACTTTGGGTTCAACTACTGTGTGACTCACTGTGGGTGAGGGGCTGTATTTTGTGGGTCTGGATAGTTGTCTGCTGAACACCCATCACACCAGTGGTGGGTGGGGCAGCTCTGGGGGCCGCTCAGCAGGCTGGTCTGATGTGGAAGGATAAGCAATCACGTCTTGCTATAGGTCCCTTCACTCCTGTTTAATAGCCTGAGTCAGACTCAGGGATTTTCTGGAGTCCGTGGAGCTTCAAAAAGCCATTGAGGACCCATTTGCATCCCTTCAAGGTTTACCCTTGAGACCATGTAGATGTGGCACTTGGGGACATGGGTTAGTGGTGGCCTTGGCAGTGCTGGGGTAATGATTGGACTTTTTATCTATACCCAGCAGGCTTCAGCCTGGGGCTTTGGCATTTACTACCAGTACTTTTGCATATCCAGGTGACCATGTTTGCATGTTGACCCCTGGAGACGTGTGAGGATCACAGCACGTTTTACTTGTAATGGAGAAACCAAAAAAGGTCTTTCTGAGAAGACCTTCAGAGCCAGTTTCATTTATTTCTCTTCTGTACAGGACATCTATCAGATTAGAGGAAATCCCACAGGATGGGGACTCCACAGACCTGAGTCCAAATGGAGTGTTTCAGTGGCAGTTCTGAAGAGCTGATGAAGGGAAAGCAAGACTAGAAACACAAAACATGGTGGGCAGAGTGAGTCATGGCAAATTGTTGCTGCCCATCCCCAGCCACATCCATGGTTCAAATTTGCTGCCATGCCCTCAGATCCCAGATGAATACTTGGAAGGGCTCATGCAATGGGGTGCAGAAGTCCTGGAGGGTCTTGGCTCTTAGAGGTCCTACCTGGACATCTCATGCACCCAGTTAGTTTGTGCTCTCACCTCTTCCTCTTCAGCCTCCTCTGCCCGAGGTGGGCTGGCTGCTCTCCCTGCACTGCGAGTGGCTGCAGTTTCGTCTCAGTCATCATTTCTATTGTTATCTGCCCATTATCTGATCCTCTCCCAGGCCTGGCCAGGAAACATCCTTCTGTCTCTGTCTTCGACGGCGCTCCATCCTCTTCCTCCTTGGAGAAGACAAAAGCAAAACAAGCGCATAATGAATCAGACGTTTCCCTTCCCACTTTGCCCCTTATTTCCCCCTCTCATTTTTCACACGGACCAATTTCTGCCTCTTCCCTCCTGTTTGTTTGGGACGTGGCCTGTGCTCAGCATCCCGGGGAGTCTGGCCGGCTCCTCTCGGTGTCAGCAGGAGTTCAGGGGTGGGTAGGGCTGATAGGGCTCCTCTGGCCCCCTCTGCATCCTCAAACCTAACGCCTGCAAGAAGCTTGGCCTCCTGACACCAGGGCATGGGATCAGCTCCAGGCCAAGCTAGAGGTTCATGTGGGTTCAGAAAAGCAACTGGACAGTTGGGTGGAGGAAAAATATTCTATCGAGGGCGATTAAACATGAGATTGGCTTATCCAGCTCAGGATGTCACGTGGCAGCAACTTGTTAGAGGCTGGAAGAGGGTGTTGGGGAAGCTTTGCTCTGTGCTTGCCCTGGTTTTGTGTTCCTTCACAGCATTCCTGGAGGAGAGGTGGGACACCCACCTCTATGCACCTTACAGGTTTTGTTTTGGCTGTAGAATGAGATGGGGCAAATCTCTGCCCAAGAAACCCATCACTCCTTGGCCTCTGGTGACCTTTTTGATTTTTCCGTGTCCCAAAACAACGCTGAGTGCCATTTACAATATTCTCTGGGAGGTGCATTGCTTTTCACCCAGGTAGTCCTGGTCTCCCCTGGACCTGGCCAGGGTGGCTGCACTGAGGGCTGAAAAGAAAGCCACTCTTGTGAGGTGTTATGGCTCACCTAACACACCCACACCAGACCCCACCTGAGCTACATCTCCCACTCCTTCACCTCTCCCCACTACCCAACAACACTGCACTTTGGCTCTTGTGTTAATTATCCAGCTTTTCTTGGGAACCAGAGGCCAGGAGAAGGATGGCAATCCCTGCAGTCCAGGTTCAATGCTGCTGTAGGCTTGGTCATGTCTTGTATGTAGGTCTTGGGAAGCTCAACTGCTTGTTGAGAAATTCAACTGAAGGTTGTTCAAGGCCAAAGGCCACGGTATAGACTTCACTAAAAATGTGGGTGACTGTGGGTCAGTGTCAATGGGTGCCCCTCGCCCTGTTTCTTTGGCTGGGATAGCTTGGTGGAAAGGCAAAAATCTGCAGGGAATGTTTCCATTTCTGAAAGTTTCCTGCTCTTTTCAGAAAATGAAGGTGAAAAACAAGACACACATGCATACATAGATAGATGAGTTTCCCCAAATACAGCTTCTGTAGTAAATTTTTATTATAAATTTTCACTGTAAACAGAAAGGAAGAAATAACAAAATCATCAAGGTTGGAAAAGAACTCACAGATCATCGAGTCCAACCTTTGCCTGATCACCACCATGCTCACTAAATCACATCATGAAGTGCCACGTGTACTCTGGTTTTGAACACTTTCAGGGGTGCTGACTCCACCACAGCCCTGGGCATCCTGTTCCAAAGCTTAACCACTCTTCCAAAGAAGAAATTTTCCCTAAAATCCAACCAAGAACCTGGTACAACTCGAGGCCATTTCCCCTTGTCCTATTGCTTGTTGTCTGTGAGAAGAGGCCAAATCCCAGAATATAGAAAAGGAAAGATTACAATATCCATATTTCTTTACTTTTAGAAAACCTCCTGACTCATTTCTTGTAATTTTTAACCAGGCCACACAGCTTAAATGAGAGAAGTCTTCTCTCTCTGAACGAAGAGGTAAGTTCTTACTAGACACTGGGAAAGCCACATTGCTGCTTTAAAGATCCTGAAAAATAAGAAAGGGCTTGGGGGATAAAAAAGCTACAGACATTATCTGAAAGGTGAAGAGGAAGCCTTAGCATGGCAGGCTCAGAAAGCTTGTTCTGGTTGGCTTATCAGAAATGGAGAAGTGATGGAAGAAGAATTGCTTGGGGAGAAAAATGCCTGATGGGAAAAATCTCCTTAATCTAGAAAAAAAGTGGCCTTCTCATGGCTGCAAAGCAGGGCCAAACCACCCAGGCTTGTGGATGCTGCTGAGGGTAATTAGTCACTGGGCTACCCACGTACTTCATCCCTGGACACCTTTAATTAGCAGCAGATGCCCTTCTAGAAGCAATGCTTTAGCCAAGTAGCTGTTGAATTGCAGGCAGGAACGACACCAGAATATCACACTTAGAGTGCTGAAATGTACTGGGTTGAGCTCTGCTGGATGGAGATTCCAGCTGGATTTGCTTTGGCAAATCCAGTTTATGAGAGCTGTGAGGTTTCCTCCCGGTTTAAGGTCACAGCCTTTATTTATAGTCACAGAGCTTCTGCTCGAGGAGAAGTAATGGCTCAGCAAATCAAGGTGTTGGGGAAACCACAGTGAGAATCACAGAATCAGCAGGGCTGGAAGAGACTTTCAGGATCATCCAGTCCAACCAGAATTCTCACCAGGAAATATTGGAGTAATCCAGAAATGTTTCTGCTCATGGAGACAGTCTGGGAGAGCTGGGGGTGTTCAGCCAGGAGAAGAGAAGGCTTCGGGAGATTTGAGAGCCCCTTTCAGTGCCCAAAGGGGCTCCAGGAGAGCTGGAGAGGGATTTGGAACAAGGGATGGAGGGACAGAACAAGGGGGAATGGCTCCATACTGTCAGAGGGTGGGCATAGGTGGGATATTGGGAAGAAATTCTTGGTTGGGAGGGTGGGGAGACCCTGGCTCAGGTTGCCCAGAGAAGTTGTAGCTGCCCCATCACTGAAAGTGTCCATGGCCAGGATGGACAGGGCTTGGAGCAACCTGGGCTAGTGGAAGGTGTCCCTGCCCATGGCAGGGGATTGGAATGAGAGGCCATGTCCCTTCTAACCTGAACCAATTTGTGATTCTGTGTTTTCCTGTGCTTTTATGCTCATGTTTTTACACTCTTTGTCCATCTGGGCTTGCAGCTCACAAGCAAACAGGAAGGCTGTTGTGTTTAGTACTTCACCTCTTCAAAATGGACTTGTCTATTCTTTAATACTCATTCTGCTCTTTGTTTTTAGTTGTTTTGTTTGTTTTTCTCTTTGATGGCATGTTTCACTTCCAGCTGCTTCATTACCAATGCTCAGTTTTCTCACTGGGCAAGATTTACAGGACAGAATTTCACCAAATGTGCTGCTTGGAAAATGCCTTTCCTGAGCTCTGTCTGCCATTCTGAGCAAAGCTCAGATCAGTGGATCTTCACTGAGGAGAACTGCCAGCAGCTAAATAGGGTCTAAAAACCCCCCTTCAGACTAAAGGCTGCAAGGTGTGAGCATCAGGAGGGCAACCTGAGGGAATTGTAAGCAAATCTTCAGTAAGACAGAAATTTAAAGTGAACAGGACTGAAGGATATTGTAACAGGTAGGAGCCCTTGAAAAACTCAGTCCAAACACTAGATTAGTCCTCATAACCCTTCTGCTTGTGCAGCCTGTTCCTGTAAACCACTGGTGATGGAGACACTGTTCTCCCTCTCTACTCTCTCCCTAGACAGGGAAATGAGGTACATATCACATTTACCCTCTGTCTTATCTTGGAACTGAGCATTCCACATCCTTCAACTGCTCCTTGTTGTCTGTGTTTCCTGCTCCCCTCCTCATCCTTGTTGCTGTTTTCTGCATTGTCCCCTCTTGCTTCTGCAGCCTCATGTGGTGCCCAAGCTGGACCCTGTGCTGGATCTCCTGGATCCCAGGTTTATACATCTGAGTGTGGAATAAACCTCCTTTGCACCAGCTGATTCATGCGCTGCAGAGCTGATCCCCACCTGCTCCTGTTGCCTTGTGGTTTGTCCCCATCAATCCTCCCTTGCTGCTTGCAGGATCTCTTCACTAAATCCTCCTTTTCCCCATGCCCCTTTGATCCGTGGAGATTATCCTGCATTCTCACAACTACTCAGCTTCCAACACCAAGATGGAAATACTGTGCTCTCACCTTGCCAAGTTCCTCTGACACCCCCAGAACTGCTGGTTATCCAGACCCTTTGGAAGTCGGACTAGTCACCTCCATATGAGATGGAGGTGGGTTCCCAACCCTTGGGGGGTATCAAGGATTTTATGCCCTGTGTACACATCCTTCAGCATGGCAGGGAGGGGCTGCAGCCTCTTGCATATAGAGAGACCCTGATGCCTTTCACTACATGGCTGAAGGAAAAAAGCTTTTCCATTCATTCTGAGCAGGTTTTCCAGCCCCCCCCATCTTGACCCTGATTGCTTATCAGCTGGGATATGTTTACCCTAAATCTTTCTTTTCTCCTTTTCGCGTCTCCCCCTCCAGCTCTCCCTTTCCTGCTTTTTCTCCCACTGTTTCTCTCTCCCAGCAGCCCACATGCCCTTCCCAAGGCCAGGCCTGAGCTTGCAGAGGAGTGAATCCTCAGACTAAACTTTAATTTGCACACTCCCTGTTTCAAGGGCACTGGGTGGTGGTTTTTTTCGGCTGTTGTTCTCCACCGCAGAACTGGAAGGCTCTGGTTTGTGCCACTGTCGATTGAGACAGCACCAGCGTAATTACAGCATGTTCCCTCCCTTTGGAATTCAGAAGAGACCAGCTCCTTTTATAGCCTGGCCAGAGCCCCTCTGGGGGACTGCTCCTGTGCCTCTTTTACACTCTCTGTCCCCGGGACTGACGTGTAAGTGCTGCAGCGTTGACCTCGAGCCCTGCAGGTCCTTTGAGCAGTTCCTAGAAAGCCCTCCTGGCACTTTGCCCACGGGGTACACTCACAGCTCTGCCCTGGGAAGGCTGTGCCTGGTGTTGGCCATGTGTCCCTGCAGACACTGTGCAGAGACCAGGTCCTTAAAAAACTCACATTACAGCTTAAAGACGTGGTTTAGTGATGGGCTTGGCAGTGCTGGGTTAATGGTTGGACTCGATGATCTTAAAGGGATTTTCCAACCTTAATGACTCTGTGGTTCTATATAACATAACCCCCCCAGCTCTTCATGTCTCCCATCTCTAGGAGCTCTACATGGCTACCCCTTCTAGATAATCCATGAGCCCTTTTCCTTAGTCTCAGTTTTACCCATCCCAGGGCACATGTAAGGATGCAGATCAGGAGCTACCCTCCCTCTGATGATCTCCTACCAAAGCAGTGGTGCTGGTGGGGAAGAGGCAAGTGGTGGGGAGAGGTAAGAGAAATTTTGCACTTGTGTTATCTGGCAGATGCTTGTGCTGTGGGAAAAACGGGCCTTTCTGGCACCCTCATTGACAGCAGTATCTGGTCAGGAGGATTAAAGAGGAAGAGGGAAGAAAATCACCACCCACCACTTTTCCAGCCCTTCAAACCCAACTTTCAACTGAAGTCATGTGGAACTAACAAAGCGCAAATGAGCATCATCTTCTCTCTGTGGACCTCTGACTTCTTTTGTATTTCCATTCTTTTCCTGTCTCTGGGACCTGTTCTCCTGTTGTCCCCACACCTCCTGGCCTGCTGCTGTTTCTCTGCATTCACAATTATTGGTCAGCACTAACAGAAAGTCAAGCGCATGCAACTCCTTCCCAACAGATGTTTCAGAAAGGAGACTGGAGACTCCCCAGGATCTTCCTACAGAGTCTTTTTTGCCCTTCTGTAAAGGCACAGCATTTCTATGAAGACATCCTGGAGTGTTTCTCTCCAACTCTCAGAAGCAGGAAACTGAAAAACTCCCTAAAGATTCTAGGAGACTGGGACTTGATGGAAACCAAGGAGTCTTGTTCTCCAGAATTGCTTGGATGCTTTGGCTTTCCTCATCCCAGGGTCCATGGAGTGGGGACAGAATATTTTAGAGTTTTCCACAGTGTGTATTGGGTCTTGTCCCTGCCTTCCCCAGGCAACCAGTTACCCAAGTGAGACACAGTTATCCACTGGGTAGAGCATTAGTCTGGGAAGTCAGATGGGATTTAAACTCCCCTCCTTGAGTGTCTCATCATGCTTCTCCCCAGCTGTGAAATAAAGGCAGTTCAAGAGCAGGATGAAGAGAGCTCAGTGTTATCATGGATAACAAGAACAAGTGGGTTTCTAATCTCGGGAATGAGATGATCTTTTCCGTCACAGGACACAGCTCCCCTAATAAATAAAAAAGTGCCAAGCACAGATACTGGAACTTGATTGTCTCTGTCATTGACATGATGCTTGGCACAGTTTTGGCCTCAGCCAACTAGTGCCATCCTAAATCTTCCTTTGTGGTCTGAGCACAGGTATGCAACTTCCTCCAGATGAAGTTCAGGTGGAACACCCAGTGTTTTGGGGTGCCCTGTATGAACCCCTTCAGGGTGCAACAGGCATGTGGCCAGAGCACAGCTGAGCCTGTTGATGTATCACTCCTCTTGGGCTGCTTCTTAAAGCCTTTACATAAACATTTGCTAGTGGGCAGGGTTGGGAAAGAGCTGTAAGCAGATAGGGCTCTGCTCTGACTCTGTGCGGCTGCTCAGATGTTTCTGCCCTGCTTTTCATGCAGATGAGCTCAGACCACAGCAGAGGTCAAACCAGCACGTGATATCTTTAAAAAGCCCAGAACTGAACCAGATAGCTCTTCCCAAAAGCCTTGCTTGCCAGGTTATTTTTTTTTTTCCATTCTCATACTCAAGTCATGCCACAGTTTCTTCTTGCAGCACATGGAAAATGCAGCAACTGCAGGTCAAAAAACGCAGGGAATAAAGAACAGCAGAGGAAAAGTGCAGATAGCACAGGGTAGTTCTTGTTTATCTCACACTGGGACTTGCCAGGTTGCAGAGATCCTCATGCTGAGCTTGGATGGGGAAGAGATGTCCATTAGCTCCATCACCTTTATTCCCCACAGAAAGCTTTCTCCCCACTTTGCCACGCTGGTCCCCCCATCACTGCCCCTGCCCCCCGTCCCATTAGGACCCAGCAGGCTGTTGGAAGCATAATGGAAGGGAGAGCTTTCATCCATCATAGACCTTGAAGAGTTCAGCGAGGCAGAGCCATCACAGAGGAGAAACATTCCTCCGCGAATCCCCTCTTGTCTCTCGGGTGGGAAGGGGGAGGAGGAGGGAGAGATAAGGCCAAACTAATTTGTCTTTTTTAATTGGCTCAGAATACTTGAACGAAAGCTGGTTTGTTATCCTTGGCTTTGCTCTGGCAGGCGTCCAGGATGTAGGGCAGAGACGGAGGCTTCTGAAGAGTTAACCTCTTCTGAATATCCTATTAGGAACCTCTCCATTTAGTGTAAGGATGCTGTAAGCAGAGTCAGAGTGGGAGGGCCTCTCTGTCTTTTTTTTTTCCCTTTTTCTATTAGAAACTCAGCTTTGCAAGGGACACAGGGACATGCAGAACAGCAAAGGCCTGAGGGTGAGAGTCTTCTGGTCAAATTTTGCTGTAGGCATTGTAAACATTCAGAGCTGAGCTAATCAGCCCAAGTTCACTTTGTAGTCAGCAAAGAGAGACAGGCACTTCTAAGGCACAGTGGACTCAGACTAAGGCAGGACCTGAAAGAAGTCAAATGATTCATTCCTGATTGTCTGTGAGGGTCTGCAGTCACTGGAAAGGGAGAAGAGGATAGTTTGGGTTGGAATCATAGAATAAAAGAATGGTTTGGGATGGAATCATGGAATCACAGAATGGTTTGGGATGGAAGGGACCTTAAAGATCATGTAGCTCCAACTCCAAGACAATTTTTCTTGGGATATTTATATTTATCTGGTGTCACAGATATGACAACAGGTCTGTGAGAGGCCTGTGCAGGTCTTGAAGAGCAGCTGGAGGCTGAGAGCATTTAAATGTCACTTGATGCCAACTCAAGGGCAAGTGAATCAATCTGATAAAGTTGCAGTAGATTATTTGGGTTCTGGATGCCTGTCCAAAGCTGAACATGTTTTGTATAAACAGCTGGGAAGAATCACAAAACCACAGAACAGTTTGGTTTGGAAGGAACCCTAAAGATCCTCTCATTCCAAACTGCTGCTTTGGGCAGGGACACCTTCCACTAGACAAAGTTATAAAGTGGCTCCAAAGTCAGGCTTGGGCTCAGATTGACTGGCCATCCATGATTTGTGTTTCTGTGCTGCAAGTGGCTGTTGAGTGACCCATTTGTTGCAGAAGAGAGATGCTTTAAAACAAACTCGAGGACATATTTACAAGATCGTTTAGGTATGAACTGCACCTTCATCAGTCTTTGTGGTCATAATGTTTGACAGACAAAGTGGTCCAACATGCTTCCTTGAAGGGTCCCAACTCTATCTTTCATGAAGACAGATGATGTGGGCCAGGCTGGATGGGGCTCAAAACAACGTGGTCTAGTGGAAGGTGTCCCTGCCCATGGCAGGGGGTTGGAACAAGATGGGCTTTAAGATCCCTTCCAACCCAAACCCTTCCATGATTATGTGTTTTTATGTGCGTGAAGCTGAGTTCAGGACCATGCTGGTGGATCTCAGAACAACCTTGGACTTTGCCAGGGCTCCTCACACAGCCAGCTTAGCTCAGAAAACCTGTGATGCCGCACACTTTGGCTTCCTCCCGTGCTGGGATGGGTGGATCCTTTGCTTGCAGATGGTTACAGCCACAGGTCAAGGCCTGTGCCCTCCACATGTCTGGGAGCATCAGATTTGCTTTGGTCTCTGACAGCATTACTGCAAAGTAATTTCTCTCTTTGGGCTGTCCTACTCCAGCAGGAGGAGAGGTGAGAGGCAGAGCTCAGCAGCCTGACATACAGTTTGCAGGGTCCAAGGGTTAATTCTGTGCTCTGTTATAAATTCCCCTTTGGAGAGCTGGCAGGCCTAATTGATTTAGGAGCCAAATTCCCATTTCTCAAAGAAGACTTATCTGGACTTGTAAAAAACTGGAGCTTGCTTTCAACCCCAAAGCAGGAGAGTTAATGTCCCTTCTATATGATCTGCTATCTTAAATCATGTTAATTAACAGTGGCATTTAATTCATATAAATGCCTGATTATTTTTTTCCCCTCAGAAATCCATGTTGTGATCAAAACTCATCATGTGGGCAGTTAGTTGAATTCCTCCGTCTTATGGAAGGAAAATCCAGTTTGTAGGGGGGTTGTTTGTGTAAATAAAAGCCTACAAAGAGAGAAAGGGGGAAATGTCCTGGATAAATATATCCAAAACTGGAATAATACAGCCAGGGCTTGCTTTATCAGGGCTGGAAATCCCTGCCCCTCGTTTTCATTGATGAAACCTCTTAGAGTTCATCCAGTGTGACCCAAGTAAGGCCATCACAAACCAGTCCCAGCCTCTGGGTTTTGCTTTTCTCAGATGTTTTAATCAGCTTGTTTGACAGATGCAGGCAGATAGAGGGTGGCCCTGCAGCCAAACACTGGTGTGGGTGCCTGCAGAGATGGGTCTCATCCCCTGCTCCTCCCCAAAATGCCTGGGGCAAGTCACATTCTGTGGCAGCTGCCACAGCCCCAGCCAACAAGAGTCAAAGCACTGTGGAACTGAAGAGTCTCCTTGAGGACACCTGGCCCATCCTCCTGCCCCAAGGCAGAGTCAGGATCTACCTTCCTACCCTGGTCAGGGCTTTCTGAACGAGTTTCCCAAGAAGTCTCTTCTTCTTAGACTTCCCTGTCCTTGCCATCAAAGTCCCTTCCCTCCCTCCTTTCACCTTTCATGAAGGAATGTCACTCCTCAAGTGTCTCTGCAGACTGACCAATATCACTTCTCCCTCCTCAATCTGTTTTTTCTACCCCTTTAATCATTCTCTTTGCATTTTTGTGGGATTGTCCCCAGTCTGACCCCTTTTTCCCTCGAAGCCCAGGAGGGGGCCCAGTGGTCCAGCTGAGACCTTCCCAGCACCAAGGAGATAAATTCATAGCTGACTTCAAAGATAATGCCATAACTCCACGGAGCTTCCCAGCAGCTCAAACACTACCCAACTTCCCAGGGATTGGAAAGAGTGGTTCCCATTTTGAAAGTAGATGGGGGAAACAAGGTATAAGAACCCACATTTAGGAGTCCACAGGTCAGTCACCCAGCTGGCCAAGCCCATGGCTCTGCTGCAGAGTGGAGCAAGCAATGGTGGTGGCTCCAGTCAACACTGAGGTGGGGTTTGGTTGCCACATGGGTGTCTAAGGTCATTTTAGCCAAAGATCCTACTGCCATTTGGCCTTCTGAAGACATTTCGGCTGCTTTCAGACTTTTTCAGTGCCCCTGTTTGGCCAACTGAATTGTGTCTCAGGCTATAAAGAGAATAAAGGGAACATAAAGGGAATTTATACAGCCAGATCACATAAAGACACTGGCCTCAAGAAATTTATCAGTCTCAATCCACAATTGAGTCCTGGCTTGGCATGCCAAGTCTTACAACCTCCTTGACTCTGCTTTCATGTCTACTTTTTCCATTTCCATCACTTTTCCCCATGACTTTTTCCATTTCCTTCACTTTTCCCCATGACTTTTTCCATTTCCATCACTTTTCCCCATGACTTTTTCCATTTCCACCACTTTTCCCCATGCAAAGAGATTCCCCTTTCCCTGCTCGGTGGAGGTATTGCAGGACCCTTTCCCCTCTACATCCCTGAGCATCCCCTGGGGTCAGGGCACTGAAACACCTGGGACACACCCTAACATTTGGGAGTTGAGTCTTGTACATCTGAAAGGGATGGTGAAACATCTTCCCTCAACTCTACTTGCACCGTCGAGCCTCGCATGGAGAGGAGCTGCCTCCTCCTCCATGGGAATGTGCTGGAGGCCAAGCAGATCCCATGGAAACCCCCCCTCCCCTTCCCAGAGCTGGGCACCCCCAGCCCTCTGAGGGCTCTGACAGTAACCATGCCACGGGGGGCTGTCAGTCAACACAACGTTGGGCAGTGTCAGCCACAGTTCGCCGTAATCTCCCGGGGGGAGAGCGGTGCCAGAAGTGACAGCTACCTTTATCCACATCCCAGGGATATAAACAATAGCATGCAATAATGACAGGGGGAGAATAAGCATCAATATCCTTCAGCTGCTCCAGCCCCCCTCCCTCCACCCCGGAGTATGTTCCTGAAAAAGCCTCGTTTCCTAATACCTGGAGTTTCTTTGCTTATTAGCCTTATCTGCTGGAGCAAAGTACCTCGGTGAAAGACATTTTTGGGTGACGTTTTTTGGAATGTTTTTGTAATCCTTGCATTTATAGGCAAAGACAAGGAGATCAAAGCTGCCCAGGGTTTATAAAGCATGTCAGGCTGAAAGTTTGACATCAATTAAAGTGATATACACATTGTCCAGATTTATGAGAAAACACTGATTTGGCCCCATCCCCTGCCCCCAAATCAGTGAGACTCCTTGCAGTGACTTGCATCTCTTTTCAGGGCCTGCTGATGAGTGATTGGGGATTTGAGAACAACGTGAAGGTGACCCAGTGCCCAGTGGGTTCTTCCCAGCTGCAACTCCTGGCCCTGCATGCACCAAACTGGCCAGTCTCAGCTGCTTCCATCCACTCTGCCCATGGCACTGCAATGGCAGCACTCAGAAATTGCTCACTTTAAATGCCTTTGAAAGGCAAAAGGGGGTACAGGACTGAGAATTTCAGTTTTTTCTTAATGCTTTTCTGCTTGTTACTTTTGTGTGCATGTGTGTGTTTTCTTTTGCCCTCTTTTGTGGTAGAAATTGCTTTGTTAGCAGCAGAAGGAATGGCTGAGAAGTGCAAAGCCTTCAGGTTTTAGCTGCTAATGGATAAATTCCCTCTTGAAAAGCTTACTGAGGGGAGTTTGGGTCTCCATTCCCACCCTGTTCCCAAATACTGCCCCAGAGTAGAAACCCTCTTCGTGGCTCAGCAGGAAAGGTGCAGAGGAGCCTCATGGCTGAGTTGTTTGGGAGAAAAGAAGAGATTTCAGTTCACAGCCTCTCTCAGGCTCAGGAAATCGAGCCTGAAATCCTCTGGTTCCCAGGAAGGAGCCGTGACCTTCTCTCCAGCCTTCTTGCTGAAGGGGGTGAACTCTATAGCAAGAAAGAAGTGACTTGTAGACCGTGAAGGTAACGCAGAGGAGGGAAGGCTGGTTGTGTCTTTCATCTCCAGGGTGCTCCCCTGCACAGGTGGATTCTACTGCTCTCTGTGTATTTGCCTCAATGCAGTGACATGGTGGGGATGGAGGCTGAAGGCTCTGATTTTTAGACACAGACTCCATCTCCTTGCAGCCTTCTGTGATTTGCATTAAAAATCATGGAACAGTTTGGGTTGGAAGGGACATTTAAAGGTCAACTAGTCCTGAAATGAGCCGGGACATCTTCAACTAGACCAGATTGATCCAAGCCCTGTCCAACCTGATCTTGAGTATTTCCAGGCATTGGGGATCAGCAACTTCTCAGGGTAACCTGTGCCACTGTTTCACCACACTCATTGTAAAATAAATTTTCCTTATATGTAGTCAAAATACACCCTCTTTTAGTTCAAAATCATCACCCCGTGGCACAAAAGGCCCTACTAAAACTTTTGTCACTATGTGGGCAAAGTGCTAAAATACAGACTTAGCAAAATCTAACCTGCAGGAACAGCTTGGAAAACCATTTCTAGTGCTCAACTGTGTGTTTTGCAGCTCCCCTACCTTTGAAAATTTGGTCCACAGGGAAGATCTGAAATATCAGGAGAAAGTCAGCTTTATCCCAGCTGGAGGAAGCTCCTAGATGTGGATTTGGAAGCAAGGGAGCTGCTACCAACTTTTTGAGCAAACCAGATATCAGGAGCTGAGGGTGAGGCTGTGTATGGATCTGTTGTGCAGATTTCATTTACTTCTGGTTTCTGGCCAGGCAGTTTCTGGACAGGATCATTTACCTCTGGACGGCTGGAGTAAATATGAAAACAGCCATGAATATCTGAGAAAAGCTTCTGCATCTAAAAATGGCCAAAGCCAGGGCAAGGAGGGGGATGAGGATAATAAAGGCAAATTGGATAGTACATCCTTAAATTAGCCCTCGCTTCCATGTCATTTCCCCTGCTGCCTTTCAGATATCCTCCGAGTGTTTCCTGGCAACGCCTCTGCATTTTTAATGTCCAACTTTTCTTCCTTTACCCCGGCGTTCACTGCTCTTCCTGTGTCTTGTGACCGAGGGTTGACTGCTCCTCCAGAACAACCCAGGAGCTGATTGTCCCCTTAACCCTCCTGGAACTCAAACCACGAGATTCTCCAAAACCACCTGTGATACCTAAAAATGGAGCTCACTGGGTGGAGGGAGCAAGAGGTGATGATTTCAGCAGGGATTTTAGTCCCTGTGTTGTCACGAGTCACTCTGTGCCACGACATTGTTATGAGCAACTTTCATCAGCCACAGGGATTTTCCACTTTCTCCAAGTAAAATCCAGTCCTCCAAGGAGCCTCCAAAATCTTGGGACACTGTGCCTCCTCCTACACATTTCAACGCCTCCTCTGGATCAGACTCCAGGCTGAGGATAAGATTTAATCATTTATTGCCTTTGCATTGAAAAATATCTCAGCAAAGCAGTTTTTCAGCTCCTCTTTTCTCACAGTGGTTGTTTAGTGTGTCCTATGATGGTTCCTGGAGATGCCCAGACAGCAGAGCCTGGAGGGATTCATTTCAAGCTCAAGCAGACACCTTTACCCAGCTGAGTTACTCTCCAAGCTCCACTGACTCCACTCCTTTTCAAGAGGGAATTTATCCATTAGCAGCTAAAACCTGAAGGCTCTGCACTTTTCAGCTATTCCTTCTGCTGCTAACAAAGCAATTTCTACCACAGAAGAGGGCAAAAGAAGACACACACACACACATGCACACAAAAGTAACAAGCAGAAAAGCATTAAGAAAGTATTAAGCAGAAAAACCTGGAGACTTACAGTGAATTCATATGCCTAAACATGGGTGTTGAGCAGCCTGTGGGTTCCTTTGGCTCTAATGCTGAGAGTGATGTCATTTATCTGGGAAGGGGAGGATGTGTAGTGCCATTTGTGTTGTCCAACAAACCCATAAATGTGACCCAACCATTCTTCTGACCATATTTTGGAGGATTATTCTGAAGAGTCCTGTAGATCCATGAGCTGGCTTGGCAGGTTTTGTGTCTCAGCAGCAAGAGATGCTTGAGAATGGACCAGAATCAACATTAATAGACCAAAGAGCTGATTGGGGGTGTCCACTACAGGCTGAAAATGAATGAGGAATCCCTATCAGAGCCTCTTTACTGCCCTTTTGCTAATCTTTGCTATTTAGGACCTCAAGGGGTGCAGGTTTTCTAGAAGGACAACCAGAAGTTTCTGCAGGCAGCAGTGGCTCAGCCCTTTCCACACTGGGATTTTAGAGTGGAAGCTGATGTTTCATCAGTGAACTGAGCTGGATGATCCAATTCAATAAGGAAAGAAATCTTAGCTACTACTTCTCCACAAGGCATGCTAGAAGGTTTTCTTTAGTTGTGGTGCAGCCACATTCTTTATTTCTTATTTTGGACCAAACCAGAAATAACCTTGCACGCCTGTTCTGCTCATTTCTCCCGAATTTTCAGAGACCTTCAGCTTCTGCAAGCTGTGTTATTCAGTGCGTGTTTGCAAATCCATGATGAACAAGTGCAGTCTAGGAAAGGCACCAGGAAGAGTGGCCCATCTTCCAAAGAGCTGTGTGTGGAAAAGGTGTCATCACAACCACTGGAGAGAGGAATGCCCTGGAGTTCCTTGTTGCCTACACAGCACTGGGACATGAGGCTGTAGCTTTACCTGTCCTGGTTGCCATGATTCTACTTATGTTTTCAGGAGGAAAGAATGAGAGAGTTGAGATTGTTCAGCCTGGAGAAGAGAAGGCTCCAGGAGACTTTATTGCAGCCTTTTAGTACATGAGGGCAGCTTGAAAGAGAGCTGAAGAACTTTTGACAAGGGTCTGGAGTTACAGGACAAGGGAGAAAGTCTTCCCACTGCCAGAGGGCAGGGTTAGATTAGAGATTAAGAAAAAATTCTCCCCTGTGAGGCTCTGGCTCAGGTTGGCGAGAGAAGCTGTGGCTGCCCCATCCCTGGAAGTGTCCAAGGCCAGGTTGGA
>JAWWMO010000121.1:112671178-112684071 GCA_035047845.1 Dendrocincla fuliginosa
ACACATGGAATTCAAAGAATTATTTTCAGGCAAAGGAAATTATACCAAACATTTAATTTTATTTTGTTTTATTACTTGATTTCACAAGAAGCTGAAAAAAAAGGATCATAGCTTCATTTCAAGGCAAAACCATTGCACCAGAAAGAAAAGGCAAGAAATTCCGTTTTGAAAGTCAGGGCAAAGAGCTTCAAAGTTTTCTCCATTTTTTTTTTTTTTTGGCTGAAACAGCTCGCCAAATTTGGCCTGAACTTGCAAAGATATTTGATCTGCCAAAACCTGCATTTTTGAGTGAATTAATGATTGTCATGAAAAATTTCAGCCAGCTGAGACAAAACCCAGAGCTGTTTTGAAGAGATAAAGTTAAAATGGTGCAAAAGTCTTTCCAGACAAGCCTTTATGGTTAGCTCCTCAAAGGAATGCTTGTACCTAACTCCCCTCTCAAATGATGGAGAGTTACTACTTAATTCTTGGATGACATTGGCCCTTCATGCCTATATGGTGACGACTGTTTTCGACAGCAGAAGGGACTGAACCAACAACCACTGAAAGCAAAAAGCAGAGTTCACACCAGCTCCATTCACCCCATCCAAGGATTTCCACAGGTTTCCTTACAGGACTCTGTGAGCAACATTTGGTGGCACAGCACAGGCTCTGACCCTTCTTTGTAAGAGCAAATTTCTGCACTTGGCAGGTTTCAAGAACAGTTTGCTTTAGCTTGGGCTGTAAAATGCAGATTCTGCTGAAGAATGCCAGTGACTGTCTCTACTCTTCGGCCTTGTTTCATTTTCAAATCAAAGAACAGCCTCAGCATCCTCCCTCATCCTCCCTTTTATTTCCCTCTTGGCACAAAGTAAACGCGTATATTTTTCCTAGGATGTTGGTATCTCTGCCCAGAACATGCCATGACATTATTTTTAACTCTGTTTTCTCTTCCTTGCTTTTCTTTATGGAAGAGCCTTGGAAGCCTGACTTTTTTTTTCATCTGCACCCGCATCTGCTTTGCCCTTTCCTTCCCTTCCTCACTCCTCTCGATAAAACACCCTGGTCCCATTCCAGAAAAGTGCCAAATGGACTGAGCACGGAGCTGGGCAGAAATACCTCAGCTGATTAAATCACCTTTTTTAAATAGCCTGAGCAGTTAATGTCAGCTCTCCCTGCCAAACTGCTTCTTGCCTACCCATATCCCCTCAGCAGAGTGGCAGCCAAGCCCTCTTGCTCTTGGCTTGTGCTGAGAAAAGGCAGCTAAAAGCCAGACAGATATGCAGACGCCCCCTGAAACAACCAGAGGAGGTGGGGGAGCAGGAAGAAGCATTTCTGGGCAGACTGGACAGTGCATATCACCAAAATGTTGATGTTTCCCTTCTCAGCATGGGCTGTGCATTGTGTTAAGAGCCTTAAAGGGTCAACTGCTAGTTGTGGTGTATCTGGGGGCTGTAGGGGAGTTTGGGGCTTCACTGTGCCAGATGGGCAGGGCAGTGATGATTTTAGAGGTCCTGCCTTATCTCTGAGATGGTGTGATGTTTCCTGGTGTCCAGAGATTTTCTCTCAAGGACGTGGGGCAAAGGGGCTTCCGTGCTCATGGGTGGCTGAACTTCCAGAAGCTCCAAGGCTCCTGCTCACATGGGGAGGAGGATGCAAGTGATTCTATCTTGCTGGGCACTCCAGAACTTGCAGATGTTGCACCCCAGAGAAAATGCTGAAGGAGAAAAGGCATGAGGAGGAGACCTGACCTCCTCTGGAGTGGCTGTGGCCAGTGGATGACCAGGGAAGCAGAGTCCTTTCCTGGCTAAGAACAGGTTTCTCTTTAGAATGTAAAATATGTTTTGTCCACACTGTCAGTACTGGTGGGCTGACTGGACTGCAGCAAAGGCTGAAACATTGGCCTGTCCGTGGTGTGTGCAGGTTCAAGTGCACTTCTGCATCTTATCCCCAGGCATTGTAGGGCCTTGATATTTCCCTGTGCTCATTCTGGTCCAGGCCATTAGCATTAAAAAGTAATGGGGCTTGTGGTTTGGTCCATCTCTTGGTTTGGTGTGCTTGATCCCTAGAGCTCTTGAGTGTATCTACCAGGAATTCCTGGCAAAATCCTTGTCTCGTGGGGTCAAAGTCACGGTGAGTTTATAATCCCCATGCAAACAGTGTGGATGCTTATATGAGTACCAAAAAAATCCAATTTTATACCGGCAAGACCTTAAATAATAGACCAGAGCTTTGTAAGTGACATAAGCCATTATGTCTGAGGGAAGGAGGAGAATGGGGTCTTACAGAAGCATCCCATGGGAACTACTGGACATGTTTATGGGGGTATCTGGCACCTTCCTTCAATGTAATTGCTGCTCTCTCCACTGAAGGATCACCGTGGAGCCGCCAGCTCGGAGAGGGGCCCCTGGACCAGAGCATCCCAGCATCCCCCTGCCATCGCACACTTGTCTGCGAGCACAGCCCTTGCCTGTCCTTCCCGTTCCCAGGCAGGAGTCAAGGTCCCCGTGGCAGGAGAGCCTGACGCAGGCAGCTCTCCCCCGTGACGCTCCTGCACCCGGGCACGGAACATTCCCGAGGGGAGGGCAGGGGTGGGCAGGGGGCCCAGGGCACAGATGTGCGCTCCCCGTTACCTTGAGCACTGGGAACGGCCCCGGAGAGAGCAGGGATCCGCTCGGCTTGTTTTGCCATCCTGCTCCAAGCAAGAGGTGGAGGAGGAGGAGTGGATTTCATGGGAGGTTGCATTGGAAAGAGCCGGCACAGCTGGGCTCTGTCCCGTGACCTTCACCTTGCTGCTTTTGCTGGGGGAAAAGGAGAGGGGAGACTTGGCTGCAGAGCTCTTTGATTTCTCCTGCCTTCATATCTTGCTTTCTTCCCAGGTGGAAGGACTCTCTGGTCCCACAGGCAGGCAGAGCAGCATGGATTGGATCCATTCAGTTAAGCTATCTCCACCTTCAGAAAAAAAAAAATGGCCACACTCAAAATGTCTATTGGGAATTTGGGAATGGTCTCTGGCTCATGATAACCCCCAATCTATGCCTGGGACTCACCTGGGTCAGTGTTAGCCAAGCCAAGCCAAGCCAAGCCAAGCCAAGCCAAGCCAAGCCAAGCCAAGCCAAGCCAGATCTGTGCCAGACTAAGCAGGATGGACAGTTTGGAGATGGAACTTCAAAAGGGTTTTTCCATGTTCCAGTGAGAGACAGAGCAACATGGTGGTTCATTTTCTATCTTTGTAGAGGAGACATTGCTTGGGCATTTCCCCTGAAATGAATTATCCTGATATCCCTTCCTTTTGTGTTCAAGGGCAAAGGCTGTGAAAATCCCCTGAGTAAAATAACAACCCCTCCTCATGGCACAGACTTTCCCGGTGTACCAGGAACTGAGCGTGGGAAAATGAAGAGGGACTTTGGATAAGGCCATGGAGTGACAGGACAAGGGGGAATGGTTTCAAACATGGGGCAGGAGTAGATTAGATACTGGGAAGAAGTTCTTCCCTGTGTGGGTGGGCAGGCCCTGGCACAGGTTGCCCAGAGAAGCTGTGGCTGCCCCATCTCTGCAAGTGTCCATGGCCAGGTTGGATGGGGCTTGGAGCAACCTGGGATAGTGGGAGGTGTCCCTGCCCGTGGCAGGGCATTGGACTAAATGATCCTTAATGTATATCCCAACCATTCTGTGATTCTACAAAACTGGAGTCACGTTCAGCCTGGTGGGTGTTGCTTTTATCCCAACAAATAAGTTTATATTTTCAGGTCCCACCCTGGGGCTGGGATGTTTTAGGTACGTGCCAAAGGCTTTACAATCTCACACTGTCCCACTTTTCTTAGACCAAATACATAAGAGACAAACCAATGGTAATGGTTTAGGAGCACCAGTATCTGTTTCTCTAGCACCACACACACAAAGCTGGGCATGTGTAGCTGACACTCAGCCACAAGCTGAGCCTCTCTTAGCAATTGTGGCTCCGAGCACAGCTCTCCCTCAGAGCCCCAAAGCTCTGACATCCAAAGTGGGAGTGAGAGGAGGGCAGGGGCATGCGGGGGGAAGGGTGCAAATTGCTCACCGAGGATGCTATCACGTCAAACCCACTGTTTACAAGCTGCTGCCAGGTTATTGAAGATCAGAGAGTGGCTGGGTTTAAACACAGCTACTCCTGGAGTGCAGCGTGTCGGGGCTGGTTGATACATGTCCACCCGCTGCCCTTGGGTTGACCTTTAGGACCCCAGAGTTATCAGAGGGAAGCGACCATGCGGTGGGGCTGGGGGACCACCTATGGTGTGGCGTGAGCTGGGTGGGATCCTGCACGGCTCAAGGGGAGGAGATCTAGAGATACAGCCTACACGGGCCTGTGTGGAACTTACACGAGCATCTAAACACCTGGGATAAATAATTCCCAGTCCATAGATGGCAGAGATGATTTTTTCCCAGTCCAGCCAATTGAGTTGGTTGACCTTCTCTGTGGTGTTTGGCCCATGGAGTGAGCTGGCTCTGTCCACCAGATGAAAACCACTGCTGGTGATTTCAGGCAAAAATTGGCTTGTTGGATATCCCTGCACCAGCAAATTCAACCCAGCCAGGAATGTGATCATCTGCGCTGCTGAACTATTAATCTGCTCCCAGCACCAGCTTGGCCCAGCTCAGCTATCACAGACCCAAACAATCCCTGGGCATCTGACTGAAGACAGCACACAGCGTGGAGCATATTTTGGATCTATCCAGCTCTCTTGTGGAGGGTGTGATTGTTTAATAGTATGAATGTGGCCACACATTCATACTAACAGACCAACAGGATCAGGGGGAAAAAAAACAGGTATTTTTTTGTTAACCAGTACAGTTGTAATGAGCAGGAGCAAATATTTAAGGTACTTGAGGGTCAACACCAGCCAGAACAGCCCTAACAATGTTTGTCCCGCCAAAAGAAGGCTCTCAGGGTCCTCTTTTCTAGTGGAAGGTGTCACTGCCCATGGCAGGGAGGTTGGAACCAGATGATCATTAAGGTCTCTTCCAACCCAAACCATCCTGTGATTCTATGATTTAATGATAGGTGGTTCAATGAAGATGGGAGAGGCAAGCTGTGATATGAATTTCTGATCTCCTGGATGGGGCAGGCCAGTTGTTCTGAAGGTTTGATCTGGATTAGGAAACAGGGGTAGAGGCTCTCACATTTACCTGTTCAGAGCAGCAGAACATCCCTCTGCTAGGAATGGCACGTGCCCCAGTCAGGTCTCATCACTTTGGCTTGGAGGCTCCCTGTGTTCATAAAATCGTTTAGGTTGGAAAAGCCCTCTAAGATCAACAAATCCAACCATCCCCCAGCACTGCCAAGGTCATCACTGACCCATGTCCTCAAGTGCCGCATCCACTGGGCTTTTAAATCCCTCCAAGGATGGGGACTTCACCACCTCCCTGGGCAGCCTGTTCCCTAGGTGTCCTCATTCCCACTCACCAATGTGTCTGTAACGTAAATTTCTGGTCCACGTGAACACTTGAGCACCCACATGGGTCCACATGAACAGCCCCACATCTGTATGCACTGAACTTCCCTCAGACTGTGACCTTTCTTATCACGTTTTTTTTTCTTTTAATCCTTCAAAGACTTCACTACGAGCTGGTAATTGCACCCCACCTTCCTGTTACTGCCTGCTGACCCTTGAGAGAGAAGTGGAATAATTTTTTGTGCACTCATGAAGCCAAAAGGAAGGCATTTTGGTAATACCAGAAGTAAAAGCTGCAAGACGGGATGAGAGACTGGAGTAAAACTGGTGCTCTTCAAAGCTTTGTAAGGGATCTTGTTGTCCTGACTGGAAAAAAAGGAAAAGAGGAATATTTTTTCTCGCTGGGACTGAAATTTGATGCATTTATTACAAAGAGAAAAGCTACAAGAGTGTTACTACTGGGGCAGGGATGGTTTCCTGGGCTATGCACCAAGCTGGGATTGAGGTCCTGATTCCCTTCACCATCTGTGCCCTTCCCTGATGGACCAAACATCACCACCCCTACCCTGAGCAGTCCCAGCCCCGGGCAGGGGACTGACCACAGCAAAACTCCCACCACTCTGCCACAGCTGCCTTTCTGCTGTCTCCACCCTCTGGCTTCAGCCTGCCCTGGAAAAGAAAAAAGGAAGGAAAGATAGGGAGGCCAGAAAGAAAGTTCAGGTGAGGATGAGTTAAATATAGATATGAAGGGCTGAGGGAAATCTCTTGCTATCACAGAGACAATTGTGGCCAGTAAAATGTTTGGCTTGGGTACAATTAGGGTGATATCTGGTGTTCAGAGGATGGTGGTGGGAACTGGAGCTCCAGGGAAATGCTCCTTCCTCCTGCTTTGCTGACAGAGATCTGGAGCTCAGGTTTAGACAGAGAGGGTGAGCTGGCTGCAAATCCTTTGCTTGTGACCACGGGGATGGCAAGCCCAGGCTGCCTCAGCTCCAAGGGGAGCCAGAGCTGGATCCCCTGACACCAGCTCCAGGATTGTGAGCAGGCTGGAGAGGTTGGTCATCCCTCCTCTCCAGTGCTGAATAAGCTGCTAATTTTAACTGGGACTGACCTTGAACAGACTGGGGGGAAGGAAACTCCAGAGAAAGGAGGTCTGGAAGCAGCCTAGGAAAGAACCCATGGCAGGTCACAGCCTACCTCCAGTGGTGGGTAACCACAGATGCCAGGGGGAAGGGTGCAGCAAGAGCCCTGGGAGAGCAGAACAAGGAAATCAGTGATTTAGAGACTTTCCAAGCCAGGGATGGGTGTTGTAACACCTGACTCAAACCACTGAGGGATGGGCAATCATCCAGAAACAGCTCCAGCCCTTCTGCCTGCAGCCCAGCAGGACTGCAAGGAGTGTCTGACACATCCCACAGACCTCTCTGGAGCTGCCATGGGCTCTGAGCATTTAAGAAAAGTGCTCCTCTTAAGCCCTGTTATCCATGGAGGGTTTTCTGGCTGCTGGCAGAGAGGGAATGTTGCACTGAGCAGCTGGTGGAGGTGGAGAGGACTTTCTTCAGGCAGATTTGTTGTGGACTCTGTCTCTGCTTCCCACCAGTAACACATCTCTGCCCTCTGCCACCCGCACAGAGGCTCCAATCTCTCCTTTAGGTGCTCAGGGATGGCCACCCACACTTTTCAGACCCCACCTGGAGCTCCAGCAGCCTTGGGGATGCTCTGAGCCAAAGACTCCTTGAAGAAGCAATACAGGTGAAGTCTCCCTTGGCTGTGAGCACTGGGCTGACCAGCTGCCTGGCCAGGGAGGGGGCCTTTCTGGCAAAAAGTGGTCATTGTTCCCTTTGGTGGAGCAGCTCAGAGCCCAGAGCTCAGCCTGGCAGGACACTGATGCCCTTGTTTGCTCTGCAGTATTTGCCAGGGGAATATTTGCTCTGCTGTGTGTGGGTGGAGGTAAAACAGAGCAAGGTGAGGGCTCCTCACCACCTCCCTTCCCTGACAGCCAGGGCTGAGTTTTCAGTGGCAGCGTGGCAAGCTCCAGGCACCCTGTCCTGCAAGGAGAGGGTGGAGACACTTGGATCCTCACTTTATCGCCCTGGGAGGGGTCCTGAGCTCCTGGCACGTGGCAATGTGCATGTTGGTGAGCTGTACCTGCCAGTGTTGATCTGCTCAGGACCAAACAAAAGCCCAGTTTGGGATGGCATTGAAAAAAGTCCCTATCCCAGGACATGAGACAATGGCTTTAAGCTGAAGAAGGGTAGATTTAGATTAGATACCAGGAAGAAATTCTTGACTGTGAAGAAATTATGACTGCCCCATCTGTGGAAGTGTTCAAGACCAGGCTGGATGAGGCTTGGAGCAACCTGGGATGATGGAAGGTGTCCCTGCCTTGGCAGGGGTTTGGAACAAGATGATCTCTAAGTTCCCTTCCACAACAAACCATTCCATGATTCTATGGCTCTGTGACATAACCCTTACACATCACTGCTTTGCTTTTGCCTTACACCAGCTGCCCAAGCCCATCTCCCAGCTCCAGGGCTCAACTGCAGCCTGGTAAAGGAGATGCAGGTCTCTCACTACTGGGCAACCTCCCTCCCATAAAAGGTACCAGCTCCCCCATTACCCAGATATTTGGAAATATAACCAACCCCTGAGTCTTGCATGCACAGGGCTGCAGTATGAGCCAGACAGGCAGTTCAGGGTGTTGATATAACATGGGGAGAAAAAGGGGGTTGAGAAGCTCCAGATCTTTATCCCATGAGTAGGGCCATGTGGTCCTCCCTTCTCCCTGCTCTGCTCTTCCATGCCACCTAGTCATAGAATCATGGAATGGTTTGGATTGGAAAGGACCTTAAGGGTCATCTCTTCTTGTTCTGGTCTGACTTCAGCTCAGCTTCCCAAAGACATCCAGGCAAGCCTACATGCTGTGCTTAGTCTTTTATTAGGCCTGAGAAAATTCATGTGCCTGGCTTCTGAGAAAAGCCACAGGTGGAGCTCACACCTTACCAGACAGACATCAGAGAAGCCACCTCAGTGCTTCTGCTCCCCACAGCCTTGCCCCTTCCACTGGTTTTCCTTTGCTCTCCCTCCTGCTCCCAGCTCTCTCCTCTGACCACCTGCTGGGTTTTCCATGGCTGTCTCACCCCCTGCCCTGTCTCCAAGTTTCCAGATGCATTTCCTGCTTTGCCAAGATGTCCCAGGGCACAGCTATTGCCTGGAGAAGGTTTTACACCACAGCCACAGGGTTATTTCTACATCTGCAAGGTGAAGAGCTGAGAAACAGCACAGAAACCTTCACTCTAGAGCCTCAAAACATCTGTAAACAGGGTGTTATTGACAACAAACTCAGCACCACCACAGGACCAGACATTCCCAACACAGATGACATTTCAGCCAGAGAATGGGGATGGAGTAACAGGACCAAGGCTGCATGGGAAAGCAGGAGCAAAGACTAGTCATGGAGATCTCAGCCTTTCAGTGTAAGGCTTGGAAAGACTATTTCAGTGGACCCCACCTGGCACCTGGGGAAGAAATGAAAGGATTTATATTGGATATTATGCGAGATATATATCACCAGGTGTTCCCCTTTAATCCTTGTCTGGGCCACTCAGGGGATTCATGCTCTGTCTGTGGCAGAAATTGCCTCATATCTTGTAAAATACCTTTGCACAGCCTGGCATGTTCTTCTTGGGTAGGTTCACAAACCAAATTTGAGAGCCTGGATCACTTTTATCAGGTTTCTCCTGCTCTGACACTCACCTGTGAGGCTCTGGCTGGAGCTCACTCATGAAGAGACATCCCTTAGACTGTCAGATTGGTATGGGGATGAAAGGGCTCTTCTGGAGCTTTCTGGTGACATTGGAGACATCCTGGTCCCATGGAGCCTCCTGGGCTGGCAATCACAGAGCACAATATCTTACTTCATACCTGAAATCCCTGATTACATGTCCAGGGTACAGGCTGGTGTGCAAGTCCTTTTCTGTGTGACTGCTCTGCCCCTGCTGTGGTGGAGCTGTGGAATCCACTTCCCAGCGGTTTTGGTGGATGTTGTGTAAAACCACAGCTGCCCATGGATCTCACCTCTCCACCCATCCCCTGGAGAGACTCAGCTTGGTGGCACAGCCCCAACCCACTCCCCTAAGTAAGGAAAGAGTTTCCAGTGGCTTCTGCCAGGGCTTCATGGGGGAGAATGTGGAGCCAGGTGAGTGTTTGCCCCAGGGAACAAATTTAACCTGTGTTTGTAGAGCATGAACAAAAAAGGCTGTGGTGTCTCATGGAGAGGAAGCAGAGCTTAGAGTCTCTTGTTATGTTCACCCTGGGCTCAGTCACGTGCTGCTACTGGCCATAAAAATATCCATTTCCTTTCTAAATTGAGCTACAATACTTGACACTTTGGCCTTGGTTGATAATGCAATGCACAAGTGCTCAACAGACACGCTGCAACTCCTCTTCCTGGTTTGTCCCAGCACAAATAGTCCACAGTTTTCACTTCAATAAAATATTAACAGCCAAAGAGTCAAATAACTTTCTTCTGTATTTATTTTCTGTCCATCATCTCATTAACAGAAATCTAGTTCTGCACAGAGTTCCTGGTACCTGGGAAAGACCAAGCTGAAGCTCAAGAAGGGAGAAAGACTGTTCCTTCATCTGCAGTGAAATTATTAAATAACTGGCTTTATTTTTGTGATTTAAAATGGGTTTTGTATAACTACAGCACATGCAGCTTGTCCCTTGGGAACCATGAAGGAACTAGACCAAACCTGATTGATCTTAAATTAGTTCTAGGACTTACTAGCCCTGTGTTCGTGGGGTGCAGGTTGTGGAGGTGGAGAGCTTTTCCACAGCCCAGTGTTTCCCATCCAGCTCCAGAGCAGTCCTAGAGGGTTGCAGGTCTCCCAGAGAACCCCATCCACCAGCCCTATGAAAAAATCCTGGACACCCTAGGGTTTCTCCACTAGATCTAGGATTTCTGAGGCTGGACCATCTCATCCAGTTCCCTTCTTCCTCCATCTGGGAGATTTGTTTATTGTTATTAATCCTCCTTTCCCCCTCAGGGTGCAGGAAAGACATTTCCAAACTCTGCAAACCAATCCTCTCCAGAGCCTGTGGCCTCCTGTGAATGCTAAACCAGTCCCAGTGTGGTCTTTTTGTGGGTCTGCAAGGGGCAGAATAAATTACATTTGAATCCAGGCAAAATGCTGTTCATGCCATCACAAGCACAATATCCCACTGGAATACACTTGGGAAATGATGTTGGCACCATGGAGGGGGATTTTGTCTCATTACAGGTGACAGATGGGGGCATTATGGCACTGAAGATCAAAGCCTTGGACTGATGTTACTGCCCATCTGTCCCTACAATGTGTGGAGAATTTTCCTATCCTTTTCCTCCCAGATTCTTTTGCAGCAGTGGCATTAACAGGTAATTCTGTGTCATGTGCTGGGGATGGTCAGGTATTTTTTTCTGGCAGAGGGGTCATAAAATCATGGAATGATTTGGGTTTGAAGGGACCTTAAAGTTCATCTTGTTCCAACTCCTGCCATGGGCAGGGACACCTTCCACTATCCCAGGTTGCTCCAAGCCCCATCCAACCTGGCCTTGAACACTTCCAGGGATGGGGCAGCCACAGCTTCTCTGGGCAGCCTGTGCCAGTGTTTTACCACACTCATTGTAAAAAGTTTCTTCCTTATAACTGTTCTAAATCAACTGTCTTTTAGTTTAAAACCATCACGCCATGTACTATTCAACATGACCCCCCTAAAAATTCTGCCCCCATCTTTCTTATAAGCCCCCTTTGAAGTTTATAAGTTCTTGCTGGAGATTTCTCATTTCACCTCTGCTGTTCCTTGCTCAAAGCATCCCTGTTACACCGTGAAATGCACCCTCTACAGCTGGACTCAATATCTACTTCATGGGGTAGGAGACAGCAGATGAAACACCCTGGGGAGAGACTTCTCTGCACTGTAACCTGAAGGAGACTCCACTGCTGTCCCAGCCTGGTGCTCACTCCTGTGGTCCTCACACTCCCTTCCATGTGCCATCTTGTGCCTCATTTCCCCGTTCTCCACTCCCCATCCCAGTGAAAGTCGTGTTTGGAGACCACCCCACAGCCTGTTGTGGACATTCCCCCTGGAGCTGCAAGTTGAAGATGAACCAAAACCCATGGAAATGGCATTTGAACCCTCCTGGTGCAGGTTTCTGGAGAGACTGGGGGATGACGTGAGGCTGCACCAGGAGCTTGTGCAGTGAAGGCTCAGCCAAGAAGGAGGGTTTGTATTTCTGAGGTATTTTAATATATTCATTTTTTTGCTGGGAGATTTGCTGGATTTGCTGGGAGAGAGGGACATCTCGTGGCCACAGAACGAACATCCCTCCTGCCTCTGGTGGGCTGCAGCTCGGGAATCCCCCACTTCTCGCCCCGGGTACCACTCCAGCATCACCCCGTGCCTCCCGGGGAGCCCCACAGCCTCTCCCTTCTCCGTGGAGTGAGGATGGGCACGGGAATCACAGCGGCTCACCCTCACCCTGATGCTCGAATAAAGAAATGGGAAATGGTCGTACCCGGTTTTTTATTAATGACTTGGGGCGGGGCGGGGGCATCACCTGGAGAGATTTCTCCGGAGCTTGGGAGCCTGGTGCGGCCAAGGAGGTGCAGACGGGACACGCTCCAACCCCTGCACATGGCACGGAGGGGGCTGTAGGATTGCCAGCGGTGGCATCAGAAGTGGGAGAGAGATTTTACACTCCCACAGAACCACCACCCTGGCCACGGTCCCGTCTTCCCGAGGCTGCAGCTGCGGGGCTGAGGGGGTTTTTCTATACCCAAGTGGGTCACGGAGGAGTTTGCTGTCCCTTCACAGCAGAGGCGATGTCTGCAAAGTGGGTACAGACCTCCAGGGAGGACGAGGATGGAGCTGTGACATCTCTCAGCCGCCTCTTTAGTCTCTGTGACAACCAGCATCCACCTCCCTCGCGTCCCTCCTCATTCCCCATCTCCAAGCGCATCACGGGCGGCGCACGGGAGGAAGGGAAAAGCCCGAAACGACCCATCGCCAGGTGCTGGCGTCCCTCCACACCTGTGCCCAGGTGCTGGGGGGGCTTCACTGCTGCGGCTCTGGCTCGTACTGCTTCTCCGTGGCCGTGTAGAAGTCCTCGAGCACCGACTGCAGGTACTCGAAGGTGGGGCGCTCCTCGGGTTTGCTGCGCCAGCATCTCAGGATGACGCTGTAGAGTTCCCCGGGGCACATGTCCGGGCAGGGCATGCGGTAGCCACGCTCCAGGTTGCGGATCACCTCGGGGTTGGTCATGCCTGGAGGGAAACACAGCCCAGAAGGAGTTATTGGGCACCCTGGGGGTGGAGCTGTGCTCGAAGCAGGTCAAAACCAGGCAGAGCTGGAGGGGCACCAGGGTCTGTGATGGTTCACGTATCAGGGAACCATCCCCCCTTCAGGGATGTGCTCCTTGCTCCATCCCTCTGTCCCCTC
>JAWWMO010000121.1:112684479-112704128 GCA_035047845.1 Dendrocincla fuliginosa
CTGGGGGGGCTCAGCCTGGAGAAAAGGAGGCTCAGGGGGGACCTTCTCACTCTCTTCAACTCCCTGACAAGAGGGTGAAGACAAGTGAAGGTTTATCTTTTCTCACATGTAATAAGCAACAGGACAAGGTGAAACAGTCTCTAGTTGCACCAGCAGAGGTTTAAATTGGATGTTAGGAAGAATTTCTTCCCTGAGAGGGTTGTCCAGCCCTGGCACAGGGAAGTGGCTGAATCACCACCCCTGGAGGGATTTAAAAGATGTAAGGATGTGGCACCTGGGGACATGGGTTAGTGGTGGACCGGGCAGTGCTGGGTTAATAACTGGACTCGATTTAGAGTTCTTTTCCAACTTAAACAATCCTGTGATTCTAAGAGACAGCTGGGTGTGTCTGGGTGCACTTCAATAAGTGCCTCCAAGCCCAAAACAGCACTAGATGCTTGGTAGTGCATGGACACTCATGCTGTATTCCCAGTGCACTGTACCTGGATAAGGGGTCCTGCCATAGGTTATGATCTCTGTCAGGAGGATCCCAAAGGACCACACGTCAGATTTGATGGTGAAAACTCCATAGTTAATGGCCTCTGGCGCTGTCCATTTGATGGGGAATTTGGCACCTGTCCAGAGGAAACAAAGGGAAATAGCCCGTGGAGTCAGAGCATCTCCCTCATCTGCCACAGGCACAGCGAGAAGTTCCCCAGAACTGATCCCTGGTTCCTGTGGGCTGTTGGATCTGATTCTGTGACTCTTCACAGGGGAGATGCTCCAGCCCTTTGGTTGTCTCCACTGGCCTCCTCTGGAACTGCTCCAACAGCTCTGTGTTCTTCTAATGTTGGGGAGCCCAGAGCTGGACGGGGGACTCACAAACAATGTCTCTGGTAGCTTTATAAGAGGACAACAACAGCAGGATTTTATTCTGTACAGATTTTCTCTGGCTTTTGTCAAGAAAAGTTGGATCAGACGATCCCCGAGCTCCCCTTTCAACTTGGTATTCTATGAGTTTATGAAATCACCCACTGGAAGGGAGCTGGTTTTAGCAAAAGTGCATAAACAATACAACAAACATAAATTCTCCAGTTCTTACAGCTGCATATATATATTAAAAACAAAATAACTCCCGTCCTGTTTTGTCCACCAGGTTCTTGTTGAGCCCACTGTGGACAGCAGTGACCATAAGATTTCAGTTTAGTTAAGACCAAAAAAACAGAAAACCAACCCAAACCATCCTGATAAGTGGGAACTGATCGTGTTAAGATTGTAGAGGAAACCACATTTTTATTTATGCACATCCTCTCAGGACTGAAAATCCAACTGCAGGGTGTGAAAGAAGTGCCTTGGCTGTTGCACTTCACACTCTGACTGACTGATGAGGCTCGGAAATGCAATCTATGAAGTGAAAATTGTTCAAAGCAGACAGAGGGGCAGCTGCTATTTCAGACTCAAATTAGCTGGCAAAATGCTGATAGGAGCTGTTTTCCAGTGGAAAAGCACCTCCTGTGGGGATTAACAGAATTATACTGATTTCATCAAAGTTTCTCTCAAGGATAAAAACTGCCTTAAAAATTTACAACAGAGTCACAGTTCCTCTTCCTGACATTTTGCAAATTATATTTGGGAGCTTTTAATATTTTGAAACAGTTTTGCTTGTTGAAATGGGTACGATTTGTATCAAAAAGTGTTTTGGGACAGGAAATTGAAGGAAAAGCTTCCTATCTCACAAAAAATTATAAATTCATCTATTCAATTTTCTTTCCCCTGAATACTTTTATGGGGAATTTTCACTTCATCCCAGCTGTAATGGAGGACACATTATCAAAAATTGAAAAGCTTCTGCTAAGTGCCACTTGTGCCACACTTAATTCTTTTATTTCAATCACTCCTGCTTGTTTCCCTGATACTCTGTAAGATCTCTTTGCAATATGAATAATTTAATCTCAGAGCTCATTGACCTTAGAGATCTTTTCCAACCCTAACAATTCTCTAATTCTGTGTTTTCTAAGCTGTCCCTTTGTTGTGGAAGGGGCCTGATCTGGTCTGGGCTTGGTTTGCCTGGGACAGCTGGGAAATGCCACTGTGTCCGGATTTGTGGCTCCAGCTCCCCTCTGCAGGGCAGTGGCCAAGTCCTTCTGATGTTTCCTTGTCTTTGGACTGACTCACTGAGCACGTGGCCACAGGCAGAGGGTTTCATTAGCAGAGGTCACTTTTCTCCAGCAAACCAACCCAAGATTCAGCAGGACTCCCCCCAAACAGTGCTGAGAAAGTTTCTCCCATTTCCCTCTGCAAGCCTCCTTTGTTCTTTATTGTCCCCAAGCACTGCTGCCTCTCTTAGGACCCAATTTTTGGCTCTTTCTTTCTCTGTGTCCTTCCTGGGTGCTGAGAGCAGCAACAACGTGGGCTCAGGTCCCACACCACGGGCAGTGCCTGATCCCAGCGCAGGATCCTGGCAAGGGGATGGGAGATAAGGGCAATGTGCTGGGAAGGACACCCACCTTCCTGGGCCAAGTATTCGTTCTCGATGATCCTGGCCAGGCCAAAATCAGCGATCTTGCAGCAGAGGGTTTCTGAGACGAGGATGTTGGCGGCTCTCAGGTCGCGGTGGATGAAGTTCATGCGCTCGATGTACGCCATCCCCTCGGCCACCTGGGAGAGGAGGAAGAGCCCATCTTCATCGTCACCTCCCCATGGCAACAAGTTATCTTGGCTGCTTCTTTCCCACCCTTAAAAAGCACAGGGCTGCTCACATGCCTCTGTGTGCATGGACATGCACAAGGTGCCCCACGGATGGATGGATGGATGGATGGATGGATGGATGGATGGACGGATGGATGGAGGGAGGGAGGGAGGGAGGGAGGGAGGGAGGGATGGATGGGTGGGTGGGTGAGTGGATGGATGGATGGAAGGATGGATGGATCCATCACACATGTGATGCACACATGTGTGCACACATGTGTCCAAGCACACAGAGGCATGTGTCCATGCACACATGCCTCTGTGTGCATGGACATGCACAAGGTGCCCCATGGATGGATGGATGGATGGATGGAGGGAGGGAAGGAGGGAGGGAGGGAGGGAGGGATGGATGGATGGGTGGGTGGGTGAGTGGATGGATGGATGGAAGGATGGATGGATGGAAGGATGGATGGATGGATGGATGGATGGATGGATGGATGGATGGATGGATGGATGGATGGGCAGCTGGATCACCAGACAGACAGACCCATTAATAGATATTTCCCATGTAAATGGGCATGTATTCATTTCTACCCGTGCACAGCCAGCCACCAAAAGCTTTGATCAGACAAATCAAGCAGAACAGAAGCATCACTCTCTGTTTTGCTCAGGAGTTACAGCCGTGAGCTCTGTCTGCAGTGACAGGCAGAAAGCTGAAAGCAAAGCTGAAACCACATCACTGGATTCCCGGTTTCTGCCACAAGTCTCTCCTCTCTGGTGGGGATTTTAATCATAAACACTCCAGAATAAATGTGAACTAAGAAAAGAAAAAAGCTAATCATAGAGTAGTTTGTGTTGGAAGGGACCTTTAAAGATCATCTACTTTCAACCCCCTGCCATGTGCAGGGGCCTTCCACTATCCCAGATTGCTCCATGACCTGTCCAACCTGGCCTTGGACACTTCCAGAAATGGGGCAGCCACAGCCGCTCTGGGCAACCTGTGCCAGGGCCTGCCCACCCTCATAGGGAAGAATTTCTTCCTAATATCCACTCAAAGTGCCTGGTGTGGGATGAGCCTCTATAAATGACAGCAGCAATATTTTATTGATGAGCGCTGGGAGCTTGAAGAGAGAGATTGATAAAAAACAGAGATTGCCAAGGTGGAGCCTGAGATTTGGGTAAGGCATTTATTGGGAAGGGGGGTGGATTTGTGCAGCCCCTGCTAGCAGTGGGTAGCACCCATTAGAGCTTTGAAGTGCCTGTGCGTGAGGGCAGAGCAATTTTCCACTCCAGGCAGATTCACATCAACATCTGAGCTTACATGTGGTTTTAAACAGGATACTAACTCGTACTTTCCAAAGCTGCATTGCTAACCTGTGTCAACACCCCTCCAGCACAAGTGCTGGTTGCTGCAGTGGAAAATGGAAGAATTGATGTAATTTCCTGTCCTGATGTTAATGAGATAGTACCTGCTGATGGGCCCGCTCCAGCCCAGAGTGTTTTCAAGCATTTACTCTCAAGACTGACCACAGGATCAAATGCATCAGGACAGAGATTTCTAAATTTAGCTCTGACGGATGTCATTGGATCAAACATTGCACTTGAGAGGGTTGGGTGCCTGTTGGGCTGCGATGTCACCCCAGCACCACAGATAAGCAGATTGCAAAATAGCTCAGTAGACTGCCCTTTTCCTCCTTCTCCTCCCCCTGGAGGCACCCTGTGAATGTCTGAGTCCCTGCTCTGGGGAGGTTGTGCTGGGGCAGGAGGGGGAAGGAGGAAAACTGTCCTTTCAATTGACGCCCGTTCCTCAGAGATGGGCAAAATCCTTCCCACCCCCATGCTGTGGGTGACTTCTGTGGGTGATTACGTTGTTGGGGTGGGGCAGTTTGGTGTGTGTTCTCTTATTCTGGTCCTTATGTGGTGCAGTTTGTCCAGAGGGATGGTGAATGTCCCGTCCCTGGAAGTGTTCAAGGCCAGGTTGGACAGGGCTTGGAGCAACCTGGGCTAGTGGAAGGTGTCCCTGCCCATGGCAGGGGAGTGGAAGGAGATGAGCTTTGAGGTGACTTCCAACACAAACCATTCTGTGATTCTATAACATTGCTCTGGGTCACCCCTGTGCAGATTGTTCTGGCTACTGCACTTTCTTCTTGCATAGAAAAGCATCAAGCCAAATTCTGGGGAACGCTCCCACTAAGCCCAAAGGCTCTGTAATATGAGTTTGGATCATTTTCCTCAGGAACTTAAAACACACCTCAGGCTGTACCTTTTAAGAGAAGGAATGAAAAAGGGAGGGAGGAAAGTGAGGAGGTAAAGAGTGAAGGAGGGAAGAAATTAAGAGAATGATCTTAAGCAGGGAGTGTGCAGTTGGCCCTGTAACCTCTCACAGGCCACAATGATAAAGCTGCAGATATAGAAGAATTATCAGCAGTGAAGAAGGAAGGAACAGAAACATTTTCCTCTCCACCCCCTTGAACGGTGCAAAGTAAAAATGGCAGAATGTGGCCCTGCTTTAAGTAGTCAAATACTTTGATCCTGGTTACAGCAAGAAAGAAAATCTTCTGTCATAAAATATTTGCTCAAATATTAAGACTCTCCCCTTTTTAATTCATCAAAAAATAACTCTGTATGGTGGCTGGAACCAGTCAACCAGTTATTACACATTGTTTCCTCAGGCTCACTGTGACCCAGAGAGGATGAGTGATCTTATGGATAAATCCCAGACCTTTATTCAGTTGTATTCAGCCTATTGATGCTTCATGGATTTTTTCTCCCTAGTATTTCCTAATTAGCCTAACTTTGCTCTGAGTGAGCCAAACTCTGTCAAGAGCTGGCTAGGACCAACAGGGAGTGATTTTGTCCTTCTCCTCCTTCATGGGGTTTCCCTAATTTTGATCTATTTGTGTTTAGAGGCACTTCTGGACTAAAAAGTTGTGGTGCAGCTGCAACTATTAAGATTTATGGGCTGGCGATGCTTAGAGGGAAAGGTTTGTTCTTATAAGGAACAATATTCCCAGATTTGAGGGTTGGAATATCCTTTATGCTTCATCATCAGAAGGGAAAAACTGCTGAAAGCCAGTGTGTGTCTACATTAAAAAATCTGTTTGTTGAGGTTTTTTCTCCTTTTTGTTAAGAACAGAAACAAACTTGTTCCTTGCTCAGGAAGTCAGAAAAACAAAACAAAACCAAACCAAAACAAGCCTAAGCACTCCCCCAAAAACCCCAAACTCTAGATCTCTAGCACTGCATTAAGCTCCCTGGGGGCTGTCCTAAGGACAGCTGAGCTTTGCTGAGTTCACATTCACATCAATACGAGAAGGCTGAAGAGAAATCCTAAGAGAACACACCAGGAGGAGCTGTTTTTCTCCATGAAATCCACACCCTGAGAGATTTCAGACTTGGAGGAATTTCCCTGAGGCAATAAAAGCCCTTTTCCCAGTGGCTGTTCACTGACCTGAGCAGATATGTCAATGAGTTTGGGGAGATTCAGTTGGCTTCCTTCTTCTGTCTTCAGGTAATCCAGCAAACACCCTGCAAAAGAGGAGACACTGCTGAAACTCTTCTGAATAAGTCTGGGCATTTGTTTACCCTGGTGCTTCCCACAATATGGGCAACAAATCTGCCTGCATCCTGGAGAAAATCCAAGGAATCAGAATGGGTATCTGCTGGAGCACCTTCCATTAGAAAAATCCCCAAACTCAGCTCAATTTCTCCTCTGTTTTGCATAAACCTTTTGCAACTGCTGGGCATTCATCACTCAAATAGTTATAGACAAGAGGGGCAAAAAGAAAGGACAATTTCACCATGAGGGGACTAAAAATCTGAAACAAATTTGAAGTAGGAACAGTGGAGATGAGAACTTTAAATACTCTTCAGACAGAGCATCACCATCATGGGAAGCAGTTTTTCACCACCCAGAAAGTCCCTTTCCTGTCTCTTAGTCCTTCTGCTTATAGACTTGGTACAAAACCCTCCTCCAAAGAATTCAGTGGGGATTTTTACCATTGGCCATGTACTCTGTCACGATGTAGATGGGCTGCTTGGTGACCACTGCGTATAACCGGACCAGTTTGTTATGCTGGAGCTTCTTCATCAAGTTTGCCTCCGCCAGGAAGGCATCAGGATCCATGCTACCCTCCTTCATGGTCTTCACAGCCACCTTCATGTTGTTCTTGTAGTAGCCTGCAGAGAGATAATGATTCATTTTGGAATGCTGGGCTCTCCGTGTGTTCTACCAGGCTGTGCAATAAGGAGAAGAGCTCATGGATCAGGGAGCAGAAAACCACAGCAACAGCTTGAATCTCTCAGAAGGGAACATATGGTAAATCCCAGTGCCAGCAGGTATGAGAGGAGAAGGGAGGCACAACTAGTTGGATTAGAGATCATCCCTTCTGCAGGTGGGGCACACCCATGGAATGAGCCCATCCTCACACAGTCCTCCCAGCCCTGCACGGCTCTTTCTGGGTGAAACCCCTGGGGTCTCCCACCAGCTGGACTCTCAAATGGTCCAAATGCCATGAAGAAAGGCAGGACTCCTCAGTCAGGACATTGACTCAGCCTGGTCCTGTCCACAATCTCAATTACCACGGCAACCAGTAACCACAAAGGGGCCAGCAAAGGAAGCTGAGCTCACTCCACTTCCTCTCCCACTGATTAGCAGTGGGCAGGAAGGCATAAGGGATTCAGATCTGGGTTATGAAGTGGAACAGGGAAGCAGAAAAATTGGGAAGATGCCACCCAGGTGCCCTGCTGTGGGTAACTTAGGATCCTACAGCCATCCCCAGGATTCATAGGACGAATAAGAGCATTTTTCAGGACATGAGTGTAGAGTTACTTCCACACCCATCACACATATCCAGCTTGTGAAACCCTTGCTCAGCCACTGATCTGGGCAAACACAAGCTGTCCAGTCCTTCCCAGGAATACAGCAACTCCTGCTGTGTGTGTCCTCATAAATGTGTGCCCATACTTAAGGATTCCCAATCCCAGAATAGCCTTTTCTTAGGGAAAGAGGGCTTTCCATCTCCTCTCTTTACTTATTTCTTCCCTGGAATTGGGGAAATTATACTCACCCATCCACACTTCCCCGAACTGCCCACTGCCCAGCTTCTTCACAAGCTTCAGGGACTCCCGTGGGATCTCCCATTCATCCTGTGCCCAGGGTCTCTGGGGTACCAGGGATGTGCAGGGAGCTGTGAGGCGCTGGCACAGGCCATCCCCTCTCTCTGTGTGAGGAGGGAGCACAGCACAGTTCAATGGGATGGCAGAGCTTCTCCCTAGTCTTCCTTCTGTTCTGTCTATACATGCCAGGAAAACTCCACAACCACAGAGGGCAGTGGTGGAGTCCCTGTCCCTGAGAGATTTAAAATCTGTGTGGATGTAGCACTTGGAGTTTGTGGTGGCCTCGACAGTGCTGGGTTAAGGGCTGGACTCTGTCTTAGAGGGCTTTTCCAACCTTAATAATTCTATGATTCCACAAAATGTTTCAGCCACAGGGATCAAGGCACCAAAAGTGGACCCAGAGAAATGAAAATGTTCAAAGGAAGCCACAGAGGAGCAAATTATCCTGCCCAGCAAGGTCAAACCCTGCTTCCCAAGCATCCCTCCTGCAAATCCCAACAGCATTAATCTCTTTCCTTTCCTTATGGAAGACACTCCCTGATTTTAGGGCTGTGGGCAGAGCTCACCCTCACAATTCCCTAGGATGAAAACCAGGACATGGATGTCCAAGTTCTGCTTGTAGGAACACACCTGGCCCATGACAGTGGATGGAGCAGAAGTGATGTCTCATAAGCCTCTGCTCCCTCTGTCCCCAGTTCCTTCAAGGACACAAACCCATTAGGGAAGGCAAACAACTTACGGCTGTAATGCTGGATGAGCTCTGGCAGGCTGGAGAAAGTCATCCTGGGGGAGATGTAATACCCCCCTCCATCCAAGGAGCGGATCCTGTAGTGTTTGACGATGTCCCCCTGGGCAGAGCTGCTGTCTCTCACGGACAAGGAGTAGGCACCTGGAGAACAAGCAGAAGGAACTGTGAGGACAAGCAGCACCCTCATCAGGGACCAGCTACCTCCACTTTCCTCAGCTGTCTAAAGCTGCAGACACCCCTTCCAGCTCTTGCTGATGCCTTGCCAGGCCTTCAGAGCCACACACTTCCCTCTCTCCAAGGCAAGTGGAGAGGATAAAGGTTCACCAGAATTCAGCTGGTCCTGTCAAGGCTTTGGTTGGTAAGACCTGCCTATGCCATGGCCAACAACCCCATGGAAGCACTACTGGAATCTACAGCACACCTCCAAAAAGAGCAAGCAGATGCTCCTTAGTTTGTGATGGTCTTTCCACAGATCCCTATCTCCCATCTGAGCTCTCTCAATGCCAGCATCTCATGGAATCATGAAATCACAGAATGGTTTGGATTGGAAGGGACCTCAAAGATTGTCTAGTTCTACTGCCCTGCCATGCCCAGGGACATCTTCCACTAGCCCAGGTTGCTCCATGACTGTCCAACCTGGCCTTGGACACTTCCAGGGATGGGGCACCCACAGCTTCTCTGGGCAACCTGTGCCAGGGCCTCACCACCCTCCCAGCCAAGAATTTCTTCCTCATGTCTAATCGAACCCTGCCCTCTGGCAGTGAGAAGCCATTTAAAGCCATTTTCATCTGGATGAAAAAAGTGACTGCAGTCACACCAGTCTGTAGAAAGACAGGGCTGAGGAGGAGCTGGACCACCCCACCAGCACAACCAGAATTTTGGTGGGAGTAATAAGGTCAAGAAATATGTGTCCCTTCTCAGCATTATCCAAGGTCCCCGTGTCCCTGTTATCCCTTATAAACCTTGTGCCAAGGTCAGTGGTTTAGCTGGGAGGTACAGAAGGGGGGTTCAGGAGACTTGCCTTGTTCAGCCATAAACTTGTGGCTGTGGTCAAGTCACATGTAGAGATTCCCATCTGGAATCACATGCCTTTTAACCTCAAGGGAGCTGCTCAACAATCCACTGCTCCAACCTGCTGTTCCCTCTAGGAGAATCTAAGCCATGGGGTTGGTTTTCAGTGCACAAAAGCATCACTAGATGTTGCTGCTGAGCAGAACTCCCAGCCCGTGCCACTGTGATTCAACACAGCCTAAGCAGTGGGTTTTTCCCTTTGTCTGGATCATATTTCCGGAGTAAGTTGCTACAAGCTGGGCTGTTATAAGTCTAATACGTCACCCTGGGTTGATAGACTGCCTGTTTTAATGTCTGCAAAGGCAAGGCTATATATGTTTAAAAGTATGGATCTGTCATGCAGGATCATAAGCAGAAGCAGGGCTGTCCACAGTGACTCTGAAACCCTAATCCTGCATGGGAGGGGAAAGTTTACTAGCATTACACACTCACTGGCTGCTGTTTCTCCATCCCAGCACCAGCAGTTCCCTACACTGTTTGCACTTATAAAAAGCAGCGAAAGAAAACCTCCTCTGTGGGTATTTGCTCTGTTGCAGTGATTGCAAACCTTTACAAGCACAGTTTGGGAGAGTCTAACATTTTTCCAAGTGCCAGGAATCGTTTTGAGGGGACTGCCTTCCTGCAGAGACCAGACTAGAAGATCTGGTGGCATAAAGTTCAAGGAAAAACATGCTGACTTAAATGAAGAACGAAAGAACCTCAAATTGAAAGTGCACTCTCCTGAAACTCTTTCCTTCACCCTGAGTGTCAGGCAGAAGACAGAGAACTCTTGGTTCTATCAGTCCTGAAGCTGAACAACTGAGAAACAGCCCTGAAACATCTACAACAAAACATCTAAAACCTCAAGAAAAGGGCAAAAGAATGTCTCGTTTTGGTAGGACACGTTTTAGACACCAAACTTCACTACACAGCTCAGGGTGTTGTCCCAAGGAGTGATTTTTGGTCCCTGGTGGGTGCAGAGAGGTGCTCCTGGGAATTGTGTCTGCAGTGCAGGGCAGCACAAGTCCTGCTGGAGTCTGAGAGCCACTTTCACACTCCTTAGAACTTGGCCCCAGACCACCTCTGGCTCCTCTGGGGTACCCACGTGGCCCTAAGTTCCAAAATAGTGGTAATAAACATTAAGGTCAAAGGTTGGAATCCATGATCTTAGAAGTCTTTTCCAACCTAAATGATCTGTGACTCTGTGAAGAAGAAGAATACGAGATGACACCACCTATATATCCTTATCATCATCATCATTATTGTTAATATTATTTCTGTTACTGTTGTTATTATTTCTACTCCTATTATTAACTTCTATTCCTGCTGTTGAGGAGGATGATGATGCTGTTTTAATTTCAAAGACATTGAAATGCTGTGCAGGTCTGGCTGCAGCCCATCCGAGCTGGGCTTGTGTAGCACAAGCCCTAGAGGGTGCTTTGCACGCCTGAGACATGGCTTGGGGTTTGTGTGGGATTTTTACAGTGCAAGGACTGCTCAGAGAAGGAGCCAAAGGTGGTGTGAAGGCAGCTGCACTGACAACAGACAATCCTGCAGAAGGGAGTCCAGGAATTAGTGACTAACATGTCTGCAAGGGGGTGCCTGGGGGCCAAGAGTCAGCAGAGACCTGCTCTGTTTGTTAGGGGGGTTGCACCCAAAACACCTTCTCTCCTGCAGGACCTGCTTTCCAGACCCCAGGGACCCTTCAAAGGGTGACAGGACCAATCTCTCAGCTTCCTCCTACCAGTGCCAATCCTCCCTGTGTCATTAGAGCCAATGCTGTATTTCACCCCAAGTCACAATTTAGTTCCTGGGGTGAGTGTGGCAGAGCTTCCCTGTCCTTCTCCATGACTGGTTACTGTTCCCTTGGGAGCTGCTGTGCAAAGGCAAAGCACTGAGGCTGGAAAAGCTTCAATTCTCTCTTCACAGAATCACAGAATGGTTTGGGTTGGAGGAGACCTTAAAGCTCATCTCATTCCAACCTCCTGTCAGGGACAGGGACACCTTCCACTAGAGCCCCATGAGCACAATTTTATCTTGCCCTGGAAAGCTCTGTGTGTCAGACCCTCCTGTTCCAAATCTGAGATCCCAAAACCATCCTGCAAGGGTGCTCAGGTCCTTTCTGCTCAAAGCTTTGTGTGGAAAGCAGCAGCAGAAGGTGTAAAGGGTTAGTTTCAACTTCACATCACACAAGGAGCTGATTTGGTCACACAAACATGGGTGTTTGGTGCCACTTCAAAAGCCCTGGTACAATGAGGGAGGTGAGGCCCTGGCACAGGTTGCCAAGAGAAGCTGTGGCTGCCCCATCCCTGGAAGTGTCCAAGGTCAGGTTGGACAGGGCTTGGAGCAACCTGGGATGGTGGAAGAAGACCCCACTTGCTACAGAAGGGTTGGACTAGATGACCTTTAAAGATCCCTTCCAACCCAAACCATTCTGTGGTTCTGTGATTATATGATCTGCATGGGTTTGGCAGATAGGGTTCAAAACCCCAGGTCTTCATGGATCACCTGGAGATGGCTCTGTGATGCTCAGGATTTCACAACCAAATCAATCCCCACTGGCTACAGCGGGAGCTCAGGCTGTTACATCCACATTTTGATGCCTGCCTCAGACTGAGTCCCACCACAAATGGCATCCTCATCTCCCATAGCTCTATCAGCCTCCTGACTTCTTCCTGATGGGAATGCAGGAGCTCAGCTGGATGCAGTGGCTGAGCATAGTAAGGTTCCTCTTGCTGGGAGCACAGACCCAACAGTCCTGCCGGGAGCCAGGAGCTCGTGACTCGGCACAGCTGTGGGAATGTGCTCCTGCAGGCTTTGGAATGATTGTTACTTTAGGGGGACATTGGTTTATTTGCAGCAGCTTCAGCAAGGCTGGTGCTCCACAGATGGATACACAATTCCCAAATGTTGGAATGACCTCAGTCTGTTTAGCCTGGAGGAGACCAAGGGGAGACTTCATTGCAGGTCCAGCTTCCTCGAGAGAGGCAGAGGAGGGGCAGGCACTGATCTCTGCTCTGTGGGGACCAGGGACAGCACCCAGGGAAGGGCTGGAGTTGTGTCAGGGCAGGGTCAGGTTGGATTTTAGAAAGAGGTTCTTCCCCCAGAGGGTGGTGGGCACTGACCAGGCTCCCCAGGGCAGTGGGCACAGCCCCAAGGCTGCCAGAGCTCAGGGAGTGTTTGGATGATCCTCTCAGGCACACTGAGTGACTCTTGGGGATGGTCCTGGGCAGGGCTAAGGGGCTGGACTTGATGATCCTTGAGAGACCCTTCCAACTCAGCGTATTCTGTGATTCTGTGCCTACTGGTGTGCTTCCCACACTCTCTCCATCTTCCCAGGATGCTGAACGTGCCTTTCACAGACTCTGCAAAGCGTTTGCCCCCAGGTTTGCAGAGTTTCTGTGTCTTAAACCACAAGCAAAATGAGCCTCTGCTTAGGATGAGCTGGGAATAGGTGCTGCTTTTAGGCAGGGTGCAGAATCCATCCTGCTGTGCCTGGGACAGCCCAGTGTGAGGCAATCACCTTCCACTTTAAGCAGCTAATGGGGATTAGCTCAACCCAGCACTCAGCACTGAAGGTCAAATTTTGCTGGTGATGTGCAAAGTGAACAAAAACACACGTCATGGGGAAGGAAAACAGAAAGAACCTGTGAGGATTGAAGGGCAAGGCTAATTCCATGACATTGATCTGGACATTTCTTGGTGGGTCACAGGGTGCTTCACACTAGGGAACTAAGCTTCACAGCACATTTGGAGATGCAGGGCTTTCTTTTTCCCCTTCTCTTTACAGAGGAGGAAGCTGTGGTTGAGATGGATCAAAGGGTGTCACCACAGCCATTCAGGCAGCCTAAAGCACAGGGTGCTCAGGCAGAAGCTGAGAGCACAGGATGATTCAGAGGGTGAGGTGTTTGAAGGAACAACCACCATATTTCACACTAAATAGAGGGCACAGGTGAGAGTCAGAGCAGAAGCTGATCTCTGAGCATGTGGTACTAACATGGGGCTTCCATGAAGTGGAACCCACCACATCTGCTAATGCAGATATCACACAGCCCCATCTTCTAGACAGCAGAGACGGAGTATTAAGGATCAGGTTATTTCTCCTTGAATCTCAGGATTGCGCCACCTCTGTCTGAGCCCTATGCAACCTAAACCCACCCACAGCCCAGAGAATTGCAGGGAATTATTCCATGCTGTGTTTACAGCTCGTGGCAAGAAGAAATCTGGGCCAATTGTCCTGAGTAAGTGTAGGGAAAGGTCTGATGCCATCTCTGTGTAGCATCTAGAGATGCCACAAAGACCAGGATCATGTGTGGGCAGAGCATCTCTCTCCTTCCCAGACCTTCAGATACAACACACGAGTGTTTGGTGGGCTTGTCAATGGCACGTGTGTTACTCCCTGCCCTTACTGAGTGCAGTGACAGCTCCCCAAATATCCCAGCAAACAAGGGCAGAGTGGGAAGGGGATAAACAGAAGAGCAGCATGTGCTGACTAGTCCAAGCCTGAGTATTGCAAAAGCACCACAAAGGTAGCAGGGAAACCAAGATACAGCAGAACAAGTGACCTGTAAGTGAAATGCCTAGAAACAAGTCTCTTCAATGTTTCCTGACCTGAGTCTTCCTTAAAAATTCTGAAAGCTGGAAACCCTCATGGGAACCCACCCTCCTGCTTGGATCACATCACATCAGCAGGATGTGGAGGTGAGCCCAGGCATGGGGCAGTGGGGGAAATTCCAAGAAACAAGAAAGGAGGGAGGAGAAGCTACACTAGGCAAGAGCCAGTTGTAAGATTGATCATCCAGTTTGTTTGTTCTCACTCTTACTGTTTGGCCTGGGCCTTGCAGAAGTGTTTGGGAAGCCAGTCAAGGAGAAGAAGGCACCTATTACTTCAGATGGATGCTCCAGCTCTACTGGTCGAGTCACAGCTGGACTTGATGGTCTGAGAGGTTTTGCCAACCTAAACAGTTTTATTTATTCTAAATAATAAAGCAAGACACAAACCACCTTTTTCCATGTGTCAAGGAGAGGGTTCTGTATCCAGAATTTCACAGCAAAGAAACCGAGTCACAGCTAGAAATACTTTCCTGAACTACTGTATGGATTTGGTCCAGAGCAGAACCCATAGGACCACCATAAGCATCATTCCCCCCATGCAAATACACATGTTGGCTCAGGGGAAGCAAGGAGAAAAAAAGTAGGGAAGAAACAATAAGACATTCCCATAGGACAACCCAAACTAACTTCCAGACTTCACAAATTAACAGCACAGAATATGGAAATTGCAATTATATGATCCAGTATTATGGTTAATAACTATACCCACTGCCCAAGAGAAGTGAGCACAATGCTCTGCCCTGCCCCTCTTCATTGGGTCATGTCTTCAGAAAGCAGACACCTTCATATGAAAGGAAAGGGAATGAATCCACCTTTCCTGCTCCAGTCAGTCTCCTCCCAAAAGTTCTGGTTTGTATGTATTTGCTACACATTATCAGGAAAAATACGCTTCCCCTGGGAAAATGTTCCACTAAAAGACGTTTTCCATAATTCTGTGAGTTTCTGCTGCAAACACTTCTTCAAGAGTGCATAGAAGTACCTCTTTTGCCAAAAAAATACAACATTTCCTTGGGAAGAGACAGAAAAGAAAACCCCTACACATTGTTTTGGAAAATCTTCCGTGCTTATTTGTGTTCCTGTGTCTCTGCCACGAACTGTGGTGGCAAAAGCCACTCTTTCCACAACCAGAAATACACAAATGAGTGGCATCATGAGCAAATCTTAACCCTCCAAAACCCCAGCTCGCCTCTACAGCCTTGCTGAGTCCAGGAATTATTATTTCAAAGATCTCTTTCACCCAGCCAGATCCAAAAAACTCGGCCACAGCTGAACTTTGCAGCTCAGGTGTGGCAGGTTTTCCAAGCCCTGGCACAATAATGAGGAGCTGCCTTCGCTCTGGGGGTCTCACCTTGGCTGGTTTCACTCTCTCGGACAAGGAAAGAGCCAACTTTGTTACCAGAAGACAAGAGCAGCCGTTCAGCATCTTTTCTGCTCAGAGTTCTAAAATACCACCTGGGGGGAGAGAGAAGGAAAAATTATCACCTGAAAAGAAAAACCTCTGAAAAAAAAAAAAAAGGGAGAATTTTTTCTAGTTAGTCCTTTTATTATTATTATTATTACTATTATTATTATTATTATTATTATTATTTTGTTTTGTCTTGTTTGGTTTTTTTTGTTTTGGTTTTGGTTTGGATTTTTTAGGGTCTTTTTTTGCCATTACATTGTGAAACTGAGGGTTATTTTTACCAGCAAATAGTTTTTTTGTCTGCTGGAAAGTGACAGTAATGGACTCTTTTTGGTAGATGAACACCACATTTTGGTCACTTTGGGCTTGTTTCACAACCTGGAAATGCAGACAGAGCAGGGAATTGATGGGATGTGCAGGACCCTGTACACAACAGAAGTGGAAGTTTGGATAAAAAAACTTATATCTCAACCCCATTTCTGTGTGCTGCTAAATAGCTGCTGAATTCAGTGATGGTTGGGTCCCTCCATGAGGAGATTCCAGGCAGGACTGATCATTTAGAGATGAATGACATAAAGGAGAAGTCATGGAAGAAAAATTCTTCTGCTGCTTGTATTACAGACATAGTCAACTCTTTTGGCTCAAGTCTTTCCATCTTCCTTGCAGGAAGGCTGCATCTGAGCTAGTGGAAAAACCAGCACCAGGCTGTGGCTCTGGGCACTGCACTCAGTCGTCTGCCCTGATAAATTGTTGGTGTGATCCCTGGCACAGCCAAGGGATCAATGCACCCCAACCACAGAGATTCCCAGTTTACATATGGATACCCTCTTAAAGGCTGAGGAAGTTTAACACTGTGTGTGGGTGGATTGGCCCCGTGGCACCAGAACAGGATCCCTGGCACTGCTGATTTACCAGTGCAAACATATCCTATATGTTCTCTCCCCCAAATCCTCGTTTTCCACCGTGGGTGCAATCAACGGGACAAGGGTCTTTGCCAATTCTCTCCCCATAACATCATCATCCCTTCTCTTCATCCCTTCTCTACACCCATACAGTGCTTAAAACTTCTCCTGAACTTTTGGGCAGTGTTGTTTGGGATGATGAAAGACCTCTTGCCATCCACCCCAGCAGCGACATCTTCCAGCCATCCATCAAATAAACCTCTTCCTGTAGTTTGTTCAAAGACAGGGCACTGCATCAGGGTTCACAAGCTTTCACACTTACTTTTCCTCTTCCAAGCTGTCCACCTGTGCAACGAAGTTTCTGGGGACGTAACCTTTCCTCCCACTGCTGAGGGACTTTGCCAGCCACCAGTCCCCATCACTGCAAAGGGATTAGAGGAAAGAGTGTGAGTGCCCAGAGGAGGCTTCAGGACAAGGTGAGGTTGTGAGAACACGGACTGTGGGCTTCAGAGCATTGCAAAAAGATTAGGGCTCCTTAATCCACTCGACAGTTCCCTCTAGGTTCCCCAGGCTGAAGGCTGTTGGCTTCTCAGGGACTTCTGGAGGTGACAGTCTCTTTCTACAGAATGACCACAGACCTTCACTACGCATCTCAAGAGAGAAGAGGGAAATCTGTGTCACTGTGGGTTTATTTTGTCTCTGTCATAGGGGCACTGGGGGCCCTTTTTGCTCCTTCTTTTGCCTGCCAGATGCTTTACTTCGCTCTCCCACTGCTGGCTGAGGCACAGCTGTCACCAAAGACCATCCCCACGTCACGGGCTCTCCATCTCCCTGCCCCTGGGTTGCAGCCCACGGTGTCTGTGTTAGAAATGTCACCTCTGGAGGCCACCCCACAGAGCAGTGAGGGATGGAGCAGCCCTACAAGGTCTGGGGGACCCAAGCCCACCTCTGCCCTGTTATGGAGTGGGCCTCTTCTCTGTGGGTTTGACAAGAAGTTGAATTGAAACCACACATCTCTCTGGCTCGATTCTGTCCTTTCCTCTGACTACACCCAACCCACATCCTTTGCAAAAGCACGATCAGCACAAAATATGAAACAGGACAGGAGCTAGTTTTTGTTGTTGTTATTTATGATGCCTCTGCACCCTCAGGCACTGGCAGCAAGCAAGGTTCCAGTACTGTCCAGGCAATGACATTATGCAACCTCGGAGTATCTGTGACCCATGGAAGTGTCACCTTACCCACCTTGCAGAGAGAAGAAGGTACCCACAGTTACACTCTGGAGCAAAGCTCAGCTCTGATGAGCTGCAAATTGGTGTCTGACCCCAAGGTCTCCCCTTCCCAGCTTCACCAGGCTCATCTTTGATCTTCCTTCTGCCAGAAGGTCACTTACTTGGAGAGGATTTGGAGTTTCTCCCCCTTGACCAGCTCCAGGTCACGGTCGTTTGAGGCAGGAAAATCGTACAGTGCAACCACAATCAAGTTATCTGAAAGAAGGATTAACACCATTGAGACCAGCCAGTTCCCTGCTGTGGGGGTCACGTACACCTGGGGGTGTGGAGGGGCATTTCACACCCACAAACACAGGGGTCTGTCACCTCCACTGTCCCCCAAATCCGACCTTTGCACCAACCCAGCTTTCCTGCTCACCACAGGAATTAACACTGATCCACCAAAGAGTTTCCTGTGGACGTGTTTCTAAAGCCCTCCAGACCCCCCCCCTCACAAAACACAGTGTGTTAACAAGAAAAAAGGGGTTGTGCAGAATAAGAAGGGTCGTAAATAACCTGTCAGTGTTTGGCCTGAGTTTTACACGGCAGTAAATGAAAACTGCTGGAGCAACATTTCCCAGTGTGGCTCTGGAATTTGACTCAAGACAATGAGGCTTTCTTGATTGAAAAAGGTATAAAGTCATTTCAGTTTCTGTTATCTGAGCCCATTTCTAGGATTTAACTCTCCCTTCAGATGCTCTGGGCTCAGCTGGTATCTTGCCATCCCTCTTGCATGCTATTCCTCGCAGATTATAGAATGAATCAGAGAATGGATGGAAGTGACTTTAAAGATCATCTTGTTCCAATCCTCAGCATGGACAGGGACACCTTCCACTATCCCAGGTTGCTCCAAGCCCCATCCAACCTGGCCTTGGACACTTCCAGGGATGGGGCAGCCACAGCTTCTCTGGGCAACCTGTGCCAGGGCCTCATCACCCTCCAAGTAAAGAATTTCTTCCTGATATCTAATCCAAACATGCTTTCTTTCAGTTTAAAACTGTTGTCCCTTTTCCTGCCACATCTGCCTGTATAAAACATCCCACTCTCTCATTTTTATAAGGCCCTTCCCTTTTAGGCACTGGAAGGGGCTCTGAGGTCTCCCTGGAACCTTCTCTTCTCCAGGAGGGACCACCCAGGTCTCTCAGCCTGTCCCCTTAAGGGAGGGGCTCCAGATGTGCCCCTACAATTGTCACTCTGCTGCTTTAACCCAGCACATCTATAGGACCTGGCTGTAATTCCCATGGGATGCTTCAGGATCCCCTTCCCTCTACCTGGTCCCTGATGGACTTGAGATGCTCCAAACCACAAAACCCATGCGCCATGTCTCCCATTTTGCTTACAGCCCACCTGGACCCAGGCCTAAATTTGGGCACCCTGTGCATGTGCCACGATGCTCTGAGCCATCCTGGGGCAGAGCTCTGGAGGGTGGAGCCCAGTGGCTCGGTTTGCACGCCCGGGTTGTGCCGGTGCTGCTCTCAGAGAGGTTGTGGAACTGCTCACGGGTGCGCTCGGAGCTGCTGAAGCAGAAACGAGCAGCTATTTTGGGGCAGAGCAACGTTTATAAAGAGGATCAGCACATGCACGTGGACATAAATATCAAACATAAACACTATGGTGAAAAAGGAAAGGAAAGGAGAGGGAGGACAAGGAGGGGAAGGAGAAAAGAAAAATAAAAAAAAAAAGAAGAATGAGAAGAAGGAAAGGGAGAAGAAAAAGAAGAAAAGAAGAATGAGAGAAGGAAAAAGAGAAGAAAGGAAAAGAGGAAGAAAAAGAAGAACAAGAAAGAAAGAGGAGAAGAACAAGAAGGACAACGAGAAGAAGGACAACGAGAAGAAGGAGAAAATGAAAATATAAAAAGAATAAAAATACAAGGA
>JAWWMO010000121.1:112704228-112792871 GCA_035047845.1 Dendrocincla fuliginosa
GGAGAGGAGAGGAGAGGAGAGGAGAGGAGAGGAGAGGAGAGGAGAGGAGAGGAGGAATGAAGATTGTTTGCTGCAGAAAGGCTTTAGCTTGTTCTCAGCCTAATTAATGCACCCAGAGCCATGTCCAGCCTATTATTAGCATTTTTCAAAGCAGCCTGTCAAGCCACAGTCTCTGTATGACCTTTTCAAATAGTGCCACCAGCAAGAGAGCCAGACTGGCCCTTTGTCTCCACAAGATAATGTTGTCTCTGGGGCAGCTTGGGGTTTGTGTCTGTGCAAGGTTGGCTGCTGCTCTGCTGGAGATTTGTTAGGGAGGAGAAAGGGTCACTGTGGGAGGAAATGCAGCTTTGTAAACCAAAGCCCCAAGCTGTTCCCTTCGGGCCTTCCAGGAGGAACTCAGAGATCCATGAGGAGTTTCAGCAGAGCCTCACTCTCTCTCCTAGTATGGGAAAGGGATGATCATCCATGAGGGAGAATGCTTTGAAGTCTTAAAATAACTCACACAGTTGGGGGCTTCCCCTCGAGGGGTCTCGAATTAGCAACACACCCAAACTCCTGCTGCCTCCTTGAGACAGTTGTTGTCACACAGCTGCTCTGCCATGAGAGCTCTGGGGGCATGTGCCCATGGGAGGTGTCCACAGCAAGCCTGCTGATCCACACCCCCCATCCTCATCCTCCTGAGAGGAAAACAATGCTGTGGTCACACTTGTGCTTTGAAACAAAAAAACAGAGGTAAATCTGCAAATCTCCTCAAGCTGTGTATTCCAGAAGGTGAAAAGGTGGTGGTGATATTGAAGCAACTGACATAAGTGCAAATAAATGAAATTTAAAAAGAAAAAAAATAAAAAGGAGAGAGAGGAAAGGAAAAGAGCAAATACAGCAAGGACAAAAAGGTTTTATATGCTGAAAAAATACTGTAATCACCTCTTATCCCCTTCTCAAAACAGGAGCTGAGAAACACTGCACACTGGAGCGAGCCAGAAGAAAAGGTCTCTGCCCGAGCCAGGGAGACTTGACATCTCATGATGAAAGTGACTCTTCCCGTGTCTGAGCCCGTCACCCCACTGAGAAATAGCGTTGATAACATTTTCTTGGCCTGTTTGATCCAGTCAGGCCGTGAGTGACTCCACGGCACAGAAGCCGTCGGGGCTGCGAGGAGAGACTGCTTTGCAGATAATGCTCTGATCCCTGAGGCTCTGATTGTGAGCCAAACCCCTCCTGGCCCAGAGCTGCTGCCAGGAGGGTTCGATACCAGCTCAGTTTGCATAGGCTGAGTGCCAGTTTAGTGGCTTAATAGGAATCATTCAACCAGTCCTCCCAGTGTTGCCCTGTCATGAATGGAAGGTCTTTGCAACCCTATCATGGCCATGGAGCCAGGCTGAGACTGTGCCAGGGTGTCCCAAAGGACCATCCATGGGTTTAGAGGCATTCTAGGATGGTCATGGCATAAGTGACAACTCGCAGCACGTGTGTTGGCCAGCTGGGTGCACTGAGCTGTGAGACACTGCAGCTGAAAATGGGTCCAGCTTTCCACAGCCAGCAAGGCATGGGCTGGTTGGAATCGTAGAATCATTTAGGTTGGAAAAGCCTTGTGGGATCATCAAGTCCAACAATCCCCCCAGCACTGCCAAGCCCACCACTAACCCATATGCCCACGTGCCACACCTACACACCTTTTAAGTCTCCCCAGAGATGGGGACTCCAATGGCTGATAACCATTTTTGTGAAGAAATTTTTCTAATATTCAATTTAAATCTCCTCTGGTGCAACTTGAAGCCAATTGTTCTTGTCCTGACCCTTGTTCCCTGGGAGCAGAGCCCAAACTCCATCCAGCTCCCCCCTCCTGTCAGGGAGTTGCAGAGCCAGAAGGTCCCCCCTGAGCCTCCTTTTCTCCAGGCTGAGCCCCCCCAGCTCCCTCAGCTGTTCCTCATCAGGCTTGTGCTCCAGATCATGGTAAAGTTGTGGTAGAAAAGGATGCTCTTAAAACACACACCTGCTGATGTCACCAAGAGAGGTGACACCATCAGGTCCCATCAGTGGAGACGCAGAAAACCAGAGTTTGGGAATTTTGCCTCTCCCAAATGCTCAGCAAGCCCAGGTGTGACAGCACCAGGGGATGTTTCCTGGGATATCCAGGCCTGCACTGCCAAAGTGCTCTCTGTAAAACTCCCTTCTGCCCCGGGTTTTGACACAGTGAACGTTTCTGCAGATAATTTCTGCTTTCCTAATAAAATCATATCAGACCTAAACTCTTTTTTTTTTTTCCATTAGGAGGTCTGAACATTTGGGGCAATTCCCTCTCACCTTCATTTCTCCTCCTGCTTATGACTGGCAGTGCCTATTTTTGCTTAGAAGTTTTAACTTCTCATCAAAAAATCAGCCTTTTCAGTAGAAATAACCCTTCTTTTTCCCACTTAAACCCACGTTTCTGACAGGATTCCTTTTCAACTCAGAGCCATATTCAAGGAACGACAGTCAAAACAACTAAGAATTTCGAAGTTAACCTTGAGATACCTCAAAAGTCCTCAAGTTCCAGAGCATGCTAAGCTCCCCCCTCCTGAAAGTCAGCCCTTTTCACATTATGGTTTGCAAAAAGCGAGTGAAGAGGTGGAAGAAGTTGCAGTTCCTCATCAGAAGAAGCGACCTTGCAGAGTCCAAGTCTTTGTGCAGACACAGGTTGTTGCAATGCCTGAGGACAAGCACCCAAAACAACCAGCCCTCTCCATCAGCAGGACTGAAATCCAGCTGTGAGCAGCTGGCAGGGCAAAGGCAGGGGTTATTCCACCTGTTTTCTATGTCTTATCTATCCAAACAGCAGCTGTAGCCGTGGGACTGTTGTATTTGAGGTCCACCATCACAGGCCAGGACTTTGCTGGACTGGTGGCTTTAGAGGTACAGAATTAAGGTTTTGACTCCATGGAGACCCAAAACCACGCTCAAAAATATTGGGGTTGCTTAGAGAACCATGTTAAAAATGAATAACAGCCTCACACACGTGAAAAGCAGTTGGTATGTCACATACACCACGTTGAATGCAGAGTTATGCAGCCTTTGCCTGCCTTTGTGTTACTTCCATTAGGATAAATAGTGTCAGGAAGAATTAGGCTTTTTGTTAACAACAAATAAATAAATAAATAAATAATTTCTGAGATAGTGGTGTGAAAGCTGGAAAGTGTGGAACAAATTCAACACCGACATCACAAACAAACAAACACCAAAACCCAACCCCAAAACAATCAAAATGCAAGGAAAGTGAAAAAGGAAAGGAAATCAAAAGCCCAAGGAAAAAAAAAGGGCTTGATTTTACATTTCATGCCATGCTTCCAAAGTCAATAATTTTTCCCTGATTGAATTCTGATTGAATTTTAAGTGCTCCCACAGGATATAATTCAGCTCTTCAATTTTTTTTTATATGATGTGATTGCCTGGATTTTGTGCTTTCTCCATCAATTCACTTGAATTGCTTTCTGTCAGGAGACTGTCTCTGATATTTCATGTACCTCACATGGTTCCTGTCAGCCCATTTTGCCACACAGCACACAGGCAGATGCAGCATCGTTTCGGGAAACTCAGACACCGGTAGAGAAAAATAGGAAGTTTCCCAGGCTGTCAGTGTGAATATTCCTCCAGAACTGGAACTGAATCTCATGAACCAAAACATTTTTGAGAGCTGAAAATGGCTAACCTGGTACTTAATCCATTTTTTTAGCATCTTTCCACTTCTGCCTTCTGGTGTGAAGGAGAAGTAAAAGCCGTCTCGTTGAAAATAACTCGTGTTGTGCTCCTGACCAGGGTGAAAAGGTTGATAAAAACTGTGAGAAGCTCTAGATGTCTGCTCAGCTGGGGAGGTGGGAGGGCATGGACACTTGGAAATGTGCCATGAAAATGATTTTGCAAAAGAAAGTGTGGTTTATAGAAAATTCAGATGGTGGAGGAGCTTCACCTCCACAATTTCAATCTCCACAGCAAATGCCACATCTTTGACCTCTGTAACAGATGCCAAATTTGAAGAACACGTCGACATTGCAGGAGTTCCTGTGTCCTGTGTATCATCATCCATAAGATCTAAGATCTCTGTCATTCCACCCATCCCATTTATTCCTCACCCCCATTCTTCCTATGCCCATGCCCTGTCTCCCCTAACCCTACACTTTCATCCACATGAAGAACTTCCATGTGTTGCTAACAGCTTTCTTCCAAGCTTCCTCTATTTTTTTTCCCTCTTCTAATTATCTCTCTGTGTATCCTTAACCTGAAGAACTTCTGTGACAGAAACACACCCGAGCTGCTGTTGGAGGCTGGCAGGGGTGGCAGAGGGCTCCCTAAAAAGACAATAATTTCCAAACACCATCTGTGACCCAGGTAACTGCAGAGGTGGATGAAGCCACCAGTCTCCAAGAAGGGGCTCTGTTTATCTTTATTTTAAACTCTTTCCTTTCTTCTCATTCTCTTTGCAGTCTCTCTGCTATTTCCTCTGGAATTTTCAGCTGGCTGGAATAGCATCTATGAGTTGTCACGCTGCAGACAGGGCAGCAGACAGGGAAATCTCACACAGCTGATGTCTCACATCTCCCTTCTCTCCACCAATCAGAGGATCACAGAACGGTTTGGGTTGGAAGGGACCTCGGAGATCATCTCGTTCCAATGAAGAATTGGTGCTTTGCCCCCTTAATTTCTTTGATGAGCAGGGGAAAAATTGGCAGCTACAGGCGCTCGATGATGTAAACTGAATTTTCTGAAACACACTGATAAACTCCCTGCTTGGCAGTGCTGAAGATACAGAAACCACATGCCTGTGACGTGACAGCATGTTCTCAAAACCTGCCATTTGGAGACCACCACCTTGCAAAACCCCACGGGAAGGCAGAGAAAACAGAGTCTTACCTTGTGCAGAGGCTTGGTTTAGATGAGGGTTGTTGATAAGTTGTCTGCCCTTGGGTAGAAACAGAAAAAAAATGGGTATTTATTACTTTGCTGCGTTTTCAGGAAGACCTACTCTCAGCTTCACAGACAAGTGGGAGTCAGTCAACAGCCCCTGTGTCTGGCTCTGGATGTGTCCTGATGGCTTTAGCACATTTTGCCACGATGTGTTCATGGCTGTCTTAGCAGTCAGCCTGAATCACCCTTGGCTTCCCTCGGAATTAAAGCATAAATCTGCCACCCACTCATTTGGGCCCTGGTCTATCTAAGCCTTGTTCGCTGGTGCCATATTTCAGATCCCTGAGGGATGAGACATGAATGGCCCCATTGAGAAATGGCATTTGCAATATTATTTTAAGCAGAAAACTAGAGATTCTCTTTGCTACAATTGTCCCAAGGCTTGTGCCATATGTTCTGTTCGGGGTTATGTTCAAAAAGCAGAGGTGGTGACTATATTAGCAAATTAATCATAGAATTCATAGGATATTTGATGAGCCTTGTGAGTCCCTTTCAACTCAGGATATTCTATTATTCTATGATTCTATGATTCTATGATTCCTGAGTTGTAAAGGACACATATGGATCATCGAGTCCAACTCCTGGCCCTGCATAGGACACCCCAACCATCCCACCATGTGCCTGAAAGTCTTGTCCAAACACTCCTTGAACTCTGTCAGGTTTGGGGTCATGACCACTGCCCTGGGGAGCCTGTTCAGTGCCCAACCACCCTCTCTTGAAGAACCTTTTCCCAATATCCAACCTAAACCTCCCCTGACAGAGCTCCAGCCATTCCCTTGGGTCTGTCACTGGTCACCAGAGAGAAGAGATCAGTGCCTGCCCCTCTGATTTCTCTCCCAAGGAAGCTGCAGACTGTGCAATTAAAGAGCAACAAGGTACTGCCACTCATCTGGGCACACTTTAAAATGCTGACACAGTCCCTGGTTTGGTTTGGCCTGGCTGCTGGAAGTGGCAAACTGGATATAGATCATTTCAAATCAGCTGGGATGGAACCACCTTGTTTTCAGGGCTAAGAGTTTGGAAGTGACCTCCATCCAACTTCAAACATCAGCCCTGTGATCAGCCCAAGGTACGGGACCCACTGACTGTAGTGGGTGTTCAACCACTACCAGGTATTTTTATACAGGTGCAAAAGGAGTGAAATAAAGACACAATTAAAAACATCCAGTGTTTTCTGGCTGTGCCACCCCTTGGCCCCTACTTAGGAGCAGTGTGGGGTGGGAGAGCTGCTCATCTCCTGCCATTTCTAATTTAAGTGAATGAAAGAAAGATGGACTTCCCCTGATGTGCGAGAGCTGAGTGCCTGTGGCAAAAAATAACGAGTGGCAGAAGGTGATCGATGCTCCTATATTTATACTGAGAGCAGCTTCTCTCCAGTGAGCTGGAGAGAAGGAAATTTAGGAAAATAACACCTTCTTGGTCAATCTGACACCTGCCGCCATGAAAACTGGACTGTACAACCACGGGAGAACTCAGAAGTGAAACTAAAGGAGGGAAAAACATCTCCACCTGTCACAAAAAGCAGTGATAGGCAATTCCTCCCCTCTCTCTGGGCTCAAGACCCGAGATGGTTTTCACCTCGAGGTTCTCTTGTGCCGGCTGCTGGATGCAGAGCTGAGAGGGGCAAGGAAAGAAAGAGCAGCCTCGGGTCCTCTGTGCAGCAGCAGACAGATAAAGTGATTGGCAGAGTTTTAACAAGGAGCTTGAGGTCTCCTAAATCCTGAGCCAGCGCCTTGCTGATGTGTGCTCTTGCAAGCAGAGGTTGTGTGAATTCCAAGGGAGCAGCATTTGATTCTCAGCTCACCCCAACACAGGTTGGCTGCAGGACCCTCCCTGGTGAACCCGCTGCCCCCGCATGGTGAAGTTTCCATTGTGGTTTGCAACTCTGAGTCTTGAGCCGGAATCTGACCCATCTTCGTGCCGTTTGCAAGTCAGCAACATCAGCTGGGGTTGCAAAGAGCTGATGAGAAGATATTTCAAAGTGTCAATATGCTGGATTTTATTTATTTATTTATTTTAAATATCCAGAGGCTCCACTGAACCCTTCCCATCCCTGTCTAAAAGATACAGGGATCAGCTGGGAGGACCAGCAGGCCACAGGTTGGCTTGAGAGGCTGTGGCTGCCTCATCCCTGGAATGGTTCAAGGCCAGGTTGGATAGGGCTTGGAGCAACCTGGGATAGTGGAATATTTCCCTACCTGTGGCAAAGGGGTGGACTAAATTGTCTTTCCCTTCCAACCCAAACCCTTCTGTGATTCTATGATTCTTAAGTACTTCCTGCATCGCTCCAGACACTAACTGAGCTGTGGAGGATCCCAAAAGGACACAGAATTGCAAGCTTACCTTGGGTGGGGCAGGAGGAGGTTTACCCCTGGTTTTTGCGTTGCTTCCAGAAGTGTGTTTATCATTGGGCATCAGCTGATTTTTGCTCCCGAGCAGCCCCATCCTGGAAGGAAGAGCAGAAATTCCTTTTTAATGAGACTGCTCCTGGGGAAAGGTACAGGCAGTGGGGGACAAAACAACCTTGAATAACAAGCTGGAGATAATGAGAATACAGGTTGATGGGATATTGGAGAGAGGACTCTGAAACCATTCTGTCTACAGCCTCCTGCTACCTCAGACCCTGAGAACCCCATAGTTTCTGTTCCCACATGACTCTGGTGTTTCATGCTTTGCAAATGAGGCTCAGACAGACACCATAAGTTACCAGAAAAAAACCAACAAACAGACTTTGCATGTGTCTCCTCTCCAACACAGAGATCCCAGCTGACACAGAACAGGCTTGTTCCAGCACAGGGTGATGCCCCATGCACGTCCTGCTGGAGTGAGGAAGATGGGATGCTGGAGATATGAATCACCCTTTGAAGAACTGTAAGAAGCTTAAGAAGTCAAATATGGTGTGTCTTGTACCCATCCTGGTGTAAAGTGTGGGCTGAGGGCTTGACTTGCCCATCTGCAATATTCCACTACCTTTAGATGTGCCTCAGATCTTCACAAGGTGTGAGTCTCCCATAAATCATGGATCTCCGACCTCCTGGCCACCCCAAGGATCTCTAGACACAAATAAATCAAACTCTTTCCATGGATCATCCTCTGGTCCACATTAGGGTTTCTAAACTTGGGTTTGAGGGATGTCTAATGTTGATCCTATAAATGTAATTTCAAGTGCAGTCAGTAACTCCAGCTTAATAAAGGGGCTGGGTAGCCAGGATGAACAAACTAAGGCAAACAACCTGCTCAGAGTCCTCAAAAATTAAGGAACAGGTGAAGCCAGCAATACTGAAGTGCTGGTGCCACAAATACACAAGATATCTACAACATCCAGTGCCAAATCCTGCCCCAGCCCTTGCTTTGAACCAAAGGCATTGGAAGGTGGGGACTAAGTGCTCAAAAAAAATCCCAAATCCAAACCCCAAATACAGCTGAGTAAAAACATACTGACTCCTCTTCTTGCCAAATTACCTCAGAGTCTGCCATGAGAGGATCAGGGACTGCAGGTCCAGAGACCCCCCCAAAAAAAACCTCAGCCTGGCACTGTCATGATAGTCAGATTCCAACAGACACGTGCAAAAAAGCTCCCAGCAAACCAGACTTGCAGGAAAGAAGTATTCCAGCAAAAGCAACTTTTTTTGCTCTCTAACACCTATCTAATATTTCAAAACCTGGGGCTCTCAGATAAGGCTTCTAACAAAGCCATCCCAATATTTTAAGGTGTTATTTTTTAAGCGTCTTCTCCCTTCCACCTCATCTTTATTACCACTGATAAAGTGAGCAAAATGGAAGGAACTGGTGGAATGATTCAGGATTGCCTGACACACATTTTTTTCCCCCCAATAAAAACTTTTTCAGCATCCCAACTTCTCGGAGCTTTTCTTTGCCCTGAGTTTACAGATGGCCCATCCATCTGTACCCAGGTCTCAGCACCGCTCCAGGCACTGACAGCACAGTCGGAGGGGAAGTTGCACCTACTAAATCAAGCACAGCATTTCCTGCAGTAATTTCATTTTAATTTGGCAGCCTCCCTTCCAGGTTTGCTTTGCTTAGATCTGGTTGTCATGCGATGGCATGTGATTTATTAGGGGATCTTTTCCTGTTCTTCAGCTTATGGAAGGGATTTGTGCCAGAATTTCTGATTTGGAATTGTGTTATTTGCCAGGAAAGTAGCCAAAATTCCCTTTTTTACCCAGGGAACAGCAACATATCCTTTTAAGTCAAGGCTGGATGATAGACAAGTATTAAATATCACTAATTACCAACCATGAAGGACAGAAAGTCTACCTAAATGTTGAACATCGATCTACAATCCTTGTTGCTGTCTCACTGGGGCATCTTGGGGTCTATGATATCTGCTCCTGAATGAGAGATACAGATGTGGCAGTTGCCATCTTTTCAGCAGATTTAGGGGGGGTGAGATACAGCACAAGCCAGCAATATATTATGACTGCGAGTCAAGTCATCAGGATGACTAGGAGAGGACTTAAGGACCATCTACAGGATGATGGAGGCATCTTTTGGGCTTTCGAGTTGCTCTCAGTGAGTGATGGCAACAAAGGGTTGTTGGGTCTTCAAGTATGTCCTTCCACACACATATGGGAAATATATTTTGTTCTAATAGGAAAACACCAGGTGCTCACATAATTAATGTGAAAGAAATAATAATGATAAATAGGAAAGAATAATAACGATAACAGTAATATTAATCATAGGTTTGTGATTGATTTTGGTGTCTGCAAAATGCTGTTGGAGACTGGACTGACTGGACCAACTGGTCTCCCAAGATGGAAGGCAGCTTCGGGATGGATCTTTACCCTGGCAGGGACTTCTGCAGGGTACACCCAACCCAAAAATAGGGAAGATTCACTTTTGGATGGGTCAATAAAAGCACTAATGTCCATTCAAATACAGAGTTAAAATCCTAAAGTGTCTCCATAGGTGCTTTGAAATTGTGAGTTCTGCAAGGCAAAGATTGTAAACCTGTACATTTCTAGCTGAACCTGCATATGTCCTAATCCTTTAGGCACAGACTGTTGGCTAAATGTGGACCAAGCCACACTTAGACTTCTGTGAGCAGTTTAGAAAGTGAGAGGGTCTCACTGGAGCTCATAACTCAACAGGAGGGACCATGACCTGATGGCACTGTAACCATTGTAAGAGATGATGGAGCTGTTATTTAGATACTGAGTTGTCGATATTTAGATACTGTGTACGCAATAAATCTAATCATAATCATCCACATCATCACTGTCTCCTACTTCTTCATGCCAGGCCAAGATTCTTCTTCCAACTGCTCTGCTACACTGGTGGGGCAGAGTGGGAAAGGACATGGAGGAACTTCAACCTCAGCAAGTCCCATCACAGACTTGTGGCCATCCCGTCTCCTCTGACAGGGTGTCTGAGGAGTGGGGACCATGAACTGACCTGTGCAACTCCCCACGGTGCTCCTGTGTCTGGGGGGGACGCTACAACCCCTTCTGCTGAGCCTGGAAACACCTCTCTGCACTCTTGCACAAACTCAGCTTTCTCCCCACACACACGTGTCAAAAACTTGCCTGTGCAAAGCAGCACCAAGAGGGGAACAGCACGACCCACCTCAGGTGGGAAATGGAACCAGAAAAGCCTCCCATAAAGGTCACTCGCTCCCACCCACACACACAAGAAGTCAGCAAAGCTCTGGGTGTTCACAGTCCCTACAAAATCCACGGGTCTCACTCTCCAAGTCGCCTCCGCACCCTTTGGCAGCCAACGCAACCCATCCCTCAAAGAGGCAAAATCCCAAAATAGACCTGCAGATAAATGTTGTCGGAAGCAGAGAGCTGCTGGTGAGCTCCCAGTGCACAGCTGGGGGAGGCCTCATTTTATAAACACTGATATTTTTTTTCCAAAAAAAGGTGACTGAGTTGAATGTTCGTTGTTACGAGGTGTTTCGGCTTCTGATTAATGTTTCTTAAAATTAGCTTCACAAGAAAAAATGATGAGAAAAGTAGCCGATAGAAGCTCTCCCACCTTCTTTTATTACTTTTTTCCAGTGGAAAAGAGCACTGGGGAGAAAACAGTTAACTCAGAAAAGCGTGAAAAGTTCCTTTTGTGAATTTATAGTTTTTCGCATCTAAAAATATTAGATTATGCTTAATAACAGAGAGGGGGGAAACCTGTTTCCTCAACTTTGCTCAAGTTTTAAAAAAACCCAACATTTATATAACAGGTTCTTTGTAAAGCAACCAGAAAACAGAGCAGAGCAAAAAAGGTCTAAGGCAACACAAATTTTTCCGTATTTCTCTTCATCAGGAACTGTAGTGATAGGACAAGGAGTAAAGGGTTTAAACTGAAAGAGGGGAAATTTTGGTCAGATATAGGGAAGAAATTCTTCCTTGTGAGGGTGGAAGTGTCCAAGGCCAGCTTGGACAGGGCTTGGAGCAACCTGGGATAGTGGAAGGTGTCCCTGCCCATGGCAGAGGGTTAGAACAAGATGATTTTTAAGGTCCCTTCCAACCCAAACCAGTCTGTGATTCTATGATTCTACATGCATGAAAAACTTTAGTATAAAAGACAGTTTTAGAAAAAAAAAAGGTAGGATTCTTAGGGTTGTCCTGTGCATGGTCAGAGGACGGACCTGATGATCCTTATGGGTTCCTCCCAACTCAGAACATTTCTGTGATTGTCTGAGTCCAGCTTAGCTGCTGGTGAGTTTTGAGTAAAAATATTTGATGCAGACACACTCCTGGAGGAGTCAAGCTGAAGGAATCAATAGACACCCTCTGGATGCTTGGGTAGGAGCTCTAAAACCTGCTGTGTGCCCACGTTGTGGCATTACAGAAGGTAACTTCAAGTAGCCTTCAGAGGGGCAACTGAGATGACATTTTTGCTATAGAGAGGTGGATGCAGGTGTAAGTGATCTCAGGAATGGGGAAAGGGGAGGATTTATGCAGATAGAGTCATAGAGTATCCTGACTTGGAAAAGACCCACAAGGGTCATCAAGTTCAGCTCCTGGCCCTGCACAGGGCACCCCAACAATCCCACCACGTGCCTGAGAGCATGGTCCAAACTCTTCTTGGACTCGGGCAGCCTTGGAGCCTGGACCACTGCCCTGGGGAGCCTGTCCAGTGATTGACCACCCTCTGGGTGAAGGACCTTTATCCTTATATCCAGCCCAAGCCATCCCCTGACACAGCTCCAGCAGTTCCCTCAGTTCCTGCCAGTGGTCACACAGAGCAGAGATCAGTGCTGCCCCTCCACTTCCCCTTGCCAGGAAGCTGTAGAGCCTGATGAGGTCCAAGATTGCACCACAAGGTCTTGCTCCAGCTCCATTGGCATTTAAAACACACCTTCATGGTGGAGAGGACAGGATATCACTAAACATCCTATGTTTACTCCTATATGACTAAACTTGCCCATCTTCAAGGAGTGTTGGAAAACATACCCTGCAGGACCAACCCATGGAGCTGAACTTGGAATTCCAGGGGGACCGAGTCTTTGCTGATCACAGGGTTTGAAGACCCACCTGGCCCCTGGGTTTGATGTGTTTTGAGAGCCCAGGGTGGTCTAAAGCAAACAGGACAGCATTGAATTGGACATGCTGGATGCACAGAGGGCAGGATGGGGGTACCTGGGCTAAGCCAAGTCCTGGAACCATCTGCCCATCTCATCTTCCCCGCACCATCTACTGTGGTTGGCTGGTTTCCACTACCAGGGCAAGAGAGCTCAGAAGTTGTTTCTGATGTGAATGCAGCACTTTGTGCCCCAGGGATGTGGATGACACCGACAAATGGCCTTGGGATTGCATGGGCGGGTGTGGGGCTAAAACAAGACCAAATCTGGCAGAAAAGCAGAAGTCTCAGCTCACCATTTGCCTCAACCCCATGAAACTGCCATGGAAAAATCATTAAAGACCCAACCAAGTCAACAGAGTTTCGCTGTGAGGGCAGCTCCAAAAAAACCCTCCAGGCACACTGAAATCCCAAAATGAGCATCCTTTCCATCCAGATTCTAAAGTGGGTGGAGCAAAGTGTTTTCATATTTCTCCCAGGTTAGATATTTTACTTCATTTTAAAACTTCAGTATGTCTCCTTTTTTTTTTTTTTTTTTTAAGAAAGTATATTTTAAAAAGATGTGGCATTAAAACCTCTAAGAAATTTACTTTGAAAATGCAGATCTAGCCAATTATGAGGGGTTTAAAATGCTGAATTTCTCTTTGCAAGTCCTCCCCCCTCCAGAAAGAATTGCTGAAATCAACTCACTTCAGATACAATAATTTAAGTGTTCCAGATTTGTATTTTTGCATCAGTGAGGAGTGAAAAAGTTCAGTAAAAAAAATATTCCTGCAGCTCCAGCCACATCACAGTGGCATTAAATTCTCTTTTTCCTTAATAAAATAGCTCTTCAATACATTTCCTGACCTGGCACCCTTGGACTGCTTCGCAAGACACAAAATTGGAGAGTTACTGAAGATCTTGGTGGATCAGCTACTTAAATAAGAATGAAGATTTGCTGCTGAAGTGGTTTTTTTTTTGCTCTGACTGTTTTCCACTTTTGCTGGGTTCCAGTCAAGCTCTTTTTAGCTTATATTTTCAAAAGATTTGCAGCTTTGTTGCTCGGAGGATATTTGAAGACAGCTGCAAACCAATGCTCTGTGCTATAAACAACACTGACCATGCACAAGATCTCATACAGAGGCACAAGGGGGAGGCTATGGCCACCATCCTCTGTGACACAGGTTGATCAGAGAAGCTGTGGCTGCCCCATCCCTGGAAGTGTCCAAGGACATGTTGGATGGGGTGAGAGCAACCTGGACTAGAGGCAGATGTCCCTGCCCATAACAGGGGGCTAGAACTAGACAACGTTTAAGGTCCCTTCCAACCAAAATCATTTTGAGATCCCATGATTACAGCAATGTGGAAAGTCCCTGTGAGGAGCTGGAGAGTCCAGGGCAAGAAGCACCAAGATTCTTGTTGGGAAGTGAAGTCAGGTTTGCGTATTGCATCCTTGCCAGGAAACTGGGAATATCTTACTGGCAATGTTCAGATCCCATCCAGTCCTGGTCTTAGAGGGATAAACATACCAAGTTGTATTTGTGCACTGAGGACCCTGCCAAATATTCTGGTCCATGAAAAAGGTCTTTGAGGGAGCACGAGGGACAATCCTCAGGAGCAGCCAGGCTGTCCAGCCAATGCTGGTGAGGTCCTGATGTTGGTGCTGTTCCATCATAAAACCTCTCACACCTGAGGAACCCCAGAGTAGCTGGAGGTGCCTCCTTCTCCCAGTCCCATCCTCCTCCTTCCCTACTCCAGTGCATCCCACCTCCTTGCCTTGTACCCTGTCCAAGTCCCAGTTTCAAGCAGTGTGACCAAACTAGTGTTGGGATTACCTGTCCCCTGCCAGCCCAGGGCAGAGGGACGACAAATCCAGGAGCTTTGTGGTCCTGTGATTCACCCCTCGGTGAGTGGGACACATTTCAGGGATGAGATCGAAGCCCATTGGCTTATTTTAGGATCTTTTCCTTCAATGGCTTATTTTAGGATCTTTTCCTTCAATCCAAGCCAGCTCTCCATTTCCATTACAACTTATATCTGCCCTAAACCTACCACTTTCCTTAGGCCGTTCTCTTTGGGCAGGTGAACCTGGCCCAAGCAAAGAAGCCAAGCAGGAAATCCATCTGTTCCAGGCCCTTCTGAAAAGCTGAGACTCTCCAGGCTGTGTGTGAGGCTGGGGGGTGGAAGAACACATGTTTCCAGGCCCTTGAGTTTAAGCAGACACAGAAAGTTTTTTGACAGGCAAGAATAAAAAAAAAGAAAAGTGAGAGAGAGAGAAAAGAAGAAGATAAAATCTTCTTTCTCGCTCCAGAAGCAGAAAACAGCTGCCTGTTGCCAGAGTGGTCATTTGTTAATCAAAACATCTGTCTGGAAGAAAAATGTCTGCTTATATTGAGCATTGCAGCCCCCTGGAACCTGGCAGATGCTTGGCTGAGCTGCAAGAGGCTGCGGGCCAGGAAGCACAGCCAGGGATCAGGGTCTCGGAAGAGGGGAAAACGGGAGGGCAGACTTTTTATCCCACCTCCCTTGAACATGCTTCCCTCATGAGCTCAGCCCTGACATTGCATCAGCCAGGTGGATTTCTGCTGGGCATGGCTCTGCAGGATGCACTGGGGCAGAGAAGGAGGAGGATGGGTCTAGGAGAAGGAGGTACATCTCTTTGGGTACCTGCAGCTACTCTGGGGTTCTTCAGGTGTGACAGGTTTTATGACAAACTTGCATTACTCAGCAGCATTTTCTGCCCTGGCTGGAATTACAACCTGAATATCAACTTCAATCTCTCTTCTGCCCAACACATGTGTGGGCCAGATTCATGGATGGGCCATGGGGGAGCTGGAGCTCAGCATGAAGAAATACTGGCATCCAAATCCCATGGAAGTGGGCACAGGCTGTGCCCCCCTGGCCAAAATTCCTGATACACAGAACCTGGAGGGCACGCCACGATGATCTTCAGGGATCTGGGCAGATCCTCACCCTCCCAGCCTTGTGAACGTGAGGAGGTGGATGGGGTGTTCCTCCACACCTCTATGTGTGGCCACCCAAATTTCTGCCCTGGGAAGGGTCCTTCCTGAAGGCTCTGCATCCCAGGGCCTTTTCCAGCAAGAGGACAGCATTTTGTAGGACCTCTTAGCAATGTCCCATGAGGAGCAATGACAGGCTGGTACTCAGGAGTTCAATTCCTTGGATCGGGTCTCAGAGGGAATGGTGCTCCCTCCCACCACCCTCAGATGAGGCAAAGGGCTGTAGGGAAATATGTACATCTCCAATTCCCCACCTGAGCACCTCCAACTGCGTGTCAGGAATAGCCACGGGATGGCAGAGCAATTCCCTGCTCATCACAGCTGCCTCCAGCTCCAGCCAACCTTCCCCACACATATATCCTCTCCACCCCCCAGGTCCCTGGGGCAGGGGAGGATGGGAGTACCAGGTCTGTGCACACCTGGCACTTGTTTGCCCTCCTTTCCTTTTGCAGCAATGCAAGGGAACAGCATCCCTGAGAAACAACCCCAATGCCAGACCTGGCAGACACTGGGTAGTGCCCCCATGATCTCTTTAACCTAGAGCGTGAGGAAGGGAAAGAGGGCAGGGGTGGAATCACATGGAGGAGGGATGGGAGAGAGGATGAGGATGGAGAAAAACCTGCTGGGAATGCGAGTGGGATGTTCCCTACTTGCCTGCTTCCCACGCTGCTGCTCCTGGGGACACGATCCGAGGACGAACGAGCCACAGGTCGGACCCATGACAGATGCTCCATGGGGCTGAGGACCCCTGCCAAATCTCACTGTTAGAGGCCTCTGGCTCCCACCACATCCACACCATCCATGGGACCAGCCCCTTGGAATGTTACACCCCCGGATTGCAGCAGCAGCCTCGTTTTGCAAGTGCTTTTAATGGGCTTTCTTTTTTTAATCAGGTCTTCGTGTCAGAGCTGACTCTTTTCTTCCCCCCTAAGGATTCCTTGCTCTATTTTGAATATTAAAAATTATCATCCGGGAGGGGGGTGGGAGTTGCATTTCCCAGACAACCTGGCCAATGAAAATAGCAATGAGGAAGGCGAGAAACCCAAAGAGAATCCAGACACAAAACCCATCAAAACCCACAGGCTATTAACAGCTGTCATTAAAAACAGTGACAGTGACTGTGAATGGATTGTGCCTCCACTGTGTAAACGACCGAATTTTAAGAAACAACGCAACAAACTGGCTTTGCAATAATCTTTCCTTTCTGGGATTAAAAAAAAAGACCTTTTTCTGATGAAACACATCTTGTTCCAGTGAGCCCCAACCCTCTATGAACCTACTCAACCATAGCAGCATGGTCTAACAAATGGAGACCTGGCCAGGGACTTGTGGGTGACTCTGAGGAAGTGACTTTCTCATCCTGCCTCAACATGTTCAACAGGGAGGCTGAAACCCCTCTGCCTTGGGAGATAAATGTTATATAAGAAGCACAGTTTGTTTCTTATATCATATCATGGGATCACAAGGCTTCCCATGGTGGGTGTATAACAAGTTGGCCTCTCTGGGGTGTTTTCAGTGTGTTTTCTTAGGCTCTTGCAGAGCTGAGGCCCCCAAAAACCACTGTGTGAACCCCTGTGGGTTATTGCATGATGTCATTTTTGCGTTATGTGCGGCAGCAGGAGGGAAGGGACTCTTGGTCTCGGCCAGCTCGAGGCTGGAATGACCTCACATAGTTTACACTTCAGCTGCCCCCACTGAGCAGGACAAACACGAGCTGACATCTGCCCAGTGTGATGCACAACATAAAGGTCACCCACACGCTGGTGATGTTGTTTACAGGAGGAGAGGCTTCACGGAGCAGATCTAAGCTGAGGTCATGGCAGAGGACCTTTACCAGCCATAAGACACAAGGACAAGATGAGGCTGGCTGAGGACACGATGTTGCTCTAGGATGCACATGTCTGATGCCCACATGGCATGGGAATCAGCCTTGGCTCTGCAACTCTGCTCCTGACAAAGGAAGACAACCCCAAGGCTGTCTGGGCCATACACAGGGCTCTGCAAATCCTTGAGGGTCACACTGAGCCACTTACAGCACAGTCACAGAATCACAGAATCACAGATTAGTTGGAGTTGGAGCTGGAAATGATCTCTGGAGATCATCTAGTCCAGTCCCCTTGCCAAGGCAGGATCACCTGGAGCAGGTGACACAGAAACGTGTCCAGGTGGGTTTGGAATATCTCCAGAGATATATCTCCCTGTACAGCCTGTTCCATTTCTCTGCCACCCTCAAAATAAAGACATTCTTCTTGGTGTTGGGGTAGAACTTCTTGTCTTTTAGTTTATGGTCACTGCTCCTCGCCCTGTCACTGTCCTGAAAAAAGTCTGGCACCATCCTCTTGGCACCTGCCATGTCAGGGTGACTCTGAAGGCAACCAGGACAGACACCCAGCCCCTCTGGCAGGTGTGTCTGCTGTTTGCATACCAAGGAGATACAGAAACGCGGAAGCCCGTGCAGATTTGTCAAACATCTCTCTTGTCACCTTGCATTTTTCCTTCCCAGTTCTCCTCCAGCTAATGGCGGGGGGGGAGGTGGTAGTGGTCAGGTTGGGGCTGGGGAAGAAGAGGACAGTTTCAGGTTAGATGGAGCACTTTGAGCTTTAGGGCAGGGGCTCATCATTTGGTGGAGAGCGCTCTGATGTACCTGAGCTCTTTGCTGCATTAACTTCACTTCCTATCCCTGTGAAAAGGGAAGTTGCTCTTTTAGAAAGCTGCTCTTGTCCACCACTGAGGTGGGAAGGAGGAGCTACCACGAGGTGCAGCAAAGGCTTAGCAGTGAGCTGGTGGCTGCCAAGTCATCTTGGGAAACAGAGCAAGAGCGTGGCAGCTCCAGACAGAAACCTGCTTCTGATCTGAGACATGTTCCCAGTGCTGACAGTGGGGAATCCCAGCAGCTGCAGCTGGGCTGCTGCAAAGACTCTTCCAGTGGTGGTGGTGGTGGTTCAAGAAGCTCAGAAGCAATTAATAAAAATAAAATGATTACATATAGTGTGCTCTGCCTATTGCATCCCATGCTGTTACTAAGATATCCTGCATGTCACGTGGGGCACATCCCTTTGTCTTTGTGCCTTCTCTGTTTCCTACAGGATGGACAACTCATGAGAAGAGTCATAGAGTCAAGAAGCCAAGGTAATTTGCTTTCTCAGCCCAGGGATGTCCTTTGAAACCAGCTGGATGGAGAGCACTGAGAGAGCATATGAAAAAAGGCACTGAAAAGGGAGAAAGTCCCTCATAGGCAGCTCTAAGTGACTCCAGACGGGCTCCATCTGCCCCCTCTTCCCTGACCTGAGAGCACAGGCTGTGATCTCACCCAGCTGAGAAGGGTCTGTCTGGAGGTGGTTTCCACCCTGTTTTCATATATCAGTCCCCAGATGTTCTCCAGTAACTTTTCAGGCCTCTACGTGAGTGTGCAATCATGGAATCATAGAATGCTTTGGGCTGAAAGGGACCTTAAAGCTCATCTCATTCCAACCCCTCTGCCATGGACAAGGACACCTTCCACCAGACCAGGTTGCTCCAAGCCCCATCCAACCTGGCCTTGGACACTTCCAGGGATGGGGCAGCCACTGCTTCTCTGGGTAACCTGTGCCAGGGCTTGCCCACCCTCACAGGGAAGAATTTCTTCCTAATATCCAATCTAAACCTACTCTCTGTCAGTCTGAAGCCATTCCCCCTTGTCCTGTCACTCCAGGCACTCATAAGTTGTTTCTCTCCAGCTTTCTTCTAGGCTGCTTTCACATACTGGAAGGGGCAATTAGGCCACCCTGGAGCCTTCTCTTCTCCAGTCTGAAGAGATTCTCCCAGCCTGGCTCCAGAGCAGAGGGGCTCCAGCCCTGCAGCATCTCCGGGGCCTCCTCTGGACTCTCTCCTGCAGCTCCAGGTCCTTGTGCTGTTGTTCCCAGGGCTGGGGGCAGCTCTGCAGGTGGGTTCTCACCTGAAGGGGCAGAGGGGCAGAATCCCCCCCTCCCCTGCTGCCCACGCTGTGGGTGAGCCCAGGACATGGGGGGTTTCTGTGCTGGGAGTGCCCATGGGGGGCATGTCCAGCCTCTCCCACACCAGCACCCCCAAATCCTTCTCCCCAGGGCTGCTCTCCATCTGTTCATCCCCAGCCTGGGTTGAACAAGGTTGTCCTTGTTGTCCTGACCCAGCTGCAACACCAGCACTTGGTCTTGTTAAACCTCATGCAATTCCCATGGGCTCCAACTTGGCCAGGTCAATCCCAAGGCTGGGTTGTCTCTGCTGCCTCTTACAGCTCCCTATAACAACACACCCATGGAGACCAGAGTTCCAACTCACATGGCAAATGCTCACGGGCTCTTAGGCTTGCCTGGCAGATCTCAGATCCACTGCTCCACAGTGGAACCAGGAAATGTGGCAACCTCCTTCCAGGTGACCCACAGCCCACTGGGATAAATCCTACACCTGTGGCCCACTGGATTTGAAACACCAACAGGAAAGAAGGCTCCTCTCCTCTTCCAACTGGTCTTCTTCCCTGTCCTGCTGCTGTGAAAACTGGGCAGCTCCTTTCCTCCAGATACTCTTTTGGCCATGTTTTTCTCTTCCCCTTTAGGAATTAATAGTTTTATTTCCCATCAGAACATCCCTGTTCCCATTCCTCTAGCAGATTAAAAACTGCTTTAAGGCAATGTCCTGTTGCTCCTGGAAGATGCTCATGCGTTATAACCAACCCACCAGCCTCCATTTTGAGTCTCTCTGTCCTCTCCGAGGACTTTCTGGACCCCAAGGAAGCATCTCCAGTACTAAAATAGGTAATACCTGGGCTTGTTCTCCTACCCTGAAAATTTTGGTGGCTGCCTCCAAACCCCTTGTAGCCCCCATTCATTGCTCAGGAGCTGTGCCATCTCCTAGATTATGTTTAGGAAAGTCTATCCTGATTTCACTTCCTGCCTGCTGGGTGTCTGCTTTCCAAGAGACAGGCTGTTCCTTTTCCCTCAGTTTGGGGGAAATCAGGGTATTTCCCCTGATCCCATTCCCTTGTTTAGGATGAAGACACAGGCACCTTGTGTAGCCCCTGAGTGCAGGGTGGTGGCAGCTCCCTATCTTTTTACAATTGTTATTTATTGTTAAATCCTGTGGGTACTGCAGGGATATCTCAAGGGAATGGGATGAAAATGCAGCAGTAGTTTTGACTGATGGCAACTGGGAGATGTTCTCCTCACAGGGACCACAAAGTGGTTTTGTCTGGACTCAGTTAGGAGAAGCCTTTTTGAAGGAGAAAGCGACTTCATTTTTCTTCCATCTAAATAAAAGAACTAATGAGGAGAAATGCTAACATTTTAAAGCCGGCTCCTTCACCTCATGGAAGGGTGAATTTCCACTGCTCAGTAGCAGCACAACCACTTGCAGAAAACAGCCCGTGGAGAAGCACCTCGCACATCCCTCCATCCCAAGGCATGATCAGCCCTCACAAAGCTGCGTTGGAGGAGCGTGTGGTCCTTGCTCCCAGCAGCCTGCCCAGGCTGGACATGATGGTGCTGACCCTTGTCTCCTACCCACACCAGTCCTCCCTGCCAGGCTCCTTCTGCTCTACTCCCAACATGCCTATTCTTGGCTACTTACGGCAGCCAAGACCTTATCTCAATATGATTTGCTTTTTGGTGTGAGTTAAGAAGGAAAATACCCATTATTTTTTAACTCCTTATCCAAAATTGGAAGATTAGCTCAGTTTTCAGAATTAAAATAATATTCAAACATCCCTGTGGTGCTGGAAGGAGACACAAAGGTGGCAGAGCAAGGTCAAACCTTGCAGCCAGCTCTGTTGCAGAAATCATTTAGGGCACAGAAGTGATGAGGTTGATCCACTCTCCGGTTATTTCACATTTGATCTGGTCTAAGTATTTTGCAGCAGAGCCAGAATAAATCTTATTTCCTAATTCTTCTTTCCTAATTTCTTATTTCTCCCTTTGCCAGTGTCCATACCCTCCCTGGCATCAGCAGTAGTGCACTTAAACAACCAGGATTTCATCCCACCTGGCCGAGATCTCTCCTGTACAGTCCCACATTCCCAATTCCTTTGCATGCACAGTTATTATTCCTTGGCAGCCCACCTGGTGACTTTCACATAGAACTCTTTTTTTCCCACTTTAACACCAAAATTTCCAGGGGGAAAAAAGCATACCATGGGAAATTATCACCTTTGAAAAGGTTCTGTCACAAAAACACCCTGAATATTGGCATCTTTCACTGGAAAAAAAGGAATAATAATCGTGCACGTTTGCTGCATTAATGGCTCAAGCAGCTGTGGTCTTCTCCCTCTGCCTCTAAAATGGTCCAGGCAAAATATGTAAGAGGCAGCCAGGAAAAATTCTTGAGATAAAAGTCAATTTAAGGCTTTTATATCAATTTCTCTGTGTGCTCACTACGACCTCAGTCTTTCCATCATGTATTGTGGGTGATGTCTTTATTTTTGTCTTTATTTTTCCATACGTCAAATTTAACCTCTACTCAAAGCCCACTTCTCAAGCATCGTCCTCCCATGGACACATTTTGAGATGTTCTGCCCCAAACTTCATGGGTCCAAGTCATTCACATAACCGTGGATGCCATCGTGGCTCGGGTGTTGGCCAAGAAACTGTCTGAGTTGAAAGAAGTCCTGCAGCTCCTCTGCCCACAGTATTTTGCCAAGGTTTTTCCTTCCCACCCCTGGTTTCATGGAGAAGAGGGGCCTTCTGTGTACAAGGAAACATCATCATGTAGTAAATTGGGACTCTGGAGACCTGGACATGAGGCAAATCTCCTCTTTTGCTGCTTGGTTATAAAATCCTTTTATAAAAGGACGAAGAGTTTTTCAATCGACTTTTATTCACCAGAATTGTTGTCTATTCCACCATCAGCAAGGCAGATCAGACATCCCAGATAACTGAGCAATTTTTCAGTCTTCTCCCCTCATTAAGTAGCAAAAGATTTATTTGAAACCACGTGGGGTTTTTTTCTGCTCTGTCTCCTGACATGCAGGACTGCAGGGGTCCTGCTCGCTGCTTTTTGATCAGTAACACATATCCCAGTTTCCAGACAAGCAGAAATCAGGGAGATTGGGTCAAATTTGGAGAATAATTTCATAAATATGCAAGTAAATAAATAAAGAGGAGGCAAGGCGGGGGAATGATTTTGAAAAGCACATTTCACCTCAGAAACCATGTGTATTTCACGGGCTGGCAGAAATGTCGGACTGGCCCCAAGAAGGTCATTAATCTGGTGGATCTACATTGCTCTGAGAGACCTCCTAACTTGCACTTCAAGGCTTTCAGTCAGGGAAATTCCCCCTGCTCTCCATCAGCCTATCCCAGCTCTCCAGTTCCCATAGCCTTAAAATTACTTCTGAAAGATTAGCACTAATTTCCTTCACTGAAAGACCCACGACTGCTTTTCCTGCCGTTAGGATCCCTGAAGTGTTCAAGGCCAGTTAGAACAGGGCTTAGAACAACCTGGTCTAGTGGAAGGTGCCCCTGCCCATGGCAGGAGGGTCAGAACAAGATGAGCTTTAAGGTCCCTTCCCACTCAAACCATTCCATGATTCTATGATGGACAACAAGCTTATTCCTTCCCTCTTTGCTACGGCTCCAGCAAATGAAGCAACATTACTTCTTGCAATAATTCCTCACAGCTCCCACTTTCCACACCTCTGCTCAACCATGTCCCTCTCCTTCAGGCATTTATAATTGGGTTTGGAAGTTTGAATAGGCAAGCCCACAATGTTTTTTGAATTAAAACTGACCAGCATTAACGAAGACAAAATTGCTCCATAAAACCGCAGAAACATTGTTCTCCCGCTCAGCTGCAACTCCTTCTTGGAAAAACTTGTAATTGAAAACCTGGTTTTTATTTCAACACAAGGAGCTGCTGTGGTTTGAAGTTTGGTTTTTGGGGGCGGAAGGGGATTTTTTGGCTGGCCAGGGAGAGGGATTTAACCCTGATACGGAAAACAGGCTGAGCTGTGAGAAGCAAATGGCTTGTCCAGCATGAAATTCTGGAGTCCTGGTTTGCATTCCTATTGTGTTCGTTGCTCCTTGGCATTTATTTTTAAGCAATAACCACGACCCTGCACAGCCTGTTTTGTACAGTGATGTCCAGTGGTGCAACAACTCCTTCCACAACGAGCCTCAGGACCCTGAGGCCGTAATTTGTTGCCAAGACATCTGCCAAGGGGGAATTGCATCCTTTTTTATTCCCCAGCTACTTCTAATCTTGCAATGTAGTGTCAACCTAACCAGAAATCTGACCTGTGCCATGTGAAATGAAGACATGGATGGAAACTTCAGGGCTGGAGAGGGTTCCAGCAGGATTTAGCCCCAGGTGTCTGGAAAGATTCTTGCCCACAATAGAACCCCTGCAGGAAACTATTCACTACAGGGCAACTCACCCACATGGAGTCAACGCTTGGTTGCCTCCAGAGTCTCGTCAACCATGGAAAGGCAGTGAGAAAAATCCCTTTTTAAGAAAGAGAGAATGGAAAGAATGAGAGGAAGGAACGAAGACAAATAACGATGAAGTAACAGTGAGCCCAAGAGCTCCTACTCTGCTCAACACAGTTCTGTGAGCCCCATAAAATCCTGTTTCCACACCTGCCTAAGATGACAAAAAACCTTGGCTGCTCCTGAAAATTGCCTCTGGACCTTTTCAGCTGCTGATGTGCCCATAAAGGTGCCACAGAGAAATAAAGGTTGAGAGGTCAGTGAGGAAGAAAGTCACAAAGCAGAAATAAAAAGGCTGATAGCCTTGTTTGAAATGGACACAAAGCCCAAATTACGTGGAAATGGGATGCTCATCCCAGGGTATTGTGGACTTATTGAAGAGGGGATAGGGAGCACACCATCTCAGGGTGTAACAGCATCCCAGAACACCCCACACTGATTAAACTGAACATGGAAATTCACTGGAAAAGAAGAGGAAGAAAAATCAGCAGCACCTTTGCGGAATTTTCACTTAAATATGCTTTGTGTCTTTCAGTCTTTATGAGAAAATTCAGCCTTTGACTTTGCAATGCTCCAAGTGCAACAATAGCTCTATTTTGGCAGAACAATGCAAAAATAGGCCAGAAGGGGTTTTTTCCACTGATTTTTGGGTACCAGCATAAAGATAATGCTGCAGGGTGGCTGGGAGAAAAACCAAAATGTGGACTAGAAATCACAAGCTCTGCAGCCCTCAAATCTTCTGCTAAAAATGACTTAAACCTTGACAGAATGACTGGCGGAGCATATTAATGAGGGTGCCTCGGCTGCCCTGCAGCTGTCCTTTTTTTATTCCTAATTTCCATCTGCCTTCTCCATCTCCAGCACGAACCAGAGCAGGGACCACGTGTGTGTGTGCTCTGCATGCAGCAGGAACCTTCACTGCTGGCAGTGCAAACACCATGGCCGGATTTTGCACTGTTAAAGATCTGTAATCAATTAAATACCACAGCAGCCCTGTAAGAAAAGCAAGAAAAGCCCCCAGATCATGAATGGGGTAACTGGAGCACCTTGAAGAGCATTGCCCTGCGAAGCATCACTGTCTACAAAGCCCTGAGTAAACACCTGAGGATGTCTGAGATGCAAATATCCCACAACACTCATCCCTCCCAGAAGTGTCACAGACAGCAAGGTGGTTTCTGCAATATCCAGGCTCCAGCTTAGAGCTCTGTGGAGTTTTGAGCCTGGCCTAAATTTTAATCAGGAACCAAAGTTATGGACTTAAGTGTAGACCATGCGTGTGTGGGGATGGGAAGCGGCCAGGGGAAGAAGCAGTAATTCCACCCTTCCTATAACTCCACTGGACATCTCCAACCTGCCAGAAGCTTTGTCTACAACCACCATTAACTTTGGACTAATTTTACCAGCCTGAGCAGAGGTGCTGATGAAAACAAAGAGTTATTTCCAATGAGACCATTCAAACCGTCTGTGGGGAAAAAGAAAGCAAAGATCCTCAAAGATCCCAAATGTGTCAGGAATTAAAACCTCAACCCTTCTCTGCACTGTCCACATCACATACAGGCTCAACTCAGAAAAGATTGGTGAGCATCCAGACCTTGACTTCACTTAATTCAGAATTTGGACCCTAATTTCACTTTCTCTCCAAGGAATTTAGATGGAAGAATGTCATTCACTCCTTGCTGTTTAAAGAGCTTTCATCTACTGTTACGGTTTTTATAAGAGAAAGAGTTTGATTTATACTCAAGAGAGAACCCGCTGGGTCAGTGTCTGACTTAGGGCATCAGTCCCACCTCAGATGGGGGGATTTCAACATTGCCAGAAGGAAAGACACACATACACACTGAAAGCAGCAGTGTGGCCCATTGGACATCCCACCACAATCCTAAAGGCCTGAATAACCACCAGTCCGTAGATGGACCAAGTCTCTAAATGCTCCAAGGGGAGGGACCCAATGGAGCACCTGGCAATAAACAGGCAGCAGGGAGGAAGCAAAACTGCTGGAAAATCATTTGCACTTACCTGGCTAGTCCCGTGTTGGGATTAAATCATATCCTGCTCGATCTTAGCTCTCCATCAGAGTTACGAAATCCCTTCCAGGACACGTGCTTAAGAACATCAGCTCGTCTTGGGGAGTTTAAATCCTTAGAGCACGTAGAAAGAGAAACCCTAATTCTTCTTGGCGTCGTCCGTTGAGTGCTGTTGGTGGTTTCCTGTCGACAACAGCTGAATGACAAATTGAACTGGTTTGTTACACTTATAGCAATGAAGGGCTGGCAGTCCAACCCCACTGCTCACGGAGTGCTAATGTTAGAAAGGTGTCTGCCTTAAAAGAGCTGTTACCCACAAAGGCCTGTCAGGCTATAAAAAGTGCCATCCTGCTACAAATGATGCCCCGATTTCCCTTCACTCAGGCTACTCTGAGCTGAAATTCATGCCCTGGAGTCACAGGGTGCAAAGCTGGTCTAAAAATGGGAGGAGAAAGGTGGGCCCAGAGTTGTCTAAACTGGCCCATTCACAGCTCAGAGCAGTGTGGGCCAACAGAAGGGGTGGAGATATTTATTGCGTGCACTTAACCTTTCAGAGAGCTTATCTCCAGTCAGGTTCTAGTCTGAAGAGTTTCCCCTTTTGCAATCATCTAGGTTACGGTGCTGTAACCTCACTCACTTTCCATTTGAGGTTCCGTTTCTGTTTAAAACCTCACCTAAAGACATTGGTCATGTTCTTCCTCCTTTCTTCAACAAGCACAAGACAGCTGATGCCATTTAGGGCTTGGGGGGAAGAGAGTACAGGAGACAGCTGGCAGCACATCCTGATATCTCTTTATCATTTGTGTGTAAGATTTTGTGAGATCTGCCTTCCCTCTGTTTTGCTCAATTAACTCCTTGCTGTACTGCACAAAGCTTTGTCAGTGCTGAGCACCCAGTGCCCACCTGGAGCTGCTGTGGGCAGGGACCAGTTCAGATCTCACCACACTGGGGTGTTTTGGTGCCTTTCATCCCCCAGGGTCTTTGGACACCGTAGAATGTTTTGGGTTAGAAGGGGACTTTAAAATCATCTCGTTCCTAACCCCTGCCATGGGCAGGGACACCTCCCACTAGCCCAGGTTGCTCCAAGCTTCATCCAACCTGGCCTTGGACATTTACAGGGATGAGGCAGCCACAGCTTCTCTGGGCAACCTGTGCCAGGGCCTCACCACCCTCCCAGCCAACAATCCCTTCCCAATATCCCATCTAACCCTGTCCTCTGGCAGTGGGAAGCCATTCCCCCTTGTCCTGTCCCTCCATCCCTTGTCCCCAGTCCCTCTCCAGCTCTTCTGGAGCCCCTTTAGGCTCTGCAAGGGGCTCTCAGGTCTCCCCAGAGCTTTCCCTTCTCCAGGTGAACACACCCAGCTCTCCCAGCCTGTCTCCAGAGCAGAGGGGCTCCAGCCCTCAGAGCATCTCCATGGCCTTCTCTGGAATTGCCCCAGCAGCTCCATATCCTTCTTATTTTCACCATACAATAATGTGAAGCTCCATCATTCTCATTTCCACCCTCATCAGCAGGGTTTCTGACCCACCAAGCAACCTGGAGGCCGGGAAGCTGATGTGTGTCACCTGCTGATCCTGCTGGATTCTGGATAGAGCCTCTGTCATGTTGAGGGACAAGGGGAAAGACCCAAGCCAGGCAAAGCTTCGTCAAGCAGGACAACAGGGATCCTGCTGAGACTGACTGAGCCATGGGCTGTTCATCGACTCTTTTTTGAGAGGCAAAAGAAGGTTGAATCTTTAGTCTTGGTCGTGCAGTTTCATTGTGGGCTGACACAACCACCTCCTGATTTCAGATATCTGTAGGGGGCAGGTTGTCTGGAGACAACTTCCAAAGTATGGATCTCTCTGCATTGCTGGACATGGGGAGTGTTGCAAACATTTCATGGTTCATTCACTAGGCTGGACAAACAGCAGAGCAGAAGAATTTAACAAGCAACAGCTTTTCCATTGTTGTATTCATTTTAATGCCCCCCAAAAGGGTCAGTTTGATTCAGAAACACAGAAAAATCGAAAAGCTGGAATGAAAACAAAAGCAAAAAACAATTATCTGTCTTTTTTTTTTTTTTTTTTTTTTTTAGTCCTGGGTGGAGGTTTTTTGCCACATTCAGTTTGTCAAGCCACCAATTGTTGAAGTGAAATTGTGTTTTCTGACAATCAGTTGCAGATCCAGAAAATTTCACCTGGATCTCGTCATGGGAGCGAGCAGAAAGTGACCCTGGCACTGAGCAGGGTGACAAGGAGAGGGAAGTGACAGCTGACTCTTCATCATTCCTTCACCCCAACCTAAAACAGGTGTCTAGGATGGGCATTTCTTCCCTTTCCCGTCCTCATGAAGCCAAGGAAATAAGTTGAGGGCAATCACAGAATTTTCAAACTGAATTTTGAGTAGATGGTGTTCACACAGGTCCCATCCAGTCTTGTGGGGTTTGGTGTGAAGCCTTACTGGGTAGCCAGGTAAGACTGGAGGGGGAATTTTTGATTCCCTAACACTTCTGGAAAATAATTTGGAATAAGTATTTTGAGTGAAAAGGGAGCTGAAGTCCCTTTTTTTTCCAGCAAAGTAGAGAGGTGGAAAAAACACGTATCAGTCCTGAAGTTTTAAATGCTTTTTACTTCTATGGATTGCTGCAATGAATTGGGTTAGCAGGTTTATCAAAGGAAAGTCATTACAGAGAAACTACTTAAAATCTGTGGAAAAAGTCTGGGTTGTTTTTTTTTTTTTTTTTTTTGTGAATGATTTATAGTTCTTCAGGGCCTGGGGAATTTTTTTTGAGTTGAGGGAGGAATCATTCGCTAACTCAATATCCACACCATGTTAGGTCTGGAGTCACCAAATTGATTTATTTTACCTATTAGAAAACCACAAATGGGATAAAAATTCCCACCATGATTTCAGGAGGATTTCAGGCTCAATTGTCCTTTGCTTTTTGTCTTTGATTTTGACTCACCTGGGAGAAACAAATACAGAAAATATTGCAGATATCCTGAAGCAGCACACAATGCAATAAACAGCATAATGTTCCATCATGGTGAAACTTATGAAACCTGATTTCCTGTTGATGTTTTGGTGTTTAAGAGGCTTTTCCTGTAGTGGACTTACCCACATCACTGCTCAGCCACCTCTCTGAATGTTTGAAACATCTCCTCCTTTACCAAACTCAGCTAAAATTCCACACACTTTGCAAGTTATTTGGTGGGAGGGGTTGGTGGATGGACCGACAACACAACTGGTTTGGAAATTCATAGGGCAACGAAATAGCAACCTCTGACAAAACTGGGACAGGCACCTAATGGCTCACAGGGGTGGTATTTGAATGAGGAGGGTCAAAGTTAAGAACTATTTCAAGTAGTAGCAAGTTATTTACAATCTTTTGCCTTATTCTTGAAGCACTTTACATATCACTGCCTTTCCCCTGCATCCTTATATCCCTGCTTTATTTCCTGCAGGATATATGGTCCAAAACTCAGCTCCCCTCTTACCTGAACCTTTTTTAGGCTGAAACAGTCCCAGGACTCTCTGCCATGTTATTCCTCATCCCCAGGTGCCCAATTTCTCCTCATGCTTCATCCTAGTAATTGACAATTAATCTACATCACACTCCAAGCTGAGCCTGAAGGCAGGGGTGAACAACCCTTTCCATGGGAAAGGCAATTCCTCAGTCCCAGAATGAGCATCATTTTGGCAGGGTGAGGGATGGATGCTCAGCATCAACCAGATGCAGAGCAGGACCAAACACATGGGTGCAGGGGCTTGTCCTTGCAGTGGGATATTTCCCTTGTGTTGCTCAGAAGTCTTGCATCATTCCAGCTGGGAAAGGACACCTTTTAAACCAGCTGACCCAGACTAAATAGCAGAGCAAGACTTGTGGAAGGTAGTGGAAGGAATTTTCTAATGGAAGGTGTCCCTACCCGTGGGAGTGGGTTGGAACAAGATGCTGCTTAAGATCCCTTCCTGTCAAAACCATTCCATGATTCTATGAAGACTGAAAAAGGTCCCTCAGTCCCAGGTCCCTCAGTGATCCATGGAGATGAGCAGCCAGGTGGTGACCACAATCCTTTGTAGTTCTTCTGTGCTCACACAGGGTGTTCCCCTGGGGACACCAGGGGACAGCATTACCTGGAGACCTGCTGCCCTCTGTAGGTGCCCCTGTCACATTTCCAGGGTGTCTGATTCCCAGGAGACCTTCCAACCATGCCAGAGGACTTTCCTGTTACCAGACTCTGTGGAGGGATTGGAAGCTGCATCTGGCTAGGAGAGGATGGTGATGGTGGGAGCACCACAGCCTTCTCTTCCCATCCCAGCCTTGGCAGGCTGAGCCCCAGGGAATCATAGAATCCTGGAATGGTTTGTGTTGAAAGAAGACCTTGAAAATCACCTAGTTCCAACACCCCCTTCCATGGGCAGGGACACCTCCCACTAGCCCAGGTTGCTCCAAGCCCCGTCCAACCTGACCTTGGACACTTCCAGGGATGAGGCAGCCACAGCTTCTCTGGGCAACCTGTGCCAGGCCCTCCCCACCCTCACAGCCAAGAATTCCTTCCCAATATCCCATTTATACCTATTCTCTTTCACTGGAACCCCATTCCCCCTTGTCCTGTGACTCCAAGCCCTCTTAAATAATCTTTCCCCAAATTTCTGTAAGCTCCCTTCAGGTTCTGGAAGGCTTTTCTTTGGGTACTTTGCTTTACAAGGAATTTGCTTTAGTGGAAATGCATTTATTTGGGGACCAATCATCAATGCTTCTGCAAGATTCTCCTAGCATGTGGTCCCACAGAATGGCCACCCAACCCTGCTGGGAGGTCCAGCTCCTCCATGCTCTGATTGCAGGATGCCTGCAAGGGGAGATCACCCAAAGCCAGGAGCCAGGGCAAGAAGCAGAAGGTTCAAACCCAAACTGGGTTGAACTGCTGCTGTTATGAGAGAGGAATGGCCATTTCTGCCCATCTTGGGTGATAAGAGGCAGTTCAGAAGGACCAGATGATGTTTAGTGGGCTATAGGGCACCTTGCAACATTTGTGGTGCTACAGTTTGGGAACTTGTTTTCCCAAGGAAGTCTGGATGTCCCATCCCTGGAAGTGTTCAAGGCCACGTTGGATGGAGCTTGGAGCAATCTGGGCTAGTGGAAGGTGTCCCTGCCCATGGCAGGGGGTTGGACTGGGATGAGATTTAGAGTCTCTCCCAACCCAAGCAATGCCAGAATTTTATGAATTACCACTACAAGAAGCAACTCCCATCTTGGGCTTTGCAAAACCACATCTCATCTTGGATCTCCATATTCCCAAACATTCAGCAGTCCGCTGGAAATGGTGCTGTGCCCAGGGGATGTTATGGGATGTAGCTCTGGGAAGTGGCAGCTTCTGGAGCAACCAAAAGGCCTCCCTGTGTCTGAGGAAAAGGAAAGAATTCTGAGCCATCGGTGTGGACAATGCTGGTGTTGCACAGGTTCATTTTGAGTCATCACACCTGATCTCAGGTGCCCACTGCAGGTGACTGGGGTTACTGGGAGCGCCACTGCTCTTCAGCAGCTCCCCACCACAGCTTTTCTGGATGAATACAACTTCACCAGGATAAATTCAGGCCAAAAAACCTTCAAAACCCACAGAGAGACTTCAGAGGGACCTGGCTGCAGCCTTTCACCGATGTCTTATGGCAGCTCATTTGAAATCCATTACACAACTACATTAAAAATAAACATTTACAGAAGAGGAGGTGGGTGACAGTGTGTGGTCTGTTCCTGAGAGGAGACAGACGTCCAGCCTCAGTCATGACACCTCTGCTGGTAAACTAACCCGTGCTAGACCTGGTCTTTGGCCCTGAGGCCAACTGACCCTGCCTGGCCATGTCCATGTGATTAAACGCTCTTGGCTGTTGAATCTGGGTGGCTGAATCTGACTTGTTTGTCAGGAAGGGGCCCCAGTTTTGCTCCTTCCCGAGCCACGTCCTGGAATTGCTCATCCCAGTTCAGAGCCAGACGAGGGGTTGTGTTTCACCCTGTCTGTTCCCTGTCACTGTTTTGGTTCATCGTCACGGATCCAGTTTTGGTTTGGGTGAGATGTTCCAGGAAATGTTGAATGGATCAGACTTTGATTAGGGGGACCCAGCAATGGGATAAGAGGCAACAGACAGGAACTGATGCCCAGGAAGTTCCACCTGGACATGAAGAAGAACTTCTTTGCTGTGCAGTGACCAAGCACTGGGACAGATTGTCCAGAGAGGGTGTGGAGTCTCCCTCACTGGAGATACTCAAGAACCATCTGAACAGAATCCTGTGCCATGTGCTCTGGGATGAGCAGGGGGTGTTGGACCAGGTGACCCACTGTGGTGCCTTCCATCCTCACCCATGCTGTGATTCTGTGATTCTCTTGCCTGCTCAGAGCTTCAATGCAGCTGTAGGTCTGTGTCAGGTGGTTTCAGCATGAAGGGAACAGCTCGTCCATCTCCCTCATCCCTCTCCATCATCAGCAGCCGTCAGGTGCCTGCCTGAGGCACAGCAAGAGCTGATCACCAGGCTGAGTTTGCATACGCAGATCTGAGATCTGACAAAAAAGGGTGCTGGCAAAGCAAAACAAAAAGAGTGTTTTAAAATTGCATTTTCATCAGAAATGTGAAAGTGCTGCTCTTCCCTCTTTGAATCTGCATTGCTGCACCCAGAGCACCCACTCCCCTGCACTTGGTGCTGTACACCTCGAAATTTCTGGCACAATTTAGAGGCACAGCCTCCAAATTACTGGGGGGGGGGCTTGGGGCACCCCCAGTATGGCTGGCATTTGAAGGGAGGTGGGAGATCTCAGCCCTTCCATGCAGAGCTCAGGGAAGGGCTGTAAATCTCTCCCAGTTGCCCGTGGGGGGAGGAGGGATGGTTAAAGCAGAAGGGTGTGGAAAAAAAAAAAAAAGGCTACGAAGGGGTTTTTCTCACAAAAGCTGAGTGTGGGCATGTGGGAAGGGGCCTGGATGGTTGGGGGGTCGGTGGCCAGCACTTAACCCTTCGCACCATCAGCTTTGCAAATGTGACCGAGGGCTCTGAGCCACCAGAAGTGCAGTAGCTGAATGTGGGGACTGATGCGTGGGAGGCTTTTGAGAGCTGTCCCCGGGCTTTGAGGGGTTAAACTTCAGCTTCTGGTGAAGGAAGGAATCCCTCCCTGTGCCCTGCCTTTGCTTCTGGCCCCAGCTCAGCCAGCAGCCGGGGCACTGCCTCCATCCATCCCCCCCTTGAATGCAGCTAAAATGGTTCCCAGTCCCACTGGGACAGCAGTGGAAGCAACAGGGGCTTTCCCAGTACAAAATTCAGGCAAAGGCTGGTTTCTAAGCTGGTTTCTGCCCGGGGATGGAAGGTGCCAGCTTGCTGGTACTAACCACGGTGCCCCGAGGTACCACCCCAGGGCTTCCCAGAGATGCTGAGGCATCCTTGCAAAACTCCCCTCCACACACGCACTGACCCTTGGGCAAGCTGTGGCATCTGGAAAACATTATCCCGAGTGCCAGAAGACCCAAATCTCCTTGAAGGGCTGATATCCGTGGTGTGAAATGGGTACAGCGTGGGGACACCAGCTCGGGAAGAGCCACAGAAGGAGCACATCAGCTCTACGGGCATCTCTGCGAGCCTTGAGGGTCCCTGCCCTCCAATGGACCATTTCATCCAAGGCATCTCTGCTCCTCCTCCTTCCCTGGGTGCCGGAGGATGTTTAGGACCCAGGCTGCGCAGCTCCTCCCTTTCAGGTCTCTCCAGGGTTATTGCTTGGTGGGAGGTAGGTTCAGGGCTCGGTGGTATGAATGAAAGAGAGAGAGGAAATCTGGACTGAAAAGCTCAAACTGGAATAGCTCGCCTGTCTCCAGGCAACAAGCCTGACGCAACCGCTGGAAAAAAAAAAAAGTCCCTTAAATGAAAAAAAAAAATAAAAAAATAAAAAAACCACCACCAAAAACCACACAGACGGATTTCTGAAGCGAGACAGAGAGGAGGATGAACCAGACTCCTGGAGGCACTGGTGACACCGCTCGGCAAACACCAAGTTGGAGAGCCGAGGTGGAAGGAGGGAGCCCCGACGTCCGTGCGATCCTCCCTCTGATCCCAGCCCCGGTAAGTTTGCCGTGGTGTGGGGACACAGCCACGCTGGGGACACCCTCTGCCCCCAGGATGGGAGTTGTGGGGGGGATGCCCGGTGGACCGGCTGGATTTTTGAATGCAGGGGCAGCAGCAGCAGCAGGGACCGGGTGCTGGGGGGCGATGGGGACCCCACGGTGCCCCGTGGAGTTCAGCACTGCTGGGCTCTGGCTATGATGTGGTGGGGCTGGGGGCTTGCAATGTGTCCCCTCCCCAACCCACAGTCTGCTGCTTGCTGAGATCCCCTGGAAATGCCCAGCACTCCCCATTGTGTGGGACGGGCTGGGAATCAGTGCAGGGTCTGAGTCCTTCTTTCCAAGGAGATTTGTGGGGTTTGCTCTCGGCTCGGAGCGGTGTCGGGGTACTCACCCCCTCCATCCAGGAGGGTTTTGCTGCACACGAGGGGTAAGAGGGAAGAGTCCGCCCAGGTTTCGGGACCATCACCTGTTGCTCCCTCTGCCCCCTCCCCGAAATTTGCAGGAGCCCTGGGCAGGTTCGTGGGGTTGTGCAGCGCAGACATGGTGGGATGAGCGAGGTGGCCTCGCAGGGCGTAGCTACCTTGGATTTTTGAAGCAGGCACTGTGTGCTGAGCAGAGCAGGTTTCCACCTGCTCAGGTCTAGCCCTTGCAGCTCAGGTTTACACCGAAGGGGAGATTAAAAAAAAAAAAAAAAAAGAAAAAGAAACAGAAAAACCAACAAAAAGCCAGCCAGAACTTCTTCAGAGCCCTTTATAACAGCTTGGGGCTAATTGCTAAAATAATAACATCAGCCCACACCCCTCCCAGCGCGTGCATTTGTGCAAGCCCGGCCAAAAATCCCTGGTGTGATGCTCAGCCAGGCGCCCACACCATCCCCATCCTGCAGCCTGGACCCTCTCCGGTCGGTGCAGGCTGTCACCTCTCCCTCACTACGGACACCCCTCCCTGTCTTCCTGCGATGCTCCCTGTGTTATTCTATCCCGCTGCACCCTCCGGAGCTTTTCTACATCGGGGACCTCAGTTGGAGGGGGGTGAAATGGATGAAAACCAAGTTCTTTGCTTCCAGAGAGGAGCTGTGTCCAGCTGATCCCTCTGGCTTTGTCTGCTCATCCCCTGTATCCGAGGAATTCCCCGCTTTCCAGCCTGTTTTGGCTGCTGTGGGTTTCCTCTGTGCCAGCCATCATTTCAGCATACGGGAGCTGCTGCTGTTATTTGCATCTCAGGTCTCTGCTTTCCAATGCCCATTACAGATCCCCCAGTCCTTCACGGGTGGGAGGGGGGATCCATACAACGCAAAAATAAAGGAAAACGGGAGAAATGCGGCTTCCCCCGGGCTCTGGGCTTGCAATAGCCCCGTAGCCATTCGGTGTTTGAGAAATGTAGCAGAAACACTGCAGGGAGGGAAAAAAAAATAAAAATAAATGTAAGCAGCCTCAGACTACCGAGAAGGAGAGGGAGGGAAGTCTGCCTGCAAGCAGCTCATCTTAAATGGTATTAAACACCAAAGTGCAGCTCCGCACCGGGAGAAGACACATCTGGGTACAGAGGTTGGACCATCACGGCTCGGGAAGCTGCCGGGGTGGGTAATTGGATGGGACAGGGAGGCATGTAAAGGGGATTAGAGGGTCGCCAGGGGGGCTGACCCAGCTCTCCCGATCACGCTAACTTGGAGCCTGGGGGTCCCGGGTGGGAGCTGGCCCTGGGGCTTGTCTGTGCAGGGGGGTGAGCTCGGTGCTGGGCAGATGGAGCTCAGCAAAAGAACAAAAAAAAAAAAAAAGCTTGGTGGGTTGTTTTTTCCTGAAAACACACCCTTCCATGCTGCATTTAGGGGAAAAAATAACTCCCTGTGCTAGTCTCCTGGGAAGAGAGCCTTTCTCAGCCCGCCCTGGCTCGTTCCCAAGGAATCCCAGCCCTTTTCATTACCCTGGTGGAAGGGGCAGGGAGGTCCCCGCCTCTGCCTGCTGAAACGTGGCTGTGCTTGGGGTGGCAGTCGGGAAAAAATAGGGGAATAAATGGCAGTGCCAAGCCACAAGTCCTTTGGGGGCGTCTCTGGGGACAGGTTAGGCATGCCACCTCCAAAATTAAGTCCCAAAACATGCGAGGAATCTGGGGAAGCGTGTGGAGAAGAAACCCTAGCCCATAATCTGTGGGTCCCTTCACCTCAACAGATTTCACCAGAAAATGACGAGGGTGGACGTGGTGACTTCACCAAGACCCTGTAAACTTGCCTTTGATGTGCTGCCTAATCCCATTCCTCCTAGGAGGAATCATACGTGGGTTTGGGATGATGGTTTGAGAGCTTTGACCCCGTCCAGCTTCCCAGTTTGCAGACTTCCCCCCTCGATGGAAGACTGGTTTGCTGGAATGCCAAATATTTCTTCATGCAGCATTTCCACACAGCTCCTGCTGATCAAGGGGAGCTGAGCTGATCTGAAAATGGAGCAGCAGAGGTCCAGCTGAAACAGGCAGCAATCTCAAGTCCTGCTTCCTTGCAAGGAGCCTGCTGGATTTTGTGTGGGGGACACAGGAGGGATGGGATGTAGTCAGGCAGGAAGGTACAGGTGTGTTTATTGAAACAGGTTCTGACTCTGCTAGTGATGCTGGAAATCAGCCAGGCAGAAGTGCCTTAGGGCAGGGAGTGCAAACCCTCCCATCTCAGAGAATCACACAATGGTTGGGGGTTGGAAGGAACTTTAAAAACTCACCTTTTTCCAACCCTCTGCCACGGACAGGGACACCTTCCACTATCCCAGGGTGCTCCAAGCCCTGTCCAACCTGACCTTGAATACTTCCAGGGATGAGGCAGCCACCTCTCATTCCTGTTTCACTCCTCTTACCAGGCTGATGGGTATTCTGCAACCCCCCTGTTCTCCCCCTGCAGTGTTTAGGGGCCTTCCTGGAGGCCATTTGGGCAGCCAGGGCAAGCCCTCATCCTGCTCCAGGTCATACATGAATGGAAAGTTCCTCTTTTTCCCTCTTTCCCCATCTATCTGTGAATGCTGTGTCCACGTCCAAAGGGCTGAAGCAGCATCCACACTCTCTGGAAGGTCTTCCAGAGGATTGTTCCTGGCAGTAGACAAACAGGAATATCCAGGCGTATCCAGGATCCCATTCAGGTGGGTGCTGTACCCTTATCTGAGCCCACTGCATGGGGTGGCTCTGTGACCACCTCTCCATGATCATTGCATTCTGGATCAGTCTGGGGACAGAATCTTGGTCTCCTCCTTGGGCTTTTGTCATGTGTGAAGGTGGAAGTGAGGTCTGTGTGTGTGTGAAGGGACATAGCCAGCATGGGCAGCCCTGCATGGAGGCCTAAAGGCAGAGTCACCAGACAGTCCATGCTTGTGATGTCCAGCTTGGTCCCATCAATGCCATCATCCTGCCCACGGAAGAAGAGACAAGCCCACATAAATGTGACCAGGTGGTCTCCATGGGCACTGTGTCTGGGGGCACAAACTGAGATCTTTGCCATGGCTCCTCCAACCTTGCATGGGCGGAGCCCCTTCCATTCTGTCCCAACCATCCCGAGCAGGCAGAGAGCATCTGATCCTGACAGCACCACTTTCAGCCCTGAAGCATGTCCTGGCTTCAGAATCTGACAGATCTTCATGCTGCTGGAGTTTTGGGGGGCAGAAGCCTGAAGGTCCCTTTGGAACAGGTGAGAAAGGCGTTTGGGAGCCAGAGCAGTTTCCTGCAGCAGCAGATTTTGGGTGCTACAGAAAGGGATTGGGTGGGCAAATGCTGGATTATACATCCCAGGGATTCCAGCTCTCTTCTGAGTCAGTGGGATGGCTGGGGGAGCAACTTGCTCTCCCCCTCTGTAGGACCCTTGTGCAGGGCAGCAGGATGGATCTGTGCTGCTGGGGGGCTGTGGCAGGGGCACCCCAGGGTGAGGAAACTCCCAGCTGACCAAAGCTCACACAGCACAGCGGCTCCTTTCCTGAGTGAGGTCATTTTGGCATGGAGAGAGGGATGACTGATGTGCAGCCTCCCCTGAAAGGGAATCACCACCTCCAGGGAGCTGCAATGATGACTGAGATGGGTCTGTCCTTCCCTCACCTGATTCCTGAGGCCTCTGTGTCTGCACTGCCCTGAGGATGCTCGGGAGTCTCCATCCACCACCAGGAGAAGCCAGAGTCCTCCCTTACACCATTGCTATGGCAACCCCCTCTCACAGGCATCTCCTCCTCTGCCCTGCTTCCAACCTGCTGCAGACATCCAGGGGGGTCAGAGACCTTCAGGGAATCAGCCATCCCTACCCCATCCCTGCTTTGTTGCTGTGCCAAAAAAAGGGAAGCAAATACAGCTCTCCCTGCTTGGGGAATGCACACCAGGCTCCATCCCCCACCTCTCGCTCCAGTTCCATGTTCCTTCATCCCACCGTTTCAGGCTCAGGGTCCTCCTCACCTCTTGGGACCTGTAGAGCTCACTGGTGATATTGGTGGGTATGATTCACTCCAGGGGTTTCCTTTGTAGGATCAGGGGGTGTCTGCATGGCCCACCTGTGCAAACCTTCAGAGCAAATGAAAAAATCAGGGTAACCACATCCCAGACTCCATGGATGATAGAAAGTGTCCCTGTACTGACTGGGGTGTGAACATGGGCACCCAGATGAGACCTGAGGAACCAGAGGTTAATTCTGTACATCTCTGAAAATCCTCAGAGCTTTTTTCCTGAAGGCCAGTGGCACAAAGTGACTACTCAGTGAGAGGGAAACTGAGGTTCAAAGGGGCTGAAGTGCTTTTTGAAGGTCATTAACAGGCTGAATTATCTCTGCCCTATTTACCCCAGGTCAGAAGTGTTATCTGTGGGCTACATGGGCAAAAGGGCATGTAGCCCTTCTCTCACTTGGGGCTTTGTCTCACATCCAGGCTTTTTTGTCTTCCCATACACCAGACAAGCAGCAATACAACTGCTACAATCACTGCTCTTCCTCTGCAGTAAAAAGTGGTGTTACATTAAGCTGCAGTCCACCAGGAATAGTGAAGGGAGAATAATTTGCTCCCCACACCTTGGCTGATTGATTGATTCTGCTTTTCCCCTCCCATTTCCATCCTGAGTGTTTTCCCCTTCCTTTTTTCCTTTCTTCTCCTGGACCTCTTGTCTCCCCAGCATGTGACCTTCTGAAGCACCATGTGCCCTTATTTCCAGCCCTGAATTGAGCAGGCTGTGCCTGTGCCCAGAACACACCCAGCAGTGTTGCTTCCTGAATGCCTGATGTTCCAATCTGACCAGGCACAGAGGGTTGATGGGGAAGGTACAGACTTATAAAAGTTCCAGTTTATTGGTCCTATTATTTGTCCATCCCAAACTTGGGTTTTCTGCTGACCCCTTTGCATTACAGCTTGGGGTAGGTCAGCTGCCTTCCCTGATGGAAACCTAACTCAATAAAGAAATTAAAGGGAATTTTTTTTGTTGTTGTCTCAGTGACCTGACGTGTCCTGTGCTTTCAGGATTCGTGCGAGGGAAGGGGGAAATCCCTGAGCAGAGTCTTAGTGAGGTGGGAGCAAACCCTCACCCCATTTCAGTGGGGAACTCCTCTTACCCCTAAGGACTTAAGGCATGAACACCCCGTGGCAAGTGAGACAAATCAAAGGTTAAACACTTAAACTCCCTCCCACAGGGCAGCCTTGGGGGAAACAGAGCCTGGGGCAGGAGACTGGGAGTGTGTGGATTGGAGCCAGAGGCACGTTTGTTCCTGGGAATTCAGTAGCTCTCAGGCAGCAAAGGGTTTGTGTTACAGCTTCACACACAGGCTTTTTTCACACGATTACCACTTTCAGATCTCTTTTTCCACAGCGAGTTTTTGATCTGAGTCCAAGATATTGATAGGCAATTAGAGGTGGGTCCTTTCTGTCACTTCTGAGTTTGGCCAGAGGGAACAGAGCTGCCTGTTTAGGGGGGAGTCCCTACAGAGGGAATGAGACATTTCATGTTGCACCAGAGAAAAAGTGAAGGACGGGTTGAATCAATGCTGCTTTTGGAGTAAGAAAACCAGAATTTCCTCCAAAGCCACTGGGTGGTGTGGTGACAGGGAGGGGGAGGTGACAGCAGGGTGGTGACAAAGGGGATGCTCCAAGCTGCTGTCCTGTTTTCATGGTTCAGTGCTCTGAATGTTAACCCGGGGCTCAAACACCAAGGGCCTTTTCTGCCCTAAGGATTCTATACATGCAGAAAACACAGGATAAAAGACCCTGTGGAGGCTTTGCTTTGCAGCTGTGGCATTCAGAAAATTCAGCTTTATGACAAAAATATTATCTTTGCTGGGGATTAACAAATCCAGTCGCCCAGTGTGGATCTGCAGCAGACTGTTGGGCTGCTGGTTTTGGCCACTCTTAGCAGTCTCCACCTCAGTGGACAGAAAAAAGAAAGCTCAGAAGTGAGATCTTTGAAGTCATTAAGTGTTTTCCTGTATTGATTTTGGTAGGCTGGAGCAGGAGGCAAGGTAAATTCATCGACATGCCCTCAAGCCCTGCAGAGCATCCGTGCAAGAGCTGGAGGAGGACCTGCCTCTCCAACAGGGCAGCTCACTTTGTTTTCCCCTCCTTACAATCTATTTTTCAATGGAAGAAGGGAAATTGTTGCTGTTTCAGGCACGAGGGCTGTTGGCTTCAACCTGACAGGGTATCTGCGTGTGCTCGTGCTCACCATAAAACTCTCATCAGCATAAATAGGAGCAGGAAAAGACCACAACATGACTAATTCTCCACCCCCAGACTGTCTGTGTGTATATTATCAACTCCTCGTTCAGCTCATGTGCCTCCACACAACTGTGGCATAAATCTTGCTCTCTGTTGGTGTTTATTTTAAATCGAATCTTCTTACTGAAAAGGTTGAAGAGGTATAATTATGGTCTGGATTTCAGAGTTACACATATCTTTGTGGAAATAGCAGGGAAAAGAATGGCTGGGTAACTCTAGAAAGCTGACTGTATCCTGGCTGGTTTTTCTGGGCATCTTACCAGGCAAAAAAGTATTTTGTTTTGTGTTAGAGATGTAGAGGAGAGCTCTGGATCTCTTCCTAGCTCAGCCATAGATGAGCCTACGACCTTGAGAAAGTCCCTTATCTGATCCTGCTGGCAAACGAATGCAGAAGCTGCTGGAGCTTAACTCTTGCAGAGTTGCTGAGTCCTGTGTCCCTCCAGGTCCCGTGGTTTGGTAGACTGGCTTTGGGCACATCTTCCCTGAGTCCATACACGAGGAAAAGTGGAGAGGAAGCTCCTGGCTCCTCTGTGCTCATCCCCTGCTGGGGTGTTTTCAAGGGACCACACTGGATGTGGCCAGTGATGGAAACCACAAGTCCAAGTCCCCCTGATCACAGGCATTCCCACTCCTGCCTGGGATAATGTTCCTGACTGGAGCCTGCAGGTCAGCAGGGAGATGAATCCTGTGGCTGCAGATCAGCATCTTTAGCAAACCCAGACCTAAAAACAAATCTGTAAAACTGAGGGTGGAAAAAAGAACAAGTCCCTTTTGTCAGTTCTCGTTTTAACTCAAACTCTGGGGAGAAATTTCAGTTCATAAAATCCCAACATGGTTTGGGTTGAAAGGAACTTTAAAGATCATCTCGTTCCAGCCCCCTGCCATGGGCAGGGACACTTTCCACTAGCCCAGGTTGCTCCAAGCCCCATCCAACCTGGCCTTGAACACTTCTAGAGATGGGACAGCCACAACTTTTCAGAGCAACCTCTGTCAGTGTCTCACCACCCTCACAGAGAAGAATTTATTCATAATATCTAATCTAAACTTTCCCTCTTTCTGGTTGTCTTACTTTGCCTGGACCTGACTTGCCCAAATGGGAAAATGTAGGTTTACCAGCCAGAAAATCAGCAAAACATTGCACACAGACACCCTGACATCCCACAGCAGCCACTGCTCTCTCCAGAGGACATTGGGTTGTGTGATCCAGACCCAGAGGGATCTGGGACTGCGCCCTGTTCTCCTTGGCAACCCTTTCATGGCCCCTTGAGTTAAGACTGGAGATGTGGGTAACCAGAGCTTTGCTGAAAGCCAGAGCCTGTCTGTTCCTGCCCCCAAAGCAGTCAGATAGCTGAGGTGAGGTAACACTCCCCAGCAGCACCTTGGCACCGCGCCTCTCCCAAAACTCTCCCTCCCTCTGCTTCAGAAAGAGCCATCTCTTGTTCCTCTCTCCCTTTTCCTTCTCAAACTGGAAATTAATCCTCTGTTTTTCTTCTAGGTGTCTGTCCACAGTTGGTACGGTCCTTGAGCAGGAGGAGGAGCTGTGTTTGACACCACTCAAACCTTGAGTGTTTCCCATTCCTGCCCCTGGTCCTTTCCAGCCCACCCATATGCCTTTTGACTCCCAGGGAGGATGTCTGTGCCCAAAATTCAAATAGAGGAGGCTCTGGACAGCAAGGATGGTGGCTCTGGAGGTGTTCCTCCTCCTGATGACCACTTAAGGACCCTCAAGGCATTGACAGAGAAGCTGAGGCTGGAGACCAGGCGCCCTTCCTACTTGGAATGGAAGGCAAAGCTGGAGGAGCAGGCATGGAAGAGCCCCCAGCCAGCAGGAGAGGGGGAAGAGGAGGGAACCGAGGCCAAAAAGACCACGGGGGAGACTGTCCCCTTGAGGAAGGTGCAGCTGCATCTCAATGGGAGCCCTGCCCAGGACAAGGTGACTCTTTCCTCGGGGAGAGTAGGTGGCTTTGAGAGCATCGACGAAGCTTTGACGTGGCTCAGGAAGGAACTGGTAAGTGATTTCCTGTCCCTGTTACACAGGACACCTTTTCAAGGGGGGAAAAATATAACAGAATGAGGAAACTCCTTTTTCCTACCTGCCTTCAGCCCCAGGTGAAAAGGCAACAACCAGTCACTGAATTTTCTGTGGCAGGCTCTTCCATGGCCATCATCTCTTGGCTTCTGCTTCATTAGAAGCACATTTTGGGCATCCTTCCATCCCAGCCCTGGGCCCTGTCTTACACACCTGTTTAATTCTGGTAGTTATGTAGTGGTAGCTTCACAAATAATACTTGGTCTTGTTTAGGAACCTGTGCTAGGAAAGTTCACAGAGCCAAGGCATGAGGGCTGGAATTCATCTTTCATGTGTCACGTTGCTATCATGGTCTTTGGCACAAATTTCTCCTGGACCAACTAGTGCTGACTCAGGCAGCTCCCAACCCAGCTCAGGAGTCAGCACAGACTAGGGATAATTCCCAGGAGGAAGTATGGATGCACCAAGCCTGCCAGAGTTCAAGAAGTGTTTGGACAACAGTCTTAGGCACATGGTGTGATTTTGGGGCTGTCCCATGCAGAGCCAGGAGTTGGACTTGATGATCTCTGTGGGTCCCTTCCAATTCAGGACAGACTATGATCCTAAGAGACCAGAGGAAGTCAATAGGATGGACATGGCCCTATCAGAGCAGGTGTTTTTAGGGCTGGAGAATGAGTCTGATTCCTCTTTACAAATGTAGGAACCACCAGACACCAAGATCACACTTCCAAGTGATCCTTCCCTTGTCCTCACTGGCATAAAAAACCTTTATTATTTGGCCCATATTACTGGAAGTGACTCATGACACGTGGCTTTGTTTCTGTTGCCTGGTTGGAATTTTGCCTGTGAGTCTCAGCAGGAATATTTGTAACAGGGCCTGGGATGTTACTTGTGGTCAACACTTGTGAAAATGTTCCTGTGCAAATGTTTGGCTTTTGAAAAGCACTGAAAGTCTTCAAGAAAACCTTCTGACAACAGTGAATAATAGTTTTTGAGAATTAGCTGCAACTGCTGCTTCAGGTTATATTTATTTGTCACCTTTCTCTTGCATTCTCCCAGCTAGATGGATGTCTGGAGGAGTTATTTTACAGAGGTGGTTCTGGATGTCACAGTTTGGTGGTTGAGTTGTTTCTCAGGGTCATGGCTTTTGGAAGGTGAGTGAAGTGTTTGCAGGACTCCAGGACTGTTAGGAAGAGCTTTGAGATGATCCCCTGCAACCACTCAGTGCTCTGGAGAACCTCAGCTCCAGATCTGTGACCTGAATCTGGGTCTGTGCTTGCATCCATGGTGCAACCTTGAATGCACAGTGCACTTTATGTAAACCCCAAATGTCCCAATGCCTAAAAAGAGTAAGAACAAATTTCCCTTCTCAGAGCACTGATTTTAAAAGATTTGGGGTTTTCTTTCAATTTCTGTCCATGATGGAAAGTATAAATTGTCTCAAAGTCTGACTCTACCCTTTAGTCTGGGGTGTGGTATCTAAACCACCATCTGTCGAAAACTGAAAGTTTGAATTAAAGAAGAAAAAAGGACAAAGCAAACCCTAATTGTTCCTCACTTTCCATTTTCTTGCCACTTAATTACACTGGTCATTGCTGGATCTGGACGTGACTCATGTAATTTAGGGCAATTTCCCCAAAAGAGAGAGCACGGATTCGCCTGACCACAGGCTGGACTAGCTGTGTTGGAGGCACTGTTGTGGGCAAGAGCTGCCAGCCAGCAGAGAGAGCACAGCCAGGCCATCACATCACAGGCTGCTGGAATGAAAAGAGGAATTTCACATTACATTTGAAGGGTGAAACCCAGCTTATTTTCAAAGAAAAGAACGAGCTTCCGCACATCCCAACACAGCTGGGATTTTGCCTTGTTTAGCCCCGTGTTTTGATAATAAAATAATCAGGAAGGCTCCGTAGCAGGATGTAGACCAGAAACCCACCATGTCCTGGGCTCACCCACAGCGTGGGCAGCAGGGGAGGAGGGGATTCTGCCCCTCTGTCCCTTCAGGTGAGACCCCACCTGCAGAGCTGCCCCCAGCCCTGGGGACCCAGCACAGGAAGGACATGGAGCTGCTGGAGAGAGTCCAGAGGAGGAACCAAGATGATTAAAGGGATGGAGCAGCTCTGCTGTGAGGAAAGGCTGAGAGAAATGGGATTGTTCATCCTGGAGAAGAGAAGGATTTGGGGTGACCTAATTGTGGCCTTCCAGTACTTGAAGGGAGTCAACAGGAAACAGAGAGAGACTGTTTGCAAGAGCATGGAGTGACAGGACAAGGAGGAATGTCTTCACACTGACAGAGAGGAGGTTTGGATTGGATATTAGCAAGAAATTCTTGCCTGTGAGGGTGGGGAGGCCCTGGCACAGGTTGGCCACAGAAGCTGTGGATGTCCCATCCCTGGAAGTGTCCAAGGCCAGGTTGGATGGGACTCTGAGCAACCTGGTCTAGTGGAAGGTCCCCCTGCACGTGGCAGGGGGGGTTGGATGATCTTTAAAGTCCCTTCCAACTCAAACCATTCCAGGATTCTATGATTCTATGACATAGTTATCTCTGTGTTTATATAGTTCTCTAAGGCAGGAACCAAAGCCAAACAACCCCCTGCTGGGGTTGCCAGGTGGGTCACAAGCACCCCACACCTTGGGCAATGCCATCCTAAGGGGGCAGTCCATCCTTCTGGTGTGATTTAACACCTCGTCCTGGGAGCACCACACAACCAGCCTTCCCCCAAGCAAATGTTGAATATCCTGGGCAGCAATCTAAAGATGATCCAAAAATAATCCAGTGGTCACAGCTGGAGTGAAATTTGCCCTTGCCATGCTGTCCTCTGCTGCAGGGTGGATTCTCCCCCACTCTACCTAGTCCTTCATGAGAAGTCAATTTAGGGTTTGCAGGATTCATCCACCCATTGAAAGGGCAAAAGCTGGTGAATGTGGAGATTCTTTCTACCCTGGAGAGAAGTGCAGCAGCCCATGTCCTTACTGGCTGAAATGCAAAGCTGCAGGGTGTGCAGCCCCATCACCCACACCGTGTAACCCCAGCACAGCCACGGCATGTTCAGGCTGGGTTGTTTCAGTGCCATCGCCCCAGCGTGGTTTTGGCTTGTGCCAGGGCACATCCTGCCAAGCACTTTGAGCTTCAGGAGTCTGCACATGCGGGGAACTGCTCCCAATAGGCAGGTTGGGATGGGACCACCCAGTTTTGGGTTTAACTCTATCCCAGCCAAACCCAGCAGAGGCAGGATAGTGATTTCAGTAGTTTGTGAATGCCCAAACTTGCCCTTGGTCATTGCTCTACAGGAAGGGCCATGGCATGGGTTAGTTGCCTGGTGAATTGATAGTCCAGGATGTTAAATATGAAGCATTAGAATCCTAGAGTCATTAGGATTTAAAAAACCCTCGAAGATTATCGAGTCCAACCATTCCCCCAGCACTGCCAAGGCCACCACTAACCCATGTCCCCAAGTGCCACATCCACATGGCTTTTAAGTCCCTCTGGGAATGGGGACTCACTGTTGCCCTGGGCAGCTGTTCCAGGGCTGGACAATCCTTTTGGTGCAGAAATTTTTCCTAATATCCAATCTAAACCTCCCCTGGCACAGCTTGAGGCCATTTCCTCTTATCCTGTCCCTTGTTACTCCCAATCCACACAAAAAGCATCACCTCACACTGGAAAGATTTTGCCCCTGTGTTTCCAGAGTCTGCTCTGGTTTGGCTTCAGCCATTCAGAAGTGAAGCAAAAGACAAACCCAAGGTCTTACTGTCCACCTGCTTTTCTTGGTCTTTCACCTCACATGGCCTGTCCCAAGCCCTGATTCTGCACTTGAAGCCCTGGCCCTGGTTTGTAGGACTGACATATGCCCACAGAGCCCCAGCCAGCCACGTCAGCTGGGACCTGCTGAGAATCCAGCCCCGAGAAGCTGATTTATTCAGACACGCAAACTGCTCTTGTTTTTGTGCTGGGAGGCTCTGTGGAGGTGTGCGAGCAAATTGCAGCTCTCAGCGGGTTCTGAACAGCCCCGGGGCTGGAACACTTCCCTCCCCAACCCCTCCTGCCTCTTCTTTGCCCTTGTGTTTGCCTTTGCACTGTCAAGTGTGGCTGCTCTTCATCAGTGCTGAGAGCAAAGCCAGGGAATGGTGACAGACTCGAGGACCCGAGGGGTCACACTCTACTTTCCTCTTTGGTTTTGAAATTTGTCAGGTTTTACAAGTTATAAAATTAAACACTCAAAGTCTTTTCCCTCTTAAATATGGCTGAAGAACAGACTAATGAAAAGGGACATCTTAGAACAGTTCTGACTTTGTCCCAGGAGGAAAACGTGTTTTCTGTCTCAAATTCACTCACCGGTTTGGTACTGAAATCTGAGGTGTGCGAGCTAGAACACTGGAAAGATTCAAAAAGGGACACAGATACCTGATGCTCTTGGTGGGAGATCCTTCATCACCTGTGGCCATTTGGCCAGACATTTATTATTAAACCAATGCTGGCCTTAAGCCGAAGGAGGGCAGGGTTAGATGGGATATTGGAAGGAATTCTTGGCTAGGAGGGTGGGGAGGCCCTGGCACAGTTTGCCCAGAGAAGCTGTGGCTGCCCCATCCCTGGAAGTGTCCAAGGCCAGTTTTGGAGCAACCTGGGCTAGTGGAAGGTGACCCTGCCCCTGACAAGGGATTGGAACAAGATGATCTTTAAGGTCCCTTCCAACCCAAACCCTTCAATGATTCTGTGACCTCAACTGTTAAATTGAGAAAACTAGGGAAGAGTTTTGGAGTTATCATGGAACAGGATCATCCTCAAGGGGCAGTTTGGGCTGAGCAACCTGTTTGGGAGAGAGAGGGAGTTTCATGGGGTGGCTGTGGATTTATGTGCAAAGCAGAGATGTAACTGCAGCTCTGAGAAATCCTGTGCTATTCTCCTTTGTAAGTCCACATGCAACCCTACTGAGAAGTCCCTCTGAGATTCTAAACTTCCAGGCTTTTCCCCTGGCAGTGGGGAAATTCCCAGCGCTGAATCCATCTTAACACCCCTTAATTTAACAAAATCCAGAGGCAATTACCTCCCTCAGGAAAGGTTTTATGAAGATTAATTCTGAGGGAGCGAACACAGAGTAAACAACACTGAAGAAGAGTGAGATTTGAGACCCATGACAGGCTTGGCATGTGCCAGCTGGCAAAGGTCTGCTGGCTTTGGTGGTGTGTAACTCCCAGGCACTGCAGGAGGAGCTGGGATACCTCATTTGGGTTACACCACAAGGGCGTGAGCATCTAAAATTAGCCATGGGAGGGTGGCATCTGAGCACCTTTGAAGAAGCCTCAAACCAAAACACAGACTTCTCTGAAGTGTTTGGCAAGGATCTAATAACTGGCCTGTGCTTCTCCGTGCTTGAATCCAAGTGACTGCACCCAGGAAAGCACCAGTTTCTTTTGATCCTTTGGAAATAAAAAGGCCTGGACTCATGGGAGGAGTTTCTTCTCCACAGAGCATCCCCTGAGCTTCATGGACCTCAGGCTGGGGCTGCATCCATGGGACTCTTCTCTTTTGGGAAGAGGTCCCAGGGAGCTCCACATCTGGATGCCATGAGGTGCTCCCTGCTGAAACATCCCCCCACAGCAGTGCAGGGAGAAGATGAACCACTGGGAATGGGGAGATTATTGGTCTTCCTTTCTATAACCAGATGGTTAAGGTAAAATTGAAGGCAACTCCTCACAGCAATTTGGGCTGAGCCACCTGGACTGGAGAACAGGCAAGGATGCATCCAAAGTTTCCCCTTCTTCTGCTGTATTAAACAGCCCTGGGAGACTCTGAGGTTCAATTCAAACAGAAAATCCCCCCTGGGTTCATAAGAACCTGTGGTCCAGCTTTTCATTTCAGTCTAGTGGTTGTTTCTGTGCCAGGAAGGACCAGAATTTGGTTCTCCCACCTGGGGAAGTTCAAACCAGCATCCTGTCCAACCCAACAGCAGCTGGGTGTGCAGAAAGAGGCAGAATGTCTTAAAAAGTTGGATTTGATGAGCAAGACATACCTAAGGATCTTCTTGCTCTTGGCATGAGAGACTCCAAGGAATCAGAATGCCTGGATTCTGCTGGATTCTCCCCATGGGTTTCTCCAGGACACTGCACAGAGTGTGTGGGGTCATGCTGTCCCACACAGATGAAGTGCAGAGTCACTTCAGGGTGACTGGCCCTGTGGGTGAGCTGTGTAAACCAAAAACCCCATGGTGATGTGGCCCCTGTAATCCTGTTATTCCTTTCCAGGAAGCTTTGTGGAGCTCTGCTGACCTGACAGTGCTCCTTTTAAAGAGGCATCATCTGTAGTTTCTGGTGGTTGGTTGGTCCTCAGCACGGGACAAATGGAATGTTTTTATGCAGAACCTCTGAGAGAGGGAAGGAGAAGGAGGACTTTTGGGTTCTGGACAAAATTGTGGGTTTAAACAAAGCAGGACTTATTGGGACAACTCCATGGATGCAGGACAGGGAATTTGCATCTCAAGCCAAGCCCTAGTGATGAGTGGGAAGAGTGAGGGAAAACAGACCCTGCAGAGCAGCCCACCTTTTTTGCTCAGTTGTCACCCCATGGACCTGCCTCCACAGGACCTGTCACCATGCAAGGAACTCCCAGGCCCTTGGGAGCACAAGGCAGGCTCCCAAGGAGCACAAGTCTCCTCGCTGTGCACATCCTCCTTTCATAAGGTCATAGCACCACTTAGGTTGGAAAAGCCCTCGAAGTCCAATGTTCTTCCAGTACTGCCAAGGCCACCACTAAATCACATCCCCAAGTGCCACATCTACATGTCTTGGGTCAGCCACTGCCAGACTTTGTTACTGACCTTTCTTTCCTGAAGGGCTTTGTCTTCCAGCTCACATGAAATCAAGACAACTTCCTCAGGAGACAGGGAAAGCAGGAACTGGACAAAAAGTGTAAAGCTGGTTTGCAAGGGAAAAATAGGAAATCCAGCTCACATCCCTCCCCACAATGGCCTCATAATGCTCTTTTAAAACCCCTTTTTATTGGCAGTAATGGCTTTTTTAATCCCACAGTCTTCAAAACATTCAGTGAAAGCACTTGTTGACCTTTCTTATGTAACTTGATAAACCAGCAAGACAGAGTGACCCAGGGTCAGTTCTATAACACCCACGATCACCTTCCTGATAAAATGTCAAGCCACAGCGTTTGTTGTGAGACAGGGAAAAAAAAATCAACAAAATTATTCTTTCTTTCATTGTAACTCAGTTGGGAGAAGAAAAGCCTACTGAGTGGCACAGGGTACGAGGTCTGCAAGGAAATAGTGGGTTCTCTTGAAGAAGGTCAATGGCCACAACCCTGCCAACAATTTGAGAGAGATTTCCTGAGAGAAGGATTCACTCAGAGTTTGGTACAAAGGTGACTTAATCTTCTCCAGTCCGCTGTGTTGGAGTCCAGTTACTGACTGGGAGCATCAGACAAGGTCCTCCAGGATATCTCTGTAGTGTCAGACAGAGAGTCCTAGAAGGGTTTGGGTTTGAAGAGATTTAGATTATGTACCAGGGAGAAATTCTTCCCTGTGAGGGTGGTGAAACATCGGCACAGGTTGCCCAGGGAAACTGTGTCTGCCCCATCCCTGGAAATGTCCAAGGCCAGGTTGGATGGGGCTTGGAGCAACCTGGGCTAGTGGAAGGTGTCCCTGCCCATGGCAGGGGATTGGAATGATATGATCTTTAAGGTCCTTTCCAACCCAAACCATGATTCCCTGGAGGAGAAGGGATTATGACACAAGCTAAAGCAACCCCGAGGCTGCTTTGGTTCCCACCCATCTTGCAGCAGCCCAGGCATCAGGCATGGAGAGGTCTCATGTAGAAATGTCACGGCCACCTATGGAGCGTCTCGAGGGGAATTTTTCCCTTCTCCCTTCACTTTTGCATCTTCATGCATGAGCCACCAGAGCAGGAATAATTTACTCCCTACTCCTAGAGCTACACCTGTACCCAAAAATTAAACAGGTCATTTTCAGGCCTGGAGGCAAGCTGGTGTGGTCTGACCACATCCATGCTGTCAGAATCTGGAAAAGAGACAGTATCCCAAATCACAGAATGGTTTAGGTTTGAAGGGACCTTACAAACCATCTCATTCCACCCCCTGCCATGGGCAGGGACATCTTCCACTAGGCCAGGTCACTCCAAACCCTGTCCAACCTGGCCTTGGACACTTCCAGGGATGGGGCAGCCACAGCTTCTCTGGGCAACCTGTGCCAGGGCCTCACACACTCACAGGGAAGGATTTCTTCCTAAATGCCTGATGAGGCTGAATCCCTCTGTGTTAACTGCTCAAAAGTGTCTTTGGGAATTTTTTGGGACTGTGAAAGCTGGCCTCAGCATAAAGTGTGCCAGAACCTTGCTCACAAGTGGAGAGGAAGACTTTGCTGCAATGCCCTATTTAATGTAGTGCTATAGATGTAGTCTGGGTCTGTTCCCGAGGAGGAACAAAGGGAGCCAAGAAACCAGTGATGCAAGTCAAAGGGCCAAGGTAAAGAATGGATTTGGGGTCAGGGCAGCTCCTTGGTGCACCTGGAAGTGAGCTCATCACCTCTCCTGGTGCACTGAGAAATCAGTGAGGAAAGGACTTACCCAGGGAGATATTGGGAGGTAAAAAGAAAAAAACAAAACAAAACAAAACAAAACAAAACAAAACAAAACAATCCAACCAAAACAAAATAAAAATTAGGAGTCTTATTACCAAGGAGATTCTTCCAGTGCCAGTTTGTGTCCTGTAGTGGAGGCAACACCAGGGGAAGAGACAGAACATCCACAGGTGGAAAAGGCAGGGCTGTTGTTTCCAGTTTTGTTTCCTCCTCGTTCCCATCAGTTATGCCAATTTTAAGTCCCAGGGTTTGCGCAGAGCTGTTCAGTTTCTCTCCCATCACCTTCTTTTCTTGCAACTTTTGTGGTTTGTTGCTTTTCTGTGAGGAGGGAAGTGGGGTGAGATGTGGGGATTGTCTTCTCAGCATCTCTGGTCCGGCTGTGCCTGCTGATGTTCCCCAGACAAAGACTGATCCTTGCACCAAGTGTTCACCTCCTTCCTTCACCACCCACAGCATTCTGTGGCAATAAATCTTCTGCTTCATTATAAGTTGAGGTTTTTCTAAAAAATACGTAAAAGTTCTTTTCTTTCCTCACTTCTGAATATTCCACCTTGCAGGGTTAGGTGCCAGGGGAGAAAAAAAGCCTCCAAAGCACTTAGATCATCAGCCCAGGGGTGGTTGTTCTCTCTCCTGTGGGAACCCATGAAGGTCCCATCCCGAGAGCCACTTCAAATCAGTAAGATAAGATAAGCCACGGGGGATGTGCAGGTCCCTGTTCTCAGATGTCACGAACCAGCTCTGATTTATGCAGGCTGGAAACCCAGGCTGAGTATTTGGGGATCGGGTCTTTGGTGTTCTTTTAATTGGTCCTTTCCACCTCTAATTGCTCCATCTCACTGTGCCTGCTGCTGCCTTATGAGCAAAATTAATTTGGGCTTTATTTAATGTTGAGGTGGAGGCTCTGGAGCCTGAGCTGAGGGGTAACCAAGCCAACAGCATGGCATGGCTTGAATTCCAGTTTCACAGAATCACAGACTATGCTGAGTTGGAAGGGACACACAAGGATCATCAAGTGCAACTCCCAGCTCTGCCCAGGACCATCCCCGAGAGTCCCACCCTGTGCCTGAGAGAATCATCCAAACACTCCTGGAGCTCTGGCAGCCTTGGGGCTGTGCCCACTGCCCTGGGGAGCCTGGTCAGTGCCCACCACCCTCTGGGGGAAGAACCTCTTTCTAATCTCCAACCTAACCCTACCCTGACACAACTTCAGGCCATTCCCTGAGTGCTGTCCCTGGTCCCCACAGAGCAGAGATCAGTGCCTGCCCCTCCTCTGCCCCTCACAAGGAAGTTGTGACTGCAATGAGGTCTCCCTCAGCCTCCTCTTCTCCAGCTGAACACACCAAGTGCCCTCAGCTGCTCCTCACACACTTCCCCTCCAGGCCCTTCACCATCTCCATTTCCCTCCTTTGGGAACTCCTTATTGGCTTCATATTGTCCTTGTATTCCTGGTGAAAGCCCAGGCAGGCATGCACTTCCTTGCTTCCTAAAAATTCCCCTCCAAGCTGGTATTTTGACTGGCTGGGAAGATCCCTGTCTCCCTCCCAGCTCCAGCATCTCTAACCCCGTCCCTTTTCCAATGACTCGGTGCAGCCTCCAACGGGGAGAGCAGCCCAAGGGGCGAACCTGCCATGCCCTTTCCAACACACCTTGTCCCCTGCCCACCCTCCGTGTTGTGTTGCAGGCAGAGATGCGCCTGCAGGACCAGCAGCTGGCCAGGCAGCTCATGCGGCTCCGCGGGGACATCAACAAGCTGAAGATCGAGCAGACGTGCCACCTGCACCAGCGAATGCTCAACGATGCCACCTTCGAGCTGGAGGAGCGGGACGAGCTCGCCGACCTCTTCTGTGACTTCCCCCTCGTGAGCTCCTTCAGCCTCTCCACGCCCCTCAAGCTCATCGGGGTCACCAAGATGAACATCAACTCCCGCCGGTTCTCGCTGTGTTGAAGTGGTGGGGGGCGAAGATGGGGGAGAAAGAGGGAGGACAGGGCTCTCTCTGCCTCGTGGCTGGGTGGAAAGAGGCCAAAGAGGAGCAGAGGGGACGGGGGCAAACAGGGAATCCACAGCTTGGTGTTGGAGGCAGGGTAGAGCAGCAGAGCTGGGTGCTGAGCCAGCCCAGGGATGCTCATGGAGAAGGCAGGACCGGCCTGGAGCGCATCTGAACCCAGCACATGCACTTAGCCTGCTCCTTGGCAAGGTCCCTTCTCCTTCTCTTCCCCCCACAGTAACTAAGGGGACACAGCTCAGCGTGGTTGGTTGTACTCAAAAATCAAAGGAGAGGTCAAAGATCAGCCACAAAGCAAAGTCCCTTTTCCCTTCCCCTTTACCCTCTCCCAGGCTTGATCTGTCTCTTCAGCAAGTGCCACTCTCCTCCATGGATGTCTCCTTGGGCATCAACCCTCACCTCTGCTGGCCCAAGCACAGGGTCCATGGGGCTATTTCAGGTGGGAAGCTGATTTCCAGTGGCGAGGAGCCCTCCCAGCAGAAGGACTGTGGGTTAAAGAGTGTGCAGCCCCCAGGAAGTGGTGAGGAGTGTGTTTGTTGCCTTGCTCCATTGAGTGCAGGGTACTCCAGCTAAATTTTGCCTGTGGCATAGAGTAGGGACTGATCATGGACACATTCATGTAAACTCCAGCTGTCCAGAAGTCTCCTGTGTGCCCTGGAATTCAAACCAGAGCAGGACAGGTTTCTGATCCTGTTGTCAGCAGTGGCCACAAGACACTGTGTGATTATCCCCACAAAAGGAGACAACTTGCACCCGAAACATCTCCTATCAGAGAAGTTACCCCACGCTGAAATACCCCCAACAGCAGCACCAGCAAATCCTGGATCCTCTGTAACAACACACATCTGTCAGAGAAAGGAACTTCAAGAGGGGAAAAGGGGCCTTTTTTGGGGGTAATGAACTCAAAATGTGACTATAAAATTAAAGGGGGAAATATTGCTGCACTGAGCTTTGGGCCAGCAGCAAACACATGGGATTCCCTCCCTGCTTAGCAGGCTGTGAGATGGAAGCTGTATTTTCTTGCCTTTCAGTGCCCACAGCTGCACACCTGGAACAGAGGGAAGAGACCTGGGGTGCTGCCCAGCAAGGGCAGGCACTCAAGAGGTCTTGCCATGGCAATCTTGGGACACCTGGCACCCAAGACAGCGTGTTTACACCAAGTGTGGGTGCCTTTAGGAGCGACACCGCTTCTGACCCTACCAGAGTGGCACAATATCTCAACCCTCTCGTGGTGCCCCTGCCCATGGCAGGGAGGTTGGAACCAGGTGATCTTCGTGGTCCCTTCCAACCCAAACCATTCTATTCATCATTCCAGCCCAGCTCTGCTCCCTGCCACGTGCCCGAGCAGGGAGTTTCTGGCTGAGCAAACGTGACTGTGCCCACCCAGCACCAGCCCAAGGCGTGGGGAGGAGCAGGAGGTGCAGCCCCACACTGGGCTGGCAGCTCTGTGGCTGTGTTGATGTGCCTGTAGCTGGCTGTGTCTCTAAGCTCTGTGTGTGTGTGTGTGTGTGTGTAAGTTGTTGTGTGTGTGCATGTGAGCCCACAGGATGCCTCCCTCAGGAGGCTGAGGGGTGGGCTCACGCCTTTGTTCCGAAATGCGACGTGAACCAGAATCCGAGGAGACTCCAACGTGCCTGGGAGGATGCAATGAGGCTTCAAGGCTTGGCGTTCCACAGAGGTCAATGCAGAGAAGGCAAATAATTCATGTGCCTCCACAGGTCTCCACGGGAGGGACAAATTAACATCAGGAAGGGGTTCATATCCGAGTGGGGACACTGGAGTGGAGTTCAGTGCTTTATCCCCCAAAGGACACAACCCCTCGTGATGTCTCTCCATGCACTTCAAAGCTCAGTGACTGCCTTTTCTTTCTGCTAAGGAAGGAGGTATTTTGGGCACTGGAGCTTTGTCTGTACCAGTCAGTCCATTAGTGTTGAACCTGGTGCTGCCCAGGAGGTGAAGTTTTATTTGGGTCCTTGGCCTCTGGACAAAAGAACCAGCCACGGTGCCATTTAGTTTACTAGTAGAGTAATAGCCTTATTTCCCCATGGACATCTTGAAAAACAAACAAACAAACCACCTCATCAAAATTCTTGTTTACTTTTTTAATAAAATTAAACCCATTCGTGTCCCACATGTTGATTTTCAGAGGCATTTTCAATCACAACATAGTCATGATGGGTTTCCAGTGAATAGAATGCCTTGGAAGAGGGGGATTTGTTCTCTCTAGGGTCAGCTAGAGTGGATACAGGGTGGACCTGCCTTTGGGCTCTTGTCTGGTGGCTCAGTGCAGGAGTCAGTGCAAGCACAGTCTGAGGAGGTCATGACACATGGCATTAGAAATATCAGATGTCTGGGTTCCAGACATGTATTTTCTGCATTGAGGGGGATGGGGGACGGTTATAACTGCCAGCTGTTTGTTGAAATGCACAATTTTTTAATTATAAAACTCTGTCTGTATTGATTTCTGCCTCTGGTGTCTCACTCTGTTCTGTGGCTCCAGCTCCAGCCTGGTGTGTTCAAGGATTACAGGTGTGGAAGGTTTCCAGAGAGGTTTTTGTATCCACACATCCTCTTACGGCTCCATCAGCACTTTGCAAATGGAGGAGATGGGAGGAAATAAATGTGGGAGCACTTATGAACTATTTGGACAAAAATGCACATGAAAGAAAACAAAAAAAAAAAAAGAAAAAATCTCTTTTATTATTTTTTTATGTTAGTCAGCCACTGACTAAGAAGTGAGTCGAGGCACTTCAAAATATATAAGATTAGGGAGAAAAAATAAATAGAATTATGTCTGATTTTTGCTGAACTTTGTTTAAAAAAAAGAAAAAGACTCATCCACATGTTGGGTCAGCCTTAACAAACATGAGTACAGGTCGCTGCTGCCCCCAGAGAATTCCCAGAAAAGAGTCTCCACTTCTCAGCTGTCTGCAATGAGATGATTCATCCCCTCGATTTCTGGTTCCTCCTCTTGGACAAGAAGAGCTCCGAGTCACGTTCCCTTTCCTAAATGACCTATAATGCCTGCAGAGAAAGGCTGGTGGGAATCAAGGCTGATGCTTCTGGGGTCCATCCTGAAAATACCCTTTAATGTGAAAATACCAATGTGTGGACCAAAAAATCAAGGCCTTGGTACCTCCATCTGAAGCACTGGTGGCTGCTGCTCCATCTGCCTAAAGCAGGAATCTTCTGGACATCGGTTCAAGGATTGTCCACAGGCACCCAGCACTGAGACATGCCCCCCACTGAAATTAAATAGCAAGTTTGAGACTAGTCCATGCGAATAATTAACTGCAGTTTTAATTTAGGTGGCCAGACTAGAAGACCACAGAGTTCTCCAGGCTAATTAGAAGATAAAATTTCAGTTAATTTTTTTCTCACCCCGGAAAGCTCAATGCAAATTTTGGATGGAGGGAAGTCAGGCCAGCATTTTAAGTGATTAAGTTTTGCTCAAACACTTCATTTGAAATTCTTTCCTCAGGAGGAAGTTCTTCCCTGTGAGGGTGGTGAAGCCCTGGCACAGGCTGCAGAGAAGCTGTGGCTGCCCCAGCCCTGGAAGTGTCCAAGGCCAGGTTGGACAAGGCTTGAAGCAACCTGGGATGGTGGAAGGTGTCCCTGCCCATGGCAGGAGGGTGGGATTGAATGATCCTTATGTTCCCTTCCAGCCCAAACCATTCTGTGATTCTGCAAAAACAGTTGTAAATCTCTTAAGTTACAACTGAGGCATTAACACTTCATTTGCATTCAAACATTGTTGTGCAATGCACAATCAAAAAATCTTGGCTTTAGTGAAGCTTTTCCACTTCCCCTTGTGCAGTGGGTGTCAGCCACTCTTCCAGCCAGACCCAATCCCTGAAGTTTTAGTCAGCCCAAAGCTCTGTATTTTTCAGCATGAAGAAAGTGGTTAAAAAATAATTGGCTCAGCTTGATTTCTGACTTCCTTTGGGTCAATTAAGAAGGAGCACAAAGCAATTTTACACATTTTACCTCATGGTCAACTGGCTGCTCTCCCTGGCACAGCCTGCCCCGACCTACTAATGGACAGGACCTTGTTCCTCTGTCACAGCCCCAGTGCAGAAATGATGAAAAGGGTCATTGTTCCCAGGAAAGTGTCTCATTCCTCACTCTTTTGGCACTGGGAAGTGCTATCACATAATCAGTGAGTGATTGGAGGACTCCCACACAGAGCCTTAATTAAATTCAGTGGAGACACCACCACAGAAATGCCCCACTAGGTCTCTTTGCACAAGGAAAGCCAAGGAATGACAAGTTCAAGGACTTGAATTTTCAAATGGCCTGTGCTGCACAGTATTTCAACTATCACAGTTCAACTTATTTTATATATATATATATATATATATATATATGGGGAAAAAAATCCCAGCTGGAGTATTCCCAGCACCTTGTGGGTTTATTTCACAGCCTGATGTCTGCTGAGTGGGTTTTATTTTAGAGCAAGGAAGACAGAAGGAGGGGGAAGAAAATGAAGGATTGCAAGGAGGAGGTGGCAGGCTACACACACCAAACCAGAACCAGACTCTCTTCCCTCACTGCACGTTTTACAACCAAGTGCTGTGTCTGAGGAAAACACACAAGGGAGTGAGACATCCCAAAACCCCAGCGGGGAAATTACCCCTCTGGCACCATTTATAAACCAGATGGTGTCCAGAGGAGCTCAAAGGTGGAGCAGCACCAAAAGATGTGCAAACCACTCCTAAAATCCTCACTTATCTCTGTGTGACCTGGGATAGCTGGAAAGCTGATCAGCAGCAGCACCTCCCTCCCCTCTCTGGGCAGGAGACATCCCTGAGCCTCAGATGACCCCCCCGACTCTTGTGAAGGTGAACCCCCAGCTGCAGTGGTTGGATGTGGAATTCAAGGTAAGCATTGATCAAATTTGGGGAAAAACTCTTGATTTCAGGCTTTCATCTCTCATCTTTTTGATCTGTTTTATGAAGCAGGACCAAGGGACCACCTGCACTCAGAGCAGCCAAGACCTGGACTTGACCCATCCTTGCAGAAGGTGGACAGTACAGAGCCCTTGTGGTCTGCTGCTTGGGGCAGACAAACCATCCTGGCCACTGTTGCCTTCAGCATCTAAATTTGCTCTAAAATGCCCTGGGTCAGCACTGTGAGAGGTCTGCAATGCCCAAACCCTCAGAAGCTGTGGCTGCCCCATCCCTGGAAGTGTCCAACGCCAGGTTGGACAGGGCTTGGAGCAACTTGGGCTAGTGGAAGGTGTCCCTGCCCATGGCAGGGGAGTGGAATGAGATGGTTTGTAAGGTCCCTTCCAACCCAAAGCATCCTATCATTCTATGAAGATGCTCAGTGCTTCACCACTGCTCCTTTCCCAACACCCCCTTTCCCTGGTGGCTGTTTCAGCTCCCCCCACCCACCCAGAGGAGGAGAAAGGGGAGAAGGGGGAGGAGGGGGGTTATTACACAACGTTTTTGTTCCACTGACAATTTCTCTGTGCCAGCTGGAACAGGCTGCTCATAAATTGCAGCTTTCTGGAGGGGTTTCAGGAGTTTTGCATTCTTAGATCATTGTCTCTCCTTCCTGGGAACAATGAGGGTGCGAAGGAGCTGCTCCAAAAATGCCATGTGCTTAAAGGGGATTTCTTTGGGACAGGGATTGCTCAGGGAGGCAGAGGGAGTTGTCCCCAGCTGCTTTCGCTCACAGCCTGGGTAGTCAAGGAGGCAACTCAGTGGGAAGCAGGAATGCTGCTAACAGTGCTCGGTGGAGATCTGCAAAGGTCAGCTCCTTCCTACCAGCCCAGAAAGGATAATTAGAGTGATTATCCTCTGATTATAGAGTGAAAAATGAGATGTGGGATGCCCATGCTGTCGGTGCTCAGTCTGAGATACAGCTGAGGACCTTCTGGACTCTCAGGTGTAAACACCTTGGCTCAGCATGTCCTTCACCACCCTGGAAGCTGCTGGGACTGGGATTTTAGACCAAATCTTGTCCTGCAGGTGAATTACAATTGAAATCCTGTTGCAAAGCTTCTAACCACATCAGAGGGATCAAGTTCTTAATGCTCTTAAGCTCATCCTGTGAAACCAGCATCGTTTGAGTGCCTTGTCCCCCTTCCCATGCTGCCAATTCCAGCCAAGGCTTTGGTGGCTTTGAAATGTGGCTTGCCCAGGGTGAGCTCTGCCTGCTCCTGGCATGGTGTTGGTCCAGTCCAGGTAGCACTGACTCAAAAAACCCAGGAGGTATGGCCCAAAAGTTGGCATAAGACATGGACCACCCCAAATAAGCAATCTGGGTGCTGTTACTTCTTCTGGAGTAGGAGGGATTAACCACATGGACTGGGCTGTACCAGTCGGTCTCCTGGACACAGAAGGGACTCTGGTGCTGTTCAGTTCACCCACAGAGCTGCAAAAACTGCTTGAAGAAACCCAGCCAGGACAGTGTGAAATAAGCCTTTCTGACCAAACAGCAACCACTAATGGCTCATAAATCCTGTGAAGGGACAATTCCTCAGCGCACTTTGAAGCCAAGGCTGTAGAGACAAAGTTTTCTTGGCTCGTGGCACACAAACCTCTCACCCCGTGGTAGGATCACTCATGTGCAGAGCAACAGCCAGAGCTGTTGCCAGAGCAACCAAGACCCACTCTCTGACCTAAGGCCAAGTGACCAATCTAATCAAGTCCATATTATTACTACAAAACATCAGTCACAGCCAAACTGCATGTTAGGAATGGTCCCTGAGCCATGAAAGCTCCCAAACTCTGCCTGAGGGTTGTTGTCCCACGCCTAAACCCTGCCAGGGGCTGTGATGACCATTGAAGAACTGAAATCCAGCCCCTGGAAATGCTCCTCAGCCTTTTGGTTTGCTCCTGGGCACAAATACAACCACAGCACAAACACCAGGAATGTCCTGAGGAAGTTATTCTCCACTTCTTGGGTCTTTTCCAAGCCCACTCAGCTCAGACAGAGGACCCCAGCCTTCTCAGAACCCCCATGGGGAGGGTTGGCCAGCTCGTTAAGGCAGGTTACTATAAAATTTTAAATATCTTCATTAGCTGCCAGTCTGCTCCAAGTTGTGGTCCTAGGGATGCCAGGATGCTTCCTGGGAACATGTAATCAGCACAAAAAATAAAAAGGGAATTATTTATCAGACAGTTCCTTGCCATGTAGGAGAAGAGGATGGGGGAGGAAACTCCAGGGGCTCTATGGGGAGGAGCAGCTGTCTCCAACACCCCTCTGAAGAAGGGCATGGTGTGGTGTTCCTGGAAAACCACCCATCAAAAGATCTCCCACTGCACCCCCTGGGTGGGATAAGCCACGATGCCACACAACAGCCAAGCTGAGCCCCTGCTCTGGGCAAAGGGGAAAGCTCCAAGCAAGGTTCTACGGGTATATATATTCTCAGTCATATTGCCTGGGAATAGCCCTTCTTTGGGTTTTTACCATTCTCTTATCCCATCTTTGGGATGAACAAGGGCAGGGACTGATCTTGGAGCAGGCAAACCCTGAGATTTGCCACATACCGCAGTCTGAGGTGAAATTTGCCTCATTGTTTGTGATTTCTTCCCAGTTCTGGCAGAGAAGGAAAGGATTCAGTACCAGGATTTCAGTACTAAGGAGTTTCTTCATACCCCCAAATGCAATCCCTCTTCCTGGCCCAAATTTAAAGTTATTGCCACTGAAGAAGAAAACAGATTGCTTTCTCTGCCTTCTCTCACCCTCTCACAATTGTTTCTGCAGAGCAGCTTTTAACACCAACCTTCACAGAACCAAGTTTGGACTCTCTGGGTCCTTGTCTTTTCACTCTCCATATATCCAGAAATTAATTCCCAGAGGACATGCTCCATGATCTTTCTAGGGCCCAGGGTATACAGCTTTCCACAACCTCCTTTTCCCCTTTTTAAGGTGTGTATAATTCCTGGAGACCCCTGATGGGTGGACAGAGCCCAGACACCATGAGGTTTTTTGGGTGGCAGGCAGCAGCCTCACAATCACATCAGAGAGCCCCATCAGAGCACTAGAGTGGCTCTTATCCAGTCTCATGGATATAAATACATTTAATTTCACTAAACACTCCCTAACCTTTCCCTTCCCCCACTGCTGGCTGCTCTCCTTCCCAAATGCTGTCATGTGCAGAAGCTTGGAGCGAGTCTGACCTATAGAAACTGAGGCAGAAAAGGCATTCAACCTTTTCCATAATCACCCTTTGTTAGGCTCTGCCCCCATCCCACAATTAACCACATTTTTCCTAAAGTGTGCTGTTAAAACACATGAAACCCCCTTTTTTTGTTACCCTCAGCATCCTTTTGCCAATCTTTGCTCCAGCTGGTCCTTAGCCCTTCAGCTTTCAGCCCTAAGTACCCCAGCCGTGCATTTACACTCTTCTTTCATTTCCCCTCCTTATTTCCATTTCTTGTATGCTCCCTTTTAGCGGCTCCGCTCACTAAGAAGTGTCTTAATTAGCCAAGGAGGCTTTGTGCTGAAATTCCTGATTTTCATGTGCAAAGGCAGGGCTTGTTCCCAAGCTCTGAATACGTTTTCTTTAAAAATAAATCAGCCAGCTGTCTTGGACACCTTCACAGCAACCTTCCAGTTCTCCCAAAAAAGCTGAATTCAGCTTTCTTGAGGTCCAGAGTCCTCAGTCTACAGCTTGGCTTCTCAAGTCTCTCTCCAGATTCAAGTCCAGTCATCCCATAGCTACGAGAGACCCATCTGACACCTCTGGCCCCAACTGTCCTCTGCTCCTGCACCTTTATGAGCAGCAGGTCAAGCACATGGATGGACTGACCAAGGACTTTCCCTGCACTCTGCCCTTGTGGGATCCCACCTGGAGTGCTGTGTCCAGGTCTGAAGTCCTCAGCAGAAGGACAGGGACCTGTTGGAGCAGGTCCAGAGGTGGACACAAAGATGCTCTAAGGGTTGGAGCCTCTCTGCTCTGGAGACGGGCTGGGGGAACTGGGAGTGTCCAACTGGGAAAGGATCCAGGGAGACCTCAGAGCCCCTTCCAGTGCCTAAAGGCTGCTTATAGAAAAGAGGGAGAACAGCTCTTTACAAGGCAGACACTGCTGGGACAAGGGGAATGGTTTTGAACTAAAAGAGGAGATATTTAGATTAGATACGAGGAAGGAATTCTTGGTGTGAGGATAGAGAGGCCCTGGCACAGGTTGGGCAGAGAAGCTGTGGCTGCCCCATCCCTGGAAATGTCTAAGGTCAGGTTGGATGGGGCTTGGAGCAACCTGGGCTAGTGGAAGGTGTCCCTGACCATGGCAGGGGGTGGGAATGGTATGGTCTTTAAGGCCCCTTCCAATCCAAACCACTCTGGTATTCTATGGTCCTGGATATATCCCTCCCTGGAGGTATTCTAAAGCTGTCTGGGCACAACCCTTAATAACGTACTCCAGGGGACTCTGGCTGAGTGGGGAGGTTGGACCAGACGATCTCCTGTGGTCTCTTCCAGCTTTATCCATTCTGTGATTCTGTGATACCATGAACCTGAACCCAGGCCCTTGCACTTGCCCGAAGTTCAGCTGCAATTCTTCAGCTCATGCCTGTTTTGAGTGGGACCTGCCTATTCCCCCTCCCCACTCACCAGACCAGCCTGTGTTTCCTTGGTTGGCCAAACTTCCAGCCGTGCCTGCCCAAGGATTTAATCCCTGTAGAGAGCACAGGGCTATGCTTTCCCCCTGCTATCACATTCCCTTGCTCTCACAGTATTACCCCAAGCCTGCTCCTCAGCATCACAACCCGGAGGAAACGTGGCTTTTGATGAGCTCAAGCCTGGCAGCAGCTTTTGATGAGTTCAAGCCTGGCAGACCCCAGAGGTGCCACTGTGGCTCAGCCTCCCACCCCTCCGAGCTCAGCTCGCCTTTCTTTCCCATCCGATCCCTGTGGAGTGTTTACTCCTCTTCCCTGCTCCCCTCCTGCTCCTCTTTGTTTCCCTTTCCCCGCTGGTTTGATCACCTGCAGCTCCTTAATTGCGATGTGCTGCTCCCTCCATCCCCTGAACAGCATGCAAAGAAAGGTCCCCTTTGAGCTTTCCCCCCGGGTTTTGTCTCCAGGCCTCTGATATCCTCCGGGAGCAGCTCTGTCCCATCCATCCCCTTGTTCATCCCCCTCCTACAAAGCCCTCTTTGTGCTCCAGCCAGCCCTGGCTGCAGGCACAGCTTCTCTTTAGGCTGAGGCAGCCTTACAGGCTTCAGCAAGACCACTGGCATACTGAGACAAGGGGTGGATCGTGCCAGGCATCTGAAGATCCCCCTGCAGCACTCCAAAAATTCCCACACTGCCAAGAATCGCCCTTTTTTTCCATGTTTTCACTTAAACACGAAGCCTCCAAGCGAGGCCATGCGGAGGGGTTGATGCTCCTGCTGCCATGGTTGTCTGCCATCACTTACTGGTACCAGCCAGAGGGATGTTGGGATGCTTGGCCAGGATTTGGGAAGCTCTTGCCAGCACAGAATTCCTGGGGGCCTCACCCCAGTCTCCCAGGGTGATTGCTAAGGGGAGCAGGGGGAATGGCAGGAGGCTCTGCCAACATTTCCCCCTGGGATGCAAAGATTTGATTCATGTCCAGGTGCCTGGAGGGTTTCATGCGTTGCAGAGGCTTTTTTCTCTGGGAGAAGCTTTCCCTGGAGGATGGGTGGACACGAGGGCTGCTCTTAAAATGATTTCCATGCCTGGAGTGGGCTCAGTGAGAGGGATCAGAGTGGGGTTTTGGGGTTCCCCTCTGGTCTGTTTTTGCTTGGAATGGAAAATTCCCTTCTTCCTCTTGGTTTGTCCTCAGCAGGCTGCACTCACAAACCTCTATCAAGGCATGGGTTCTAGGGTGGATTTTTTTGGGATGCTCACAAGGGGTGAGCCAAGGGTGGACTCGAATTGCTCCCTCCGTGAGTCTCAGTGGGAAAACAGTTTCACTGCTGCAGGAGTGCCTTTAACCTCCAAGGGTATCACATCTGAGTGCTATTGTAGGGTTTTTTCCTTATTGTAGGGTCTTTTGCTTTCTGTGTGGTCTTTTCTAAAGCGAACACGCTGATCTGTAATTGCCAGGTGGTTGTTAAGAAGATTTTTGCAGTCACAGCCTTGTGGGATTTTTTTTTTCCACTGGGCTGTTTGCAAATGGAAATCATCAATTTGGGACTGGCAGTGTAGGGTATTTCCCACCTCCAGAACAAATCCTGATGGTGTATCCCTTGCCTGACTTCCCTCAGAGAGGTTCCCCAGGAATAGAAAAAGGACTAAAAGTGTCCCTTTCAGGTAAAAGCTGCATCTTCTGCTCCCAGCCAGCACTGCCTGGAGGGGAAGAGAGAAGCAAAGCTGCTGCCTCTGAAATCCAAAAGAAGAGCAAACAGTGAGGGCTTGAGGGATGTGCCACGGCAAACAAAGGCGTTCTGAGCAGGGGAGGGAGCAAGGAGCTGGCTCCGAGGCTGCTGGCCGGGTTGCCATGGATTTTGTGCTAATCAGCTCCTTCCTTGCCTGGAACCAGGGGGAAAGGGAGGGCTTTGAGCACAGAGGAGCTGCCTTCCTACCTGAGCTGTGTCCTGCCACCATCTGTCCTGTGGCTGTGCCAGTTTGAAGGGCCAAAATTCTCTGGAATAGGATATTTTGGGGAAGGAAGCGATGTCCCTGTGCCAGGGATGCCTGTTCCATCCCAAGCTGCTGCAGCTTGGACCTGTCCAAGCTGTCCTGCTGCGCTGCCCCTGTGCTCCGGATCGTGCCACATTTGGGGTGTGGGTGATGGGAAGGGGAAATTTACAGGAGTAGATGGCAGGGATGGGATTTTGGGGGGCCTGTGGGAGCTGTGGGACATCTCCAGACCCTAGATAAACCTCCAAAGCCTTCCTGTTCCCCTGAAATGCAGGCATTAACACTTCTCCCTGCATGAAAATGTCCCTGCTAGGATTTCACTCATCTCCAAGTCCCAGGACATATATCCATGAGCACATTCCTCACCTTGACCTGCTCAGGATGCCATTGTTTACCTGGACCATGGAGGGTGGGATAACACCTGTGATAAACCTCCCTTCCTCTGAGCAATTGGTTATTATTCAATCCTGATTTTGAGAGCATTGGGAAAGCCATCCTGGCAAAGCCAAATGTGACCCCACTTCCCTGGAGTATGACTTCCTTCACCAGTCCAGGTGAGGATGCTCACAGGGAAGCACAAGGAGTCAGAGCTGGCATCAGGAATTCAGAAAAGCAGTGGCATGTCAAAGAGCCTGGGGGTTTGAGGGCTCCAAGCACTGTTAGAGAGGGAATATAATTTATTAATACAACTGCCAAAACTCATTAATTGGCCTCAGACATGTAAAGAGATCTGTGGCTGGGGATGAGCTTCCAGGAGCGTGTGTGTGAGAGCAGAATGAACCAGGGGCCTGTGTGGGTGTGTGGGGGGTGCTGGTGCTGCTGGTGTTGGCACCTCTTTGTGTGCCACAGGTGTGTGGGTGCCCACAGACTGCACTGAACACACTCGTGTGTGTGTGTACAGGTAACATGTTCTAAACATGGAACCACAGAATGGATTGGGCTGGGACACCTTCCACCATCTCAGGTTGCTCCAAGCTCCATCCGACCTGGCCTTGGACACTTCCAGGGATCCAGGGGCAGCCACAGCTTCTCTGCCCAACCTCTGCCAGGGCCTGCCCACCCTCACAGCCAACAATTCCTTCCCAATATCCCATCTAACCCTGGCAGTGGGAAGCCATTCCCTCTTCTCCCATCCCTCCAGGCTCTTGTCCAAAGTCCCTCTCCAGCTCTTTTTGGAGATTCTTTAGGCATTGGAAAGGGCTTTAAGGTCCCTGCAGAGCCTTTATTTCTCCAGGTTGAACACCCTCAGCTCTCTCAGCCTTTCCTCATAAATAAATAAATTGTATAATTGAAGAGTGCACAGCCAAGTTCCAGAACTGAACATGCCCCAGGGGAGGTTCCCATTGGATATTAAGACCAATTTCTTCCTGGAAAGGGTTGTCCAGCCCTGGCACAGCTGCCCAGGGCAGTGCTGGAGTCACCATCCCTGGAGGGATTTGAAAGACTTGTAGATGTGGCGCTTGGGGACATGGTTTGCCTGTGGGTTTGGCAGTGCTGGAGGAATGGTTGGAGTAGATGATTTTAAATGTCTTTTCCAACCTAAATTATTCTAAATCTCTATGATTTTATGTCCATGCTCTGGGATGGGATTGCAAACCAGCACTGGAGGCACGTCCTGTGTGGATGTCAGGTGGGCCAAGCACATCTGTGACCTCCAGACTCCTTGTCCCTACTTATGTGGTGCTTCTGTGACCACAGCAGATGCTCAGGGACAGGGGACAACCCTCTGCTCTGGTAGTTCTTCCCAGCACAGGCAGGTTGGAAGGTGGAGAAGAGCTGTGCTGGCTGTCCTTGGGGACAGCAGGTGAAGTGCCTCTGTTCTGTACCAAAGTAACACCTCAAAAGCCACTGTCAGAAGACAGACCTTCAGATATTTCATTCCCAAATCCATCTTTCCTCCTGTACACCAGCTTTTCAAGCCCAGTCCTTGCATTGTTGTTTCCCAGCTCCTCTCCCCTTCCCAGCATCCCTTCCAACAGCTTTTTTCCTCCAAAACACACTCAGCTGTGGGACTGAGATAAGGGCACATGTCTGAAAAGGATGCAGATGTCCTTCACTCAGTCTTGCCTTCCAGCTGGCTGCCAGAACCTCCTAGTGCAGCCTCTCTGATGGAGAATTGTGTCGGTGCCACAGAAAGCCCTGCTTGAGTCAGGAGCTGTTTGCTGGCTCACGTTTCAATTTCTCTTTCCTCCACATCCCAAACAGTCAAATATTTGCCTTTCCCTGCAGCATTTCTCTGTACAAATAAGGAGGAGGAGGAGAAGAAAATGGTCTCAGCTCACCCAGCCCATCTGTCCTCTGGATCTGTGCAGGTCTCATTAAATGAGAGGACACAATTAGAGAAGAAATTAAGAATAATTGTGCTGGTCCTGCTCTACTGTTTAGTCATGTTCCCAGATATTCCCTGCTTAGGTTAGTGCTCATCCTGCACTGGTTGTATCCCAGAGGGATCCCTCCTCTTGGAGTTCTTCAAGATGCAGCAGGCAGGAGCTGATCTTTGCACTGCAAGGGTGCTGAGGGATGGAGGCCCAGCTGCCCAAAGCTCTTCTGGGCACCACATTCTTTTTTAATTTGTTTGTGGATTTTTCATTATGATTCCTGAGAGACTCATCCAACTCCACTACTGCAAAATCCAGAGCTGGTAAGAAGGCAGGCTAGGCTTAAAACCTACAAACCTGGGCTTAGAGGACCTTTGAGCTTCTTTAAAACACACCAAAAGCTCCCAGCACTGATTTATCCTCAGAGGTCGTCGTGTTCGGATAGCAAAGCCCATAAACCAGAGATGTAGCTCATTTGGATGAGCAAGATCACCCTGCACAAAGCCATGGTTCTCCTTCCAGGTCCTGAAGGATGGGTGTCATCATCTCAAGAACCTTTGCTGACCCATCAGTTGGGCCAATCCTTATCACAGCAAGGGGCAAGTGGGCACAGGATTTCAGTGGGAAAGGATGAAACCAGTCTGTTCTCGTTTTGATTGTTCATCTTCTGCCTGGGCCCCCCTTTCCAGCCTCTGACATCAGTGTAAGGCTTCCTGAGCGAGATCTCATTCAGCTGGTATGGATAGACCAAGCCTGCCTGAATTTCCCTGATCTCCTCCTTAAATTTCCAGAACCCCTTGGCAGGATGCAGCAGTCCAGGAGTCAGGAGGTTTTTAAGGGCTCCCAAAGGTTTATGCTCAAATCCAGGTTGGGAGCTGTCTCTGTTACGTGTGTTTGGGCCAGTGCTCAGCCACCACAGCCAGGAAGAGCCATTGCCCACTCCACCATCCCTGGCATGAGGTCCATCTCACTCTCCATCCGTCCCAAAGGATGTCTGAGCTGGGGGGATGAGATGTGGGGAGCACCAAAGCTGCTCTAACTATGGAAACTGCAGCATCATTTCCAAAGCAAGCAGCTTCCAGCTCAAGGAAGAAAAACAAAACAGATGAATCCCCTCCTCCTTCTCCTCCTCTTCCTCTTCCAGCATCCTTTTACCCCAGCAAGGCAACCTTCACCAGGCATTTTGCTCTGGGGAGTGAAGGCAGGCAGGGAGAGGGGTTGGAACTCAAGACAAAAGCGGGTTAATTCAGCGTGGAAAGGTTTTTTTTTCTCCCTGTTGTTCCCTTGTCAAGGGAAGAGTGTGCTCCTTCCCCTCTCCATTCGTATTCCGAGCTCATTTGCTGCAGTGGGAGCTGTGCTGGGCTGGGAAGCACATCTGCATGGTGATGTACTCAGAAAGCCAGGTCTCCAAATCAATTACTGACCTTCTGCTGTTCCAGAAATTGCTCAGGATGGATTTGCATGTTGGGTGTGGGGGGAGAGAGAGAGGCTCAGCCTCATTTTCCCCTTCGCTGCTTCTCCGGCTTCCTCAGAGGCAGAGCTGTGATTTATTTGGTGGATTGGATTAATTGCACCTTGTAAAATTTCCCCACTTGTGCTGATATTCCTTCTCCTGGTATGAGTTCTGATTGTTGATGGACAAGCTGCTTCTGAAGTGTTTGTTTTATTCCTATGACACTTATGCATGATACTGACTCTGTATCCCACTCTCATCCACCCTCCTTCCCTTCAGACAACTATTGGAACTTCCTCATCCCTGCCAGATATGACAGAGCAGTGAACCTTGGAGATGTCACATTCCCACAAATGTTTCTCAAGGGCTTTTCCATCAGTCTATTTATCCAGAGAGTTGGGATTGCTCAACCTGGAGAAGAAAAGTCTCCAGGGAGATCTCAGAGCCCCTTCCAGTGCCTAAAGGGGCTCCAGGAGAGCTGGAGAGGGAATTTTTGATGAATAGAGTGACAGGACAAGGGAATGTCTTCCCACTGCCAGAGGGCAGGGATAGATGGGATATTGGGAAGGAATTCTTCCCCATGAGGGTGGGCAGGCCCTGGCACAGGTTACCCAGAGAAGCTGTGGCTGCCCCATCCCTGGAAGTGTCCAAGGCCAGGTTGGACAGGGCTTGGAGAAACCTGGGACAGTGGAAGGTGTCCCTGCCCACAGCAGGGTGTTGGAACCAAGTGATCCTTAAAGTCCCTTCCAACCCAAATGATTCCATATGTCTAGGATTCTAGCACATGCTGGAGACTAATTACATCCACCCCAGTGAATTCACCAGTGCCTGGCCTTGTCTTCTGTCCCAAGGCACCCCTGGCTGTATCAGGTGGCCCTGAAGGAGGTGGGTGTGATAACTGCAGACACATCTTTCCCCAAATCCTGGAGAGCAAGTGATGAAACCATCAGGGAACCAGTTAAAAACTGATAATGTGAACTAGCTCTTGGCACAGTGGGCATCAGAAAGTACAAGGATGCTGGGAAAAGGGTGATAAAATGCAGCAAGGCCACAAATGGATGTTACACACTAGGCTGGGGTGTCCTCCCTGCTGTCCTTAACTCCAGGGGTGAGGATGCTAAGGGAGCACTCAAGAGGTGCTGCATTCACAAGCTCTCCCTAAAAAGCCTCTCCTTGGACAGGGTGGGTGCAAGAGACCTTGCTGTGACCCCTGGAGAGATTCCCTATGTCCACTCCTCCTTGTGCCACCCGGATCCTCACTGTCCCTTTTGGGACTGATGCCCCCGTGCCCAAAAAGCTCCCAAGGGAGCCCACAGTGCGGCTGGGAAGCAGAGCAGGAGGTGGGGGAAGGCAGAGATGTGCATCACAGCACCCAGAAACCCTGCAGGAATAGAGACCTTGGAAAACAGAGGAAGCTGCAGTCTCAGGGGGAGATAATTCCCCCCTGGGAGCAGCTTTCCATCCCTCTCTGCATCACGTGTGGAGCAGAGCCAGGAGCGCCGGCAGTGGAGCGTCGGTGTTTGCTGAGCCATGAACAGGCAAAGGCTCGTGTCGTTTGTCTCAATAAGCTGGTTATTAATTCTTGCAGCCAGAAAGGAATGATTTTGCATTTCCTCGGCAGTATCATCTGCTGGCAGGAAGAAAAAAGGCAGAAATGTTGCTTGGAGAGGAGGATATGGATACCCAGGCAGGGGCAGGGTCTGCTCAACCAGCCACAGGGACACTGAGGAAGCACCTGGGGGACTGTGTGGTCACTGCCAACACTCAGAGCCACCTCAATTAGAGGGTTGAAATCTGGTCTTCTCAGGGAAAAAACAAACAGCCAGTAAGGAAATCCAAACCTGTGTTCTTTCAGAAATCCCTGTACACAAAAACAAACATGCCCACGCACACAGCGCCAAATAAACAAGTAAATACAAGAGGGTTTCTTTAATTCTCCAAGGGTTTTACCCTCAACTTGCTGCTGAACATCAGAGCATCCCCTGAACAGGATCAGTACTTGGCTCACACTCCCAACAGGCATCGAGGGGGCTTGGGAGCTGCTCCCTTCCTCAGATAAATGATCAGCTTTGGAGAAAGAATTTTAGGATTTGATTATTTCAGTTTCTTTTCCCAGTTGCTTGGGGCTTAGAGGAGAGAGAGGGTGGTGGTAAATGCCCTCAGCAGGTGAGTGCCAGTGGGGGAAACTCCAGGGTGAATTTGGAAGAGAGTGAAAAATACCAGAGGAAGCAAAGCACCCTGAAGCTTCATGGTGGTCCCATCCCCATCACTCTGTGGTGGGGGATCCTGCATCTCACCAGTGTTGCTGCACTCAGAGCTCCACTGGGAACTTGGAGAGCTGGAAAGATCCACTGAGGTTATTCAGATCCTCCCCCTGCAACTCTTCCTCCAAGGAATTTCACAGAGAGGTTTGGGTTGGAAAGGACCATAAAGCTCATCTCACTACACCCCCTTGCCATGGGCAGGGATGCTTCCACCAGCCCAGGTTGCTCCAAGCCCTGTTCAACCTGACCTTGGACATTTCCAGGGATGGGGCAGCCACAGCTCTGGGCAACCTGTGCCAGGGTCTTCCCACCCTCTGAGCCAAGAATTCCTTCCCAATATCCCACCTAACCCTGCCCTCTGGCAGTGGGAAGTCACTACCCCTTGTCCTGTCCCTCCATGCCCTTGTCCCCAGTCCCTCTCCAGCTCTCCTGGAGCCTCTTTAGGCACTGGAAGGGTCTATAAGGAGCCTCCCCTTCTCCAGGCTAAACAACGCCAGTCTGAGGTACCAGAACACCCCTGGGATTGTCTGAACCAGCTCAAGGAAACTCTGAGCCCCAGGGAGACAAGCAAAAAGCAGAGGTGGCCAGAGCCAAAAGCCGACTGAGGAGGAGGAACCTTCCTGGTTCTGCACATAACATTTTCAAGGATCACAATTTCCACCTTTGAAGAAGGGGGCAGGACATCCATTCCCAGGAAAAGATCTGATAAGGCCTCTCTGCCTGCAGAGATGAAGGAAGGCAGAGAATTCTCTCAAAAGGTTTCTGCAGCCCCAGCAACCTTTGAAAAATGGTCTTTGATCAGGGAAAAAAGGCAAAGGATCTCCATGCAATGGGTGAATCTTTGCAGTGTTCATGTTTGAGTTCCACAGCTTCAAGGCTGCTTTTATGCCTTTACACAAGACTCCCAGATAATCCCACAACCCCTAATTTTTCCTTCCTAAGTCCCTTTTTATCTCTCAGGTGTAATTTTTCACTGCCTTCTGTCCTCCATCCCCCTGTCTCCTCCCCATCCTTGCTCTCCTGGCTGTGGATACACCATGTCTTGGCCTTGTTTGGATTGATACAGGTGCTGAGCAAGGGGATAGAGACACTGCCCAGCTGGCCTGGCTGTGCTCTGGGGTTTAGGAACAACCTGAGGCACTGCCACCCCTGCCCTTATTCAGTGCCAACAGTAAAGCATCTCCTGCCCTCCAGCCAGCAACCAATTTTACTCAAAACCTTCAAACCCAGTCTTTGAGACCTGCATGCCTGGATCAGACATGGCTGTGATTTGTCACCTATTTCAAGGTGACTAAACTTGCAGACAAGCGAGTGAAACAAGTCTGCAGGTTGTATAAGCCCCTTTCTTTAGAAATCCCCCCCAAGCCCAGCATTTCAGAGCCCTGCGTTGGCTGTTGGCTCTGGTGTGGTTTCATTCCCTCCCAATGTTTCTGTGTAAACACCAATCACTCCAAATTATTCAAATCACAACTGTCGAGCGTGGAAGTGGCATTAACGAGGAAAAACAGGGAACAGATTGGTTGAGCAGAACGTGTCCCTTGGCTGGAGGTTGGTGGCTCCCATCCAACTCATGCAACTCACACCCCTTCCTTACCACAGCCCTTGGAAATGGCTCCTGTTGGGAGAGAGTTCTGGGACAGGTTGTCCATCCCCAGGGTTCCTGGCTGGTTAAACACAAGAGGATGTTTTCCATGAAGAAGCTAAGCATTTTGGGGGCTGACTCCGACATGAGATGTCCCAAAAACTGGAAGGGTTCTGACCTGCTCTGCTGACAGGTTTCCAGACAGTGCAGGAGCACCTTGTGTGGCTCCTGCAAAACCAGGGTGGGTGTGAGCACAAGGCTTGGTTTTGTCCTTCCAGAGTCCCTGTGCAAACTCGTGATTCCTTTGCTCAATTCTAAATTCAGCAAGGCTTTAAGGCTTTCTTAACAGCTTCAGTTCCAGCCATGGCCATGATGGTTCCTGGAGGAAAACTCACACCAGGTCATAGAATCATAGAATCATGGAATGGTTTGGGTTGAAAGGGACCTTAAAGTCTATCTTGTTCCAACTCTCTTCTGTGGGCAAGGACACCTTCCACTAGCCCAGGTTGCTCCAAGCTCCATCCAACCTGGCCTTGGACACTTCCAGGGCTGGGGCAGCCACAGCTTCTCTGGGCAACCTGTGCCAGCCCCTCACCACCCTCCCAGTATCCCACCTAACATTGCCCTCTGGCAATGGAAAGCCATTCCCCCTTGTCCTGTTACCCCATCCCTTGTCCAAAGTCCCTCTCCAGCTCTTTTGGAGCCCCGTTAGGCACTGGAGGGGGTTCCAAGGTCTCCCTGGAGCCTTTTCTTCTGCAGGCTGAACACCCTTAGCTCTCTCAGCAAAAGCCTCCAAAGCTGTGAAGGTCATGACAAAGACTATTTCCCTCCCAAATTCAGGAGTGCCATGGCTGCAGAGCTGCATCCCTTCATCCCTCCCCCTGCCTGTCTCCACAAAGCCATGTTAGACCAGGGAGACTGTGCCAGATACGGGAGACAGGCTCTCATCCTTCCCCAAAACTTCACACAGCATGGCCAGGTCCTTCTGGCCTCCTTCATCCTTGGAGCTTTTTAAGACACAGCAGTACATGACCCTCTGTGACCTGGTTTTGTTAGACCTGCACTGAGCAGGACATCGAATGAGATGAACACGAGTCTCTTCCAGCCTGAATTATTCCAAGACTTCAAATTGTTTTGTGCTTTGTGTTAATAAACTAACCACTACCACACCATCCCTCAGGGGCTACATCTGCTGGGGTTGTTTTAGTGTTTTTTTTTTTTAAAATAAATTTTTCCAGAGAGTTTTGAGCATCAATGACACCGATACCTGAAATAGATGGGAACCACTCATGGAATAAGGCCAGGGCAGAGCCTTGCAGGAGGCTCTCCAAAGCTTCAGATCCAGCATCTTGGAGCAATTTTCAAAAAGCAAGGCAGGTGTTACTGGTGGAAAGCAAAAACCAGACTTTGAGGAGAGGCAAATTCCTGTTGTTCCATGGAAACCTGTTGTTCTGCGGAGAAAGGCAGCCAGAACTCACCTGCAGCCACCCCTGCATCCAACTGCAGGGTGTCCTACAGCAGGAAAGCATCAAGCCAGCCCTTGAAGCTGGTGTTTAAACTCTCTGGAAAATATCCCAGACATCAAACACTTGGAGCTGTTAGAATAAGGTCAGACTAAGAGAAATTACACATGGGAAAGGAAGGAATGAAGCCATCCATCTTCAGCCTCAGGAAGAGCAATTTTAAAACCTTCAGGGGGAAGAATTTCAAATTTGGCTGAAACGCTGCACCCAAGGTGTTTGGGTTTCTCTCTTTGCTCTGCTGGCAGTCCTGTTTTCCACCTGTCTGGCCCAGAAACATGGAAAATCTGGGGGTTTTGCATTGTGGCCCTGCTCCCTTCTCCTCTGAGGCATGAAAGGATCTCTTGTCCCCACTTTTCCTTCAGAGGCAGCAGCGATTTCAAGGGACAGGAGCCAATGGCTGTGCCCAGGACCTGGAGGAGGTGTTGGTATTTCTCAGAGTCTGACTCTTACCCTGTTTTCCACCCAGGCTAAACTCAGGTGGGAAAGTGCTTAAAAATGGATTCAGCTCCCAGAGGTGTGGAACTCCCTTCCTGCAAGGAGCTGCTCCTGCTAAAAGCTGACATGAAATCCATGGGATACCAGGGTGTTTAGTGGCAGTGAAATTCAGTGGTGGAAAATAAGTAGAAGAAAACAGCAGACAAATTCAGGAATACTTCGAGGCACAGCTGAACTCGAAGGAGCGCTTTGGGGAAGGATATTTTAGGTTTGCCCTATTCTGTTGTGACAGGCTGATGATTTTAAAATGGTGGAAGGTTGATTTTGATTAGACATAAGGAATTAGTTTTTTACAGTGAGGGTTGGGAGGCCCTGGCACGGGTTTCCCAGACAGGTGGTGGCTGCCCCATCCCTGGAAACATTCAAAGCCAGGTTGGACAGGGCTTGGAGCAACCTGGTCTAGTGGAAGAAGTCCCTCCTTATTGCAGGGGGACAAGATCCCCTTTAAAAGGCTCATCCCTTCAAATCCAAACTATTCTATGATTCCCCGCAATCCACACTCCAGTTCTTTGTGCCTTGTTCAGTCTGTTCTTACTAACAGAGCTTGTGGTTTGTCTTTCCAGGAGTAATTTCTCCCAAACAAGGAATCTGAATGGTCTCAGCTGTGCTTGGCTCCAGCTTTCTCCTGAGAGTGGTGAGGCCAGTGCAAGCAACTCCAGAGACTCCCATGTCAGCTCCTGGTTTCCCACAGGAAACACAAAGGAACAGCCCCAGTACACCTGATTTCCATCTGTCTGTGTTCTGCACTAAGTAGATGTTTGCACTGGAGCTAAACTGAGGTTGGGTTATATTTACAATCCCAAAATGTCCTCTGTTGAGGGTTAAATGAATCCCTGTGACTACTAAAGATGCTCCCTGCACTCAGGCAGGTGCAGATTCCTCTCCACCAGCCAGACCCTGCAGCCAAGTCAGTGATGTGGGGCAGGGTTGTGTCTCAGCCTCCAGCACCCAAAATCAACCCCAGACCCCTCTTTCAGATACAGACACCCAAAAATCCTAGCATTGAGTGTTTCCTGCAGGCTTTCAGGAATCTTTGGCACTGGAAGGATGGAGGGCTAGGTGGAAATCAAGCTGTTTGTGCCCAGCTCCTGCATCCTAATTACTCCGCAGCAGGTGGCTCCTCAGTACATCAGTGATGCTGTGGATCCGAGCACAGGCAGATTTATTCCCTAACCCACAGCTCACTTTGTCTGGAGGCAGTTTTGGCATGACAGAATTAGCCTGAGTGATCAGGGGAGAAGGAAAAGGAGGAGGAGAGAAGACCTGTGGGCTTTGCAGCGTGAGCCACTTGGGCATTTCACAGGGAGGGCTTAGCCCCAGCATCACATAGAAAACCTGCAGCACCTTTGGGTCCAACCCTGGCTTGGGACTCATCCTTTGGTAAATTAGTTGGCAGCACTTCCCTCTCCTCTCAGAGAAGGATTTCCCCCTAATTTATCAATCCCCTGCTTAGCTGGATGTCTCCTCAACTTTTTGTAGGATGTCCCTGCAGCTGAGGGATCCTAAACACTGCACCCATCCCAGCAGCTGTCCTGAACCCTGGGTGAGGGCCCAGGGGCACTTCACAACATCCACCACCCAAATCCAAAGGACCTCTGAACTGGCCTAAAGGACCTGCAGTGCTCAAGGATGTGCTTGAAGTCCCCTTTCAGGACCCAAGGGGTGGTGACAAAGGTCAGAAAAAGGCAATGGCTTCCAGCGGGACTGATTTTGGGAGGGAGTTTGGCCCATTGATGCCACTCTGATGTAAGTCTGGCACGAAGCAGATCCTTATCTGCTCAGGGACACACCTTCCCCACGGTGACACCACATGGCAAAGGCAGTCCCAAGATGGATTTTGCTCAAGTTAAATGGTGAAGAAAGCAAAGAGCAAGGATTGATGTTCTCCATCACAAGATGTGTCCTCCATCATGTCCTGATTTAGTTGAACATGCCCCTGCCTGTGGAAGGGAAGGTTGGACAGGATGGTCTTCAAGGTCCCTTCCAACCCAAACCATTCTGTGATTCCATGAGGTCCTGGCTTGGAGAGCATACGGATCCTTGGCAGAAGGACCTCCACCTGCCAGAGATCCCACAGACCAACCGTGGGGAAGGAGTCACAGCTCCCAGTCTCTCCACGATCCTGCCACTCTCTTTCCCTTCAGGATTTGAGGCTAAACCCCTTCATTTGGTACAGAGTGGGCCAAAACCACGTGAGCCAGGTTGCCATGGTGAGTGGGTCCATCTCCTGGCCTTCAGGGACCCTCTTTTCTGGTACAAATGCATCCAATGAAACCCACTTCGCTCTGCATCCATTTGCACAAAGCCCTATAGAAGATTTATGTGGGACTTCACCTCATATTCACCCCATGTTCTTTCAAGGAAGCATGGCAGGGACTCAGAGGTCCTCAGAGGCCAGGACACAGCTCGTTAGTGTGTAATTGCATGACCAATTACAGCAGAAAAGCTACAAGAAACCAAAACAGAAAGGGCAGCCCCAGCCCTAAGCTATTCAGTCATATCCAGGTCCTTGCACAGAGCACACGAGATGAGAAGGGAAGTCTGATGGCTCCAGGAAGGGTAATTAGCTCGCAGTGATGAGTGGGAGACTGGGAACAATATTAGTGCAGCTTATATCATCTTCTAAACAAGTCTTGTTTATTTATTATGGGCTCCCATGACCTGTACCCTGAACTTAAACCTCCCCCTCTGCTCTCTTATCCACTCATCTCTGGCTTTCTGCATCACTGGGTGAGAGGGAAGGTCATTCTGTGGGTTAGCAGGCTCTCTTGGCACTTTGGAAATGCAGATTAATAGGTCTGGAAAGGGCCTTGAGAGGTTGTTCAGAGCATTTCCCTGCCCTGAGGGAGCAGAAACTACACATAAATCAGTGCTGGCAGCATCTATCTGATGGTCTCTCAAGCACCACACCTACATCATGTGCATCACCTTCTGCCCCATCTGCCCTGGGTTTGCTCTGCCACAGAATGAATGATCCCCTTTGCCCCTGCTTGGTCCCATGACTGCACATACCCCAGAGACCCTCTCCTTCCCTTAGCCTTGTGTTTTCACCCCAGGGTGATGCTCACGATGCAGAAATGATCATAGAATGGTTTGGGTTGGAAGGGATCATAAAGATCATCCAGTTCCATCCCACTGCCATGGGCAGGGACACCTTCCACTAGCCCAGGTTGCTCCGAGCCCCATCCAATCTGGCCTTGGACACTGCCAGGGATGGGGCAGCCACAGGTTGTAGCACAGCCCTTCATCTCCATCCAAACCCTGGTGGTGTCTTCTGGAAAATCGTCCTTTTCCCCAATTTTTCTCAGTCCATCACAACCCACCATGGACATGCACAGTGGATGGTTGGGTCAGTGGGACTCATCCTGGCCAAAGCTGTGACTACAGTCCAAGGGGTGAGCGGGTACAGGGCAGGAGTTCTGACCCTGCCTGCAGCCCTTCCCACACAGCTGGGACTAAGTCAACTCTCTCATTATGCCAGGTTTGTCAAAAAAAGGGACAATTCCTAGGAAATGTGCTTAAATATTTAATGGACACCTCAAAGCAAGCACTTACATAAAGGCAGGGGATAGTGAGACCTCCCAGCACCGAGTGAAGGGTCTCCAAGGGGATGGGATCAAGGCAGGATGGATCCTCAGTGGTGCTGGGCAAAGATGCTCTGCCCCTTGCTCAGCCTGCCCATGAATGGGATACAAGGGTCAGCCATGGGTCAGCCCTGCCTAAACTGTGCAAATGCTCCATAAATAGATGCAGTTTCCTGCTGGGAGTTGTTGTTGCTGTTGTTTGAAGTGTCTGAGCTAGGTCTTGATCCTGGAGTCCCCATGAAGCCCAGGAGGGTGGAGGATGTGCTGTAGCAAACAAGAGTGGTCTCTGGAATGGTGCTGTCCAGGCTGACCCCAGCACCAGCCCTTCTGCCACCATGCTGAGGGAAGCCCAAAACTTTCTGGGATTGAAGACAACTCATGTCCTGCTCGTTGATGAGCCAGTTCCTCCTTTTGACCTGCTGCATCTCCCTAGAAGAAGAATCCTGTTGAAATGCCAAGTGCCTTGCAGCAGGATTAGGGATTAGCAGAGGGTTTCTCATTAGAAGTCTCTTTCAAGAAGGGAAGTTCCTTATTCTCCAGACATTTTTTAAAGTAGCCCAGGGAAACACTTGCCAGGTTTAGTTGGCTTGGAGCAACCTGGTCTAGTGGAAGATGTCCCTGCCCATGGCAGGAGATCAGAATTAGGTGAGCTTTAATGTCTCTTCCAACCCAAACTGTTCTATGTTTCTACCTTGCATTAGACCAGGCTACTCCAGTCCCCGTCCCACCTGGCTTTGAACACTTCCAGGGAACTGTTATAAGTATAAAAGTTAAATATCTCTGGCATAACCACAGAGCCCCCAGATGAGGGTTGTGGCAGCCAAGGCACTCTGCAGGTACCACCCTTTGCTGCAGCTCAAACTGCCTGTTTTCCAGAGATCAGAGTTAAACTTGAGGGCTGGTTTTGCCTCTGATGTCAGGATCCCAGGGAATTTGTGCTCCTGTTTTGATTGGGATGTACATCTTCAAAGAATGAGTGTTAAAGCATCCCTTCAGCATCCCTGAAGCCATTTTTAGGCTATGAATGGCTATTAAAGCAGAGCTTTAAGATACTGAACTGCCCCTTTGCTGCCCAGCTGTGCCCCTAACCCATCATTTTCTATACTCAAACACATACAAACACAGCCCTTGGTCCCCCTGAGATGAAGTCTGGCTTTCTCTTAGCAGCCAGGGCTCAGTGTTCTTCTCCCTCTGACCTGTAAATCCCCCAGCACTGAGGCTGTGGAATCCCCAGAATATGATATGAAGACCATTTTCCTTCTCCTGGCTCCTGGCATGGCCTCTACCCTGCACAAGTTGGGTTTAAGACCCCTCAGACAGCCCAGGACAGCCCAGACCCCTTTCCCTGATGGACTGTAATGAGTGTGGCCACTGTTAAACCACACCACACATTCAAAGCCATCCTGTTCCTCCCTTGAGGTTCCTCAAGCTCTCTGGCCATCCCTTACTCCCCTCCTTCTTCCTCAACCTGCTCAAGTCAGAGCAAAACTACTGAAAGAAGTGTGTTCCCAGCTCCAGCCCACAGGGAAAAGGTCTGGGGAGCTAATTATAGATTCCTGCATCAGAGCCATCAATAATTCAGGAAGATCTGAAGTGGAGCTGGAGATGAGAGACAGGACAGTGCTTGCCTGAAGCACCTGGGCTCAGGGTGGCCAAATCCTGGTCAGTGTGTGGGATGGAGCACCTTCACCTCTGCATTTCCAAGGCCAGACACCAAATTCAGCCTCCCCATCCTTCTTCCTGCTTCCCTGACAAATGAAGGTGGGAAGATCCTGCTTCTCTCCAGGCGTCAAAGGCACCAGGCTCCGGCTTTCCCTCCCAAGGAAGACACAAGTCTGATTTATCACCTCTTCCCACAGTCAGCCTTGCACTTTTCTCTGCCCTGAGTGAGGTTTTGAGCTTGCTGGAACATAATTTTGCTCATGAGGTTGGGGTTAGGGTCTCCATACAGTCAGGAACGTTCCCCTCTTCCCATCTTGAGACATTGGGATGTGGCTGTCGCATCTTTCTGAGCATCCCTTAAACTCAAGAGGGTAAAAGCCTGAAGCTGAGGTTAACACAGCAGCACAGGGGATGCTAAATTGGGAATTCAACCCATCCTCGAATGCATTTCTCATCGTCTGATCTTCTGGGAGGGCACAGCAAAACAGAGGGATGGTGTCAGCTGAGGCAGCTGGAAATGTGTGGCTGGATGCAGGTTCCTTGGGAGAGGGGACCAGGAGACATCCCACCCAAAGCATGGAGCACTCCCAGAGCTCGGTGCAGTCAAAATTCCAAGGCACAACTCACACAGGTCTTCAAACTGCTGTCCCACAGGTCTGATTGCCCCAGGATGGGTCTCTCATCCCGATTTCATCGCCCACGCAGCACTTTTCCAGCTACCAGGAAGAAAATTATCTCTATCCCAGCTGAAACAGTTGGACTCGATGATCTTAGAGGACTTCTCCAGCACAAACGATTCCATGATCCTATGAAACAGGGACAGCCTCCAAAAATCAGCGCCCTGACAGCCCTGACTTGCTCTGGGCATCCTCGAAGGTGGCTGGGATCAGCTCCAAGGGGGTGGTTGTGTAATTTGGGATGTCTCAGTGAGCAGCCCTTCCCTGCAGCTCTCGCTGCCTCAGCTGAGGCTCTGGCTCCCTCTCCTGACACCTTTTGCTGGTCCAACCCTCCTCCCAAGAGCTGATGGGGAAGGCACTGGGGTGGCTTTTCACCCCTCAGGTCTGGGCTACGGGCATGAACAAAACCTCTGGGTGGCTCAGGGCATCCCCAAAATCCGGTTGTGGGGCTGGTTCACCCACAGAAGCCTCTGAGGGAATAATCGGGCACAATGTGCTTCAAAACTTCTTCCAGGAAACCCTTTTAACCACACTGGACCAAATCAAAGCACCACCGTCACCATGCCAAGCATGGCCTTGCATATTTGGGACACATCCCTCCCAGACCTACAGTGAGGATCATTCAGGTCCATCTTTCCAGTGTGTTTGTGTTTTCACATGGGAAAACTTGCTTCTCTAAGCCCTGATGACCAGAGATCTCTCCTGGGATGGGTTTCACAGCCCCTTAACTCCATCAAGATCCATGTAGCTCATCCTTGAGGAAGGTGAAACCAGGAGAGCAGCAGCAGCAACAAATCAGAGAAGGGAACATCCCTGAGCCAAACCTGGGGGCCCAAAGGGAAGGGACCCTGCAGGAGATTTAGGGGAGGGATGATGCATGAACATGTTTAAGCAGGAATTAGTAGGCTCAGAAGCAAGGAAAGCCTTCTGGAAAACAAAACATTACCTTGCAAGGTTGGGTTTGGTTCCTCCTGACCAGGCTGGTCCCACCTGTGGCTTCCAGAAGCCACACAGGGCTCAGTCCTCCCCCTTCTCCTGAACGTCCCCTGTCCCCCATCCTGCTCCTCTGAGAGGCTCCACCAGCAGGTGGCAAGACGAGCCCACATTTGGGGGTGAAAGTATCCATGATTCCCAAAGGGAATCACCTGTGCCAGGGTGGGGCTTCTCTTGTGTCTAGTATGGGGTTCAACTCACCCCATGGCATCTCTCTCATTCCTTCCAGCTGCTCCCACCTCAGATTTTCTCCAGACCTGGCATTTTTTGTTTCTGCAGCTCTCGGTGCCACCTGGCTGAAATCAGTCATGGGTAGCAATGATTGCTGGGAAAGGCTGATGGGCAAAGGGAATAACACTCAGGCATAAAATGCTTTATTTCCTTGGGAAGAAGGGTAAGGAATGCCTGTGGCACAGGAACCTGGGGAAGAGCAAAGGGGGAATGGCCAGATTTCAAGACCTTTAGAAAATGACTGAACAAGCAATGCTGATCCCATAAACATCCTGGTGGATCACCCGCTTCTATTCCCTGCCTGAATTTGACTTTCTCTGGAGAGATTTGGTTCCCATTCCGCTATTTCCTATTTTTAACACCCTTGGGATTTATTCCAGGGAGCATTTTCCTCTCTCTCCATAAGCCTGCCATCCTGGCCTCCTCCTGATTTTATGATTCTATGACTCTATGATTCTATGAATATACTGAGACAGTTGGGGAGGGGAGAGCTGGTTTCACATAAACATATGTATCATCATTTTCCCTTAGAAATACAAAACAATCCCCAAACTTCACCAAATCCAGTATTTGGGAAGTTTTGGATGATCAGCCCCTGCTGGTGTCATCATGCACAAGGTGTTCAAACTGCAAGGTGCAGAGGAGAGAGGATGTGGCAAAAGCAAAGGAGTTTTTTTGACTCAGAGCTCAATGCATGAGGATGGAGAATCCTTCACCTTCCCACATCTCCAAAATCATTATTTGAGCAACTTCTCTGGGGTCACAGAAGAGATGTGGGCCAGATGTTCCTCTGACACCAAGCTTGGCCATGGGAAAAACCTTTCATAGAGTTCCAGAAGGCTTTGGGAGGGAAGGGACCTTAAAGCTCATCTCATTCCACACCTTTCCATGGGCAGGGACATCTTGCACTATCCCAGGTTTCTCCGAACCCCATCCAACTTGGCCTTGGACACTTCCAGGGATCCAGGGGCAGCCACAGCTTCTCTGCCCAACCTGTGCCAGGGCCTGCCCACTGTCACAGCCAACAATTCCTTCCCACTATCCCATCTAACCCTGCCCTCTGGCCATCAGAAGCCATTCCTTGTGTCCTGTCCCTCCAGAGCCTTGTCCCAAGTCTCTCTCTTGGAGCCTCTTTAGGCACTGGAAGGGGCTCTAAGGTGCCCCTGAAGCCTTTATTTCTCCAGGCTGGACATTCCCAGCTCTCCCAGCCTGTCTCCAGAGCAGAGGGGCTTCAACCCTCAGACCATCTTCTTTCCAAAGACTTCTCCTGCTCCAGCAGTGTTGCTTTCCCTAAGCACACCCCAAATGGGGGCAATTCCTGCACATTCAGGCATCTCCCATGCCCAGAGCAGCAGTGACATTTGGCCCCTTTGCTCCAACCTTCCAGCCAAGGACAACACTAATTAATTTATGGCTTCTGGGGAGAGGACAAGTTAAGCCTTAAATTAAAATTTCCACTTCAACAGGCATCTCAGCAGGAATCAGACCCCTGTCCTGGCCAGACAAGTAAAGCTGTGACTGGCTCCATGTGTCTTGGAAGAGATGGAGACTCTGCTCCTGGTGGCACTGGCAGGTGGCTGTGATGGGAAGAGATTTGGAAACTGGCAGGCAAGCAGCACGTGCCTGGAGCTCAGCAAATATGTGATCATCAGGCATGGAAAAAAGAGCCATTGTGGAGAAGCATCAGCCAGAGAAATGAGTGGAATCTTCCTGGCAATGACAGCAAGGTGTTGGAAGAGCATCCAAGCTTTGAGCTCCCCAAATGGAGCTCCCAGTGTGAGCAGCACTGCTCTCACTGCAGCATTATCACTGCCCTCAGAGCCTGAAACAGGACCTTTGAAACTGCCAGGGGGCAGGGTTAGATTAGATATCAGGAGGAAATTCTTCCCTGGGAGGGTGGACAGGCCCTGGCACAGGTTGCCCAGAGAAGCTGTGGCTGCCTCATCCCTGGAAGTGCCCAAGGCCAGGTTGGACAGAGCTTGGAGCAACGTGGGATAGTGGAAGGTGTCCCTGCCCATGGCCAGGCATTGAAATTAAATGGTCTTTAAGGTCCCTTCCAAAGCAAAGCATTCCATAATTGTATTATTTTTATGGGGTTTATTATTTAAATTACAAAGATTCTATTTGCCTCCAGCAAACAGCTCAGGGACTGTGGACTGGGGTCCCTGCTTGGATTCCTGGCTCAGCAATGCTTTTTTCCTCCTGTTCACAGCAAAACTGCCCTTCCCCATCACAACCTCCTTCTCCTCAGTGACTGGAGCTTTGTTGTAACCTCTGGAAAACCAAAACCCGTCCAAACTTGCCCCAGACCCTTACACAGACACACTGCCTGGATGGGGCCACGGTGTGTCCCCAGGGACTGAAGGACCACCATTCCCATGGATTGAAGACCCTGATGTCCCCATTCTCCTGGTAGCAGAGGACCTGGGGTGACTGGCAGGTAGATATGCCTGGGAATGGGTGGGAAATGTCCCCCTCTGTGACCCAAAGGCTCAGCATTATCTCAGGCAAATGGCCCAGCTGCTGTTGCCAGGTGGAGAGGTGGCAATTCTGCTCCTGGCCCTGGTGCCGGGACACGCTGCCAACAGAGCAAATACCCCTGGGCAGTCAAGGGTCATTGGCACTCAGACATCTGCTCTGTCCCCTACAGGGTGTCTCCAGTGAGACCTGCTGCCCTTGTGTGACAGCTGGGGCAGTTTTTCCACCTGGCAAGGCTGAGGGTCTGATGGATGGAGAAATAAAGGTGTTGCTGTTTCCTTGGCAGTTCATCAGCCAGACAGCAGAGAAAGCAGCTGAGCAAATGTCTGGGTGGACCCTGTCCTGTGCTTAGGGCTTTGCAAGTCCCCTGCCTGCGATGGAGGAGGCAGCAATACTCGTGGAGAAGTGATGGAAGAGGTGGTGGGATCAAGGTGTGGCTGGAGGGCTGAACCTCAGCCATGGAGCACATGGATTTGGTGTCCACAGGGCAGTTTGGACAGGCAGTGCAGGGGGGTGATGCTGCACCCCTGGTGACCCCTGGCGTCCTGTTGCTCCTGGCAGGAGCTTAGATTTCACAGAATCCCAGAGTTATTTAGGTTGGAAAAGACCTCCACGATCCTCAAGTCCAACCTGTGCCCAATCCCCACCTCGTCACCCAGCCCAGAGCACTGAGAGCCACATCAGTCATTCCTTGGACACCTCCAGGGATGGGGACTCCACCACCTCCCTGGGCAGCCTTTTCCAATGCTTAACAACCCTTTCCAGGAAGAAATCCTTCCAGATTTCACCAGAATCCACATCCACATGCTGGACCCCTCTGATTGCCACCAGCACACTTGAGTGGCAGCAGCTTCTCCCAGCAATCTGCTGCAAGGTCTTGGGAGGAACCAGAAGATTCTTCAAAACATGATGACCTGCAGTCAGAGGTTGGACTTGAAGATCTTGGAGGTCTTGGCCAACCTTAATGATTCTATGGTTCTGTGATCAGCTGTCGTGGGCTTGATGAGCACCTCAGTGATTCCTCCTCCCCCTTCTGCCCTCAGCACCAGAAAAGTGGCTCTTACCTGATTGGGGAATTTAGTTGTTTGTTAAATATGTCAAGTTTCACACCACCTTCAAGAGAGGAAAAGATTGCAGGAGGAACTGGGGTTATTCCCAGTTTCCAAAGCATGTTTACCTTCGACAGGACCAGCTGTGACACCTGTTGGACCCTGGCACAACCTCAGACCTATTTAACCCACACATAACCATGGAAAAAAAGATGGGGAAGGAGGAGAGATGACATAAACCCCAAATGATATGAAGAAAGGGAAAGGGCTCATTCATTGACCTTTCCTCCCTTGGCATTCCCAAAGGCGACTTGGAGGACACTCGTGTCCCACACGATGGGGCTGGACTGAGGCAGAGGGAGTTTATTTGCAAAAAGCCTGGTTTTTGTTTCATTATTAGGCACCCACATCGATCAGCTGCAAGACATAAATCCATAGCAAAGCGAGTTTCCCTAGTGCTGGAGCTCAATAAGCCATTTCCCATGGAGCAGCATCCCTGGGGTGGTGTTTGTGTGTAACCCAAGACACTCAGACACTCTGTGATGAGCTCTCTATAAAAAACTATCCCAAAAAAAGTCATTTTAACAGTTTAACACAATTTAGGAGATGTTGGCAAGACATACCTGAGCAATAACACTGTAAATTCCTGTATTTACCAGAGGAAGGCAGGAATTTTCTGTGGCCATACAGTGAAAAAACTTTGAGCCCACTGAATTAAGCAAGATCATAAAAATGTAAACAATAATTATAAATGAAATAGTAATAAAACATTAAAATGCAGCACTTTTAAAAATTAATTGCAGCTTTTTGAGCTCGTACAGTTCATTTCCAGAAGATTATGTTTTTATTAAAATGATAAGTATTGGAAAGGTAGGGAGGGATTGTTTTTAAACCTCAAATGGGAGTCTCAGAACCACAAACTCACAGAATACGCAGGGTGAAGGAAAACTGAGAAAATTTAGAAGTTGGTCAAAATAAACTGCTTTTCATGTGGGTGTGTTAAAAGAGTCAATAAAAAATTGATAAATCAAATAGGAACTTCATTCTAAAAGGTGTGAACTTTTAACTGCTTTGCACAAATATTAATGCTCTTTAAGTGTTTTGATAAAATGTGTTTTACTCAAGAAAGAGCAGGAAATTTCCCTCCCCTCCCATTTTATTCAGCATGTGTTTTACACAACCAGTCCTGTGATGCAAATGAAACATTTTTGGCTCTGTTGGCATCTCATTAATCCAACAGTTAAGGAGCAGCTGATAAACCAGGCCCCATCATTCATTATTTGCAAACACCTGTGGCATTTCTGAATCTCTCTTTCTTATTCTCAAAACCACAGATTTTTCTTTTTCCATGCACAAGACTCCAGGAGAAAGAGCCTCCAAAATGCCCCAAATCTGATGACTCTGGGGCAGTGTTGGTTGGAGGGGAAGAGGATGGTCAGTGGGTGAACCCTGGACTTTACTTTCTCTCCTCTGGCTCATCCCTTTCGCAACAGCTCTGCTGGTGAGGGATCTTTAACCTGGCACTATTGAAAGGCTGGAGGGATGAAGGACCTGTTGCATCAGACAGCTGAGGTGACATCAGCAGCAATGCTCCTGTCTGGCCAAAAAATGATGGGCTCACCGGTGTCCTTGGAGCTGGATGTCCCCTGCCAAGAACCTCCTCTGCTGAGGGTCAGTCGAAAGGTCATCCCACACATCCAGGAGCACGCTGTGACCTCGCTGCAGGAGGGACATTCCTGGGGATGAGTTTGTCCTGCCAGGAATATGGCAGGAACATTTTCCCCTGGCTAAGGGCCACAGGGTTGGGAACAAAGACAGGGATGTGCTGAGCAACCAGCAGCAAGGTGGGGACACACTTGCTGAGCTGAAAAGAGACAGGGGATGTATTACTTGGTTATGGGAACCTCCTCATGCTTCTTGTCAAGCATGTCTGGATGGCCAAGTCCCAAGAACTTGGTGGAAAGCATAGCCAAGCCTGTTGGTGTCAGGATTAGGTTTAACCTGAGCAGAGCCTGGGCTCTCCCTGGCTGGCACAGTCTTGCTGTGCCATATATTGGATTAAACTGTCCCCCAAAACAGGATCCCTGCCTCACAATTGCCTGCTGGGTGTGGTTCTTTCTCCAGGCGAATCCCTGGGATGGGGTTGGGAGGTACAACAGCTGGAATGGGGGTAAAACAGTGCTGTTCCTCCCCAGCCCCAAATCCCCTGCTGCTCCAAACCTGTCTCCCAGCCTGACAGGGATTTGGACTCTCAGCTGTTTTCCCCCTCAGGACAGTGGCAGATGGAGTCAAACAAAGCCATGGATCCAAGGACAACCAGGGAAAGGCTGGGAGCTCACCCAAAGGAAGGGTCTCATTTGCTCCTCCAGGAAAGTCTGGTTGGGAAACCCCGGGTTTATTTACATCTGTGCTGAGAAATAACCTCTCCTGTGGCCACTTTCCAGTCAGATTTCTATTCATCTCCAGAAGAGCTGTGGGCATGCAGAGATGTCTTCATCCAGGTCTGTCTGCTTCCAACCATGACTCCAAGCCCACATTCCTTTCTTCTTCCCTATGTCCATATCCACCTCTTGGCATGACTTTAAAACTCTGGCACTAGAAAGATGGTTCCAGCCTGGATATGACATGGGGCTCTCTTTATGTTTAAAGACCAAAGTGACAACAAAATATAAAAAAAAATATGAAGACCTTCAAGCATTGACATCTGTAAGGGATTCCTGCTTTTCCTGGTGCTCAGATGAGATCAAGCAGCCTGGGAAGACATTGTAGCTAGAGAAACTGGCATTCCTGTGCTGGAGAAATGCCTTCTGGATCAGGAAGGAGTGAAATTCCTCACTGTCTGGAATCCTCTGAGGTAAAGCACATTGCAAGATAAAAGGCTGCTCTGGAAAAATGAAAATGAAAATTAATGTCCTGTTCTATATGGGAAGCTTCTGACTTCACTCCAAAAAAGTCATAGGAAAATTATATATTTTCCATATGAAATGTCATTGCAACCAGTACTTTTCCATTTTACTTTTTTGTTGTTGTTTAAGTTGGCACTTTGAGCTAGAAACACACTTAGCAGTGAGTGCCTGCAGCAACTCCCAGGAGGATTTTGGTGAGCCCCCAGACAGGGTGGAGAATCTCTCTCCTCCATTGGAAGGGTAAGGGATAAAGGAGGTGGCATGAGGCTTTATGGGATGGCCAAAGGGCAAGGGAAGCAGAATGGAAATATGGAATGGTTTGGAGGATTTGGCTTTGCAAATTATCATAGAATCATGGAATGGTTTGGGTTGGAAAGGACCTTAAATATCATCCCCTTCCAACCTCCTGCCATGGGCAGGATCACCCTCCTCTATCCCAGGTTGCTCCAAGCCCTGTCCAACCTGGCCTTGGACACTCCCAGGGATGGGGCAGCCACAGCTTCTCTGCCCAA
>JAWWMO010000121.1:112792930-112804843 GCA_035047845.1 Dendrocincla fuliginosa
GCAGCTCTGCAGGTGGGGTCTCACCTGAGGGGGCAGAGGGGCAGAATCCCCCCCTGTCCTGCTGCCCACGCTGTGGGTGAGCCCAGGACACGGGGGGTTTCTGGGCTGGGAGTGCCCATGGGGGGCATGTCCAGCCTCTCCCCCACCAAAATCCTTCTCCACAGGGTTTTTCTCAATCCATTCTCCTCCCAGCCTGTAACTGTGCTTGGGGTTACCCCAGCCTGGCAGGGAAAAGGTTTCAGCACTGACCAGGATCCTTCACTGACCAGGATCCTTTGCCACTGCTCTTACCTGCTCCAAGCAAGGATGACAAACCAAGGTTACGTCTGCATAGGATTTTATTAAAGTAGGCATCAATCCACAACTTAGAATATTTGAAAAAATATTGTTAACAACTTTTTTTTTCTTTTTTTTTTTTTTCTCCTGAATAGGTAATTTAACAGCTCCAGTGCTCAAGTGTCATGTGGGAAGTCTCTGCCCAGAAGTGAAACTTCAAACTGGTAGCAAAAGGTAAGACATGTTGTACCACATCAAGTTGGTTTACTACAGAAAAGACTGTGACATAGTTACAACAGAGGTTAATGGGGAAGATATGGGAAAAAAAATACATGGATCATTGGTCACAGGCTGAAAACCATAATTTAAAACAGGACAGACACAATTAATGACATTCCCTGATTCTCACCAGTTACCTCCAGACCATTCTCTGTTGCAACATGGTTTATTTCGGATTTTAAAGACTTTGAGTTGCTTAAATGGCTGTTCCGAAATGAAATCAGCAACTTCTGACAGGCCAAAAAGTTGTGTTCCAAATACCACGGGTTTGAATGTCCCCTTTGCTGTAGCACCTGATCCAAGGCTTTTGGGCAATGCCACCACCAAGGACAGCACGTTCCAGAGAAGGAACAGTCCTGCTCCTCCCTCTTGTTCTCTCCAGTTGAACTGGAGCTCAGCACAAGAGCCCACGGCTCTGAGCGAAGGAAGGAAATGGAGTGAGACCCACCAGCAACTCTTTCTTTGACACATCTCGTGGATCAGAGCAATGAGGAGCCCCCAGGGTGTGAACAGTGAAAGGCTGGAGTGGACAAGACACTTCAACCCTTTAAAGCCCCTCATCTGAGGGCTCCAGTTCACTGGGAGATCCAGTTTGGATCCAGCCCAGTCTGGGAAGGGCAGAGGACAAACCTGAGCCAGTCTCTCCTTGCAGGGTGTGAATGGATTTCACTGGCCCATTGGGCCAAATATTACACTTGAAATACACTTGAGGCCAAAGTTTACAAACTTGTCTTTTCAGAAAAAGTAAACAATATAAAAATGTTTCCATAACAGGCCACGACCTTCGAGTTTAAATACCTGGGAAACTCACACTTTGCTGACAGAGGAAACTATAAGTACAAAACCAAGAGATACAAGGGTAACAAATGTTTTAAAATAGCTGGGTTTCAGCACAGAATCTTCACTTGAAGGTTACTTTTCTGAGGAAACGTTTTCCCTGCAGCAGAGTCCTTCACCAAGAGACAAAAATCTGGTCCTGGCTGTCACCCACCGACTGAGGGAACACCACAGGGTTACAGAGAATGGGACAGACTTGCAACCACCAAAGCACCGTCACAGGAAACAGAGCAAACAAGTTTATGTTGCCATAAAATACATGAATGTGTTTACCTACAAACACTATTGGAGTATACAAGGCAAAAAAACACACAAACAAACAAAAGATGGAGAGTTTCCTATAGGGAATTTCCAGTCATTTTGAAAATGAAAGATATTTTTTTTCTTTGAAAAAAAACCACAATAAAATCCAAAGCTCCCAGAGGCTGTTTTGCAGCTGGAGTAGCTGACAGCTCAGACTCACATCCACAGAAACTGGTGTTTCACCTAAAATGGCCTTCTGGTCACTTCCCAAAGTCTCCTAAGTAGCTTTAGAACTGACACCTCTTCCTTGTATGCACCTACTAAAACTCCCTTGTTCATCCCAGAACCTCCTGTGCATGAAACCCAACGAGCAGAACAGCCCTTAACTGTAGCTAGCACAGGGTTTCAGCTTCTGGATCCCTCTCTGAAGCACAAAAGGGCATGAGTTACACAGAAACAGCATCTACAAACGCTGTGCATGTGAAAAATGTGGTGAACACGAAAGATTCCAAAGGCTGACCCGACTCTACCGTGAGGCTCCACCACCAGCCCACCTTTAAACCTTGCTCCAGGCAGTGTGGCATCGTGCAGGCACAGCAAACAACTGGGAAAACCCAAAGTGCTGCTGCTGAACCCAGACAGGGGCTTTGCCTTCCTGAAATACCTCCCAGGTTCACACCCATGGAACAGCTCTCTGGGTTTCAGATCTCTCTCCAGGGTTACACCAAAGGCAGCAGCACTTGCAAAGAGCAGGACAAAGCTTAGCTTATAAAAACCTGTTTTTTTAAAGCATCATGAGAATTCAAGTCCTATTCCACTTCACATTTGTAAGCAGCACTGTAAGAATAATGCTGCTCTGTATGCCCTACGTATAGAAAAGTGTATGCTTAGACAGCACTAAATAGAGATATAAATAGGAACTATCGACCAAAGTTTGATTGCAAACTGGAATTGCAACGACCCCTGCAATCTGGAAACATCAAGTAGCTCTTCTAATGTCTCTTTTGTAAGCAAAGAGCAGGAAGGATCTTATCTCACTAACATCCTCCACCAGGAAAATGAAACACCTATCGCTAACTTTGCGGGATATGCCTGAAACACCAGGTTGGACAACAGTGTCCCACATTGTTTGCCCAAGAAGAGGCAGGAATGATTGGAGAGCCACCAGCCAGGAGGAAGTGCTCTTTTTTGGTGGTTTTCTTTTTCTCTAAGTGTGAAAGTTCAACAACTCTGTGTTTGTCATTGGTGTTGTGTTTGGAGACAGCACCCACTGATGGTTTTTTATCTAAAGTACATTCCAGCTACAGGATGTTTCTGCCCAACTCTGTTGCTACTTACAAAAATTAATAACTGACATGCTCTAACACTCAGAAAATTACAACCTAAACGTAGCCATTTCTTCCTGGTCCTCTGTGGAAATCTGGAAACATCTGAAAGTATTTCAGTTAGCTTGGGCAATCCTGGAGTCAGACCCAAGGTAGCTAAACATGGTGGTCACCAGCTCAGGGAGATCATACTCGTGTTTCCAACCCCAATCCCTCCGGGCGTTGCTGTCGTCGAAGTTCATCGGCCAGCTGTCGGCTGTAGGGGAGAAGAAAAGAACCAAGGAACATGAGGTTTAAGGAAAAAAACTCTTTAAACTTTCAGCTGTTTCACATCACGGGCCATTTGAACTACTAAAGGTGAATTTCAAACTTCAAGTAAGACTTGACCTGCACGGGAGCAATTTGCAAGTGCCTAAAAAGGAAAGAAACTTTATGTTGCCCTTGATGCATCACAGTCTGATGTTTCCTCCTATCTGCTGCCAGAGAAGATACTAACCTATGGCCTGCTTGACTTGATCCACACTGTAGGTCACCTGGAGCTCGGGAACATACTTCTGCACCTCCTGTGCCAGCTCCTCAGGACTGAAGCTCATGGCATTGATGTTGTAGGTCCTCATGGTCAGTGATTCTGCAGGGGCCTCCATGACCTCCAGCGTTGCCTTCAGACAATCATCGATGTACATCATGGGCAGACGAGTGTCTGGCTTGAGGTAACACTTAAATTTGCCAGTCTTTATGGCATCGTGGAAAATCTGGACAGCATAATCTGTGGAAGAGAATAATGGATGGGTGTGTTCATCTGGGTGGATCTATTGTGTGTGTGTCATGACAGGCAATGAGCTCAGACCACCCCCAAAGTCTCCTGTCTAAAACCCGGCATCAGAACTGAGTGTTATTTATCATAAATCCCAGAATGTTTTGGGTTTGAAGGGACCTTAGAGGTCATCTTGATTCAACCCCCTGCCATGGGAAGGGATGCCATTCACAAGATCAGGTTGCTCCAACCTGGCCTTGGACACTTCCAGGGATGGGGCAGCCACAGCTTCTCTGCCCAACCTGTGCCAGGGGCTCCCCACTCTCACAGGGAAGGATTCCTTCCCAATATCCCCCCCAAACCCTTCCCTCTGGCAGTGAGAAGCCACTGCCCCTTGTCCTGGCACTCTGAGTCCCTCCCCAACCTTCTCAGAATGCACAAGCCACTCACCAGTGGTGCCCCCCCCAGGCTGGGAGTCAGCAGATATAATCCCTGGGTACCTGAGGCAGCGGAAATCCAGGCCATAGCGGTAATGGTAGTACTGGGGAGGGAGGAGAGGGACAGGGTCACATACCAAGAGCAGGCCACACACTCACTGATTTCACAGGAAAAATGTGCCACAGGATATGCCCTTCGTGCTGGAAGCATTCCATGATGGGGATGAAAGAAAAGGGACTGAGCAGTCCCCACTCCCTGCCCTGCCCCTGATCTCCCTGCCTGTCCTTTATTTTCACAGCCACATCAGACAGTGTGGATTCTTGATATGGACTGGCTGCTAAGGCAGGGTCTGGATCTGGTGCTCAGAAACTGAAAATCCCTAACTTTGAGAGGCTTTTCAGGTTAATAAAGTCTTCAGACCTGCATGAGGAATGTGTATGGAAAAATACCAGCTTTAAAAATATTGCTTATAAATAACTACAAAGCCGAAAGAGAAGCTGTGCCTGTACAGACTCCCATGGTTTTGACTTTAGAGTCTTTTTTTCTGGAGAGGAGGAGCAAAAGCCATCCCTGTCCCTGCTTCCACAAGGCTTTGTACACTGTCTTTTATGCAATGCCATTCACATTGGAGACAAGGCAGACAGGCCAAAGTCAAAAGAAGCAGGGCAAGAAATTATAATGGAAGTCAGATGTTTGCCAGCTTCCAATTCTTTGTACTTCTCCCAACAAGCCTCAAAAGGTATTTGACCTTAAAAGCTGCCTCAGAACATTGCTGAGTACTAAAGCCTGAAGGCAGCAAAGAAGAGGGCAGAGAATGTTGCAGTGAGGAATCTTACAAAAGCAATGAAGTTAGAACTACAAAATCATGAAATGGTTTGGGTTGGAAGGGACCTTAGAGATCATCTTGGTCCAACTCCCTGTCATGGGCAGGGACACCTTCCACTAGCCCAGGTTGCTCCAATCCTGGCCTTGGATACTTCCAGGGATGGGGCAGCCACAACCCAACCTGTGCCAGTGAACTTCTCCCCGAAATTTTAAGAAATGAATAAAATAAATTCTCACTTCTCCCATGAGCTCAGCGTGGACCTTGGAGACTCCATAGATTGTCCTTGGTCTCTGAATGCAGAGATCAGGAGTTGGGTCTCGAGGAGAGGTGGGTCCAAAGGCCCCAATAGTGCTGGGAACGAAGAGCCTCAAATTATGCTCAGCTGCAATATCCAGAACATTGTGTAAACCTGGAAAGAAACAAAACCAACAGGATTTATCAGAGCACGCTCTCCCACTTTTCCATTGTAGGAATTACAGAATATGCTGAGTTGGAATGGACCCCCAACTCCTGACCCTGCAGAGACACCCCAACAATCCCACCCTGTCCACGAGAGCGTTGGCCAAACACTTCTGGCGCTCTGGTAACCTTGGGAAGTGCCCATTCCATGGGGAGCCTGTTCAGTGCCCACCACCCTCTGGGGGAAGAACCTGTCCCTGGTATCCAACCCAACCCTGCCCTGACACAGCTCCACGGACCTGGCACCCTTGTGACCCACCAGTGATGTTCACAGCTCTGGCCAAAGGGACGTTTGCTTCTCCGACGGCGCTGAGCAAAGCGCTGTAGTGGAAGAGCCAAGTTATCCTGTTGTTCACCACGATCTCCCGCAAGTTCTTGTAGTCCAAGATATCAGCGAAGATAAAGGGACCTGGAGGGGATGGAACCAAGAATGGGTGTAAAGAAAAGTTCTGCCTGAAACTCAGGCCGCTGATTCTACCACCTCAATACATCCCTAAGCAGCTACTTAGGCAAGTTTCTAATGAAAAGAAAAGAATCTGAAATCCTACTCTACATCCATCCTATCATAAAAATTCCCTGAGCGTGGAAAAACGAAGTATAAATTGAATTTTCAAATTGTACCCTCTGAAAGACTAAAAGCACCTCTTTCTACAGCAGGAGCACAGCGTGACTCGAGTTGTTATTCTGGTCAACAAAGTGGCAAAGCAACAGTGCAAAAATGCAAAGCAAAATATTTAGGAAAAGGGAATCAGAGAAGAAATCAACGCCTTGGCAAGATTTCCAAGCAGGAAGGCATTATCCAGGAGTTTAGAGGAGCAGCTTGTTAGTGTAATCCACCGATCACTTTGCTAATTAGTCGACGAACAGCAGAGGTAAAGTCAAGGTGTTTTTTGCCATGTGCTTCCCCAGTCACTTACCACTATAAAAAACATTATCTGCAGGCTTTCTAATGTCAGACAAGATGACATTGTTCTTTCCAAAGCGTTTCCTGTGTGAAAATACCCACATGGAAGAGTGAATCCACAGCCTTGGGAGATAACCCAGCAGTTGCTCCGCTGCTATTTTGTCTTGCAGGAGCGATATCGGAAGAACAATCATTTCAGCAATTAAATCAGTTATTGCACTTAAAAAAAGCCCCACTCAACATTTATATGTCAATATAGCACCTTAGAAAATGAGTGAGCTACTTCTAGTAGCAGTGAAGGACTGCATAAGGGTAGAGAAATCTTTTAGGAAGTGAAAATACATTGAGAAGAAAAACTTTCCTACGCTTTTCTCCCTGAAAATTTTACCCAGGGATAATTTACTCCCCTGCAAACAGCAAAAAAGCCACTGGGTTGCTGTAACTGCAGCTACTTTTGTATCAACAAAGTAAAGAAAACAGACAAATTGTGACTTTTTGCTAATCATCACAAGGCTGTCACAGCTGAATCCTTTGGAGCACATTCCAACCTCCCATTATTTGGATGATTTTTAAATATATCACAGGAATGGCAGAAAACATTCAAACTGCCCCAGAGCGTGGAATGCAGACTTTTGGTCTCAGTCCAAATCCCCTGCAGCAAACACTGCGTGCAAGTGATACCCTGGAGCTGAGCAGGTGTGGATATGGACAGGGATAGAGATCAGGGAGAGCTCTTGGAGCATTTTACACTCCTTGAAAAGATATCATAGAAAAAAAGATGAAGTAACTGTGGGTGTGAGGTGGGGGGGAACAGGAAAAGGAGAAAGAAAAAAAGGAAAACTTTGAGGATTCAGCCTCTGAATACTTCCATTTAACTGGAAGTAAACAGCTCAGCAGCCAGTCCCTTGGACAAAATTATGTTATTTTGGGAATTGTGACCAATGTACACACAGGAGGTACGTCAGTGACCCCAAACAAGCACAGGAGTGGATTATAAAAAGATGGGGAAAACTTAATCACAGAATCATTATGAAACACAGAACCATTAAGGTTGGAAAAGACCTTTAAGATCATCAAACCCAACCATTAATGTTGTTTACAGAGCCAAGAGGCAAAAAAAAGAACCTGCAGTCGACAGGACTCTTTTATATACAATTTCCAGAAAATTATTCCTTCTGAAAGTGATGGCTACAGCTTGAATTCCTCACTAACAGCAAGCCAGGGAATCCTGACATACCTCAGCAGCTTTGCAAGTCCCACCCCAAGCTGGCCAAGACCACCTAGGAGACAAAAATCAGAGGAAAAAGGGGCATTAAAATACAGAATTCCATTGTTATTATACATATCACGTCAAAAATTAGCACTGCTTTTCACAGTGAGTCAGAAAGCTTTCATAATTTTTCTGAAGTGAAAATGAATGAACTGGTTTTAATAGAATTATGGAGCTAAAACAACAGGAAAGCTCACAATCCCAAAGTCTTTTGGGTATTTTTCCTTGCAGAGCAGAGGAGTTGGGGGGGGGTGTGCTCAGCTGGGATAGTTCTGGCAGGAATTACCTGTGATGAGCACCCGAGGATGATCCGACTCGGAGAAAGTCACGGAGTGGAAAGCGGCGTCGGAGGCCACTTGGCGTGGGGAGACCCCGATGCAGCGAACGGGCACGATGGAGACCCCACAGCCACATCCCGAGCTCTGCAGCAGCTGCCTGGCAGCTCTGCCCAGGTTCCTCACCATTGGCATCTTCCCCTTTCAAAGCTGCTGCTGCTGGCACAGGAGGAGAGATGAGTCACCAGCCGCTCAACCCTGTTCAAGGCTTTGAAACACTCCCTGAGAAAGCTCCAGCAGGGATTCAGAGGAATTTGATGCAATCCAAGGGCTGGAATGATGAGCCACGTGGGCTAGAAGCTGCCTGGGAAGTAACATGAGTAGAGGTAATGTATTCCCTGGAGGGAGCTCAGGAAAATATCCCCAGTCCAGGAAAATGAACAGTGAGAACATGGTGAAGTTTAAGCCTTTTTAAAGAAAAAAATACCCAAAATGATAGAAACTGTGATTTCAAGCACAAACACAGAATTCAACAAAGCTGCTGCGATTCCCCTTCGGAGTGAAGGTTCTGCAGGCTGCCATAAGAGGCAAACTTTCCCAGGATTGCATCAGCAAGAGCTGCTGAGCCAGAGGCAGCAGGAAATCTCCTTAAAAAAAGAGAGATTTCCTCCAACTTAACACTCCTGATGGATGGGACCCAGAAAGCAAACAAAGGAGTGGCACTATTTAGCCGGGACTCCTGAAAATGGCCTCATTATTTCACAGATTAATAAGTTACTCTGTGCTGCATTCAAGTCTGGTGGATTTTTTTCCTCTCCAAATCTTTCATTTTGGGGAAGGGAATGCAGAGGAAAGTACCCCAAATAAATCACACCTGCAGCTACAACTGGTCCTTTGTGAGGCTCCAGTTTACTTCTGTCAAATAAATTCTCAAGGCACAATCACTTAAATTCTTCCTTATGCCCTCTGAACAACTTCGAACTCATTCCCAAAGATGTAGAATAAGCAAATTCCCAGATTAAAGCACATTTCAGACTGGCCTGATGAGTCAATTCCTTTCTTGAGGAATTCTTTATATTCTCAAAGGGGGAGTCAGGGAGAAGGAAGGTCACAGCCAGAAATTGCAGCAGTTAATTGCTGCAGATGAATTCCAATTCTACCAGAAAAGAAAAGCAAACAAGTGACTAATGTGGGTGTTCCTTTCCCTCCTCAGCTCACCAGGCTGAGAGTTTTCTGGTACTTGAGGAAGTTTTGCTGTTTAAACACAGATTTGCTAAACTACCTATTGTCTAATAGCATAATAGGCACATAAAAAGGGCATTATTAAAATATAATTCAACGGATCAAATAAAGTCAGTCCGAGATGCCCGGAGAGGTGATGGGAGTCTCCATCCTTGGAAATATTCAAAATCCACCCAGACAACTGGCTCTCGTGATTATCCCCTCCTGCTTCCTGATGGATAAATTAAAATCCTACAGCACTGAGAGAGACTCACTGGTCTCTGTCATGGAAAATCCCCACTTAAAGCACCTGCAAAGGCATTTTGTGCTCTGTAAACAAAGCACAAACTCAAGTTAGCTGACACTAAAAATGCCACACTGGGAGCGAGGTGGTTTCCCACCGACTGGACTGGTTTTACCAAATGCACCTGGAATGAAACCACAAAGGCTTAAGCTGAGAATTCCAGGTCCAGGCTGACTCAAAAGAACAGTAAATTCATTTTACACCAGACCCTGAAAGACCCAAGCAGCACAGCTGCCTGCAAAAAAACCCCACCAGTGACATTTATTTCTGTTTCAAATAGGAAAGGGGGGAAAAAAAGGTTTGACTGGAAATTCTAAAGTTACACAGACATATAAATTAACATTATGCCTTAAAAACACTTTGCCAAATAGGTAAAGGCAGCTGCAGCACAGTAATTAACTTGTAAAAGCAACTCAGACGGAGAAGTCCATTCTGCCACATCTGAGTTTCCCATTTTAAATAAATTCTAGGAGTAATTAACAGCTCTGAGCACACAAAATAGTCATTTCACTGATGTAAAATAACTCAGATTTTTTCATAGGCTTCTTTCTTATTATTCTAGAGAGGAATCCTTCTGTTCCATTGCTAACTGAAGAGAAAAAATTATATATAAAATATATATATATATAATCCAGAGAAGAAAGTGATCCTGCTCAGGGCAGGGGGGCAGGAGTGGGATGAGCTTTAAGGTCCCTTCCAACCCAAACCATTCCACGATTTTATAAAATATTTTCACCCCCCCCCTCCCATATTACCTTCTGAATATTTCTCAGTCAGTGATTTTACTCATCCACTCAAACTGTCAGTGAAACAAGGAATTTTTATCCTGAATCAGCAAAGTTACTCCCCCCACCCCACTAATTTAAATTAATAACCGACGCTAATGCCACGGATTAAGCAATGGAATTGCTGCTGGAATTTTCCCCTCCTCTGTACTCACCTGTCCCTCAGCTGGTGATAAGGCAGAAGCAGAGTGGAGAAGGCAATTTATAGGACACTGCCTCTGTGGAAAGCCAATCAAAACCTGGCAGAAAGTAGGAGTTGTCCCACACCTTAAAAAAAAAAAAAAAAAAGGGGGGGGAAGGAGAAAAAAAAAGCAGCGTGTGAGAGCAGCAGCAGCAACCAGGGATATCACTTCATTCCCTTCTCCTTGATTTTGAAACGCCTGGAAGTTTGGGATAGGCAGGGAGAGGGCTCTGAAGCTGGGCAAGCAGCTCCTCTTAAGTCCCAAAACCCAACCTGGGGTCATCACTGAAGGACAAGGTTTAAACCAGTGGCAGGGCAAAGGATTAGTAGAAAGCAAACACGTGTTCCAATGTACAGCAATAATCTGGGATAGCAGGAATTTCGGGGGGTTTTAAGAAGATTAAAGCACGGGGAGAGGGAAAAGAGGGAATAAAAAAAAAAAAGAGAAACATTCATAAAATGACATTCAGGGAACAGGCAGCTGCTGTTCCTCTGCGAGGTTTCCAAGGTGTTACATAAGCAGCACCTGTCACTCTCATAAAAGTCAAAAATATGTTTATAGAAACCAGTAGTTCCTATAAATTACTTATTAATAGCACGTCACGGTGATAAGGAAGATAAGAGAGTCATGGGTTTGGTCTGGGAATTCCTCCAGAGAGCTTCAAAGAACATGGGAGAGAGGGAGCAGGGAGAGGCCAGAGGCAAATCCCAGACCTCCCACGGGGTTTCTGGGGTGCCACAGGGTGCTCCTCCATCAGAGAATCCCAAACCTTCCTCTTCCAGAGAAAATTGAGGTACTCTCTAGGGCACAGGATCTCGCAGATTCCCAACCACATGGTCCACACCAACGCTCTGAGCTCCAAGTTCTCGACTCGCACTTGGCTCCAAACCCCACAGTTTCTGCTTCAGACCCGGAGAAAGGTTTACACCATGGGAAGCTCCTCTACTTTTTCCAACTGTACCAAGAAGAGCTTGAGGGGAAAGAAAGCCCCTTCCTTGGGCATCCAGAAGATGAAGCACATGCCACTTCGCCTTATTCCCTGGTGCCCAAGTGGAGACTCCATTGGATCCCTGAGTTTGGGAGCGCTCAACCTGCCCCAATAAAGGGATAACTCAGCTCAACCACAACTCCTGCAGCCTGCAGTGCTGCACAGCCCAAATCCATCACACATCCCATGGAAGCTCTTTGGCCAAACCTGGCTGAAATAACCTTGACACACACATGGCCCCCGTGGCTCCTGTTCCAGGGGTGACGCACGGCCCCGGGATGACGCCGGGCACGGGGCACAGCCTGCCAAGAGGAGACGTCAGCCCGAGGGAGCTGCTGGAAACCTGACCTCAGCCACCAAAAATAAATAAAACGGGGAGATTGTGGTGGCTCCTGAACAGCGTGACGTGCCCAGGGAGGATAAGGGAGATCGGTCCAGAAAGTTGGATGTATCCGGGGCTCACCCACAGAGTGGGCAGCAGGACAGGGGGGGATTCTGCCCCTCTGCCCCCTCAGGTGAGACCCCACCTGCAGAGCTGCCCCCAGCC
>JAWWMO010000121.1:112804943-112816352 GCA_035047845.1 Dendrocincla fuliginosa
TGTGGCTGCCCCATCCCTGGAAGTGTCCAAGACCAGGTTGGACGGGGCTTGGAGCAACCTGGGCTAGTGGAAGGTGTTCTTGCCCATGGCAGGGGGGTTGGAACGAGGCGATCCTTAAGGTCCCTTCCAGCCCAGACCCATTCCCGGATTCCCGGATTCCTCTCCCTGCGCATCCTCTGCAGGCGAAGCAGCCGCGGGTGATGGGCACGAACAAAAACCCTCCATCCCTTGGCACGAAAGAGCCATGACGGGGATCGAGCCATGATGGGGACTGAGCCCCGAATCGCCCACCCCAAAGGGGTCCCCGGGAGGGTCCCGGGGGTGCCGGGGCAGGGCCGGCCATGGGACCGCTCCCCCTTCCCCCTCCCATTCATTCGCTCCCGGCCCGGAATCCCTCCCAAAGCATCCCCCACGGACACACAGCCCCCCCAAAAACATCCCCCACGGACACACACCCCAAAAGCATCCCCGGAAGACACAAAGCTCTGACTCCAAAACATCCCCCACGGACACATATCCCCCCAAAGCATCCCCCAGGGACACAAAGCCTCCCCAAAAACACCTCCCACGGACACATAGCCACCCCAAAGCATCCCCCACGGACACAAAGCCCTGACCCAAAAACATCCCCCACGGACATAGCCCCTCCAAAAAACATCCCCCACGGCCACACATCCCCCCCAAAACATCCGCCCCAGACACACATCCCCCCACCCAAAACATCCCCCACGGACACACATCCCTGACCCAAAACCATCCCCCAGGGATACAGAGCCCCCCAAAAAACATCCCCCACGGACACCCCCGAAAAAACATCCCCCCCAGACACACATCCCCCCCAAAGCATCCCCCACGGACACACATCCCTGACCCAAAACCATCCCCCCCGGACACAGATCCCCCCAATCCCCCGTCCCCGCTCACCCCGGTGCCGCCGCCCCGTCCGTGTCCCGGTGCCGCTCCGTCGGGGCTGGGGGTGACGTCAGCGCTGACGGGGAGGGGCCTGGGCGGTGACGTCATGGGGAGTGACGTCACTCGCTGGGATGGGGCGGTGTCCCACCCCCCATCATCCCCATCCCCATCATCCCCATCCCCTCCATCCCATCCCCATCCCGGTCCAGACCGACCCCCGAGGGATGTGCGGGCACAGCGGGTTCCCCGGACATGGAATGGTTTGGGATGGGGAGGGATCTTAAAGTTCATCTCGTTCCATGGGCAGGGGCACCTCCCACCAGCCCAGATTGCTCCAAGCCTCGTCCAGCCTGGCCTTGGACACTTCCAGGGATCCAGGGACAGTCACAGCTTCTCTGGGAATTCCATCCCAGCTTGTCACCACCCTCCCAGACAAGAATTGCTGCCCAATATCCCATCTGTCCCTGCCCTCTGGCAGGGGGAAGCCATTCCCTGTGTCCTGTCCCTCCATCCCTTGTCCCCAGTCCCTCTCCAGCTCTCCTGCAGCCCCTTCAGGCTCTGCAAGGGGCTCTCAGCTCTCCCTGGATCCTTCTCTTCTCCAGGTGAACCCCTCAGCTCTCCCAGCCTGGCTCCAGAGCAGAGGGGCTCCAGCCCTGCAGCATCTCTGGGGCCTCCTCTGGACTCGCTCCAGCAGCTCCACATCCTTCTGATGCTGGTCAGCAATCACCCCCTGAGCTGCAGAACAGCACAGCGCTGGTCATGCAATCCCAGAATGGGTCAGACTGGGAGGGACCACAGTGGGCCATCTGTTCATCCTCCCTGCTCTGGCAGGGCCATCCCAGAGCACACGGCACAGGATTGTGCCCGGACAACTCTGGAATATCCTCAGTGAGGGAGACTCCACACCTTCTCTGGGTAATCTGTCCCAGTGCTCGGTCACTGCACGGCAAAGAAGTTCTTCCTCATGTCCAGGTGGAACTTCCTGGGCATCAGTTCCTTCATGTTCCTCCTGTCCCATTGCTGGGCCCCCCGAGCTGAGCCTGGTCCATGCTCTGCCCCCTCCCTGCTCACACTGACAGACATGGGTGAGGTCCCCTCTCAGTGTCTCTTCTCGAGGCTGAAGGGCTCCAGCTCCCTCAGCCTTTCCTAGTAAGAGAGATGGCCCAGTCCCCTTCTCCTCATCACACAGGTACAACCATCTCTCCTGGGCTGTACCACCAGCTCCTTGACTGCCCAGACATCAGAGGGCTGCAGTACCCAAGTGACCTTTCAGTTGCTGATTGTCCCCTCTGAATTTCAAACTTCCTCTGCTGTCTTTGCATCCTTCCAGTGCCTGCCCTATGCGAACACCTGCTAAGACTCACTCTCCCTTGCTTGGACTGTGGTTTCTGGTGTTCCCACTCTTACTGAGGTCTTACTGGGCTGGACCCCTTAAGTTCTACTCTGTTTTCTAAGAAATCAATACAAGGAGATGTGTCCTCCTTCCACATCAAGGCCAGTCTCATGTATATGCAAAGTCCTAAATGACTTCATTAACCAGCAGAATGAGTCACCTGGTCGGTCTTAGGTGCAGAAACCAGCACAGGGGGACCTTGTTCAGTCAAGGGGCCCTTTGCTGGAACATGGAATGATTCCTTTGCAGGAATCATTGTGTCTGTGCTGCCTGAGCAGCCTGAGGTGTGACACCACTCCTCAAAACTGGAGATAGCCTTTATCAGGACACACACCCTGCCACAGCTGGCAGCTGCTCATCACCCTCCTGTGCAGCTTCTGCCATATCACAGGGCACAGTCTGGGGGCTGATTGTGGGCAGGAGATGGGCGTAGCTGCTCTGAGAAGAAAACTCATCCTGTCAAAGTCTTTTAAAAAGGAAGCCATGAAGAGAATAAAATCAGTGGAGCTGCATGTCCACAGCAAGGATCCCACTGAGGGGTAGACCCTGGGGTAGGCACTCAGATGCTGTTGGACTCTACAGGGGAAAACTAAAATAGTCTTAGAGAAGGAATCACTTGATATGAGGTATGTTGAACAGGGATAGGATGGCACTTTCTATTGGATGCATTTGTTTTTGTGCTGGTTTGGAACACAACTAGTAAATTTCTCTAGAGGATGAGAGTGCTTGAATGAGCACATTCCTCTTGAATGAAGTGAAACTGAATCATTGATGGCTTATGAATCCAGGTTTGGAACTCAACTACAGGAATGTGTCCTGTGAGGTCACAAACCTTCCAAAGAAAATGCAGTCCTACACCTTCCCATGTCCTCCACAGCTGTTTGTGCTGAGGTTTTGGAGCTGTGCTTCTTGCCTACACTAATTCTGCCCTTCTATTGTCCTTCCTGGAGAATTATCCTTCATTTGAAGCCCCCATGTAGCTGTTTCACATCAACAACAGAGACAGCAACTTCTACAAATCCCTTTTTTACCCCCAAATGCCCCACTGTAAAGTGGGATCTGGGGTGTCAGATGCCTTTTGAGATATTCCCACTAAGATACCCATCTGTGTGCAGGGCCCCTGCACTGGCTCCCTGTCTCAGGTTCCAGTTTGCACCAGGAGATGCTGATCTCCTTGGCACCGGTGTCTCTTCTCTCCACATGACTGGGAGGTGCACAGGTGGCTGGAGCAAAGGGCTCCCTTGGGTGTAAAATGAGCCCCTGGGATTCCTGGACACCAGGATCCCTGCTGGTGCAGCTCTGGTAGCCTAATGGGAAAGCTGTGGAGCAAGGCCTGAGGTGGATGCTCCTGGAAAGGCTGCCGAGTCTCCAGGGAGAAGTGGCTGCATGCAGCAGCTCGTAGAGTCATCTGGGACCTCTGTACATCAGTTCTTCCTGATTTCTCCAAAACTTTTCTTTCACTCAGTCTCTTTGTAGCTTCTCTGCATTCCTCTTCTTGCCTCGAGGTCATGAATCTCCTTCTTTTCTGCTTCTCAGCCCATCATGTGCTATTCTTCCCTGTGAGGGTGGTTGATGTCCTGGCACAGGTTGTCCAGAGAAGCTGTGGCTGCCCCTGGATCCCTGGAAGTGTCCAAGGCCAGGTTGGACAGGGCTTGGAGCAACCTGGGACAGTGGGAGGTGTCCCTGCCCATGGCAGGGGATTGGAATGAGATGAGCTTTAAGGTCCCCTCCAACTCAACACTTATGGAGGCAGCAGGAACATTTCTCGTGGGGAACTGGCCAAGCATCTTTCTAGAAAGGGACCAAAACTGCAGAAACCCAGAAACACGACATGGTTTGATGCATGCCAGGCACTGCTCGATTTCTTAGACATCCAGTAAAGCTCTGTGGAGCAGGAAGTTCTTAAGGGAACTCTTAGTGAGCAACCAGGAGGGATTAGAGAGCCTGGAGCAGTTTGTGCAAAGTATTTGGACTTAGATCTGATCCCGTCTCACACTTTCTAAATCTCCGAGCAGCGTCCTGGTGTGATAGGGTTTTGCAGCCTAGGAAGCAGGGCTTGATATGGGAATTCCCTCCTAAATCGAGGTTAGAATCACAGAATCAGGGAATGGTTAGGGTTGGAAGGGACCGTGAAGAGCATGTTGGTTCTCCTGCTGTTTCTGGCTGGGGGAGAAGGTGACTTCTGACAGCACAAAGTGCTGCCAGAAGGGGAAGCTTGTGTATTGTTTTCAGGGGAGCAGAGCTAGGGATCAGTAGGATGTCCTCAGAAGGACGAAGGGGACAAACTGAGGGCAAACAGGACTCTGTGTTTGATGGGTCATTGATTTGGTGGACCACACCAAGCCTTGAGACAGCAGCTGATCAAATCCTCCTTTCCCTGAGTTGCTCCTCACAAGTTTCCTCATTGCCAACACCATTTGTACAAAGACATTCCAGAACCTTCCCCTCCTTTCTCCTGCTGAGCTGCACTTCCAGCAAACATTATAACTACCTTTTTTTCCCCCCTTATTCCAAACACATCTATCTTTCACAACCCTAAACATTAACTCCCCGAGGAACAAAGGCTTTGAGATAAGATTAGCTTTGCCACAGAGGTGTTTATAAGCTCTTTTTTTCCGTTCCCTCCTGCTTATGAATTCCACCCCTTGGCAGGCGGGTTGGGATTGTTATGTAACAGCTTAGCTACGTGTAATTAAGAGGGCACAAAATTACATGGGAAGGAGGGATATTTATCCCATGTGGATGCTGCAAGCTCACCTGAGTTTCAAAAGCACATGGTTGAGCTTGTGGGGGAGAAAAACCTTAATGAGGAGTGACTGTAAATACACTGAATGTGCAGGTACCGTGTCTGGGTCAGAAAGTCCTCCAGCTGGAGATCACAGAGGTCTGTGAGGGTTCTGTGGGAAAAGTGTGTTGGAGACAAAGAAACTGGACTAGGATGATCTTTGCTTGATTTGCTGTGGTTGCTTTTATGTTCTGAGATGGGTTCCCTGAGCGATGAGCAAAACCTGCCTCAACATAGCAAGGAGCAGAGGAGGAGCTCACGGAGCTTTGCAAGCAAACCACTCCCTGTAAAAATGCTGGTTTTCAAGGCCATTTATTGAAAGCAGAACACTGAGGCATAAAGAAGCCCAGTGCAGTAATTATATTTGTGAAGTGTGGGTGATTTCTGTTTGCTGGACCCACTTGATTGCCATTCACACAATGGAGTCATTTTGCTGGGGTGCTGAGCTTATCAGTCTCTATTTTAAAAGTTATTTGTGTTTGAGTCATGTTTATCCTCCCTCTCCGCAGTATTTTGCATTTGAAGGTGCTCCTGGAAGGCAAACCAACCTCCCCCTTTGACGTGGAGTTCACACTGAACCAGTTTTTGAACCACTGCCTATCTTTTCTGAAGTCTGTTGAATTTCACAGTGTTCTGCAGATAATAGTCTTTCCATCTTGCTTAATTCCTGCCCATGAACAGGTCTTAAACTGTTCACAGGGGGGAAGAGAGGACATAAAACACCCTCCAGCTTTGGCTTTTTCATCTTCCTCCATGTAGAAAGGCAAATGTCTAATTCTTTATTTATTCCTGAAGTCTTGCCATCATTAATTAGCAGAGTAGATAATTATTGTGGTCTTAGAGGACTTTCCCCTTCTATCATCTTCATGATGGAGCTCTGGATCTTCTGGTTTTTTTTAATACAAACACCTCTCTGGAATTACAACTCTCATAAATGTGCTCTTGAACCCCTTTAAGAATTCCTTCTTGGAGGTAGATGAATTTTCCACCTGCATGGGGGCTGACCTGCCAGAGAGCAGCTCTGAGGAGAAGGTCATGATGGACAACAGGCTGTCCGTGAGCCAGCAGTGTGTCCTGGGGGCCAGGAGAACGTGGGATCCTGGGATGCATTAGGAAGAGCATCGCCAGCAGGTCAGGGAGATGGTCCTGCCCCTCTGCTCAGCCACATCTGGAGTGCTGTGTCCAGTTTGGTATGATAAAGACGTGGATCTCCTGGAGCGGGTCCAGCAACAAAGATGATGAAGGGACTGGAGGATCCCTTACTAGGAAAGGCTGAGGGAGCTGGGGCTGCTCAGCCTCCAGAGCAGACACTGAGAAGGGATCTCACCCACGTCTGTCAGTGCCTGCAGGGAGGGGGCAGAGGATGGACCAGGCTCTGCTCAGGGATGCCCAGCAATGGGACAGGAGGACAGGCAGGAACTGATGCCCAGGAAGGTCCACCTGGACATGAGGAAGAACTTCTTTGCTGTGCAGTGACCGAGCACTGGAACAGATTGCCCAGAGAGAGTGTGTAGCCCCCCTCCCTGGAGATATTCCAGAACCATCTGCACACAATCCTGTGCCATGTGCTCTGGGACGACTCTCCTGGAAGCAGGGAGGTTGGACCAGGTGACCCACTGTGATCCCTTCTAAGCTGACCCATTCTGTGATTCTGTGATTACCCAAATTACACCTCCCACTATCCCAGGGTGCTCCAAGACCCCTCCAGTCTGGCCTTGGACACTTCCAGGGATGGGGCAGCCACAGTTTCTCTGGGCAACCTGTGCCAGGGCCTCACCACCTTCACAGGGAAGAATTTCTTCCATATATCTGACCTAAATGTCCCCTCTTTCAATCTGAACCCATTACTCCTTGTCCTGCCACCACAGTTCCTGATGAAGTCTCCTTCTCCAGCTTCCCTGTGGGCTCACTACAAGGGAGCCCAACAAATACATGCCAGGTGGTATTCCTGGTTTTTCCACAAGCTTTTGCCATTGCCCAGAGACAGGTTAATAATGAAGTGGAGTTTTGATTTGATTTTGTGAGTCCTTACATCTCTCAGACCCAACAGGCAGCCCCAGTGAGCCAAAGCTCCTGTTGTGCCCACGTGTGCCACAATATCCACGAGATGCCACCAAGGGAGACTGAGCTCGGCCACAGAGAATGTGAAAATCAGAAACATCTTCTCCCTGTGGGGCTGAACTGGTTTGACTCTGACGCCCATCACCCCCAGATGATGTGACACAGGCTGTGCCCGGGCACGGGAAGGTGTCACATCATGTTGGCAGCACGGGAGAACCTTGCCAGGTCTCATCTGCCCTCTCTGAGCAATTGGCACCCAAACGTGCATGTCACACTGGCTTGCTGCTTCCTTGGAGAAGAAAACAGGGGAAGATTTTAGTTAGAACTCTTTTTTTTTTTATTAAAAGAATGAGCTGGATGATCTTTGTTTCAATTAGATTTGCCTTGCCTTCTTTTTATTTTAAATTTATTTAATGAGGGTGAAGTGCTGTGTGAACCACAGATCCCTTGTTTTTACACACATTCCCCTGGCACCATTCCCCTCCTGGTGAGCTCCAGCAAAGTGAAAACACAGGTGTTAGCCCTCCAGGAAGGCTGGGAAGGAGGAATGCCTCTGCTGATGGCATCTCCCACCTGGCTGGTTCACCACTGGGTGGGACATCCCTGTCTGAAGGGCTGGGCAGAGGCAGGAGCCCCTCCAGAAGGTTTGGCTCCAGCACTGGCTGCTCACACCTTGGGGACTGCAGGGACATTTCTCTGTGTAAAGGGACCATATTCTTGCAGTGCAATGGACCAGATTAAAACCTTCAGTGCTCCCCAAATGCTCCTGTGCTGCTGTTTTCCTATAATCAACACCTTTTTGTGACCAGGGGTTAACAATCCTGCAAGGGCAGCTCCCCTCAGGGCACACGTGAGTTCTGCTAATGCCCAAAGGATCTGGTTTCTTTTATATCCACAGTTCTAATTTCCACCCTCGTGGTGATGGTTCTACAATCACAGAATCACTCAGGTTCACTCCAAGATCATAAAGTCCAACCTTTGATCCTTGTCAACCAGACCAGAGCACTGAGTGCCATGTCCAGGCATTAAACAGAGATGACACGCAATTAAGGACAGTCCACAGCAACATGAATTATCAAAAAAACTGGGGAAAGGGGAAGGAACAGCCCTGGGAAGAGCAGAAGTGGCTGGAAGGGACAAGGGGCCAATCTCACAGGGCAAAGCACCAGCACCAGCACCACCAGAAACACCAAATATATTGATTTTGAAGGCACGTGCTCAAATAATGACAATATTAGTCATTAGGAGCAACTTGTAGCTGTAAGGAAGTCCTGGAAAGGTCACCTGGGGCAGGAGCAGAGTTTGTGTTGCTGGGAGATTTCAGAGCAGGTTAGGTCAGAACCATGAGCAGAGCTGTGCTGAGTGGATCCTGTCTCAGGGCAGAGAGAGGCTCATCAACCTCTCTTCAGATTCAGCACCTCAGTCTCTCCTCATTCCTTGCTGCTTCTCCAATAAACACATGAAATACCCAGTTGTTTATCCTGATAATGTCCCCAAAAAGGCCACTGATCCAAGTTCTGAAGGATGCACAGTCCTCAAGAAGTCCTGACCTGCACTGCAACCAACCAGCAGGGATTCCTAGATCTCTAAAAGATGTATTTGTTATTTTGGGAAGGCTTCATTTGTTCCCTGAACACTCTTTTACACTTCCCCATTTATCCACTGCCTTGCACCAGCACATCTAAGCAAACACAATGGATGAAGGATGCATCCCAAATATAACAATGACTGGAGATCACTGAGGGAAAAGAGGGATTTCTGAGGGAAAAATCATGCCCTAAGTCACACCCTTGATGGAGATCTGCCCGTGCAGAGGCCATAATGTTGCCAAGAAATCCAGAGTAAGCTGTCAGCTGCCCTCAAGCAAGGATTTCACACCTCAGAGGGGATGATCACAAGAGGCACTGCTGTAATTCAAAGTGGCTTCCATTTATTTTGGTGACAAGGCCAGGGTGGATGTGGCCCTGGGCAACCTGGTCTAGTGGAAAGTGGCCCTGGACTGGAACTAAATCAGCTTTAAGGTCCCTTCCAATCCAAACCATTCCATGATGACTTTTCCCAGACTCAGGACAGAAAAGGTAAGTCCAAATCCATCTCTCTGCCCTTCACACCTTCCGTAAAGGTCAAGTACATTCATCCTGTAAAGAAAATGAATGACCACAGCCAGAAACAAAGGCAGAAGGGGGATGTAATAAACCCTCAGCACTGCTTTTGCAGAACTGGAGTCACTAACACGTCTGGAGTGCACAGAGCATCCATTTTTCCTCCTTCCTGAGCGACCTTGACAGAGCAGGTTTGCACAGAGGGATTAATTTCAAGTAGGCCATGGAAACAAGATGCATAATTAGTGCAGCTAATGACAGGGATGAGTTTCCAAACTACAGGAGCAGCATATCAAACACCCTCAGGTCGGCAGGAGTTTGTTCACAGTAAGTCCTCCCTGTCCAGTAAATCATGGCCTGCTTTTCCAAAGGTCTGGATCCTCCAAACGACACCAAATCAGGTATGAAAACAAGCTCATCACATCTCTGAGGGAGCAGATGCTGCAGTACAGCAAGGGGTTAAGGAATGCACTCTGTAAACCAGACTATTTAAAAATTCAGACAAAGCCTCACACCAGGTGTATCACACACCACAAAGAACATGGTCACTATTGCAATTAATTTAATTACCCTCCTTTATCAAGGTTCATCTGCATCTGTCCTTTCAGGAAGACAGCTGGGCTGTTCTGGGCATACCTGGGCTGGTACATACCCAAAACCCCCTGAGGTTTGAAGCCCCAGGACAAAAGGGTTTTGAAGGAAAGGGTTTCCCAATCCCAACAGTGCCCACCAGAGCTGGCAGCATCTGCTGCACCAGCCTGAGGCAACCCTGCAGTTGTTGGGATGCTCAGCTGGGGGCAAACAGAGCACTCCAGCAGCCTTTGTGCATGGATGGATCCCTTCATGCTGGGGAGGAGAAGGTCTGGAAAGCACAGAATGGAAAGCAGGACGTTTTGGGAAAACATCTTTGTGCCGTGGGGTTTGTAACTTTGCTCCTCTGTCAATGCAATGATGCAGCTTCCTAAAAAAGCTGAGAATGCAAGCGAATGGGAAGGGACCATCCGATCCAGGAGTGGCCCACTGTGGGTTTTGTGGTGCTTTGCACTCCTTGAAGATGGATTAGAGTGTCTTGACAAAGCAGCAGCATGTGCAGCCTTTTTACCTGACAAGCACACAGCTATCAGATTACCAGGGCAATTTATGCATTTCCTTTATAATTACACTTACTATGTAGGAAAGGTTCTGCATGAGCCCAGTCCCTTCCTCACAGACAGCAGGACAGGGGTGATGAGGCACCTCAGTGCAAGGCTGACATCACGAGCTGCACATGAGCTCTCTCAGGACTATTTCACTAGTTGGTGCCAAACAGCCTCTGCAATTAGCAGGAACACAGAGTATTGACTCAAAAAACACAGCTCTGAACTCTTGTGGTAAGAAGAGATTGGTAGGAGCAAGTATTGAACATTACAGGGGAAAAAAAAATCGCAGCACTGGCCAAGCAGGACGCTCTGGGCCAAGGAGAGAGGAAGTTCACCACCATCCTTTAGAATTGGGCTTTGATGATCCTTGGGGGTCCCTCCCAGCTCAGGATATTCTGTGGTTCCAGATTTTCCTCCATCTGCCCCAAGAGATGGGAACTGCTGAACACCAGGAAGCAGCCTTGGAACACTGAATGCTCACAGAAGAGTTCACAGGGGAAGGTTCAGGTGTTCACCAGTCCCACATCATCGTTTCTTCCTCTTCTCCCACCATCACAGCTGGCCAAGAAGAAGCCTCAGGTGGAGCTGGATGAGGCCAGTGACAGCCTGATAGGACATGTCATAACTCAGGGTCATTGTCTGCATGGGAACAAAGCAGGGAAGGAAAACCCTGTAATCAGTGAAAAGCCACTTTCCCAGCCCTATTTGCTGAGCAATTTTTGTTAATTAGCCTTTGGAGAGTAAACAGTGAGTTGATGAAAAGGACTCAGGTTTCATCTGATAACACAAAATAACATAAAGCTTCCCTGTCAGGGGGTCAAACCCTGTAAAACGGGGGACTTGCCAGATCTGGGAGTGGATTCAAAACTGCTCAGTGTGGAACCAATACATCAGAGTGGTTTGGGTTTGAAGAGTCCTCAAAGATCATTCCATTCCAACGCCCTGCCATGGGCAGGGACACCTTCCACTAGCCCAGGTTGCTCCAAGCCCCATCCAACCTGGCCTTGGACACTTCCA
>JAWWMO010000121.1:112820404-112841935 GCA_035047845.1 Dendrocincla fuliginosa
TTCTCCAGGCTGAGCCCCCCCAGCTCCCTCAGCCCCTCCTGCTGCTCCAGCCTCTTCCCCAGCTCCATTCCCTTCCCTGGACATGCAGTAAAGTTCTCTTCCAGACCAGGATCACGCCAGGATGGCAGATCCCCCAGACTGAGAAGGAAGCAGGAGTGGTTTCATAAACCATTCCCCCCTCCAGCCCTGGAGCATTAAACTGGCATGGAATCAGCAAGATGGAGTGTGCACAAAGGTGACCCTGACCCACCCTGTCCTCCAGGGTCAGCTGCAATCCAAGGCCTCCCTGATAGAGCCCAGCTGGAAAACCCTCCTCCCAGAGCTGAGGAGATTGCCAGCTTGTGAGAACGAGCACAGAGCCCTGTGAGATAAGGAAGGCAAAACCGAGGGCAGGGTTTAGGATTGTCGATGTGATGGCAGCTGCTCAAAGGGCCAGGAGGGAAAACATCAATGTGGGAAGGCAGAAAATCCTAAAGTGAGGAAAATTCATCCCCAGATGGGTGATGGCATCTCAGCAGCGTGGATGTTCCATCCCACAAGCTGAGGTTGATCCTCTCACCCAGTGTGGGCAGCAAAGATACCTTGAGTGTCTTTCTCTGGTCAGCACAGCCTTGTAGCTCACAAGGGCAGGTTGGACAGGGCTTGGGGCAACCTGGTCTAGGTGAAGGTGTCTCTGTCCATGGCAGAGGATTTGGAACTGGATGATATTTAAGGTCCCTTCCAACCCAGACCAATCAGTGATTCTCTGACAGTCCTCACCTGTGTGTTTTGTAGAATTAGGTTGGAAAAGACCTCAAACATCACTGAGTCCAACAATTCTCCCAGCCCATCACTAACCCCTGTCCTCAAGTGCCACATCCACACACCTTCTGAACACTTCCAGGGATAGCAATTCCACCACTTCCCTGGGCAGCCTGTTCCAATCCTGCTCACAGAATCCCTGTGCATGTCAAGAAATGCCCCAAAAAGTGCTCCAGGGAGAGTGGGAGAGTTACAGGCTACTGAGAAGTTTGTATTTTTCATATTATCTGGATTTAAGGTTTTGTGGATTTGTTTGTTGTTTGGATTATTTGTTTTTGTTTATAAAATACAAATCCATGTCCAAAAGACTGTAAACATGAAAAAAAACAGCCTGAAGTTCAGAAACAGGATAAGGGAGGAATATTGGGAATGCAAATATTGGGAAGAGAGCAGGACATGTCCCAACAAGCTCCTCTGCCTCTCAAGGCTGCGATGACAGCAAAGGGACAGTCAGACCTGGGCTGGGTGTCGAGGTTTCTCAGCAGAAAGAAATCCAGGGAGCTGAAAACAGGGAGAGATGGCAGCAAAAGGGGAACAGCTTGATCCTCACAGCATCCCATGCCCCTCACTCAGACACCCTGGAACAGCAACTGGTTACAGCTTTAGGGATGCTCCTGGTGTGGAGAGCAATCCATGCAGCCAGCCCTGAGGGAGCTGATTCCTCAGCAGTCCATCCTATTTCCTCTCTTCCCAACTCAAACAGTTCCAAAACAGCAATAGATTTCACATGGAGTCACCCAGGACCAACAGAAGCCCCAGATCATTCCCACCCTCCAGGAGGGGCAGATTATTATCCCACAATAAACTGGAAATTCCAGAGCATCCCTGTGGGGAGGCATTTCTCCATGCTGGGACTCCAAGCACTGCCAGGATGGTGGCCAGGGTTGCTGGGAATGATTTCTTCTCTTGGGAATCTCCACCAGAGACAAGAACTGCCCATCCTCCCCAGGCAGCAATGGCTCTAAGGGTGTTCCTGTCACTCTCTCCATTCCACACCACTGATTTTCTCCTCCTCTTTCCCATGGAGCATCCAGAAGTGCTGCTTGTTCAAAGCTTTCTGCAACAGCCTCTCCCAGAGCCTCGGGTTTGATCTCCCTCCCACACAGAGGGATTTGTGGTCTCATCCTGCTCCCCCTGCCCGTGCTGAACTTGCACACATTCACCACCCACCATGCTTGGATAGCTGAGGGAAAGGAGTCTCTTCCCAGCCTTTTAGGACATCTGGAGACACAGCAGAGCTCTTGCCAAAGGGAAATGCTGTCCCTTTGGTTCCCTGCTCTGCAGGGGACAACACTCATGCCCTGAGGGTGTTCCTGCAGACCAGCCCAGGGACAACCACACAGGTGCTCAGGGAAGGGTTTCCTGTAATGTCACAGTGGGAAGGATCGAGGTGTGGCCTGTCCCCTTCTAGCTCAGAAAATGCACCTCTTCAGCCCAGACTGATGGAGTGACTCACTTGAGAGGACACCAGCAATCCTGTGGCAGTGGCAGGACCAGCATTTTGGTCCCAAACCCCAGTCAGGTGCCTAAAAAATAAAAACGAAATTGTTCTTCCAGTCCACATGAGGATCCAGTTGCCATGACAGTCTCAGATAACAGCTCATTAAGATGTAAAATTATGGAGTGGTTTGGCATGGAAGGAACCCTAAAGATCATCCAGTTCCAACCCTCTGCGATGGGCAGGGACACCTTCCACTAGCCCAGGTTGCTCCAAGCCCCATCCAACCTGGCTTTGGACACTTCCAAGGATGGGGCAGCCACAGCTTCTCTGGCCAGCCTGTGCCAGGGCCTGCCCACCCTACAGGGAAGGATTTCCTCTCAATATCTAATCTACATCTCCTCTTTTAGCTTAAAAAAATTCCCCCTTCTCCTATCCCCATCTACCTTCTTGCAGGGCTTTGCTTCAATCCAAACCTCTCCCCCTTTGAATACACTGTCCCTCTTCCTCTGGAGAGATCAACACCATCATAAAACCTTGGCCAGCTGAATTATTTATCCATTGTGTGCAGAGCTGGTGGCCAAGGACCAAAACCGTGGGATCAGAGCTCTGCAAGGCACTCAGGGTCTCACCCTTCTCCTTCCATCCCTCTTCTACCATCACAGAACCTCTTCAGCTGTAAAATAAAACAGACATAAGCTGAAAAGAGCCAAAACTTCAGGCAAAAGCTCACATCCAGGTCACACACACACATCTCTCCAGGGGGAAGCAGAGACCACACGAATAAAGAAGATTCAGAAGCGTAATTAAAGAACTTTTCAGTCTTCAAGATTTTAATTTAAACAGACACATCTACTATGTTCTCAACATATCTACAGCAAAGTTTACAGCCACTTTGTATCTGTTTTTCTCCCCCAAATGGCTGAACATTGAGCCATGATCTTTTTTCCTCAGCTTTGCTACCTTTTTTGCGATATATTCCACGTCACAGCAGCTGGGATTCTGTACACATAAATCTAACAAAAGCACAACTCCCAGCCCTGTTTTTGCAAGTTTTACAAGAAAAAAATCAAGACTGATGCAGCAGCCAAGTCCAAATAGCAATTCCAGATGTTGGGACAGCAGTGCACTCATCACTTCAACTGGCAGCAGTGAACAGATACGTAGCACACATCACACAGTGCTGCTATCACAAAATACAGGGAGTGCTGGGATAGGCCTTCCCCCCTCCCCCAGGAAGCTGGACACACAGGAGCACTTCCCAAGGCTGGAGCAAAGCACAAAAGCCACCAAAATGCTGTACAGTGCAATTTTAAGTTCTATGCTATGCAACATGGACAGGAGTGCACTTCAACCAGCGCCACATTCAAGAGTTAGATCAATACAATCAGAATATTGAAGGTACATAATTCCCTTATGAAAACTGTGCAAGTTAGTTCCTTTTCCCTTTTTTTTTTAATTTTTTTTTTTTTTTTTGGTAAATGGCAGAGTGTCTGCATTGATTGACCCCAAACTGTGGAGATGGGGCCCCTCAGTGACCAGCTTGTTCCACAATTAGTGTGTGCAAAAGAGCAGAAGCAGGGGGTCAGCGGGGGTGTAAGGCAGTGGCACAGGGAAGAGTCAGAGCTGGGCACTGCCATGGCACCTGGAGCTTGGGGGGACACAGGGAATCTGCAAACACGGCCTCCAGGGGGCTCTGAGGGGGAGCAAGCCCACCAGTGGTATTAAATATGTGATTAAATATGGGAGACAAGCAGGAAAGCAAAGAATCAGGGGTGTTCGGCTGTGTATCACACCAGACTGGAGCCTGGGAAGCACTGGGAAGCACTGGGAATGGGGAATTTAAAACATGGAAGCAGCCTGCCACAAGAGCTCTGTGAATTATCCTCTCCCAGGAGGAGCTAAAACAACACACCTTGTCTCAACTCCATCCCCTGCAGCACCTCAGAGTGCTCCAGGTAACCTGTGTGCAGGGGCAGGAATTAGGGAATAAACCTCTGGAGCTGCTCAGGGGGACTCCAGCACTCCCACACTGCCACCAAGCCAAGGCACACACAGCACTTGGGTGTGGATTCAGCCTCCAGACACAAGGGGAGGAGGAAAGAAGTGCCAGCTCAGAGGGAATTGCTGCCTTTTGTTGGCTGTCACAGCTGGTTTCCCGAGCTCCTCAAATGCCTGCAGTTTGCAGGAGGGGCTGGAGCAGCCAGGCAATTAGATCCCAAAAAACCCCCTGTGCTTCTCTATTATTTAGTTCAATCTATAATTACTGTGTTAGGAAATTGCATAACCTTTAAGAGTGTTGTATGTATAGTCTATTACAGGGAAAACAGTGCCTTCTGAATCCTTCCCATCTGGCTGGTGATAATGGATTTCAGATGTAGAAATTCTGAATCGGGCAGCCAGGCAGGTGCAGATCCCACAGACATAATTTGAAAGGGTGAACAGACATTTTAAGGGCTAATATATTAGCAACATACCCAGAGGTATCTCCAGGAGCCAGATTTGGAGGTAGGAAGAAGAAGGAACAGCCAAACTGTGCCTCCCCTGCCAGGCAGAGCAGATCCCCAGCCACCCTGAGCAGCATTCCCTGTGTCAGACTTGATTTACTCAACAAAACCATCACTCTCCAAACCTAAAAAGAAATCAGTGTTACAAGCAGAGGGAATCCCTTTTCTGCCTTAAGTGAGCAGTGGTTTGAAAGGGTACCTTTTTATCAAGCCAGAGGACTTTAGGGCTGAGTTTAGGTGAGTCAAGAAGAAAGTAATTAAGGAAACAAGCACTGAACAAAAGGCATTAAGGTAACACTTAATCACTATCACATAATTTTATATTGCTTCCTTGGTTACAGGATTTTCTTACAATATATTTAGTGGCCACATGATTTTTGCAGATTACTCTCCAGCTGCTTCTACAACAACCAAAGATCCTGCATTTTCACATGTATCTATGTGGAAGTGGCTTTTAAATAAAGGCAGCTTCTTTCCATAAACTGGAAGCTTGGCAGTTTCCAAACTGACCTACTGTAGCTCCATTCCTTTCAGTAACAGCAGTATTTCTGGATAATCCCAGCCACATGTCCTGCTCTTAATTCAACTCTTCTTAGTCCTGTCCATCCATGGAATCCAGCTGAGAAAAGAAGTGAGCATTTCAGACCTACTCTTACCTGCCTTTTGAAAGGAGAAAAAAATAATTCAACAAAACTCTGATTTTATAAAAGCAGACTGAAGTCACAGAAAGAGCAGCCACAAAATACAAAGTTAAATGGAAAAAAAGCTTATCCCTAAAGTCTTTAAGTAGTTTTAGCAGCTACAAATCATCTAAACTCTTAGCATTTCTGTAGTGTGATGGTCCCTTAACCTGCAGCAGATCTGTGAGGTCACCTCAGCTTCCAACTTCTGCTTTGGGGGTTTCACAACATGGACAGAAGAGCACAAGAGGGAAAAGCACATCAGGTGGAGCAAAAGGGCTTTGCTGAGCTGTAGATGATGAAGTGCTGCTCTTGCACTCTGGCAATGCTGTGAACCTGGCCAGGTGTCCAAACCCAGCCAGGGGACTTGGAATTCCTAGAAGGCAGCTTGAATGTGGGTAAAAGGACAGTTCTGGGCCCCTGTTCTGCAAGTGAACACCTCCAAGCAGCTACTAAACCTTTTTGTTTTCCAGGTAGAATAAGAGAAGCTTGGTATTCCTTAGGAGATATCTGTCCACGAGGAACAACTCCACCTGGAGGTCATGGCTTAGACATTAGCAGCAGAATCCCTCCTTCAGTTCTGTATTGCACTGAAATGTCTTGCTCTGGTTTGGCATTTAACTTCCTGCTCCCAAGCCAATGCTGAACACAAAAACCCAAGTGTTAGATGTGAAGGCTATTGAGAGTATCATGTAGACTGGCAGAAACTTGTAGATTTTAACAACTTGTAGTTTTTCTAGGAAATTAAAAGAACTAAGCTGCCTCACCTACTCTCGGAGAGAAAAGGTGCTTTCAGACAAAATGCCTTTACCTATCTACGTAGAACTCTGTATTTAATCCTGTGAGTGTTGTTCAACAAAACCAGAAAAAGTCCAAAATCAACTGGAGACATCCTGTCTCTTGGCCCATCCTGGTCATCCATACAGTTGGAGGTAAAGAGTTCCAGCTCCTGCTGACACTGTACACAACTCTGAGACAGAAAAGCTGCCAAGAGAGGACACTGTGCCCGGCTGTGTCTTCTGTAAACAAAACAAAACCCTCTCCCAGAGAAGCAGGGAGGTTCTTACAGTGAAGGTTTCAGCAGTGGGAGGGCTGAGGGTCAGCTGGACCCGAGGGCTCAGCAACACATGCACTTTCCATGTTTGGTCTTTAGTGTAGAGGGGGCTGGAAAGGAAAGGCCTGAGGCAGAGCCCGGGCAGCTCACGGGTTCTCCCGCATCCTCTCATCCGCCTCCAGCTCTGCCAGGTGCCTCCTCAGCACCTTCACCTTGGCCTGAAGTTCCTTGTTGTAGTTTATGATCCTGACCATTTCTTCTTGGGCTTCATCCAGGTACTTGGAAGGTCTGTTCCACCGGAGGAAGACACCTGAAAGCCCAGGGCACACAAGGGTCACAAGGGTTCCTTGTTACAAGGAGGGAATGCTGTGCCTATTCCATCAGTTCTCAAGCAATGTGCACCTAGTTTACACATTCTTCCCTTACCCTCCCCCTAAATAGCCATTACAAGTACTGACCCTCCTCTCCAAGTTTACCATTCTATTAAACAAGGTTATTAACAGCAGAAATGAGGGGGGGAGTTCATTCTTTTCCTCATATCCTGATCAGACCAATCCATGTCTCCCCCCCTGCCACGACAGCCTGCTTGCTTCACTGTTCCCAACTCTTCAGCATCCATGGGATGGAGAAAGTTCCTGCAGCAGGGAACCCACTACACATGGATCATCCAAAGTGGTCAGGAATGGAGCAGCTTTACAAGCAGATATGGTCTGTAAGAGGAAAATCAAGCCTGGCTTACCTGCCCAGAGCTGCAGGCTCTGCGGGGCCACGGCAGGCCAGATGACCAGGCTGTTTGCCTCATAAATAGGATTCTGGAATCTGCTCAGCTCTTCAGTCCCGTTCACCCAGGACCACAGGGACATGGTCTTTTGAGGCAGCTTCAGTTTAGCCCTAAGAAACCCACAGGAAAAAGTTAGTTTTATATCCTTCAGTCAGAGCCACACGGATCAGAAGGCCACAAGTTTCTCAACGTGCTACTCACCCAGATAATTCAGGCTGATCCCTTCAGTGCCTCTCAGCATCGTGGCAAAGGGTGCAAACCTAAAGCAATTTACTCAACCTGGCTGATTACAATTAGTTTTGAACAAAAGATGGGGAAATAACATGTATAAGCTGGTGGAAGTTGGCTGCCTGGTGTCCAAGTGAAGGATCAGTCACCTCCCCACAGTGGTTTTGAAAGGGATTGAACTCCTGTGTTAAGGAGAGCTGGGAGGTGGGATAGGCCTGCACCAGGGAAGGATAAAAATGGAATTCTTGAGTACCTAAAAGCAGTGTTACTGCTGGAATTGTGCAATGGGCACATCTGACAGGTCCCTCTGGTGGCAGGAAGGATCTGAGCACGCAGTGCTGTTTTCCTCAGGCAATCCCTGCACAAGGAGTTACACATGGATCTCTATTCCTTAGCTTCCAACAAATATTCTGCCTGCACTAGCAAACTGAACTGCCAGGCAGGAGATTCACCATCCCTGTGAATGCTTCAGACAGCACAAGCTTAACATCAGACTTCAACCCCTCTCTGTGCTCGCAGCCTGACGAGCTCGGATGTGACAGGCAGGTTATTACATGTAACATTCAATACTCTTCCAAATTCCATCTTATTGGTTTCAAGTCTAACCTGGTTTTGCAGATGACTGCTTCAGCAGCTCTGCAGAAGACAGCAGAGTCTCTTCTAAGCCGAGATTAATGACAGAAGGGTTTATGGGAAGCTTTAAACTGCCTTCCTTATCTCTACTATCAGTTAGGATCTTCTCTTCTGCTCATTCAGTGGCCTTCAGTTTAAGCAGGAGACCACCAGACATGGTCTCACTGGGGTCAGGAGTCCTGAGGGCAGAACTGCCAACCTCAAAATAGGAATCCAAACCTTTCTGGCAGCTGTGGAAAGGTCCAGTCCTGCACCCTGCTTACTACTCCCAGCAGCCCTTCTCAGAGCTGGACCTGGGGGTGTCAGGACCACCAGGCTACAGTCACGCTCCTCCCTGACAGGTAAGGACCAGACTTGCCAGCTTTGTCTTCTGACTGCCATGACCTTCTCCTCCAGGCCTGCACAGACAAGTTTGCTTCCCACAGCCATGACTCATGTCAAAACTCCAGTTGTTTATTCTTTTTATGGAAGAGTTTCTGTGTAAGAGACTGTATAAACTTGGGGAGGGGTGGAGGTTTTTGGCCAGGCTGGAGCAACCTGGTCTAGTGAAAAGTGTCCCTGCCCATGGAAGGGTTGGAATGAGATGATCTCTAAAGTCCCTTCCAACCTAAACCATTCCATGATTCTATGGCCTTCTTTTTGTCAGGCACAACTTCAACATTTAAAGGGTTCAACTCAAGCATCCTTACCTACCTTTCATTTTCATTGTTTCCCAGGAAAGTCCCAAACTGGGAAGCATAAGCATGTTCAAAGAGCATGATGAGGAACTGTTCATTGAATTCGAAGGAGCAGGGGAACTGCCGAAGGATCTGCCACACACAGTCCAGGAAAAGCAGGAATACTGGGGCCTCCCACTTCTGTTTGCTGTTGGAATAGGCTGACTGGGCACAGCGCTGCTGGAAAGGGTGACCAGCCTGGGAGAATCAGAGAAAGCATCACACACAAAGCAATGGGATGTGGGAACACGTGGCAAAATAGACTTCAGAGACAGTTCTGTCCATGTGACCATGCTATTGTTGCTCAGGCATGCAAGAAGAAGCTGCCAAGGAACCATTATCCCCCCATGCTGGGCACCGGTGAGGCCTCACCTTGAACCCTGGAGTCAGTTTTGGGTCCCTCATGACAAGACACTGAGGTGCTGGAGCATATCCAGGGAAAGGAATGGAGCTGGGGAAGGGGCTGGAGCAGCAGGAGCAGCTGAGGGAGCTGGGGGGGCTCAGCCTGGAGAAAAGGAGGCTCCGGGGGGACCTTCTGGCTCTGCAACTCCCTGACAGGAGGGGGGAGCCAGGGAGGGTTGGGTTCTGCTCCCAGGGAACAAGGGACAGAATGAGAGGAGGAAACAGCCTCAAGTTGCACCAGAAGAGGTTTAGGTTGGATATTAAGAAAAATTTCTTCATGGAAAGGGTAGCCAGGCATTGGAACAGCTGCCCAGGGCAGTGGGGAGTCCCCATCCCTGGAGAGATTTAAAAGCCATGTGGATGTGGCACTTGGGGACATGGGTTAATGTCAGGCTTGGCAGTGCTGGGGGAGTGGTGGGACTTGATAATCTTAAAGGTATTTTTCAACCTGAACGATTATGTGACCCTATGACCAATTTTCCTGCCTTTCCCAGGCTCTGTGACTGCTCCTGTAGTTGATCAGAGAATGTGGCCAAGAACAAACTGCTGTGGGTGCACTGGGGGACGAGGCTGCAAGGGCCCAAAGAGCAGAACTAAGGTTTTGGGGGTTAGTCTGAACAGGGCTCTCTAAAGAGATGGAACTCGGGTAGTGGAAGGTGTCTCTGCCCATGGCAGGGGGTTGAAATGAGATGAGCTTTAAGAACTGTTCCAACCCAAACTAAGATGTTCACCCTGAGCACACAAAAAACTGCCAGGAGAGGCAGAGGCCCCACAAAGTGCCAGAGGTACAAATGACTCAGGGAATGATGCTGCTCTTAGGACAAAGGCCATTCCCACTAAGCAGGGCTGCAACAAGGCCCAACCTGTTTGCTGCCTCTCAGGCTATTTCCCAATCCTGCTGTCTCTGGAACAGATTGTCCTTTTGTCCACAGGTATCTCTTACCTGCAGCCACTCCCTCACAACAAGAGACTCAAAGCCACGGATGGTCCTGCACCTCGGATCCAAGATAATCTGTGCCAGAGAAGTGACCTGGAGTGTTGAATCAGTTCCCTCAGTCCCATGGACCAACACTGATGCACCTTCCCTGGGAAAAGAAGAGGTGGAAAGGGATGAGTGTATGAATGAGCAGAACACATCCCAAGGACATACACATCCCAGTGGATGCCGTTACATGCCATGGACACCAGTGTTGACAAGGCTGAGGTTTTGCTGGCTCTTTACCACCACTTCCCTCCCAATCCCATAAGGAAGCATCCAACCTTCTCACCTTGATCATCACCCACACAACCAGAGCTCTGCATCGCTTAAGGCTCAGTTTCTTGCTAAGCATCTCCTTTGTAGTTCTCACTCTTTTGGATGGGTACCCCTGTGAGTTACTGCTTGGAAATGCAGCTCAAAATTAGCTTGTGTCACGGTTTTGCTAATTCCTCTGAAATCTCCCCATAAGCTCTGCAGTGAAGATGTATCAACCCTGCCAGATGCTCTGCAAAACCATACTATGAGGTTCTTGCTCAAACCTGGGTTTAATTTGGGGCTCAGCTGAAGTTCTCTGTAACTCCCTGGAAGAAGGTTGGAAAAGGTGAGGGTTGGTCCTTTCTCCTAGGTAACAGGACAAGAGGAAACAGCCTCAAGTAGCAACAGGGGAGGTTTAGCTTGGCTACTGGGAACAATTTCTTCATGGAAAGGGTGGTCAGGCATTGGCCAGGGCAGTGGTGGAGTCACTATCCTGGAGAGATTTAAAAGCCAAATGGTTATGGCACTTGGGGACACAGGTTAGTAGTGGCCTTGGCAGTGCTGGGGACTCAATGATCTTTTCCAACCCTAATGATTCTGTGATTCTAATCTCATCCCTATGCTCCTGATGGATGGTATAAAATGCCATTCATTACACCAGCCAAGGGAACTAACTGCAGCTTGCATTTGTTTCTGTGCAGAGATCCAAGGTAAGCAACAAAGGTGGGCAAGAAACAACAATCTACCAAGAAAATAAACGGTCAGATATTACCTGCTTTGTGAAGTGACCTTAAAACTCATCTTGTTCCAACCCCCTGCCATGGGCAGGGACGCCTCCCACCAGCCCAGGGTGCTCCAAGCTCCTTCCAACCTGGACTTGGACACTTCCAGGGATGGGGCAGTCACAGCTTCTCTGGCCAACCTGTGCCAGGGCCTGCCCACCATTTAGTAAAGGATTTCTTTCTAACATCCAATCTAACATATCTAATCAAACCTACCATCCTACCCAATCTTAACCTTTCTCTCTTCCTCCCCCAGCAGTGGCAGACAAAGAGGCTGCTGAACAGCCAAGAGCAATTCCAAAGGCTGCCAGCCTTTGCCCTGCTCAAAGTGGGGCACAGCAGGAGGACACACTTTCAGGCCCCAGACCTTTAAGATGCTGCAAGATCTTTCCCAGCCATCCCATGCCCATGGCAAGAAGAATGGAACTATCCCTATCAGCTCAGCTCTGAGAGAGGCAGGTCAGGCACCTGGAGCTGGCCTGACACAGCTTCAGGTAAACAGAAGAAGCAAAGCTGAGGTTAAAAGTGATGAAATCACCCACTGTCCCCACAAGCCAGAATGGTTTCATCACTGATCTTTCTCATTATACACATGCTGGAAAGAATTCTAGATAAAAGTATTGATCCAGAGCAATACTTTTCTGGCACAGTCAGTAATGAAACCAGCATTGCCAGTGCTTTTAAAAAGCACAGAGCTCATATTTTAATGCTCTAATGCTGTTTTACCACTGAGACTGCATTGTGTGCCTGCAGAACACATCACCCAGCTGGTCGGAAAAGCCAGCTTTTCCCTGAATTTTGGGATGGGCTTTTTTCCCTGCTCAGAGCCACAAATAAAATACATTTAGATCCCCTCATCTGGCCTTACAAATCCTGGCACCCAACAGGGAGGTTTGGCTCTTCAGCCTGAGGTCTGAACTCAAGTCAGCTGAGTCAGCAGGATTTGGGAAAGAAATGTCAGGTTAAAAAAGGTCATAAGCACTTAGAAGGGATGAGCAGGATTGCTTAGATAGGGCTGTGGGGAGAAAAATGTAAGAGAGGAGAAGCATTGGGCCAATTCCTGGGAAAATAAAGAAATGACATTGTTTTAACCTCTGGAAATGAGTTGGGTATTGGAAACTTTCATCTGAAAGGAAGAAAGGACATTTTTTCAAAAAAAAAAACCCCAACTCTGTGTCCTCACTTTACTTGGTTACCAAACAGCATTTCAGATGGGCACACCTGAACCTAAACCTTCAGTAAAACCATCTAAATTGGACTGGTTGTATCAGACATAGGAATACACCTCAATTACATAATGTAAAACCTATTCTTGGTGGAGACTGCCTCCCTCAGCATGATTTACTGGAGGAACATTCTTTCACCATGATGATGAAACAATATCCTGCATGGGAACAAGCCAGATCACAGTGGGCAGTTATTAATACTTCCAGAGGCATTTAATGACCAATTTGAATGAGAAACTCAAGACTTTCTGCAAGAGATTTACCTGTCAATGCACTGAGCAGCCAGACAAGCCGTGGTCAGGATCTCCTTGACATGAGTCAGCCAGTTGGAAGCTTCCAGTTTACTGAGCCAGCGGTCCATGTTGTGGGACTGGTCATTACAAGCTTCCACCAGTTTGATGAGGCTTTCCTGCAGGATATTAAACCTTTGGGAAAAGGAAAATTTTACTGAAAACATAAGAAGTAACACAGGAATGAGGATGTGGATTATTTAGTGTTCATATGGTGTGGTTTATTCATTCCTGTGTCTTGATGCTTACAGACCTGTAAAATAACCCCCAACAAATTCAAGGCCATGTAAAATCTTTAGAAGCAAAACCAAATATTTCAAAGCAAGAGCCAGGAAATTCCTTAATTAACTCCTTAGGAGCTGGCCTATACAGTGATGAGGGAAGTGACTGCTTTCCAATAGCTCCAGGTAACATTACTGCATGCCTGTGTAGAAGGATTCCCTAAAATTAAGGTTAAGACAAGTTGAACAAGGCCAGACTAAAAGTTTATTTAACTTAGTAACTTCTCTCCAAATGACCAAACAATATTACATGTCCAGAGAAAAGTACTGGCTCACAGGATCACAGGCTGCTTTGGGTTGGAAGGGATCTTAAAGCTCATCTCATGGGCCAGGACACGTTCCACTATCCCAGGTTGCTCCAACCTGGCCTTGGACACTTCCAGGGATGGGGAAGCCACAGCTTCTCTGGGGAAATCCTCTGGCTAAGAGGAGTGTGACTGCCACCCAACAAATCCTCACCTGCAGAAGTTTTCTGGCTCCTTCCAGTGCAAAGGGGAACACAGGAAGCCCAGAGCGTGGCTACAGATGGCACAGGGAGATGCCTCATGTCTGAAACCTGCAGCAGGTTGTTCAGAGCAAGGAACCAAAACCCAAACACCTTTATCATCCACATATCCTGATTCTGCCATAAAAGGAACACGACCCTGTTGACAGGAACCAGGACATACAACTCTTCTAACAGAAGCAAGTCCTTCATGGAACAACCACAGCTCTGCCGATGCGACCCGACAAAGCCAAGCCCAGGGGAGAGCCTGTGTGACTTCACTCACCTCTCGATACCCTTGTGGATCCTCCTCCACTGGGGATAGTGGACTTCTTGTTCAAAGCCCCCTCCCTTGGCCCTGGCCTGCTGGGCCACGTTCAAGGACCTGGTGTCAATGATGTAGCCACGCTTGCCAGGCCGCAGAGTGGCGTTGATCAGCTTCTCGTCTTCCTTGCACCGTCTCCCGTTGGTACCTGTCAGGGGTTGGCTGCTTCTCATCATGATCTGGGGAGACACATGACCATGGATCAGGCACTGGAAATGGAGGGAATTCACACTGAAAGGCACCAATCACTTGAGCTCCGAGCCTTGCCCTGAATCCTTCAGGTGTTTTGAAGTTCAATCCCTTGCAAGGTCTCAATGTATTTAGATATCCTTGAACTGAGTGATCACTTGGCAGGAAAAGCTCTACATTACAGATATCATCTTAGAGATTTAGCCCTTTAATAATGCCTGAAGTGCCACCTTTGTGAACCACTGAGCTGGCTTCCTGCTGATGGCTCTATTATAGACCATGGAAGTGCTGGAGATGTTCAGGGCCAGGCCAATCCCATGGCATGGAATTAGAGTTGGAACTGGATGACCTTTAAGGTCCCTTCTCACTCAAACCACCTACGATACCAACATTTTCAGGATTGTAATTTTTAAGGTGTCTTCCCAACTCTGTACTTAAAACACTTGAGACATTCAAGTGTTTAAGTTGCCTCTTAGGGACATTTTACCTCATGCAGAGACTACTAAACCTTAAGTTCATAGATTGATGAGCTGAGATTTCTCTTTAGCAAGTGCTTTTCAATTCAGGAGCACCCCAGAAAGCTCAAATGATCAGTAAAATGTGAGGGCAGCCACTCAACAACCCCAAGTACACTTGAGAACTCGGAGCCAGGAGGGGAACATGAGGGGACAGAGCTGCTGTCACAAGCTGAGCTCTGAGCCAAACACTATTATATTCCTCACACCTCAAACATGTACAAGTTGAAGGGATAATTGAGCAAATCTTCCTTTGATGGTTTTCAGTTTTGCTGAGAAAAAGCAGAAAGCACAACTGGTATGGAGCTGGTGGATGGCTGATGTTAAAGCAAGGCAAAATACCCCAAGGAAATACGAAGTCAGACTAAACATCCTCAAATCCAAGGCTTACAAATCTTGGCAACAGGAGGTGAGGAGGCATTAGAGCATTTGAGGAGCCTGTACCAAGTTTAAAAGCTGCACGTTGCACATCCCAACATCCTCAGAACTGGTTACATCAGCAACAGACACAATTACTCAACAGTTTGATAGAGTGCATTTCTTAATTACAGCACATCAGTTACTCCATTAGGTTTTGGCTTGTCAAAAAATCTGTGCAACACCAAGAATCTGCTACCCCTGAATCATGTTACACTGCCAGGCTCAGAGAACAGCTTGTTCTGATCCTCCTTCCACACTCACAGAGCAGAAGCAGCGCTGGCTCTGCTGTCACGACGACTGTGACGAGGGCCCACCACTCCCAGACAGGACCATGTGGCTCCTGCCACCCTTTCCATGAAGTCTCTTGGCAGACAGAGCAAGTCAAAGTGCCAGCAGTGCTTTTATGAGCCTTATCTTGTTCTTACTGCTGTAAGCAAGCTCATGCCATGCACATTCCCAAACAAGGCTATTTCCAGGATGGGGATTACTCATTCCATCATCCAGAACCAGTTTCACTCCATCCACTTAGGAAGCTGGAAAATAATCCCGGCGAATGTCTCAGGAACTGTGTTAATCCTAGAGCACAAGTTGTTTCTCCATGAGACAAAGAGATTCCCACACTTCCCTAAGGCACAACCACTCCTCAAACAAACACAGCTCACCATGCCATTCTTCCTGTGGTAGTAGCTGAGGACTGGGAAGCGACTGCCGTGGCGGAACAAGGCGACCTTCCGGAGCTCCTCGTCGTTGATGCATTTGGGGACAATGACAACTGGAGGGTAGGAGGGGCAGACAGAGAAATCCCTGTTGATGCAGCTGAGACGCCACTCATCTGTCTGAAAAGCACCACAGCACACAGGGTGGGTCAGAAAACACATTGTTACTGCTAGAGCACAACAAACCAGGGAAGAAGAATTTCCATGTGCAGGATAAGGCACACACAGACTAATGCTGTTGATCTGTTCCATTTGCACCACAGGGGAAAGCTCAGCTGTCCTTTTATTGTCCATTTATAGGCCTGTTGACCCATTAATTTTCCCCCATGCCTTGATGTTCCCTGCAGTCATCTCAGGGCAGCAGCTCCCAGACACTCGTCACCCAATGTGCAGAAAAAGCTCATAAGCAATAGAGGAAGGATCAGGTGACTTTGGTTCTTGAAGTTCTCCCTCTGGCTGATCCACATCCTCAAACAGCACAAAATAAGCCCACATGCCTAGAAATGGGTAATTGTGGCTTTAAATTATTCACAGGCACAACAGACAGCAAGAGGAGAGAGCGCCCAAGGCAGAAATGTGTTCCTACATCAGCAAATTTAGGGGGAAGAAGGTTGATTTAGATGCAGGTAACTGGATTCAACCCTCCATCTGTGCTGAAAGAAGAGTTCAAAAGACAAAGGTAGCTGAGAAAGGCAAGAATTTCCATCAAGTCCAGATGTTGAAGCTGCTTTGAGGTTAAAGCTGCAATTTAACACCTTCAGCTCGGTTCTTTTCCACATGCTCAGCTCCAGCACCTCCAAAAGCACCTTCTGGAAGCAGCACAGCATCCAAGCCCCAAGGTCTCACCCTGAGCTCCTGTTATGTAACTTCTGAGCTTCCAAGAGCCAAACCCTGGTGAAAGAAATGCTGAATGTTGGCACCCTGCACCTCACAGGCACTTGGCATCACAGCTCGGGTACCTGATACCCAGGGTCAGACACAGGGCTGGGCTCCAGCTCAGGGAAAAAAGGTCAACAAGGAGCTCTGCAGCTGGCAGAGACCTCACAGAAATGTCATAAAACCTCTGCTCATCTGTGTTCACAGAGAGTTTCAGCCAGACAAAAAGGTAAAGGGATAAAGCAGGTACACAGAAAGCAAGAGAAGAGCACAACAGCTGTAAGAGGAGACACACAAGTTCAGGTCTGCTGGTTTAACATGCATTATTTGCCCATTTCTGATCAGAATTAGGTCTTTTCCCCCTCTTTTCTTCCTTCCAGAGGTTTCCTACCTCTTACCATGCACCTCCTGACTGCTACCTGCTTATGTAAGTCATCCTGCCTGGCTCACTGCTCCAATGGAAAACTGGGATCAGAAAGGTTTTCCAGCAAGGAAGTCTTCCCATCAGGTGAACAAACTGACCTGACTCACAACCCTTTCATCACCAGGATCTCCAAGGCACGGGATGTGTGGCATTGGAGACAGTAAAACTGTCCTTTTTGGTGGCAGTCTGAGAAAAAGATGCTGGGAAAAACATAAATTATGACTCTCAGGATCATTATCCTCACTAAGAGCAGCAATTGCTGCCTGTGTGCAGTGGGCCAGCTGCACCACAACCTTATTTCATTATTGATAAGCCTCAAAACAGCTTCATTTTACAAAAAGCAGAGCTCCTCCCTGAGGCAAAGTTGAATTGCCTCTGGCCATCATGTTATAAGCAGAGATGAAAAGTTCTGGCTCACAAAAGGGACGTGGGCTGGTCACAGCTCCAGCTTCTAATGCACCAATAATGATGTTTTTAACAGGTTTTTTTTGGGGGTGTCTATGTTAATTTACATATAAAGGTGTACAATCTGATTACAAGCTAAAAAATGTGTGGATCTGGAATATAAAATGATAAACACCCCAGAGAGGATGTGGGGAAGGCAAAGCCAGGACTCTGTGGTGTCTCAGACTGGCTGCCATTGGTATCACCAGTATGGGAAGGAATGGAAGGGCATCACCTGATTTATCTCCCCCTTTGGTAATTTAACTCTGCCACAACCTCTTCTCCTCCCCATTTATTCCACGAGACAGATGATCCTGTTGTGTCACCCAGTAATAATTTGCTGTTACATGGCCAGGAGGAGGGGCCTGGCAGCAGTTGGCACCATTTGTCTCCCCTGGCACAGCTACTCCAGCAGAGATCCAGTTAACCTGTGCAGTGCCAGCTTCCCACTGCTGGAATAAACTCCCTTCTGGGCTTTTGTTGGGGGATGGTTGTAATTTGGAAGGAAAAATCACCATTAATAACTGGAAGAGTGAGGCAGCAGCAATTTAAGCAGCAGTGGAAGGGAGGAGGCACCTCACCCTCAGCATCATCAGGAAACTGTGCTGTGTGAGACTCAGGGGAGGCACAAAGGGAACATTCAATTCTCCCAATGTGAGATCTGCACTTTTAGGCTTCAAAAAAAGTTAAGGACAGAAGCAGCAAAGGACTGGGGGCTGAGCAGAATGAAGGGACTCCAAAATAAAATAAAAAAAGAGTATTTTCTCATGGCAAGATTAACACTTGTATTTCTACTTTTCTTGTCCTAAGACTTGTTTAGAGATATCAATTTCCAAATGTCCAAGATATCCATCCTAAAACTTAGAATTAGGAGAGGTTGTTTTCCACAAAACAGAGGGAGACAATTCAAGCTCTACCAAGAAGCCTTAAAAAAAAAAATGTTGGGAAACCATCAAGGATCTTGAGGGAGCCTGAAAAGCAGCAGTGGCAGAGACCAGTGGCAGAGGAAAGAAAAAGGAGGAAAGGGGAGGGAGAGAAAATGAAGACAGAATTTCTTGGCAATGAAATACCTTTATGTTAATTATTTTGTTAATGAACAAACTTCTCATGGCCTCTTCACTTAATTTTAGGAAACAATTTCCAGTTAATTTGCAGTATCCTGAAGTTGTGGAATTTGGCAGAAGAGAAACCTCTTAGCTCTTCTCTGCTCAGAAAAAACAAGAAACCCTTGCAGATGCCCTGAATTCCAGTCAGGCCCTCACTGAACAGTAGAATATAAATAACATGATATATTATCTGAATCTTTAATGTATTACCTAACTTTTTAAAAAATTAGCACATTCCTAGGTTTATTTTGCCATTGGAGAATGTGTCCATGTTTTAAACCAACTCTCCTGTGGCAGAGAAATGTGGAATTAATACATTATTGGAGCTGTAGTGTGGCTGAAATACAGTATTTGACATGTTACCACACGGGGGAAGGTCAGGGATAACAGACCCAGATGGATGATTTAATGGAGAGGGAGGAACCTTTGGAATTAGACTCGTTTGACTTAATTAAATCACTCATTTACTTGTTCCAGCCTCTCACATAAAGCAGTTTCATCACAGAACAAGAAATATTTGGGCAACAACATATTGATCTGTTGTTCAGGAAATGTAAATCATTCCAAGGTGGCTTTTGACACCATTTTGTTAAAAATTTGAAGTTTTGGGTTAAAAGCCAAGAATTAATCACCAGCTGTCAGACATGTGCACTTGAAAGAAATGAATTATTGCCCTGGAAATGCAGTGCTATAAAATAATAACATTTTTAAATGTAAGTCTTAGAAGGAGCATGTGTACAGAAAGGCACGAGATGCACAAAAGCATTTTTAAATCTCTGAAAAAATAAGGGGAAAAAAGCACATTAAGGGATCCATGTGTTGCTGGTTATGATAACAGGTCAGATTGGTTGTCTTTGGACAGCAGATGAAGGTAAGACACATGAAAGTTCTCTAATTAGGAGATAAAAATAGCCAGACCTCTGAAGTCCTTTCATTTTGTAGTGATTTCATCCCCTGAGTCTGGTCAGGCTGATATTACTCATTTACTGGTCACAGCCAGGAAGTGATCCATGTGCAGACAGGCTGGCTTGCAGATAAAAGACACAAAAAAAAAAAATCAATGTTTGATGCTGCACTAATGGATGTGGGCTCAGAAACCTGAGATGATGGAGCACAGATGGGATGGGATGGGAAACAAAGGCTTGCAACACAGAGATGCAACTCCAAGGAGGTTCCTGCAACCAGGAAAATTCCCACTCTGTAAAATTTAGCATCTTAAAATTAAGTCTGAATAACAGACAATGCTACAAGAATAATTCCCACCTTACAGGTACCAAAATAGTGTCAACATGGGCTCAACAGCACCTGGAAAAAGAGGACTGGAAGCTTCCTGCTCTCTAAACCTCCCAAATATTTCCCAAGCTGCAAGTGTCTCTACCTGGGCATTTTTACTGGCATCTTCCTGGAGAGCTGAGGAATCCTGAGCAATTGTTTTAAAACAGCCTCATTTCAATAAAAAGGTTGACAAAAATTGATTTCACTCCACTCCAGACACAAAGTTAAGCACAACAAACCCAGGCCAAAAGGCTTCAATTTTGTTTTAATGAAGAGAGTCATCCCCAAAGGATAAAACATTTCCTACCTTCAAGCATTAAAGTCCTCAAACCTCCACTTGTACAACACACAAATCCCTTACGTTTGAAAAACACTCGCTCCTCACCAAAGCAACAGATGACATTTTCACCATCCAGGATTTCCAGCCCAGCCACCAGTGGGTGAAATCCTTCAGAGAATACCCAAGTGCCTGTGGAAATGCTTCAGATCCAACTTACCACCGAGCTGAGGAGCTCAAACTCCTTGTCAGGCAGGAAGGAGCGCCAGCCGTCCTCCACGAGCTCGAACATGGGCCGGTAGAAGAAGGGATACATGAGGGTGACAGAATCCAGGGTGGAAAGGACCTGGGAGGATGGGAGAAAGCATGGAATCATGGAATGGGTTGGGTTGGAAAGGGCTTTAAAGCTCATCTGGTTTCACCTCCTTGCCATGCACAGGGACACCTTGGACAACACTTGGAGCTTTGACACTTCCAGGGATGGGGCAGCCACAGCTTCTCTGGGCAACCTGTGCCAGGGTCTCCCCACCCTCCCAGCCAACAATTCCTTCCCAATATCCCATTTAACCCTGACCTCTGGCTGTGGGAAGCCATTCCCCCTTGTCCTGTCACTCCAGGATTCTCTGATTCTTCATGCTCCAGAACGAAGCTGAGCTTCCATTTCCCAAATGCCATGGCAAGAGAGGTGCTCAAGGAGAGGGGTTTCAGGGAGGTTTTAATTAAAAAAATCCCCAACCCTGTGATTTTAACAATTATCAGAAATGATGGATTGTTTTGGGATGGAAGAGACCTTAAAGATCATCCAGTTCCAACCCCTGCCATGGGCAGGGACACCTTCCACTAGCCCAGCTCCATCCCACACTTCCAGGGATGGGGAATCCAAAACCTCTAGGAAATATCCCACAAGCTCATGGGAAATACTCCACAATTCCCATTTGCCAGCACAAAGAAAACCTCCCTAACTGAAAACAAACCCAAAAGAGCTGCTGAGGTTGAGGTGCTTTGGAGCTGTGCAGGTCCTGCTGATGGTGCTGGAGCCTCACCTCGATGGAGCTGGCGATGTTCAGACACTCCTCCATCCCAGGGATGTCGAGCTGGATGATCCGAAGATCCTTGCACTTGATCACGATGGTGCCCAGCGAGCCCACGAACCTGCAATGGGACATGGGACAGGAGCCACATCACAACAGGGCCTTGGGAGGGGGGCAGGACATTCTACAGCTCTTCCCACCATAAATGCCTGCAAAGCAAAGCTCCACCAGCAGCAGAAAGGAAAAGGAACAAAGAAAGTCAACTTGTTGTTTGGTATGAGCTTGTTTTTATTTAGTTAGATTTTATTTAAAAAAGGGGAAAGCTCCCGGCAAAAAGGGGGGGAAAGCTCCCAGCAAAAAGGGGGGGGAAAGCTCCCGGCAAAAAGGGGGGGGAAA
>JAWWMO010000121.1:112865791-112878470 GCA_035047845.1 Dendrocincla fuliginosa
GCACCTGAGGAAGAGGAGGCACCATGGTGGCTTTGGGAGCAGCTTCCCAACTGTGTAACCCAATTGTCACCCCCTCCTCTCAATAATTAAAGAGAGAGAAAAAAGGCGATGTTATTCCTTGTGTCCCTGTGATCCCATTTAAAGCATTAGGAGAGGTTCTCCAAGCCCAGCCCAGAAGGTCTCTTAGAATCACATTTCATTGCTCTTTTTCCACAAATTTCTTAATGAAGGTGTTGAACAGATGGAGTTTTGCTCTCTGTTTCTCACTGGGTGACAAAGTTCTCTTTGGAGTAACACCCTCCTGGGTGTCCCTTTCCCCACTGAGTCTCACAGCAAAACCCCTGTGTGGGAGGGGGCCTGGTTCAGTCCTGAGGCTCAAAAAGTCAGTATCCATCAGAGGTCCTGATGTCCTGGTGGCAGACTGTGGTTACCAGGCTTGGGAATGGGTGGGAATGGATGGATCCATCATTTCACACTCCCTTCAGCATCTTCCAGACACCTTCTTTAGAAGGATCTTTGGGAGAGCATCATTCCTGCCCTCCAGTTCCCAAAGGCTTCTCACCTGAGACCACCTACAAGAGTCTGTTGGAGTCATTCCCAGGTATCTGCTGTGGGCATAAAGCAGCCCCAGTAGGGGCTGGAAAAGGAGTATTTGCAGCTGCCTTTCCTGCTACCATGATTATGTCCATCCTCAGCCTGTGGGATAACCACAGGCACCTTCCATATAGAAAACTGGGTCATTGTCTTCCTAATGGTGTCCTGCTTCATGTCCCTGTGTCCTCACAGTGGGTTTTGAGTGCTGGTAGTGATCACTTCTACTGAAATCTTGGGGCATCTCGGTGCCCTTGGACTGTGAGGAAAAGAGCTCCAGGGTTGGAGAAACCCCAGAATTGTAAGGAAACACAAAGAAACCAAGCAGAGATTGGTGAAAGTGAAAAATGTGGATAGAGGGACCTAAAATGGAGCATGGAGAGATCACCCAGTGATGGCCAGAAGGTGCTGCAGGTGCTAAAGATGCTTCTGGAAATGTGATAAAGCCCCATTAGCCAAGGGGCAGCTTCCACCTCCTTCTCCTCCAGTAAATACATTGAGTAAAGCCAATTTCTGGTGACCTCCATGGGCTTTGCATGGGAAATGGATACATAGAAAAGTGAAGAGAAAATCATAACCGAAAACTCTGCAGCAGATACAAAAAAGAGGTTGAAAACTGACAGTTTTGGCTTCCCACTTGGTTTTTCTTTAAAAAGGAACGATTTGGGGAATGTAGCACATCTCTGACAGCAGCAGCTCTGACCTCCCCGTGGTTTTGGTCTTGTCAAAATACCTTCTCACCAGCTCAAGAGGAATTTTAGTTCTTCATGCAGAATTAGGCCACTTTTAAAAACCTCTCACAGGATGTTCTCTGTGCCAGGACTGGATGTGGTGTGTGTGTGAGCCCACACATTTGACAAGTCTGGAGTCATCTCATGGGCCTTGGTACTCTGAAGTCATTGCAGAAATTTCAGCAGAGGGACCTTCCTCAGTCATCACTTGTATTTCCCTTCCCTTCCTCTCCTTTGACCAGTGAATTTAGTAAGAAAAGTAAAAAAATGGTAAAAAAAAAAAAAAAAAAAAAATGAAAAAGGAAATCTGAAGACTTGGGGTCATGGGGGTCCAGACAAATCTGGAAAAGAAACCATATTTTTGACTGAGAAAGCAGAGATACTCTTATATTTATAGACTAGAAAAGAATCAGAGAGACATTTAAGTTGGAAAAGCCCTATGAGATCATCGAGCCCAACCATCCCCAGCACTGCCAAGGCCACCACTGCCCCATGTCCCCAAGTGCCACATCCACAGGGATTTTAAATCCCTCCAGGGATGGGAATCCACCCCTGCCCTGGGCAGCTGTGCCAGGGCTGGACAACGCTTTCACTGAATAAATTATTCCCAATATCCAACCTAAACCTCCCCTGGTGCAACTTGAGGCCATTTCCTCTTGTCATGTCCTGTCCTTTTTCATCTGAAAGAAGAGACTGACCCCACCCGGCCCCACCCTCCTGTCAGGGGGTCATAGAGAGCAATAGAACTCATGCAGGAGTGGAATTGCTGTGGGTTTTCAGCTAAAACCACGTCACTTTAATGCTGTCTTTTGTTCACCCCTCTCATGTCAAGATTTCATGGTGTTCCACATCTTGAAAAAAAGTGGTATTTGGGGAAAAAAAATAAAAAAAATCCCTCTTTGTCTTTCCTGTCTGACACATAAAGTGGCTTGAGAAATGATCACAGAATAGCCTGAGTTGGAAAGGACCCATAAGGACCATCGAGTCCAACTCCTGGCTCTGCACAGGAGAACCCCAAAAATCAGACCACGTGCCTGTAATGACTGTCCATTTATGGTGAGAATCAATTAACACAGCACCATAAATTGCACCTCCAAAATAAAGGGTGTTTTCCTGAACTCTGTTTCTACAAATAACATGATAGAGGTTGCCCAGAGAAGCTGTGGCTGCCCCATCCCTGGAAGTGCCCAAGGCCAGGTTGGATGGAGCTTGGAGCAACCTGGGATAGTGGGAAGTGCCCTTGGCCATGGCAGGAGGTGGAACTGGATGGGCTTTACAGTCCCTTCCAACCCAAACCATTCCACTGGAATTGGATCCTGGCTGTGAGATTTTTTATCCCCCTCCTGTTTTCCTCTATATCTTATTTTCAGCCAGATAAGACTTCGACAGAAACATTTGAAAAGAACCAAGGCACACAGAGCGGTGAAACCCCCTCTTTGCACACAAATCTGGAGTTCCCAGATTGCCTGGTGTTATACATTTTAAAGATCTGCCTTCCCTTGTAGCGACAGTCGGTGCATCTGCCCTGGAAAGAGGGAGGGATGCCAGGCAGGATGAGAACGTCTGGCCCAATGATTCCTGTTAATGTGCCCATCTGCTTCCCTGCCACTTGCACCCACGTGGAACCACAGGCAGGGATCAGGGAAGAGCCTCCACTGGCTCTCTTTTTTGTAGCATTGGGACCTTTCTGGTTGAGAGCAGTTTGTATAATTACAAAGAAATGATCCATCAGGGCTTTTTCTGGCTGATGCTTCCCCGATAAGAGGGAGGCTGAAGGCTCATCAGATTTCAGCTTTCACTCCCTGAGTGGTACATACGACTCTCCAGCTCTTCCCTCTTCTTCCCTCACTGTCATTAAAAGGAGGCAAACACATGGGAAACCAAAAAAAAAACCGAGGGTCCCAAACTCTGGCTGGAATTCCCAAGATTCACCAAGCAACACAGTGCAGTGATGCTTCTCCCTGTTCTCTCTTCCTCTTGCATTCCCAGTCTCTACCTGGCAATCAAAGAACCAACACAGAACCACTCATTTTCACATAAAATTAGGGGTTTTCCCCCTGTGTGCCTCACTCTCCATCAGGCTGCACTGAATTGCATCAGCCACATTAGGACTCAGCCCCTCAAACCAGCAAGGTCTTTATTAACCCTCAACAACGCAGCATCAGGAACAAATTTTGCCATTTATACATTCAACCCCTTTTCTGCCTCTTTTATGACCAAATTTGCTGCTGCAGCCCCAAGACTGACCCCCCAGAGCTCCCCATGAGCTCCCTTTCTTTCATGTCCACCCCACAGTTCTGGTTCCTGCCTTTTGTATCCCAGTCTCTCCAGTCCTCGAGTCTGCTGTCTCCTTCTGGGAACTCCAGGGGGTTTTAGGACAGGATTTTCCTGGTTTTCCCATGTTATTATATTAAAAGTGGCACAATCATGGCTTGTAATCCTTGAAGAATTTTTACCCATAAAATCAGCATCTCTGAAGATCTGAAGAGATCACACACTGCCCTTAGGAGGGTGGTATTTCATCCTTGAATTCCCTTCAGATTTTTTGGGGGGAAAAAGATCTGGGTGCTGGTGAGTTGTTGCTGCTGATTCTGATTCCCTCTCTTCTATCTCCTTTACGCTTAAAACAAATCCCTGGATGATTCCCTACAAAGGAGAGTTCAGCATCAAGAGCTTCCTTCTCTCCTGCAAGGTGAACACAACTGCAAATATTTCATTCAGCTTTTGTGGAGTGGCCTTAGCTTTTATTAGTTTTATTGCTCTGACCACACTCCCTGTCAGGCTTCATGTTCCTGATGGGTTTGGAAAAAGAAAAAAAAGACTTATTTTAAGAGGTTTCCTCGCCTTTTGCAAGCTCTTCCTGCAATTCTCTGCCGAGCTGCCTTATTGTGTTTTACACTTTGTCAGGCCCAGTTTATTATCTTTTCTATTTTCCATGGTTGGACACAATTTGAGCTTTTCCTTCCTAACAACCTCCCTCATCCCACTGCTCTGCTGTGACCTTTTCCTTTCTCTCTTAGGGCATTTTTAACAGCTGTCATACATTTTCCCTGAGTCTCCATCACAGTGGCCTTAAACAGCTCCCTCAGTGCCTGCAAAGAATCTATTTGCAAGCATTCCACTCTTCTAATTGTCCCCTTTATCCTCTTTTTAACGATCTCCCCGGTTTTATAGGGCTTCCTCATTGAAATTAAGTGCCCAAGTGGTGGCTTTGCCATCCCCTGTTGCTCCTGCAGAGGTGTGGAGTGCAAGCACAGTGGGATCTGGGCTGCAGAGTGGCTTTCCCAGGGGACAACTCTGATCCAAGCCCAGTGGCCACTGTTTTCCCCCTGTAAACACATGAAACCCCCTGTAATCCAGCAATTTATCAGTACTGGCTCTGCAAGGTATAAATATTCAGCTATTTCTCCTACAAAAGGTGCTTTCTGGGATCCAGATCTGCTTCCTGGCATAGCTAGAATTTATAATATTGTGGAATCATGGAATGGTTTGAGTTGAAAGGGATCTTTAAAGCTCATCTCATTCCAACCCCACTGTCATGGGTAGGAATTAGACCAGGTTGCTCCAGCTTCTGGTGTTGGAAACTTTTTTATCTGCAGAAACATTTTGAAAGCTGGAGAGGCAGCAGAGTGAGAGACACCACTTCAAAACCCCATTTTGCAGCTCATTCACTCTCACAAGGCTTTTCCTTTCACTCTCCTCTCACAATTCTAATTTTCTCCTTGATGAAAAATGGGAAAGAAACAGTAGAGCAGGTTTTTATTTTTATTCAGCATTTCCTTCTGCAGTTTTTAATCAAACTTTTAACTTTGTGTGGCTGTGAAGTGTCACTGACACATGGTCTATTTGGGTGAATTTTCCTTCCCTCGTGTCCTGTTGTCTGGGATCAGGTGAATTTTAGCTCTTGGTGGGCCATCCTGGATCAGATGTGACATTTTCCTTCTGCTCAGCCCTCAGCCTCTGCAAACTGGATGTTAAACCCCTCATAGTCCTTATCTCACCGTTTGCTCTTCTCTTGAGCATCCTTCCATCCTACTAATATCAGGACAAAGCCTTTTCCTGGGTTTGCATGGCTGGAAACTCACTGGATTTCACACAAGCAGGGCTGTTCTCTGTCCCATTTTCACACAAACATCTCACCCTCCGGTGTTGCTCCCAGGGCTTGTCTGGCTGCCCCTTGTGGGGCTCTCTGAGCCACCCCACTCCAGGTCACTCCATGTCCCCTTGCAGAACACCTGGAGTAAAAGGTTTATCCCACAGTGGAGTGGGTGGGGAAGGGGACACTGAAGAATTCCTCATCTTTTCTTCCATTACTGGTGACCCCCAAAGGAATAATCTGGTCACGGACTATGCTGAGAAGTCACTTGGTTAGTACAAGGGTGTCCAGGACAACCACAGGACCCCACTGGGATGAGGATGGGCACCCCAGGAGTGGGATTTTGGGGTGTAATGGAAAGGTGGTGGGTTTATCTCTGATTTCCACCCTGCCATGGCACTGAGAACCCCAGTGAAGAGGCTGAATGGGACTGAAGGGGCCCTGGGGGGCTGTTGGATCCCCTAAAAATAAAGTGGAATTTGACTTGGGGAGGAGGGAGGAACAACATGAGGCAATCAGCCTCTGCCAGCCTTTGGCACCACCGTGCTTGCAGGCAATGGGAAAATCCCAAAGTTTTACTTTTCCCCTGTGTCACTTTGGTGTCAGGGGACAGAAGTGCCTGGGGCTAGTGGGGGTGTGTCATGATCCCACTCCAGGGAGTTTTGGCTGCCAACTTCTCCTGGCTCTCCCCTGCCAGGAGGCAAATGAAGCACAGGGAACACAGAAATCTTATCTGCCCATCTTTACTTCAAAGCAGTGACCCCTGCTTGGTCACACCGGTGATGGCAGCGCTGGGAGCTCCTCCTGAGTGCTGCTGTTCCTCCGTGGCCGGACTCCCTGCGGTCATTTCCCCTTTTTGGGTGGGGGGATGCAGCAGTACATCTTGCCACAGGACGGGCTGAAGGTCCACTCGTCGGTTTTGTCGCACGTGTAGGAGCAGTACCCATCACAGGAGCCCTTGTGCTGCCCGTGCCCTGTGGTGAGAGGGAGGGAGAGATGGTTATCAAGGAATATGATGGAGGGAAGAGCCCCTAAAATTATCTCCTTACTGCTCCCTGGTGCTACTGATGCACTGAGTGTCTTTGGATTCAGACCCACGTAGGATAGGACACCTGTTTTCTGTCCCCATTGAGCTGGTGGACCACTGGACAGCAAAAGCCATTCCTCTACACGTGCTGGATCTTCAGCGTGAGTGTGAGAGGTGGGATTTGCAGTGTGGCATCCATCTCATCCCAAATCCTTTGTGCAAGCTCGGCTGGGTAAATCAGCAGCCAGAGCTGCCTGCAGGGACCTCATCTCTACTGCCAAAGCTGGGTGAGATGAACCACCTCCCTCACCCCAAAGCACAGAGCCTGCAGAGGAGACAGCCAGCTGCACCCACAGCCTCTGGGGTCAACCCACCTTCTCCACGTCCAGGGGTCTTACCTGGGGTGGCCAAGGAGAAAAGCAGGAGCACAGCAAAGAGCACGCAGAGCACCCTCATGGCTGGAGGCCAGGGGAGATCTCAGCACACAGGGAGGAAAGTGTGTCTGAGGTGGCCGGGCTGGGTGGGGGACTGGGAGGCTCTGGGTTTTATAGAGGGACTCCTGCCACAGGTGCTGTGGTGAGAGGAGAAACTGGAGCAAACCCCTCTGCAGAGAGGTGTTGTTTGCTTGCTGGGCTGTGCAGTGTCACCCCGACCCACTGGTCCCACTCACAAAGGCACCTGGCAGCCAGCTCTGTGCTCCAGGGGGCACAGGGAGGGGGACATTCCTGTTCCCCAGATCCGGCTCCTGGAATGAGGCCACCAGGACACGTGGAGGCAGCAGAAAGCAGAGCTTCTGCCCAGAGGTGCAGGACATGCAGTCTGGGCACCTTTCTGATAAGGCACAGACACAATGGACAGTATCAGGGAATCATATCCATGACAGGGAATAGTTTTAGGGTGCATCCAACCCTGACTGGTGCACTGGCAGTGAGGCTCATGGAATCATGGAATAGAATTGCAGCATGGTTTGGGAGGGAAGGGACCTTAAAGTCCATCTTGTTCCACTTCTTGCCATAGGCAGGGACATCTTCCACTATCCCAGGTTGCTCCAAGCCCCATCCAACATGTCCTTGAACATATCCAGAGATGGGGCAGCCACAGCTTCTCTGCCCAACCTGTGCCAGGGCCCCCCCACCCTCACAGGGCAGAATTTCTTCCCAGTATCCCAATTCCTTCCCAATATCCCAATATCAATAACCCTGCTTTCCGTCAGCTTAAAGCCATTCCTCCTTCTCCTGTCACTCTATGCCTTTGTGAAAAGTCCCTTTCCAGCCTTCTTGTAAGTCCCCTTCAGGCTCTGCAAGGGGCTCTCAGCTCTCCCTGGATCCTTCCCTTCTCCAGGTGACCCCCCAGCTCTCCCAGCCTGGCTCCAGAGCAGAGGGGCTCCAGCCCTGCAGCATCTCCGGGGCCTCCTCTGGACTCTCTCCAGCAGCTCCAGGTCCTTGTGCTGTTGTTCCCAGGGCTGGGGCAGCTCTGCAGGTGGGGTCTCACCTGAGGGGGCAGAGGGGCAGAATCCCCCCCCTGTCCTGCTGCCCACACTGTGGGTGAGCCCAGGACAGGGGGGGTTTCTGTGCTGGGAGTGCCCATGGGGGGCATGTCCAGCCTCTCCCCCACCAGCACCCAAAGTCCTTCTCCCCAGGGCTGCTCTCCATCTGTCCATCCCCAGCCTGGGTGGATACCAGGGATGTTCCATCCCAGGGGCAGGACACTTCACTTGGTCTGATTTTCATCACATTGATCTGGCCCAAGACCAGTTTGGGTATTTTGCCCCAAATCTTTCCAAAAGGACTATAAAGCTGATAAAAAAGGGATGTAGGTAAATACATAAATGAAGCTAAGGTAAGGAATTGCCACACCACATCAGATCAGAAATCTTGTGTGATTCCAGTGCTATCGTGACTAATAACTTTCATGGCTGTCTCGTAAGAATGCTTACAAAATTCACAAATAAGAAGCTGAAGAAGACTGCAAAGCATTAGAGCACAGGATTAGCATTCTAGTGGATCTTCTCATGCTAAAAAGATAATGAAAAAAATACAATTAAGGAATAGGGAAAACTACCTTGTCTATACAGACAAGAATAATGAGTTGGAGAATAGAGAAGAAGGAGTTTCTGGCTGTATGGGAATTCTGCAGGGCAACTTTGTGTTGCAGTAGATCACAGGGAGGCACCGAAGGGCAGTGTCAGGGTGTTGGGAAACCAGCACCAATTGTCCTGCAAGTACAAACAAAAGCTAAGCTTGTGAAACACAGGATGTACCCACTGCAGGGCACACCCCTTGGAAAGTGCATCCATCCAGTTGTGCACTCCACGCTTCAGGAAAGCAGGGAAGGGGCTCAGGGGAGTTCAGAAAATGGCAAGAGGTCAAGAAGTGTGACTGTCCCTGTGCTGGCACTGCTGGGGCACCTCCAGTGCTGGGGGCACTTCTGGGACCCTCAGACAGGAGAGACACTGAGGGGCTGGAGTGTGTGCAGGGAAGGGAACAGGGCTGGGAAGGGGCTGGAGCTCCAGGAGGGGCTGAGGGAGCTGGGGGGGCTCAGCCTGGAGAAAAGGAGGCTCAGGGGGGACCTTCTCTCTCTCTGCAACATCCTGACAGGAGGGGGGAGCTGAGGGGATCGGGCTCTCCTCCCATGGAACAAGGGACAAGTTAAGGAGAAATGGCCTCAAACTGTGCCAGGGAAGGTTTAGAATGAATCATAGGGAAAAACATTCTACACTGAAAGGGTTGTCAGGCATTGGGACAGCTGTCCAGGGCAGTGGTGGAGTCCCCATCCCTGGGGGGAATAAGGGACAAGTGGATGTGGCACTTGGGGACATGGGTTAGTGGTGGCCTTGGCAGTGCTGGGGGAACAGCTGGTCTTGATATCGGAGGTATTATCCAACCTGAAGGATCCTGTGATTCTGTGATTAAGATGTGACATGTGAGAAAAGACTGAAGGAAGTGGAATAATGGGGATGAGAAATGAGATGACATAGAAAACATGAGTGTCCTTAAATCCCAGTGATGTGACACATGGGACAGGTCTTGGAGGCCAGGATGAGAAGTCAGTGACCAGTCACGGCAAAAGGTCCTCACCTGAGCTATAGGAAAGCCTTTGGAGTGACAGGAACGTAGAGCAGAAAGAACAGAGCGTGGAAACACCATTGCTGAAGGTCTTTAAGGAAAAGTGGACCAAGTGCTGGGAACAGCAGCTGGAAATAGCGGTGATGAAGGAGCAGAGGAGGTGCACAGCCCCCTCACCTTTGATTCTGCCCCGTTTCTGCCCTCAGTCAGACCCCAGAGAGCCACACAAAGCTGAGCCAAGTCCCAGGGAAGGGCCTGGTGCAGCAGAAGTGGGTGCTGGGAAGGAGTCCAAGGACGTGTGTTCTCACTCAGGAAAACTCCCCGCCCTCCAGGCACATGAAATTTGTTGACTTCCTCGAGAAGCTTTTATATCTAATTTTTAAATTTGCACCTGCTACATTAATTTACAAATTGCCTTTTCAGTACATTTGTCCTTTCAATACATTTTAATTTCTCGAATTTCGTTTTCAAGTTCCATGTTTCAGCTGTGCTCAGTGTGAAAGAGGATTTTTTTGGTTACTTTTCTGAAAAATGCATGATTTACCTTTGCATCCCGCCTGTTTCCAGGGTTGTAAAAATCACAGAACTGTAGTTCTGTCCTCCTTAAGCCTCTGAAATTTTTACAATCCACCTCCATGAAGTGTCTCTCCCCTCAGCTGATGAATGCCAGTATATTTAATTTTATGGAAACAAGTCCTCAGCTCTGCCACCTTTCCTTTAACCTCTTCTTTCCTTATCACAAACCACCAGGGATGGGGAGATAAGCAGGGGAGATAAGTGACACCTCCCAGGCTGGTGCAGGACTCCCAAACCTCCTTCCTAACTGCCTTTAGGTAAATCAGACCCATCATCTGTGCAGAGATTATCTATTTTTCCAAATTTTCAACCTCAAACTGACACTGATTCAGGGTTTGATGTTTTGCTCTCCTGTTACTCGGTGTTGTAGGATTCATCTGCTGCCCTTTGAAGGTTTAAGTTGGAGGATATTGAGGAATTCTCCCCCAGCAGCAGCTTCTTGTCCCTTCACCAGTTTCCTCTATTTTTCTGGCTGTTTCTCAAGCTATTAAACAGCCCAGTGAGCTGGGGTTGGAAAAGAAAAGCTCCTTCACAGAGCTCGGCTCTTGTTTGAAAACCCAGGACTGTCTGGGGGGTTTGTGAGGGAGAGAAGATGATCAAAGTGTCTCCAAGGCTCCTCCAGGATCCTGGGAACTGTCAGCCCCAGTGCTCCTGCCCATCCATCAGAGGGGATGACCACAGACTACCCTGAATGTGGTGGTTGATGAGTTTATCAGGGAGATTTGTCAGAGGTGGCTCAGAAACGGGAACATGGGTCCTTTCCAAGCCCTCAGTCCCACACGATGATCAGTCTGGACAATGGAGGGAATGTTATCAGTGCATCATGGCCCTATTGCGTCCTGCTGCATCCCTGCCAGAGGTCTGGGAAAGGCCTGAAACTCCGTGATACCGATCTTGTTCTCCCCCATCACTGCACCCAAAGATCTCCATCAGGTCCCTCTGACCCATCATAAGGACTCTGCTATCGACAGCCCCTATCCCTTTGTGTTCCAAGGAGTGCTGAACTCCTATCTGATATTGGGCAACCCCATCTGGGGGAGGAGGTGGCTGCCAGCACACGGGCAATTCTTGTGCCATCACTGCACGTCCAGCCACAAGCGGCACGACCTGGATGAATTCCCGTGTCTGCCCAGCATCCTCAGGGCAAAGCTCTATAAAACCCAGGAGCTGCAGCCTCCCTGTACATCACCTCCTCCCTCCGAGGTCTCCAGCTCTCCTCTCTCCAGCCTTGCTGAGATCCCAGCTCAACTCCAGCCATGAAATTCCTCTACCTTGTCTTTGCTGTCTTCCTCCTGGTCTCCATGGCCACTCCAGGTAAGATGGGGTTAGATGAGCTTTATATTTGTTGGGATTCTTCTAAAATAACTTTAGCTCTTGCAAGTATAGTTCTCACCCTCTGAGGTGGCTGCTATAAACCTGGCCAGGCACTTAAATGACTCCTTTCAAGGGACAATAAAATAAGGACTACCTCAGAGGGATTCATACAGAAATAATCTATGAAATTCAGTGAAATTGGGGTTGAAACTTCAGTATCCAGCTTGGGAGTGAGCCCAGGCCAGACAATTCCAATCAAGATTCTGGATGTGGGGGCTCAGAGAGTTCCATTGTGCCAGAGGAGACTCTTCTGGGCAACTTGTTTTCTCTGTCAAGGCTCAATCCTGCAGATGTTTAATGCCTTTAAGATGAAAGAGGGTAGATTTAGTTTGGATATTGGGAAGAAATTCTTCCCTGTGAGGGTGGTGAGCCCCAGGCACAGGCTGGCCAGAGAAGCTGTGGCTGCCCCTGGATCCCTGGAAGTGTCCAAGGCCAGGTTGGATGGGGCTTGGAGCAACCTGGGATAATGGAAGGTGTCCCTGCCCATGGCAGGGGGTTGGAACCAGATGATCTTTAAAATCTCTTCCAATCCAAACCATTCCATGGCTCTAGGTTTTATTTACTGATGTGCCACAGCTCTTGCTGCTAATACCTGTTTCTGACACTCTAAGGCTCCCTGGTCTCTGTACGGGAATCAAGAGGGGATTTGGGGCTGAGATCTCCCAAACAGGCATTAGAAACTCCCTTCAGAGATCAGTTCTCACCCACCTGGGGGAGTCTTTCCCTTGACTCACCTTTAACCTTTTAACAGTGATTATTTGGTGCAAGGCTGCTGTGAGGCCAATTTTAAGCCCTTTGCAGCATCCCTGATGTGCTGCTTTGCTCTGAAAACACAGATCCTTTAAGGAGAGGTAAAAGATAAGGAAACACAGATATTATGCACAGAGAAGTATCTTTATGAACTTTGCTTTTTGGGGGTCTCTCAAGAGGGGAAAGGATCTGCTGTCCTTGGGAGCATCTTTCCCAAACTGCATTTGTTGGATGAGGAAGGGAGGTGTTTAAGGAGCTGTTCAGGCTTGTGCCCTTCAAGGTCTCTTCCAGCTTTGGGGCTGGGCTTGGGCAGGAGCTTTGGAAGTGTAGGGGAGCAGAGCAGGACTTCCCTACAAACAGGGTCTCATCCTGCTGACCACTGTCACCCACGTTGGAGGGGGTGGGAGGGCATGGAAATGGGGCACAGAGGCACCTCTCCTGACCCAGCAACTCTCCCTCTGTCCTCTTG
>JAWWMO010000121.1:112910081-112934196 GCA_035047845.1 Dendrocincla fuliginosa
CCCCCCCTCGGCCGCCGAGGGGCCGCCGGAGGGCGTTGAGGCGGCCGAGCGGCCGTGGCTGGACTGCCTGTGGATCGTGCTGGCGCTGCTGGTGCTGCTGGGGGACGTGGGCACGGACCTGTGGCTGGCGCTGCACCACTACGGCCGGCGGGACTACTTGTGGTGCGGCCTCACCCTGGCCTTCGTGCTGCTGCCCTCGGTGCTGGTGCAGATCCTGAGCTTCCGCTGGTTCGTGCAGGACTTCACGGGCGGCGGGCTGGGCGCCGTGCAGGGGCTCAGCAGCCGCGGGCCGCCCATGATGGGGGGCACCGCGGGCCGGCGCGGGGGACCCGCCGGCGGGGTAGGAGGAGCCGGCGCCACCGCCACCCCCGGGGCGCAGCGCCTCTGCAGGATCTCCGTCTGGGTCTGGCAGACCGTCATCCACCTGCTGCAGATGGGGCAGGTCTGGAGGTAAGGGGGGCGCGGCCCGAGCGGGGTGGGAGCGCCCGGCGGTCGGGGGGACGGGGGTCGGTGTCACCTCGTGGTGTGAGGTGGGTCAGTGTCACCTCCCCGTGTGAGGGGGACGTGGGGCAGTGTCACCTCTTGGTTTGAGATGGGGCAGTGTCACCCCTTGGTTTGAGATGGGGCAGTGTCACCCCTTGGTTTGAGGGGGGCATGGGGCAGTGTCTCCTCTTGGTTTGAGATGGGGCAGTGTCACCTCCCGGTGTGAGGGAGACGTGGGCCAGTGTCACCTCTTGGTTTGAGGTGGGTCAGTGTCACCTCTTGGTTTGAGGTGGGTCAGTGTCACCCCTTGGTTTGAGGTGGTTGTGGGTCAGCATCACCTTGTGGTCTGAGGTGGGTCTGTGTCTCCTCATGATCTAATGTGGACGTGGGTCGGCGTTGCCTCATGGTTTGAGGTGGATTGGTGTCACCTCGTGATCTGATGTGGATGTGGGGCAGTGTCACCTCTTGGTTTTTGAGGTGGTTATGGGTCAGTGTCCCTTCATGATATAACATGGACGTGGGGCAGTGTCACCTCGTGGTCCGAGGTGGGTCAGTGTCCCCTGGCCAAGGTGGGGAGCTGTCAGCTCATAGTCCAAGGTAGATTGGGTTGATGTTGCCTCCTGATGTGAGATGGATGTGGGTCAGTGTCGGCTTGTTGTTTGAGGTGGACTTGGGTGAGTGTCACCTCTTGGTTTGATAGGTGTCACTGTCCCTGGCTGAGGTGGGGAGCTGTCAGCTCATGGTCTAAGATGGATGTGGGCCAGTGTCACCTCATGGTTTGAGGTAGGTCACTGTCCCCTGGGCAAGGTGGGGCGGATGGGGGGTCATTGTGAGCTTGTGGTCTGTTGTTGATGTGGGTCAGTGTCACTTTGTGGTTTGAGGTGGGTCAGTGTGCCCTGGCTGAGGTGGAGTGGATGGGCATTGCTGTTACCTTGTGGTTTGAGGTGGGTATGGGTCAGCATCACCTCATGGTCTGGGGTGAATGTGCATCCGTGTCATCGCATGGTTTGAGGTGGAGGTGGGTCACTGCCCCTGGCTGAGGTGGGACAGATGGGGGTCGTTGTCAGCTTGTGATCTGAGGTTGTCATGGTCAGTGCAGTGCCCCCAACATGGAGATTCAGGTGTTACTCCAGCTTTGGGTGAGAAGAGACCCAAAGGGAGGAGAGATTCCCACAAAATGAGCCTGGGGGATTGAGGTGGGGGCCACGGGAGTCATTGTCACCTCACAGTCCAAGATGGACCTTTGTCAGTGCTCCCCATGGTGGAGGAGGTGTCATCGCACCCCTTGTGCTGAGGGGACATCTGAGGGGAAGAGAAGCTCCCCCCAAAATGTGTCTGTGGGGCTGAGGTGGGAGGAGTGGGGTTTCTTGGTCCAAGCAGGATGTGACTTGGTGCCCTCCATGTGGATATTTGGGGTAACCCCTGCTTCACTGAGAAGAACTCCAAAGGGAGGAGAGATGCCCCCCAAATGAGTGTGTGGGGCTGGGGAGAAGGGAATGGGGTGACTATGACCTCACAGCCCACAGGGGATGTGGGTCTGTGCCCCTCCTGGCATGGGATGGAATGGATTCTAGCTCCGTGGTGTTATAAAGGGTGCCTGAGGGACGGGGTGGGCTCTTGCTGCCCACAGACATGGGGCAGGATGGGGAGGGGGTCATGGAGCTGCTCTTCCCGACAGGAGAGGTGGGGGGGACATCATTGTGGAGGCAGGCCCAGGGCTGAGGGTGACCCTCGCAGCAGCAGCACTGCAGAGGGAGATCCTGTGGCCCTTAGGGGGGACACTCACCCCACCACCCCCTCCTGAAGCTGGGGGGCAGCCAAAGACTCCACGGAACACGGGGGCTGCTCTGGAGAAGGTCTGTGCAGGGGGGAGAACCCCCAGCTACTGAGCGCTGGCATGTGCTGCTTCCAGGGGGTTGGTATCCTCTTGGGACAGCATGCCCTGTGGGTGAGGAGGGGTGAGGGTCTCCCCCATTCCTGAGAGCCTCTCCCCAGCCAGCAGAGCAGGAGCCCCCCGGCTCGCTGACCCCCCTGTGCCGAAGGAGCAGGCTGTGGGAGTGGAAAAACGCAGCGTGATGCCTCGGCTGTGGCTTTGGAGAAAGCAGGAACCTTCTCCTAGGTGGGGACAGTGGTGGGGCTGCCGGTGTGAGGCTGAAGGTCAGGGAGAAGGGACTGTTCCCCTGTGGCAGGAGAGGTCCTGGGGTGGAGGAGACGCTGGCCAGAGGAGAGGTCTAGGAAGTGACCTCGGGCTCAGCGGGAATAGAAAAGCATCCTCCAGCGTGAGCTGGAAATTACGTTATCCTCCCCAAAAAGAGCGGTGGGAGGAGGCAGGGAGGGATTCTCCAGGATGAAAGCCTGTGGATGCAAACACTGCCACAGAGATGTCGGGCTTACGGAAAGAGGTGGTGTAAGGACAGCTGTAAAGACCCGGCGTGGCCCAGCGTCCTCTGAGCTGGGACACGGGTTAGTAACGTGGAAAACGTGTGAGATTTGGGATGGGGGGCGGAGGGACAACTCCGGGTTGTGTCACAAAGCACTGGATGCACCCCCTCCACCCCACGGGTGGGTCAGGGTGTAGGGAAGAGGCTGCAGACAGGGGTCGATTGGGGTTTGCAGCTTTTAAAATAATCCTTAGGCATCAAAGATTTCTGTTTTCCCGATTTTTTTTTTTTTTTTTGAAGGAGCCGCGGGGGTGGAGGGGAGGGGATGTGCGTGGGAAGGGTGCGTGAGATGTGTACGTAGGAAATAAGCCCATGGAATCGTGCAGTGCAACAGCAAATACATATTTCTTCTGCATCTTCAATGTCATTTGTGCAGCGTTCAAAGCACATTTGTTCTCAACTTCTGCTTGGGGGTTTATTCTATTTTTACGGGTTTTCTCCGGCCGAGGTTTGGGCTGGGGGGCGGCGGGAGGGGGATGTCTGCGGGTGATGCGTGCGAGGATGATGAATTGGTCCGCGACCCTTTCTCCTGCTTCCCCTGGTGCTCCTGAGTGCTGATCCCATCAGCAAAAGCAGTTCTCGATGCAGATGCTCCTCTGGCAAGTTGGATTTTTCCTCTCCTGGAGTCAGGCAGAAGGAATGATTGTGGTTTAGCCGTGCACAAACACTCCAAGCCGTGGCACGCTCGAGTGAGCGGGTGGGGAGGGGGATGCCGGAGCGTTGCCAGGGCAGGGACAGAGGAGGGGATGCCCATGGGGGGCTGCTTTTTGGTAATGTGAAGGTTCAAAGCTCAAGTTGCCCAGACTTTTCCCTGCTTTGTTAATGCAGAGGAGAAACGTTTGCTTCCGAGGTTGTGCAGGGCTGGGAATGCCGAAGGGGACTGGCAAGGAGCGCTGCAGACCAGATCATGTTAGGTGAAATCAGGGAGCTTTCTCTCCTGTTGATCCCTAATCTCACTAGCGCACAACTCCTGCTTTTTAAGCTACTCTGGTCAGCATGGGGCTGACTTCCAGTATCTAACCAGAGCCTGAATTGACTTCCCAGCATCTGTGGAGTAGCCTCCACAAACGTGTCTTTTTGCATTCCCACTACAGCCCTTGCAAACGCCATTAAAATTAATCGGGAATGCAGTGATGGGACTAACACTGGAATGTGCTGGTTTGGCCACCTTTGCCTGCAGCGAAACCTCTCCGTGCTGACAAGGAGTTTTTATGTGGGGATGGAGGAGGAAAACCTGGGCTGGTGTAAGTTCCGTGTGTGATGCTCCGAGCCTGGTTTCCTGCAGGATCATGGATACGCGCTGCACGGAGCGTAATCGGGATCGTACATTACGTAGGGGCTGTCGTGGGTGTTGCTCAGCAGCTGGAATGAAATCATAGAGAATAGAGAGGGGGCAGGTTGGAGTAGTACAGAAATCCTCATTCTGAATCCCTTAGGGAAATCTTGCTTTACAGTTGAGGGATAACACGATTTCTGTAGGGGCTTCTTCTGAATATCGGGAAGACTTGCCAATAAGACGATGAATAAATAACATTTTGTGGCAGAAGTACAAATACACATCGGGTTTGTTTTAGCAAGATTGTCTCTTCATTTTGTCAGGACTGTGGGAGAAGGAGCTTGTTTTGGAGCAGTCTGGATGGGGGCTTTGTCTGCTGTTCATGTCCTGTGCAGAGAGTGAATCATGACCAGGCAGGAGAGCTGAGGGGGCAGTGAGAGTACTGAGGGGGGGCTTAATGATATTCCTGCTTTTTTATGGGTTTTTTCTTGCTCAGCTGAGAACTGAAGGCTGTGTTAATGCTGCCTGCCCATAGTGGCTGTTGGAAAAAATAATATATATTGTAAAAATGTGTGTATATACATACAGACTTATATATTCATATTTTTAATTTGTTCTTGAAGTAGTCTGATCCCAAGTGGATTCCAGTAGTCAGATGCCATTCCCACCAATAAGGCTCAGCTCCTTGGGTTTTTACCTTATAAATCTACAATTTTCACCTTTCATCTCAAATCTTAGATTATCTTGAGGACATGAACAATTCATCCAGACTACCCAGAAAGGGAAGGATGCCAGCTGGGGCACGTTTTGCTCATTACAGAGCTGCTGCACTGCAAGCTGCAAAGGGCTGTTCCTTGTGGAGCAATGCTGTGGTTTTACTGGGAATAGGCTGAAGGAAGATCAGGAGTCAGGGCTTGCCAGGGCTGTTGCTTTCACTGGAGCTGTTCATCCGTGTAAATAAGGGAGAAACAGTTGTGGCTTGAAGTTTTTGTGTCTTGAATAGTTGCACAGGTTGTGTGAATGACAGGAGTCAAGTTCCCTGTCTGATGTACCTTTCCTTAACCTCTGTCAGAAGTGGGTTACTGGGTCATGGGTGCTGTCCCGGAATGCAGGCTTTATGAAGTCCGATCCCTTGCATTGCACTGTGCTATTAAAGCAAACTTTATTGGATTCCATTGGATTAACGGGATGTGGAGCTTGAGCTAAAATGAATGCTGACCAGCTGGAAATCACTCTGTGTCTGTTCAGCTGTCAGTAGTGGTGAGTTTCGTGACATGAATGTACTATATTTGTGGGTTTTGTTATTAAAACAGATGTGAATACATATCTACAACTAAAACATTCTGTAAAAAACACCCCAAGCAGACCACAACAACCCTCGTCACTGTTTTGACATTAAGAACATCTTGTGTGTGTGTCTGAGGAAAGGAAAAATTCCTAAAATTTAGGCGGAGAGTTGACATCTTTTTTATTAGTGGAAAGACCAAATGTGTGAGTTGTTCGGCCTCGGAGGTGGAAGGATGAATCAATGGGTTTAAATGGAATATGTGGTATTTAATGACTCTGCAATGAGTGGGTTCAGGCTCTCCTAAAATACTTTGCTCTGGGCTGAGCTGTGAGTTAGAGACACACAATTTTGGATAGTTTAGAAATACAGGCAGCTACAACTCTGAATTTCTCTGCCCAAATCCCTCGGAATGGGAGACATCTGCTTGTCAAGCAGCAGATGAAGGAGAAGCTGCTGACCTAATGCTGCCTCCTTGTCTTGGTTTGGGATGTTCAGCTCTGTAGAGCCTTGCCATAAATTTCCTGCCTTCCCTGGCACGCTGGAATATTTTTTTCAGCTTTTTCTGGTTAGCTTGTCTGGCAGCTGAGTTTTTCCCTTTAGCCAAGTTTTAACAGCTTGCTTTTATAGTATGGAGTTTTGTCAGCTTTTGACAAGTTGGCAGAGGGAAGACATGCTGGGATAGATGATAAATATGTTCTCCCTACAAAATCAGGTCTGGGGTATAACTCCTTATTTTTTTTTCCAGTGAGGTTGTTCTCTCCCAAAAATCTTATCCATTCCACCCCCATTTCTAAGAGCTTTCTCCAGGATCTCCATGAGGAAGTGCTGGGCTGTGGGTGTAGAGGCCCAAAGACGTTGAAATGAAGAGCATGTAGGTTGTGTGTGAGTGAAAATAATAATAATAATCATAATAATGATGGGAAAAAAGGCTTTATCCCTTGAGTAGGGTCTCCATGGGCTGCGGGTGGTGGTGATGATACTCCGTGTCTTGTTGAGTGGTTCCCACTAGAGGGGGTCCAACCACAGATGTTGGAGCGGATCTGCTGGGTCAGCCATGGGAGGGCAGTGATTTCTCCACACCTTTCCTTGGGAGGAATAAATGTCCTGCCCTGACCTCCTGGGAACTGGCATTTCCATGTGACTCGGTGTTTCTGCAGTGACAGCGTGGCCTGGGGAGGTGGGGGAGTGGGATTTGGAGGAGAACTGGAGTTTGGTTTCCTCATGGATGCTGTTGAGGAAGAGCCATGTGGTGTCCTGTGGCCGTGCAGTGGCAGCAGCTCATCAGCTCTGCCCTGGTATTTGGAGAGGAGGAAGGGGAAGCTTTGGTGACCTGACTTGGTTCTTGCTGGAACCAGCATAAAGTTTCCATGGCTTTCCAAGGGGAAGACATCTTTGCCAGGTATTTTTGAGACATCATCTCCAGGAGTCCCAAAACCATAAGGGAACTGTAAGGGAGTGCTCCCACCCACCTGGTCCTTGACCAGAACATCTCTTCAAGCTTCACAGTGAACTCCAGGAAAAACAGTCATGCTTTTTTTTTCCCCACTCACCCTACAGCTTGATCTCAAATGCCAGGGGCAACCTCAAAGTGCCTTTCCAGGTGAAGGGGAGCTGGGTGCCAAGGGAAGGAGGAGAAATGGCTCACCATCTTTCTTAGGTTAAAATTCCAAGCTCTCTATTTTCCATCTTTCCAGACACTTCCATTTTGCTGTTAGCTGCACTGAGCTACCTTTATTCCTTGCAGCGGTTCTCCTCTCTGAACAAATGTAGGTTATTCAGGGAGCATTTCTTTTAATGAAAAGGATGGAGGGAGAACTGATAGTGATAAAGCATCTCTTTGGAGCAGAGCTGCTTTTGCGGTCTTGAGACTGCAAGGAGCAGAAATTGGACATCAAACATGTGATTTTCCTTGGGGAATGAAGGTGAGCCTATGGAGAAGTCTGGATTCTTCACAGAACTTCCATTTTGCTTTATTTCCCTCAAATCCTGATTTGATTTTTAGCACCTGACTGTGGTGAAAATCAGCAGTAGTAAAAGGCAGTGTTTTAACACCTGGAAGCTTTTAGGCAGGAGGAGCTGTGAGTCAGAGTAAGGCTTTGCTAGAGAGGAAATTAAATTGTAATTAAAGGCGTAAGCAAAGAACATGTGCCAAATACTGTTACTTCATTGACCCCTCCTTCTTCTGATGTGCTGGGATTCAGACTGATGGCCAAGGCTGCTTCAGGGCACTGAGATGCTTTTCCAAATGGGATCCTAAGAAAATGGGGAAAGAGCTTTCCTGGGGAGAGAGATCTTTAGAAAATCCTCAAACCTTGCAGCAGTCTGACAGTGGGTGGAACACCTTGGGTTTCTAACCCTGGGGAGCAGAACATCACAATCTTTCAGGGCAGGTCAACAGTCCCATCCCATATCCTTGAGTTGCAGTGTGAAGGATGGTCCCAGAATCTTCTGAGTTGTGAGCCTGGGCGTTTGGCTGTGTCCCAGGAGCAGCCCATTGCAGCTCCCCGTGGATGGACTTTTATTTTTATGTGGCCACTCCCCCCACTCTGGGAATTTATATTTCTCACCACTCTGTCCTTCAGTTGCAGCCTGTGTTTGGTTATATGGAAGTGCTATACCATAGGAACAACATTTACTGTGCTCAGGAGAAGTCTCAGGAGGTGTTATTTGTCCACCCCTGGACAAATTTTGTTATTTCAGTATAAGGGAGGATGCTATTCCTTGTATCCAAGTCTTAAACCAGCAACAAAATCGGATCTTGGCCAAGAGACAAAAAGTAAAGCAAAGTCCATCTCAAGAGTGTCCCCAAAACTATAATGGGACCTGAAGACTGTGCTTCTCCTTCCTTTGGAAATCTGTGAGGGCTCAGGTTCACCCATGAAATAGTCACAGTCTGTCCTTAAGTGACTTCATCCGCACAGAAGATCTTTTGCAGAATTGACAGCTTTGCTGAAACCTTCTGTGTTCAAGCCCAGAGCCTTCATCGTGCCCTCCTCTTCCTCTGCCCCTCTCTGCCTGTGCAGTGGCACATTGGAATGATTTGGTTTACCTGCTGAGGAGACTGTTGAAGCAATATCTCTGTATTATCATGGAGTAGAATCATCTCATAGAATGGTTTGGGTGGGAAGGGACCTTAAAAATTGTCTAATTCCAACTGTCCCCGGGAAGGGATGCCACCCACTATCCCAGGTTGCTCCAAGCCCTGTCCAGCCTGGCCTTGGACACTTCCAGGGATGGGGCAGCCACAGCTTCTCTGGGCAACCTGCACCAGGGCCTGCCCACCCTCACAGCCAAGAATTTCTTCCCAGTGTCTGCCCTAAATCTCTCCTCTTGGTTTAAAACCATTCCCACTTGTCCTTTGCATGTGCCCATGTAAAATGTCACCTTTCCCTCTTTTTTTTATTCCCCCTCTGAGTTCCCCGTTTTGTCCAGGATGGGTTGAGGGAATAGGCAGCTTCTCCTTGTCCCAAAACCCCATGGGGAATAGGATTAAGACAGTCTATTCTAAAGCTGCCTCAATGCCCTGCAGATGGTTTGTGAGTGAGGACTGGGAAAACCAAGCCTGTTTGGAACAGGTTTAAAGGAACACTGTAGAGGGCTGAGCTCATGCTGGAAAACTCACTCCAGCTGCGTCACCTTTCCTGCCTTCCCAGGGAGGTAGATGAGGGAGAAGTTTCCCATAAAACCCCTGCCACTTTGGCAGAACTCTTATTAAAAACTCTTCAGGAGCCACAATGCAAAAGGCTCTACCACCTGGAGCTGCCTTTATCACGTTTCTAATTAAACCTGTGGAAAAAAAACACCCCAAGTGAGAGTGGAGCATGTCTGGCTGCCGGAGCCTCCTTCAGCTCACAGGGCTCTGGGGGATTTTCCATAGGGACAGGGGAGCTGGGTCATGTTTCTGCTTCTGTGGTGGGCACTGGGCTTTGCAAACTCCCCACAAAAATCCAGGAGAAATGGGCTTCCCCACCCTTTCAGGAAGGTGGCTCAGGCTCGCCTACTAAAGCGGAGGGATGAGAAATGTCCCTGTGAGTTTACAGCATTCCAGTGTCTGGGAAAATCACCTTCTCTGTTGTAAAAGAAGAACAGTTTAACTCCTCGGGCTTGGATCCCTCCCATAGGCAGTCCTGGATGACAGGACTGGCAGGAATCTGTTGCCTGATCTACCAAACACAGAAGACAGCAGTAAAGCACCAGGAGTGGTTCTGAGTTTGGGATTGGAATTCATCCCAGTTATGTCTAAGTGAGGGAAAAAAGAGCAACGGAGGCCGATGTTGTTGAAGTGAAAATTGTAAAGAGTGGTATAAGCAGAAGGCATTTAAATAATGTAAACAGTCTGGCATGGGAGGAAGGATGGGAGGCATTCCAGAAACAAAGGGAAAATAGTTTTAAAACATGGCTAAAAATACAGCAACTCTTGAATTCCAGAGATTATCTCAATTAGTGCTTTTTCAATATATCTTTACAACAGAATTGTAGGAGTTCACAAAAGATAATGGAGGCTACGAGATGCGGAGCAGTGATATTAATTTGTTTAATTAAAAGGATGAAGGGCTCCCTAAAATAAGATTCACTTATCTTGTGTCGCAGGGAAGAGCGAGGTTATATTGGGAAAACTGCAGCTTGTGGCATCGTAGTGTGGAAAAGTGTGGTGAGAGCCAGGGCTGGGAGGAAGAGCCCCTTCTTCAGCCTCAGCAGTTCCTTTCAGTAGCAAATCCCTTCCCATGGGATTTGTGTGCTGTTAAAGCAAAATGGGATGATTTTACATTTCCAAGAGGATCTTGTTTCCTGTTCAGAGAGCAGGAATTCGACGTTTTCCTCCGACAGAAAATCAAATATCCAGACATCGGAGCTTTGAGGGGCAGGCAAACAGATTCCCAGGTTTTAACTGGGAATCTGTGTGTGTGGAGCTGTGCATGGATGTGCTTGATGTCCTCTGGCTCTGGAGGTGTGGTGGGACATGTCAGAATTCACGTCCAGCCTCAGCTCTGTGTGTCCATCCCATGGTGTGAGGGAGAATCATGCACAGATATCTATCTGGTAGGGAGTGTAGGGAGAGGCCACAGAGGCCAGGGAGGAGAGAAGACCCTCATGCAGATCTAAATTAAATTAACCCCCCTGGATGTATATTAATATGTTAAGTAGCACTAAGCTCTGTATCCCAGCTCAGCAATATTCCGAGGCACTTTATTGCTTTAATGGAGGGATAAAATAGAACCTGCAATTATAGTAATTTTTTCTAATTGAATATTTTGCTTTATTCTTTCCCTTTCAAAGCATGACTGTAAGTACCAGCCTTCATAAAGCTTTGGAAATATTTATACTTTCCCTCTCTGGCAATGGGTGTAAATATGCTTTTTCTTGGGCAGGCTGTTTTGGTCCCTCATGGATGAGGAGCAGAACAGCTCTGGAGAGCAGTGGGAAATATGCCTTTCTCTGCTCCTTTTAACCATCTTGCCTCTATCATAGAATCATGGAATGATTTGGGTTGGAAGGGATCCTAAGGATCATCTGATTCCATCCCCCTGCCATGGGCAGGGACACCTTCCACTAGCCCAGGTTGCTCCAAGCCCAGTCCAACCTGGCCTTGGACACTTCCAGGAATGGGGCAGCCACAGCTTCTCTGGGCAACCTGTGCCAGGGCCTCCCCACCCTCCCAGCCAAGAATTTCTTCCCAATATCCAGTCTAAACCTACTGTCTTTCACTTTAAAGCTGGAAAATACTTGTTTCTCATGAGGTGGAGAGCGGGGAACACCCCCAGTGTTACAGATTTAGTGTTTTGTGTCACCCTACAGGGGCTTGACCTCAACGTTGCTGTGTCTTTTTAATTAATTCCTTGTCCAAGCAGGGTTAGTGGGCAAGTGGACAACAGCAGTAGCCAGTCTGTTATTCCCAGTCCATGTCCTGTGCAAGGATGAGATCCTTGATTTGTGCCACCTAAACTGAGCTTGGGGAGGAGAATGGGTAAAAGCACCTTGAGCATCTTGCTTGAGCAAGATGTAAATGGCAAGTGAAAGCAAAAGCTGAAGGGCAAAGCCCTTGCCCAGATGCAGACAGGTGAGGCAGCAATCTGACAAGGGGGACAGGCAATTAAACCTGGAATGCTGATGGTGTAATTGGGTGTCCACGGAGGTTTTTTGAAGTAGCCATTTTCAGTGCCAGCTCTTCAAACTGAAGTTCCTCCCTCCAGCTCGAGCCTCGAGCAGGCAGCAAAATGCAGATAAATTAACATAATAATTGCCTTGTGCATTCTGGGTGCTGAATCTGGGGTTTAAAGAGGGAGATGTGCTGATACTCCCTCCCCACCATGGGATGCTATCAGTTGGAGCTGGTGCAATAGCTGTCTCCTCGTCTAAAGGGGACTTTTTGATCCAATAAACTGCTTATCTCGTGTAGTTGTCCTTTCATCTGGCGTGGGTGGTGTGTGATGGCTGATGGAAGGCGCAGTATTGTGGTTCGTTTATGAATATTAATTAGGAGTGGAAATAATTTGGAACAGTGTGTGCACTGCCGGTTCTCCAAGCACCGGCTGCAGAAATCCATCCGTTCCTGCCTTGCAGAGGACTCACAGATCCCGGGAAGATGCGAGCCCACGTTGGGGCGTGAAGTCACCACGCACAGTCTGTCACACCGACACGGTGACTTGGTGATACAGCGGGAGGTTGTTTCAAGGCTTTGTTTCCCGGCATTTGTGACGGCTGGGCTGGGGAAGAAATGGTTTCTTTGGGAAAAGCTGCAGCAGTTCCTTGCCAAGTCATGTGCATCCGACCCGGAGCGGGAGCTGGAGGGTGAGGTTTGGCCTCGGCACGTGGCTGTGCCGAAAGGCAGCGCGATAAGGCTTTGGCGCCCTTGTTTCAGTGAAGGACAAGTTTTTCTCCTGAATGCTTAATCTTACCTTAGTCCTTGTCACTCCGGGTCCGTTGTCACACACTGACGTAAATGCATCGTGCCACTGACGCCGGGAAAGGCTCCAGCCCCAGATGTCACACAGCTCGCTTCTGGATGCTACCAGAGCCCTTCAGAGACTCACAGGGTGGTTTGGGTGGGAAGGGACTTTAGAGATCACCTTGTTTCAACCCCCTGCCGTGGGCAGGGACACCTTTGCCCTGTTGAGGTTCTGTCTCATCACTTTCCTCTTCTTCAAGTTGCTCCTTTGAATAAAAGACCCAAAAAATCCAACCATGTGCACTGATCAAGGATAGAGCCCTCTTTGTCTTGCTTGGAAGTCACCCTCGGTGACCACATCTCCTCTTTGGAAGCAGAGCAGTGGCAGGATTTGTCCTCTGGCCCTGAGATAAGCTGTTGCTGTCATGTTAAGCCATCATGGCTTTTGGGAAAGGGTGGCGTTGTCCAGGATGGCAGCTGGGAATGCCTCCAGTGGTGCTGAGATGCTGCTGAGGGGAGGGCCGGTTAGTCCCAGCCAAAATTGTGCCAGAGTTGAGCCACACAGACAACATCATCCCTGCCTAGCAGAAACGGAGGAGTCCAGAAGGATGCAACACATTGGAAGGAAAATCCTCCCCTTACTTAGGGTTAATTTTAATTTTATGGGAATATGGTTGTTTTGGTTTTGGGGTGTTTTTTATGAAAGTGTTGCCTGCCTATCAGAATCTCTTGTAAAATCCACTTCGAGCTGTCAGATGTGGTCATAGGGTTTGCCTTTTTGGGTCTAAATTTATTTTATGACCTGTGTGTGTGCAGCAGTAGTGGATCCCAGATCCCTTCATTGGGATTGTGGAGTTCCTCTTTGGGATTGTTGCATTCTGTGGGTCACTTTAATGCTTAAGGGTGAATCCCAGGTGAGATGGGGAAAGGAGAAATGCCAAGGCATATCATAGAATCACGGAATGGTTTGGGTTGGAAGGGACCTTTAAAAGTCATCTTGTTCCAACAAGACATCTTCCACTAGCCCAGGTTGCTCCAAGCCCCATCCAGTCTGGCCTTGGACATTTCCAGGGAATCTGCTATAGCAGAGACCCAGATGGGTCCTTGTAGCTGAGACCCAAATGTCCTGGAGGACTTACCCCAGTCGGATGCTGATGGGGGAGGATGTGGTTCATTGTTCCTGCAGCTTCTCTCAGAGTGCTTTGCTCTGCCATGAGGACCCAGTGGGGTTAAACTGGGACCATCCTGGGAGCACTGGACAGGCTGCAAGCCAGAAACATGGACTTCTGGGCTCCCCCACCATCCCCCAGACCCATCCAACCTTAATTTGTGGGTTGATTTATTTTTAAAGCACGCCGAGTAATTAACTGCTTTACTTTAAAACCCCTCGGAGCCCTTCAAACCGGTGCTTTAGAAATGGGTTGATTATTCCACTTCCTTCAAAGCGCGGGGTATTAGGAAAAGTCAGCTCCTGCAGGCACGTTCCTCTGGCAGCCCACAGGCACTCCAGGGGTGCCACGACGTGTCACACACGCTCAGTGTCACAAATCACTCGCCTGGCAGTGCCACTTGCTCTAAGTGGGGCATGACGGCTGTCAGAGGGTCGTCATCCCGATCCGCACGTTCCCTTTGGCATCTGTTCCCATCCCCGGCGTGGCTGGCTTGGGTCTTGGAACCAGCTTTTCAATTGTGAGCTTTAGATCTGGGATAATAAAACATCAAAGTAAACCAGACTGTTGTGGATACAGGGGAGAAAAAAAAAAAAAAAAGGAAAAAAAAAATCAGGACACTCAGTAGGACTTCAGGGAGTAATAAATTTGTTCTATATTTAATCTCATATTTATCGCAGTGTCAGTATGAGACCACTTCATTTTACTACTTTAACTGTGTCTAAGAATAACTGAATCCTTGAAATATTGAGAAAGTGGCTAATACCTGGTGGTAGCTGATGGGATCCAGCTTTAATAGTTATTGATTGGTTTCAAAAAGCTCCCAGTAATATCACATCTGAGCTACTGTATGTGGGGAGTTCAAATCCTATCAGTTATTTAAGATTAGAAGTAATTGCAGATTTGCAGCTTAATCATCTCTCAGTAGGTGAATCCAGCCAGGACTTCAGGTGTCACTTATAATTTTGCAAAAAAATTATGGTTGATCTGCTCTGGTTTTATTGTGTGAAAATCTTGGCATCCCTAAGTTCAAATATTCTCAAGCATTTCCTCAGCTGCTGTAAAATCGGGGTGGCTTCTCCAGTTGGGCTGCAGAGCCCTGTTTGAAATCTGATTGTCAAACAAGGGGCAGAAGAACCTTGTAGGGTTGGTCTCAGTGCTCGATCCTTTCTGATAGTGCCTTGTGTCTCAGGGTGTGCTGAGGTGGGCTGAAAAAACCCACATATCCTCAGAAAAAAAATTAACCCCGAGGAAAGGGAATATTTTCCATCCAGAAATTCAGGAGATCAAAAAATTAGATTAAACACTTGCTTTTTGGTACTAAAACTCAGCCTGGGTGACCTGGCATTTACCTGTGCTTCAAAACACCACCTTGAATGGTGCTTTATTAGCATTTTTGTTCTTAGTCTTTGTTTAACAATTCCATTTATCAAAACATTGGGGTTTTTTTCTTTTTTTTCTGGTATGACTTGTTGCCCAATTAGAGACTCTCATGATTTTTCTTGGTTGTGATCAAGTTCTGCCTGCAACAAACCACTGGACTTCCTATTGGAACACGGATCTCCTTTAATTCCCTGCTGCTCCTTTCACCAGGAACTGGCTCTTTGCAGTTCCTGGGAAGTGACCAATTTTTTAGCAGCCAGGGCAAATTATTTCTACCTCTTCTATTTTTCTTGTTGGTGTTTAAGGGTGTTCTCAGAGGAAGAAAAAAGAGCAACTGCAGTTGTTGGAAGCTGTGTAACTTCAGCAGGGAGTTTGAATCCAGGGTTTAAGTTGAATTTGTGATGCCTTTGCTGACTTCTTTGCCTGGGACTGGATTATTTCCCTTTTCTTTCAGGGGATTAGGGGATTTGTAAACCAGCACTCCTAACAAAGGTGTCTAAAACACTGGGAGGGTCACATCTCTTCCACTGGCTTTGGATGAATTGCTTTTATGGTCCTGAAACTGTTATGGGGGAAATGGGGAGGAAAGGTGAAAGCATCCTTTTATTTTGGAAGCCGCTGAAGACTTTCACATAGGAATTGATGAATGAGGAGGTACCAATTGAAAAGTCATTATTCAGTGCCATTTCCCACATGGACTATGGGTCTCACTTGAACAGAAAGCTGTTCAAGGATCCTGAGTGCTCGAGGAGCCAGGCTGGGATTGGGGAAGTGTTTCAGGTTGGGACCCCGTGCTGGGTCCTTATGTGCTCCTCATAAAGGACCACAGCCCTAATAAAGAGTTAAAATGCACATATTTATGGTCTTTAAGGCCCCTTCCAACACAAGCCATTCCATGATTCTGTGATATTTCGACTGGATATTTTGCCTAGCACTGATCCTGATGGTCAACACAAGTTTCCTTGCCTTTCTCACACGTTCCACTGGGTTTAGTATTAATTGGTTGTGTGAATTAACTGAGGACTAAGCTTCATTAGGCTGCCATTATCATTGCATTTGTATTCTTCCTGTCCTAAATCCTCAGTGAAAACATCTGTTAGTCACTCAAAATAGAAGTCTGCATCCTTAGAAGCAATTTCACTGTCGTAAAAATGGAGATTTTCACTGATCAGACACCTTTAATGGTACTTATTTTATTTCCAGTTCCTTTTCCAACAGAAAACCTTTCAGTAAGACATTTAATCTATGTTAACTCTGACTGCAAGTTTGAGTTCATGTTTGTGAGGCCAGTGGGATCCTCTGACCTCTGTAAAGAGCTCTGAGATGAGCAATGTCCTGTCCTCTACCTTGGCATTGCCTCTCATGTGTTTTCTGCTCTTTACCCATTTTCCTTCTGTAGGAACATGTTCGACTTTCCATAAAATAATGGAATCATTGAGGTTGGAAAAGACCTCCAAGACCATCCAGTCCAACCTGTGCCCAATCCCCACCTTGTCACCCAGAGCACTGAGTGCCATGTCCAGTCCTTCCTTGGACACCTCCAGGGGTGGGGACTCCAAACCTCCCGGGGCAGCCCCTTCCAATGCCTGACCACCCTTTCCAAGGAGAAATCCTTCCTGATGTCCAGCCTGAACCTCCCCTGGCACAGCTTGAGGCCATGACTTCTTGTCCTGTTGCTTGTTCCCTGGGAGCAGAGCCCGACCCCACCTCACTATCAGCTCCTTTCAGGGAGTTCAGGTTTCAGTGATCAATGAAAGACTTTGTTGGGTCACTAAGAAATGTGCCGAGGGAGCTCCTGCCTGTCCCAAGTTGACTCTCCCCACCCTTCAAGCATCGTTTGCTGGGGTTCCATCCAGCCAGTGACCCTCAGGAAATTTCAGGGTTTTGGAGCTTGGCTACCTTTGCCAGATTAATAAAGGAGAAGTTCATAATAGAAATGCAACCCAAAAGCCCGACAACCTAAGACTGGTTTTACTGAGAGCACTGTTAAGCTCTGCTTTAGATTTCAGAGCAGCTTCTTTGTAAGAGCAAGGAATGACCATGAAAATTTACCATCCCAGACATGGAATTTGCTCACACAGCCTTTGCCCGATGATTCTAATGATAACACCGAAATTATTTGCCTGTTAAAGGGTATATATTACTCTTCCTAATTATCTGAGTAAAGTTATAAAAAGAAATTCCAGCTTTAAATGAGCCTGTTTGCCCAGTCCTGTGTAGCTCTTACATCCCCCTGCACTGCATTTCCCATTCACACCACAGCAGAGGGAATGATGTGCAGCCCTGGAGAGTCGGATACATCTAAACTCTCTGGATTCAGTCAGCAAAGTCAGCCTTTGTCAGTTTATGAGCTCATGCTCTTTTTCTCCCTCCCCCAGGGAATTTCTGTTATCTGATAAGGTTGTATCTCCTTGGGTCAAACCAGTGGGATTATCTAAATGAGGCTGTTTGCTACCCAGTCCTTCCCGACTCAGCTCTGCTCCAGCTTTGATGGAGGCACTTCCTGGGGTGTCCTGCAGTTGTTCCATCGTGCCTTTGGTGAATTAAAGAAGTAACTCTGTGTCCTGAACGGGTCAGGGCTCAGGCTGACAGGGATAACCAGCTATTGTGCAGAGCTCCCTGTGATCCGTAATCACTGCCTGACTTAAAGCAAGAAACCACAAAGCAGCGGCGATGTTTGGTGTTTTTAAAGTAGCTCCAATTGGAGAATAAAATACCTTTTTCCTTTTTTTTTTGAACTCTACCAGTTGCTGAAAACAGCTCACAATGCTTGAAAGAGCTTTCCTGGCAGTACAGGAAAGTATTTTCAGAGATCTCAGGCCAAAAGCTCGTGCAGCTCATTATTGTCTCTCTGATGGCAAATGGAAAGAGCACAGGTGGCCGAGGAAAAGGTGTTGGATCGAGGCAGGTGAATTGTGATTTTCCTCCAGGTTCTCGTGCCATCACCTGGCATTTGTGGCTTTGAAAGTTCCCAAGCAGGAGGTGGTGTGTGTTTAATAGCCTGTGATGGATGCTTTAATCCTTTGAGGGTTTTTGGAGCTTGGCAAAGTTTTCTTTAGTGCTTTTTTTTGGTAAGTTTTGCTTTGCTTGGTGTCTCCTTGCTGTTTTAATTAGGGAGATTCCCACGTAAGGAGCTTCTAGTGGAAGGTTCCCTGCCCATGGCAGTGCGGTTGGAGTGAGATGATCTTCGAGGTCCCTTCCAACCCAAACCATTCTGTGATTCCATGAATTCTGAGGGCATGGTACTGTTTTCCTGCAAGTACTGAGAATGGGACAGTTACAGCTGTTTTATTGGTTTGTTTGCCTGCAAATTCCTCTGTGGAATAGGGATTACTTGAGCCTTAGACATAGTCAGTTATCTTGGAAGAGCTGAAACCAGCAGGGTGAGTTTCTGCCCCTTGTAGAGAGAGAAAATACCTGTGCAACAAAAACCTTTCCATAGATTAATTGTGGATACTCTTATTTTTAAGTGGAGCAAGGTACTGAATATTCCAATGTCAGTTTTCCAGCTTCTCTGTGGTGTTGATGTTGAGAGTTGGACTTGATCATCTTAGAGATCTTTTCCCACCTTAATGAGTTACAGTTTTATGATGTGCAGGACCAAATTATTTCCTGGTTGTGTGTCAATAAAGTAATGACGGCTGAGAATCTGTCATATACTGGAAAGACTTGAAGATCCCTGTACTTTTTAGGGTTTTCATGTGCAATATCTTCTGGCTGGAGTTAGAACCCAGACTATCCTGGAAGTGTTCAAGGCCAGGTTGGAGGAGGCTTGGAACAACCTGGGACAGTGAAAGGTGTCCCTGCCCACGACAGGGCATGGAATGAGATGGTCTTTAAGGTCCCTTCCAACCCAAACTATTCAATGACTCCATAGTTCTCTGATTCTACAGTTCGATGAGAAGCTGGTGAAGGAGTTTTGGAAAACTTGTGTTTGTTCTTGATATCTTATTAGGTAATTATGTTTTATGTGCATTGGGCTTTGGGAATATGTATAGAGAAATTGCTCTTGAGCTGTTGGAGTTTTTGGCACGAATGTGTTTTATTTACTTTGCAGTCAAAGTGTGTTTTAGTGTGAAGGATTTTACAGAATCACACAATCCTGGGGTGGTTTGGGTTGGAAGGAACCTTAAAGATCACCCAGTTCCCACTCCCTGCCGTGGGCAGGCTCACCTTCCACTAAAAGCTTGCATTTAAAAATGCCTGTGGTCTCTGCAGAGAGCTGAGGAGGGAAACCCAGCTCTGAAAACAGGACACAGACTTTGTATTCCCCCCTCTGGATCCAATCCCATCTCCCCCTGGGACACACATGACGAACAGGGTACCTGGGGTGATTCTACACGGAGATTCCTTGGCGTGAAACCAGGAATAGCTGCAGCAGCTTCAGCAGCTCTCAGATGAGTCATTAAGCTGTGCTTTCTCTCCTTTTTCCCATCTCTTACCAACTGGAGTAACTCGCCGCAGGGTCTGGTGAAAATTGGGTCTCCAGTGATTTTCTTGCAGCAGGTTGTGATCCCGGCTGCGAGATGTACGGGAGGAAAATCCTGGCAGAGGGTGAGCACTGGGAGGGGAGTGTGGGCATTGCAGGGAGGTGTGTTGGCTGAATACTTTCTGGGAGGCTACCAAGTGGTGTAATAAGTGATCTCAAAGGTGATGGATGTTTTAAGAAGAAAAGCTCATGTCTGATTTCAGCTGCTGGATAACGTGGTTTGGCTCATGCCTTGGAGCCGTCAGTGTAGGAGAAGGGTCAGCAGAAGGTGAAGAGCTGGTCAATGAATTGAGGAATATCATGGCTTTGACAAGAGGCAGCATGAAATCTTGTGTGGGGGTCATCTGAATTTCTAAGAGCAGGAAACAAAGTGAAAAGCAGGTGAATTCAGCACCTCGAGAGTTTTCTGTTATTCTTCCTTATAGGAATGAAAATTCCAAGTAGCTGCAGCCTATTCCCCTCCTGCAGTTAATAGTACTTTGGACTATGATAATACCCATTAAAATAATTTATTTTCTCAAACCAGAAATGGAGCTGTAGCTTTGTCACAGTGGTTACTCAGTGCATAAAGCTCTGATGTCTCTTCATAGAATCATGGAGTGGTTTGGGCTGGAAGGGGCATTAAAGGACATCCAGTGCCACCCCCTGCCATGGGCAGGGACACCTTCCACTAGCCCAGGTTGCTCCAAGCACCCTCAAACCTGTCCTTGGACTTCCAGGGCTGGGGCAGCCACAGCTTCTCTGGCCAACCTGTGCCAGGGCCTCCCCACCCTCCCAGCCAAGAATTTCTTCCCAGTATCCAATCTAAATCTTACCTCTTTAATTTTAAAACCATTCTTTGCATCTCACCTGAACCATTAAACCATGAGCTGCGTGGTGCCTTCCCAGCCCTTTGGAGAGCATGGATGTCCCCTGGGATCCCAGCCCACCACTGCTAATTCACCTGCCCTGCCTGAGCACTGAGCAGAGCCGGATCCCAGGGAGACTTTTCATCTCCAGCAGGAATGCAGGCCACAGACCTCATGTTCTCCAGGATGTGAGCAGAGTGTAATATTGATTGTAATGCTTACTGTAGTTATTTATTATGTTCATTAGCAGGGAGGAGATGAGAGACCATCACGGGGTATTAAGTTGTCCCAGAGACACCTGGATAGTAAATTATAAATAAAGAGTCAGTGGTGGAGTAGAACTGGTGGAAGGCTGGGATGATCAAAGTAAAGATCTACCAGCCAGGCTTTTTAAATTAATAATGTGCAGGTTCAGTGTGTTTATTACTTCCTGTGGCTGGTAATGCTGTTTTAAGGGACCTGAATGACTGGAGACTGAGCTGATTGAGGTCCAGCTTGAGATGTCTCTTCTCTATTGCACAGTCCCATGACTTTGGATGTGTGTCTGCACATATTCAAAAACCTCAAAATTGGAGATAAAAACCCCAAAACTGCCATTTTGCTGTAATCAGACACTTCTAACAAAGCAAAGATAGAGATAAAATGATTAATGTCCCTGAAGTGGTGACTGGTTGGAAAAGGGATATAAAAACCCGAGTAGCACAAGGGTGTTTCCTGGTGCTGCTCTTTTTATTTCCTTCCAGTTTCCCACCAAATAGGCCTTTTTTATCACAATGGAGATGAATATCTGTGTGCAGGCATGTAATTGTAGCATTTTCTGACTTACTGGTTAATGACTGCACTCAGTGATCTTAGAGGTCTTTTCCAGCCTCAACGATTCCATGAATTCACCCAGCATTCAGCTTTTCCTGGTGGCTTTTGAACCCAGACCCAGAGCCCTGTACTGCAGCCATGGTGCTCTATTTCATCAGAAAAGTAAAACCTTTTTGGCCAGAGGGACCTCAGCAAAAGCTCAGTGACAGAAGGACCAGTTGAAGGCAGTGGAATGGAAAGTGTGGAAGAGTGGCCAAACCTTTTTGGTTGCTTTTAATTGTATTAACTATCAAAAAAAAACCCCAAACAAACCTACAATTCTGCTTTACTTTAAGCAGCGGTGACTTGTAAATAAACCATTCAGCTCTGTGCTCACAGCCTAAACCACTGGAGATGTATTTAAAGCCATAAACCCTGTTGCTGCACTTGTATTTTTGTTTTAAATCCTGTTTGTGCAAGGCTGTTGATTTACAGAGGGCTTTACAAACACAGATAAGACACACTTTCCCTGCTCAGGTAACTCGTTCTCTGAGGTTTGGGCTTCCCAAATGAATGCTTTGGCCAGGTGTTAGGGCATCCTGGTGTCCCCCTGGGAGTAACCCTTAAGCCTTTTTGTGTGCTGACATTGCTTCAGTCAGGGGGGTTCTGATTCCCAGTCGGCCACTGGACTCTGTTTTGATGCTGGGAATAATCTTGGTATGGTGAGTAGGGTTGTAGGAGCAAGTCCAGGCTTATATTAATCCCCAACTCTATATGTTTGTGCATAAATAATACCCCTGTGTGACAAACACTAGTTAAGACTTCTAATAATGACAGTTCTTGTAGATCTGTCCTATCCCTCAATTTGGGAAGGATCCTCTTCGTGGTGGAGGCACAGGGAGTTTGGTGCCTCAGAGGTTGCACCTCCACCCCACTGTGCTCCTTCTCACGAGGATTTTCTGGAGATTCCTCGTGGCTTCAAGCACTTCAGACCGGCTGCAAATCCTGAGTGTTTCCTGCAGGAGAGAGTTGTGTCCTCCTGGTGCCAAATGGGTCAAAATCTCTGCTGTGGTGGTGGCAAACTGTGGAGCTGGCAGAGGAAGGAATAAATCAGAGACCGTGGGAACGTCGTGGGGAGATGATCGTTAACCAGCATTCATGTGTAAAACGCGGCGTCGAGACATTCAAACACTGCTAATAGCCTTTGATTAACCATTTTTGTTTTGTTCTTGCTCAGTGTGTTAATCACTGTGATTAAAATGCTTAGCCACCATGGAGCTAGGCGTTGGATAAATTAGGAAGTAAGCAAATCCAAACAGATGGGGCAGGGAAAATTAGTGTCTCTGGCAGGGCCAGCATTACACGAGGCAGGGCCGAGGAAGATTTAGGGGGAGGCCCTAAATAATCGAAGAAAAGCAAATTTCCCTTTCCGGTGGGGCTGCCAGATCTCCCCACCCTCCTGCTCCTGTAAAGCTTTGCTTCCTCCAGCCTTTTCCCTCTGTCTGTGGAGCCCAGAGCTCTCCTCACCTGGTCTGTCACATCCCAGGATGAGCTGGGGCTCTGCCCAGGGTGCTACAAGACATTATTAATGTCCCAGGGTCTTTGTGGGGTCGGTGCTGTGTCCCTGCTGCAAATCCCTGCAAAAGGACCCAGGGAGAAGGATCAGCTGTTCAATTCTGTGTCGAGAGGCCCAGCTTTCTAATTACTTGGCTTTTTTCTTTTTTTTTTTTATATCAGTAGCAAAGAAATATTATTGATGTTCAACCCCTCCACCACCAAATGTGCGTGGGTACCGTCCCATGTCAGTGGGAAGCCATTCTCCCTTGTCCTGTCCCTCCAGACCTTTGTCCAAAGTCCCTCTCCAGCTTTTCTGGAGCCCCTTTGGCATTGGAAGAGGCTCCAAAGTCTCCTCAGAGCCTTCTCTTCTCCAGACTGAACACCCTCTTCAGTGGGATGACTAATTTTAGCTGTTGGGTTTAGGGCTAAATCCTTGTCTGCTGCAGTTTTGCAATGAAGAAGGGGAGCTGGGAATGGTGGGAAAGGCACCTTGCACTACTTGTGAGATCAGGAACCTTGATAGGTGTCAAGAGGCATTAAAACCAGGGCCCATTTGTGTCATCTCTAAAGAGACATCCAGATAAAATAGGGAAGAGCAGAGGTTTCTCTGTGGTAGGTTTGGACAAAGCTGGAATTACCTGGAGAAGGGAGGTGATGGTGAGACCACACCAACAGCCCTCTCTGTTCCTCCTTCCCCTTAATCTGGTTTTCTGTGTAACTCATTTTCTGGCAGAGCTGTGCAAAAAACCCAAACAATTAAATGGGTAGTTTTGGTGACAGCAGGTTTTTTGCCTTGTATGTGTTGGGATCTGTAGCAGGGATTTCCAATTTCCTTTCTAATCAAAAAGCTTCCTAAACCTTTCAGAAGTGCTCTCCTGGGATGACTGCACTCACAGAAATGCAAGTGCTTTGTTTCTGCTGGTGTCAGTCTCTTCAAAAGTACCTGAAACACAGCACAGCCACCAACCCAGTCCTGCTCCTGTCAGGGAGCATCACAGGGCTGAGTATATCCCGTGCACAGCTCTTTTCCAGCTGTTCCATCCTAGCCCTGAGTACTTGATGATCTTGGGATATTAAAGGGGAAAAAGTTGGAAAGTCTTGGAGCTTCCTAACTTAGAAGAAATGTGGAATTCTATCTGAACCAGTGTAGAGTCAGTGCCTATGTGGTGGTTTTCAGGTCAGGTTGAATTCTGGCTTTTTGCTGTGCCAGAGGGATTTTTACTGATAATCCCAGGATAGTTTGGGTTGGAAGAGAATTTAAAGCTTATCTTGTTCCAACCCCCTGCCATGGGCAGGGGCACCTTCCACTGGCCCAGGTTGCTTCAAGCACCCTCAAACCTGGCCTTGGACGCTTCCAGGGATGGAACAGCCACAGCTTCTCTGGGCAACCTGTGCCAGGGCCTCCCCACCCTCCCAGCCAGGAATCCCTTCCCAATATCCCACCCAGCCCTGCCCTCTGGCACTGGGAAGCCATTCCCTGTGTCCTGTCCCTCCATGCCTTGT
>JAWWMO010000121.1:112934296-112948801 GCA_035047845.1 Dendrocincla fuliginosa
GCTGTTGTTCCCAGGGCTGGGGGCAGCTCTGCAGGTGGGGTCTCACCTGAGGGGGCAGAGGGGCAGAATCCCCCCCTGTCCTGCTGCCCACGCCGTGGGTGAGCCTGGGCTGGTTGGGGAGGTGTGTTTAGGGAAGGAGGTTTCTACTCGGAACCCCACTGGAGTCACTGGGAGCACTGGTACCAATGGGAGTTTGTCCCATAGGGTCAGGTCGCAAGAAGTCACAGGAGGACATCTCTCTTGGCCTGTGGTTGGGTTAAGTTGGAGGGTTCTCCATTCACCAAAGTGCCAAAGCAGCTTCTGCTTCAGTGAGAGCACTGAGGAGGTAGATTACTGGGGTGGGTGTGTGGGCCCCGCAGTCAGCAATGGATGGGTTCCCAAAGCCGTGTAAGGACAGCATCCAGAGCTCCAGCTGGACAGAATTCCAGGCAGAAATTACATACCTGAACTCTCAGAGTACATTCCTGGCTCCTGGTACTCTTCTCTGACTCCTGGGAATTCTATAGCTCAGTCAGTTCTCTTCTTGTTTGTTTGGGTTTGGGTTTGTTTGTTTGAATTTTTTTTTTCTATTTTTTTCATTTCCCCATCCCCTCTTTCAGTGCTTTCCTTCCTCCTTGTATGATCATCCACTGCTTTCTTACTATTTCTGATTTCTTTCTTGAGTAATCTTAGCAGTTTTCAAGCCTCACTAACAACTTTGCTGCCTGTCTCTCCTCCCTCACACTGGCCTTACTTTCCTGCTTTCATCTCCTTTTTTTGCACCTCGGGTCATATGCCTATATGCAGGAATGCATAGACAGAGCTAAATAAAAACGTCTTTTATACCTGAAATATATGAGAAGACCTTAAACTCACCACTGTGTATTTATATACCTAAAAAAGTGGGCTTATTCAGCACTCCTGTAAGGGGATTGAGACATGTGAGTCTCCAGCTGAGTGTGTTAAGCTCTGCAGTGACCACAATTCCAAATATTTTATTTGCAGCCTGTTAAGGTTTTCCAGCAACTGCTCTATTGTTATTGCCAGGAAAATGCTGACATATATTTTATGTAACACATCAGATGTGATCCAGCCTCGCTTTGCAGAGCTGAGTAGCATTGCTACGGCCAATTGTTCAACACAGCATTTTGCTACGTTTTCTGACATGCTTAATAAAGATATTTCCATGATTCTTGAGTCAGCCTGAATGCCATTAACTGCTGGCTTTCTGAGGAAGCAGAAATGCAGCTCCCAATGCCAGGCTCTGCAGGTTTGGCTCAGCAGCCACCAGGTAGGACCCCAGGGCAGCTAAAAATTGAAATAAAAAGCACCTGGTGCTGGTTGGTGTCACCTGAGCTGCTGCTTTCTGTCCTGCACATCGACTCTGCCCCTGGATTAGGGTAAGGCAGAGCTGGGGGGTGTTTTCTCAGGGAGGGGGATAGAGGTGGTTGAATATTTTGGCACACAGGAGACCTGGCAGAGGATGTGAGGAAAAGTCTGCTGTCAGCCTTTGTCAGGTCCCTGTGATATCTGTGGGTTGCCTTGGCAGAGTCCAGAGCCCCTGGATGTGCCGACCTTGCAGCCAGAACATGGATTTGTTATTCCAGCAGAACGGGAGCTGGGTTGTCTTGTCACTGGTTCAGCTTGGATTTAGTGGTCTTTCCCTTATAACCTGCAGTGGGTAAGTGGGGTGGGAGGGTGGTGGGAAAGCTGCAGTGGAGTTGTACCCAGAGGGATGGAGCACCTCTCCTGCTTGGAAAGGCTGAGAGAATTGGGATTGTTCAGCCTGGAGAAGAGAAGGCTTTGGGGTGACCTAATTTGTCCAGTACCTGAAGGGATCCTCAAGAAAGATGGAGAAGGGGTTATTTACAAGATTGTGGAATGGCAGGACAAGGGGAAATGGGTTCAAAATTAAAGAGAGTAAGTTGAGATTGGATATTGGGAAGGAATTCTTGGCTGGGAGGGTGGGGAGGCTCTGGCACAGGTTGCCCAGAGAAGTTGTGGGGGAGTGTCCAAGGCAAGGCTGGATGGAGCTCTGGGCATCCTGGTCTAGTGGAAGTTGTCCCTGTCCGTGGCAGGGGGTTGGAATGAGATGATCTTTAAGGTCCCTTCAGCCAAAACCATTCTGTGATTCTGTGACTGATTCCACAATACTTGGTTTTTCGTGTGGTTTTGATGTGCTGGGAGAAAATACTTTTGCTCCTTGTGTTTCAAGGGATGGTGTACATTGACACAAGATTACTCAGGATGTCTCTGGACACTTGAGACAGTGCTGCATCACTGACCATCCCAGTGGGAGGGGACAGGCTCACAGCACATCCCTTCCCACAGAGGCTTTACCTGTTCCTCGGGCACAACCAGTTTGTTTTCCCTTCAGTTTCTGTGGGTTTGTGCTTGGCATGTGAAACAGAGGAATTTTCACTAGAAGGAAACTAAAATGTTCATATTTAACTTTTGCCACCCTGAAGACTGCAGGAGAGAAAAGAAGACTGTTCTCTCCTGATAGAAGTGTCCTCTAACCATGTGAGCTTAAAGAAAGCCAGCAGGATGGAGGCCAGGAGGAGTGTGAAGGAGGCGGTGGGATCTTCAAAGCTCCCTTCACAGATCCCAAGGATGCCCCAGTTTGGTGCAGAATCTGAAGCAGGGGATGGCAGAGAGTTGGGTTGCTGTTTTGCACAGATCTGAACAGCTTCTGAGGTGCTTAAAATAAGCACTTGAGAGGTATCATGTCCCCGAGGAGGTGAATGATGAAGGAATCACAAATTGGAATGTGGGGACGGGTGAGTGGCAGAGCTGAGCCCAAGATTTGGGGCAGTGGGGGGAGCTGGGATGAGAAGGTCCAGGCTGTGTCTGGACTGTGGGATGTGACAGAGGGACCAGAAGAAGAGGGTGTTGTGGTCACGTGAAATAAAAAGATGTGTCAAGTGAGCTGCAGTGAAATGAGCCCAGCACCTGGTGAGAGCTTTATCACTGCTGTGATGGTGTCACCTGCTGTCACTGGAGCTTTGGGACACACAGATTTTCTTCCAGCATAAGGAGAGGAGTGAGGCTATTCCTTGCCAGTTTTATTTAGTTTTTCTCAAGTATCTGCAGAGCAAAGTGACTGAGAAGAAACAGTGGTTGTATTTATGCTGCTTCTTAAAAAACTTCTCCGAAAAAATGTTTTTCCATAGTGATTTTATTTTCTTGTCTTGATGTCCAGTTTCATAATATCAACACACCTGAATCATGAAAAAGCATGGCATAAAGCAGTAGATAATTACTCTCTTTTGAATTTTAGATTTAGATGGGATATTGGGAAGAAATTCTTGGTTGGGAGGGTGGGGAGGCCCTGGCACAGGTTGGGCAGAGAAGCTGTGGCTGCCCCATCCCTGGAAGTGTCCAAGGCCAGATTGGATGGGGTTTGCAGCAACCTGGGATGGTGGGAGGTGTCCCTGCCCATGGCAGGGGTTGGACCAAAATGATGTTTAAGGTCCCTTCCAACCCAAACCTTCCTGTGTTTCTGTGAAATTATTTGGTGCTTATTGAGGTGCTCTCTGCGTGTGTAGGAGACACAGACCCTGTCCCTGTAGCAACTTTTGAATTTGACCCATTGCAACCAGATTTTTCAGTGTAGATTTTTCAGGTTAAGTTACAGAGTCCATGAAAACAGAGGGGAGAGAAAAACCTTACAGTCCTCATGGAGTGAAAGCTGCCACTCTGTGTCAGAGAATCCACACGTGAGTTCACTGGGAGACACCAATTGTTCTGGTTGACACGGTGGTGGTTGCTCAAAGGTTGGACTAGATGATCTTGCAGGTCTTTTCCAACCTAAATGATTCGGTGATTATTTTTCACTGGGCTCCATCACCCCTGTGCTCACAGATCTGGCCATCCCTGAGCACATCTCTCTTTTCCAAGTAAACCTTTGGCAGAAGGGATGTGTGATCTGAGCCCAGGGCTCTGGGTTTGCTCCTGCAGCTCAATATCCCAGCTCAGGCACTACGGGAGGGGGTGTGATAGATCTCCACGTGTTCCGTGGATCTGTGGAAGTTCCCCGTGTTGGCCTGGTTAGGGATTCTGTTCGATTGTGTTGGTTTAACTCAGTGGGAGGTTATTTGAGAAGGAAATGAAAGGCTCAGTGAACAGTGAGTGCTTGAAGAGGTGTTAAGAGGAAATTCCAAGCTTTAGATTCTTTTGTTTTAAGGGTTTGGCTTTTGGTTTTTTTTTTGGCTGTCTTTTCAGCCAGCGGGGTTTTAAACACTTTTATTTCAATGCTCTGTGTCAGGATGTTGGGAGCAACTTCTGCAGACAGAAATAAGTAGAAATCCTGATCCTCTCAGGGGCAAATGAAGAGCTTTTGTCCCTTTAAAAACTCTTTTTGTGTCTTTCACTCTGTTTATGTTCGTGATTACCTGAACTTTGGAACTACTTTGAGTTTATTTTCTTAGAAAGGAGTATTTATGTGGAAAAAAGAAGCTGTTTGGATAAATGAGTGAGTCTGAAGTAGTGCAGAAAAAGTAGTGCTGAAAGCCCAACTTGCCTGTCTGGTAAAAGTGATCGTGTCATTTATATGGGAAACCTGATAGGAGTGGGGTAGCAAGAGGAAAATGTGATTATTGAAACAAATGGAATTTCCACAGCATTAAAATCTGCCCCAAACTTCATTCTGAGGCATTGGTTGCATTCTTATGAAACAACTCTGGTTTTCCCCATTTTGCTATAGACACAGACTCACTGCTCTTTATGTATTGCTATTTAGGCCAAGTAGGTGCACTAATATCTCACCTGCTGTAACTTCTGCCCAGGTTACAACAAAACATCTGCTTTTGACACCTGTAATAATGATGGCTGCTGATGTTTGAATGCTTGGGATCAATATACTGGAAAGGGTGTGAGGCTGGAGAGCTCCACTTTGCCTTAAAAGATTTGAAAACTGATCCACGCAGCAACGTGGCAGAGGCTGCAAGTGGAAGGCTTTGTTGAAGGAGGTGTTAAGAGTGAGTGTTGACATCTTCCTCCAGATTTTATGCAGTTCAAAAACAGTCCCTTCTTAATTATCCCTTTGATTTATTCGTCTTTCACAAAGCTTTTTTCCCCATGATTAGTGAAAGGTGACTGCATGAGCTGGCTTGCTCTTAGACAGCTCTCACACTAAGCATCCTCCTGTATCCCCCTGCACGTCATTCTCCAGTTGCTGAGCATTCCCAGTTTAACATTCCTGCCTGTGTGTGAGTTTGTACAGCGAATGTTAAACCTGAAGTTTGCTGTGAGATGAGATGATTTATGAAGGGGAGGCTAAAAGTCTTGTTTTGTCAAAATGAGTCTTGTGGAAATCACATCTATAACTTTTAAAGTGAGCAAGAGGACTCCTGGAGAGATGGATTCCGTGAAATGGCACTCTGAAGAGGCAGAGAGGAGCGTCTTTTGGCTCCAGGGCATTAAAACTTGTCCTCTGATCTTGGTACCACTCAGACATGATGTGCTGGTCAAGAGCTGGCACGTAATTCCAAGCTGGCAGTTGTGCTGGGTTTAACACGGGCTTGGTTTGCCAAGGGCTGAACTGACACACTGGGATGGACCCTGCAGATGGACATTGGTCCACCACCAAGAGAGAGTCCCTGGAGTGGTGACCTAAAACCCAAGGGAAGCACCAGACCATCCCCAAAGGAGGAAGCAGACCCTGGTTCAGCTCTCTCAGTGCTGTTAATGCTGCAGACAGTCTGCAGGGTGGTTTTGGCAGAGCGAGGTTTGACACAGGGGCAACATCACCTGGTACCACCCTTCCTAAGAGGAGCAACTGAGGGAGCTGGGGGGGCTCAGCCTGGAGAAAAGGAGGCTCAGGGGTGACCTTCTGGGTCTGCAACATCCTGATGGATCCAGGGGAGGATTGGGCTATGCTCCCAGGGAACAGGGACAGGACATGTGGAAGCAACTTCAAGCTGTGCCAGGGGAGGGGCAGGTTGGACACCAGGAGGAATTTCTTCATGGAAAGGATGGTCAGACATTGGAAGGGGCTGTCCAGGGAGGTGCTGGAGTCCCCATTCCTGGAGGTGTTTAAGGAAAGACTGGATATAGCACTCAGTCCCATGGTCTGGTTGATGAGGTGGTGTTCTTCCATAAGTTGGACTAAGTGATCTCAGAGGAATTTCCATCCTAATAGATTGTGTGATTCCTTGATTAAAACTTGGCACAACCCATCCATAGGAGCAGCTACCTTAGGTTCTGCCCCCAAAGTTCCTAATGTGGGGCAGGCAGCAGTGAATGAGGCCGTAGTACAAGGGTGCTGCTTTGTCAGCAGCAGCACACTCGGGTGAAGTTGAGCCACAGCAGCTGTTCCAAGGCAGAGCAGGTGGGAAATGCCAAACCTTGCAGGACCTGAGAAAAGATGTTCTCACTCTGCTCACCAAGGAGGGTATTGAGTAGAATCATGGAATACCCTGAGTTGGAAGGGACCACAAGGATCATCCAGTCCAAATCCTGGCCCTGCACAGGCACCCCAACAATCCCACCCCGTGCCTGAGAGTGTTGTCCAAACACTCCTGGAGCTCTGGCAGGGGAGAGTTTTTACGTGATTCACTTATTCCAAATGGGTTAAAAAGGCTTTGTGCCTTTGCTTTTAGCACAGAAGCAAGTCAGGAATAAATTCCTGCAGCTCGTCTTCCAGGCTGAAGGCAGTTTTGGTAATTGTCCTCCACAGAGGGAAATGGAAGGAGTGGCTTAATGGACTGGTCCCTTTGCCATCTCCTGAAGAGTTTTGGTCCCTTACGAAGGCAGCACATCCTCCAAGGTGGGCCACTGGTCTGATATCACAGAATGGTTTGGGTTGGAAGGGACCTTAAGAATCATTTAGTCCAATGGCCAGGGACACCTCCCACTAGCCCAGGTTGCCCCAAGCCCCATCCAACCTGGCCTTGGACACTTCCAGGGATGGGGCAGCCACAGCTTCTGTGGACAACCTGTGCCAGGGCCTTCCCACCCTCACAGGGAAGAATTTCTTCCTAAAATACCTAATCTATCCCTACCCTGTTTCAATTTGTTTAGCTGACATTGCTTAATGCACCAAGGAAATGCATCAATTGCATCAAAAAGTCTTCCCATGTTATCTCATCCCCAATGTCATTTAGGTGGAGAGTTGATGGTACCAATAATAGGGGGAGGTTTTAGGCCCAAGTATAGAAATAATGGCTCGAGGTGAAATCAGGGAAGAGTTCTGCAGGAACTTAAGTAGATGGTTTTATGTAGGAAAAATAATGAAGAACTTTCTAATCTCGTGTCTTGGTACATTTTCCAGTATTCCAGTAAAGTTCCAGCTCAGCCTAACTCACCAGCTGGTGTCCAGTTTCTGCTGTAAGTCTTGGATGGGGGAATTTACAGCTGCATTTCACCCCAAGGCAAAAAAAAACCAAAGCAAGGCAGCTCCATGCTGGTGAGAATATGAACGTGCTCATTGAAAGCTTCATTTAGTGTTTATAAACATCAGGGATCACAGAAACGTTGTAACTTCAGGTTAGTGAATTTTATTTAAAAAAACAAAACCCAAAAAACACAGTGAAGGCACTTTGAGGCTGCTGAAACAGCAAAGCAAACATTTGTAAGTTTGTAGGAAATCTGTGTCACGCTTCTCAAGTTTATAGCTGGGGGTAGGAGGAGAAGTGTCAACTTATCTCCAGGAACTAAAACATCCTGATTGTATCACATAGAATCAGCCTCCAAAACTCATTCCTGCACACAGAAACCCAGTCAAATAAAATTGGCCAGTTTTGAAGAAGGACTTTGAAGCTTTGTGACCACTGGCATTTGTGTCAAGCCAGGGTTATTTACAGGCTGCAGTGAAGGGCCTTGACTAATCACTAGCAGCACTACCCAGTTTTTCATGCTTGGAGAGAAGAACTATCAAACCCTTGAGTTCTGAGAGGGTCGGAGAGGTTTTTCACTCGGAGGCACCGTGCTGTGACCTCTGCTAGAGGCACAACAGGGCAGTGTGGTTCATTTTGCTTTCAATATGCAAAAAAAGCAATATTCAGGAGATGGAAGCAGAGCCTGGCTACGTGGGTGGAGGTTAGAAACACCAGCCAGGCGTGTTGGGTTTGTGTTGGGAAAGCCAGAGCTCACCCAGAGCTCATGCTCACAAAGCCACGTCGAGGACAGCAAGATGTGTTTAAAAGCTGTGTATGTAGATGTGGCACCTGGGACGTGGTTTACTGGTGGACTTGGCAGTGCTGGTTAAATAGTTGGACTTGATGATTTCAGAGGGTTTTTCCAACCAAAGTGATTCCATGATCACCTGCTCCTGAGCTTTGGCCTCTGTCATTAGCGAAGGTGTTTGAGACACAGAGAAACAGCAGGAGTGGGTGAGGGTTGAGTCAGGGAGCACTTGCAAGTCCATGAGACCTGGGGAGTTCCATCTGGAGGTGCTGAGAGGTGGCTGATGTTAAAGCAAGGCCACTCTGATAATCCATGGAGAGTGGGGCAGGCGTTCAGGGATGGGAGAAAGGCAGATGTTGCACCCATCTTCCTGAGACCTGAAGGGCAATCCAGGGAGCTGCAGGGCAGTCAGCTCCATTTGGACCCCTGGGGACATCATTGAGTGAGTCCTCTTGCAACAAATTTCTAGGCGTGTACAGGGAAAGAAAGAGTTTGGGAACAATCAGCGTGGATTTACCAAGGGGTAAATCATATCTGACCAGCCTGGTGGTCTTGTAGGTTAAAGTGGCTGGATTTGTGGGTGAGGGGAGGACAGTGGATGGCAAGACCCAACAGCCTGCTTGGGTGGAAGGTGTCCCTGCCCATGGCTGGGGGGTTGGAATGGGATGAGCTTTAAGGTCCCTCCAAACTCAAAGCATTCTGTGATTCTGTTCTATGATTTACCTCGACTGTGGCTTTCAGAAGTGTCTCCCACAGTATCTCCATATCTAAGATGGGATGTTAGGGCCAGGACAGGAGAACCGTTTTCCATGAAGGGATTGTTCCCAATATCCAATCTAAACCTCCCCTGGCACAGCTTGAGGCTGTTTCCCCTTGTCCCTTGTTCCCTGGGAGCAGAGCCTGACCCCCACTTGGCTCTCCCCTCATCTCAGGGAGTTCCAGAGCCAGAAGGTCCCTCCTGAGCCTCCTTTTCTGCAGGCTGAGCCCCCCAAGCTCCCTCAGCTGCTCCTGCTGCTCCAGCCCTTTCCCCAGCTCCTTTCCTTTCTCTGGCCAAGGGAACATCAGCCAACATCCCCAGCTCTTTAAGCAGCAGCACGACCTGTAGGCAGAGGGAAGTGACTTGACCCCGTTTGCCCAGAATCCACAAAATCCACCATCCCATTTTGAGCCCCACTGGACAAACTTCACCAAACCACAGGAAATCCATCAGCAGGCTGACAGTGTGGGGTTTTTTGGGGGGACAGAAAGCATTTCCCAGTAATCTATATGTATTTTCCATAAGATCTTAGATGCTGTGATAAAAAAAGAGGTAGATAAAGTGGCTCAGTCTCCATCTCGTTGTCGTGAGTGGTGGGTGCGTGTGCAGGATGCAAAGCCAGACTAAGAGCTGAGCAAACAACTAACCCTTCCCGGAGTTATCCGAGGGGTTTTTTCACTGCTGAGTTAAGCCTGAGAACAAGAAGCATGTGTTCTCCCGGAGCAGAGCTGGGGCTGTTGGCAAAACTGTTACAAAACATCTCACAAAACTACGGAGTGGGTTGAACTTCCCAGGTTTTACATTTCTACGAGAGACAGTCGAGATTTTTTTTTTTCTTTTTTTTCCCCCCACCAGCAACAGATTGCACCGAATCCGAATTATGTGGCTGCCATCTGCTTTCAAACAGGCTTGGGAAACACGGGCCAGCCCTCCCCAGCATGGGTGACGAGGGTGGTGGGGAGTGTTTACGAGTCTGTGTTTACGGGATTTGGGATTAATGTGCCGCTTCCTTATTTTTAGACAGAGCAAAATTGAATTAAGCTGTGAGGGAAACACGGAGTGCCAGTCGCTCTCAGCACCGCAGTGTAGTTTAAAAAAAGGAGCTTCTAAAATCTTTTTCTGCCAAAATATTCTGGCTCCATCGCACCCAGTTTGGTGGTATCATCCTGGAACGTGTATTTTGACCTTTTTTCTGCTTTCAGTCCACTATAACAGACTTAGATAACACATTCTGGAGTCTTGGGGGTGAGGCAGAATCCCTCAAAATTTGGGGGGAAAAGGAGAATCACAGAACATTAAGGGGTTGGAATGGACCTTAAAGATCACCTAGTCCCAACTCCCCCTACCTTGGACAGGGTCAGTTCTCACTAGACCACGTTGCTCAAAGGCCTTATCCAACCTGGCCAGCCAAAGGGTTGGGGCATCCACAACCTCCCTGCTCAACCTGTGCCGGTGTCTCACCACCCTCACAGCAGAGAATAAGGTTTTATGGACTGTAAGGCTCTGATTTCTGGATTAGAGTGTCCATGTCACCATCCCTGGAAGGGTTCAAAAAACATGTGGATGTGGCACTTGAGGACATGGTTTAGTGGTGAACATGGTGAGGGTACTGCGTCGCTGGTTGGACTTGGTGATCTTAAGGCTCTTTTCCAAGCCAGTTCTGTGATTCTGTTGTTCCTTGATTTTATGATTCCGTGACTCAGACAGACATGAGACATCCCAAAGTCAATAAACCACAGGGTTACTTGAACTTGCCCTGCTGCTGTTTGAGCCACACAGGTACATCTGTTTTCAATCTGGTTTGTTTAAAACAAAGCAACATAGAAAGAATAATATTAATGCTGAAGTTGAGGTCACGGAGCAAACACCTTGGCAAGACATCAGAGCACAGTCGTGCCAGGCTTCCCCTTCTGCCCCAGTGTCCTGCACCCCTGCCAGTCCATCATTGTTCGGGGCTTTTGGGGGTGACACAGTCCTACAAAGGGTGAGTTGTTGGGTGGTGACCCTGGTCAGTGTCACTCAGTCTGCAGAGTGCCCTGGGAAGCCAAAGGAGTAACTGGCCTGAAGTCAAGTGGTGTGACCCACGATGGATGAGGATACTCCGGAAAGGAGCACAGTTCCTCGCCTGGTTATTCCACTTGACTTGGCTGATTTAACTGATTTCACCCGATTTCACACAGAAGGACTTGGCTTAAGCTCTTCTCAGCTGTGTGGATGAATCCAAGAGCTTCACAGCAGCAGGTGGGCCAGGAGGGAGATTTTTATCCCAGTGAAGGTGCAGGCACAGTAAAAGGAATTTTTGGATGGTTCATTTATGGAGCATTTCCGTGCCTGGTTTTCAGTGTCTCCCACGACGCTGCAGCTCCCAGGTGCTGTTCGAAGGAGAGCTGAGCAACTCCAGCACACTCAGAAAGCAGCACTTGCACAAGGCACGAGGCAGCAAAACATCTGCACTCCGTGTTTCCTGTAGTTCTTAAGTGGAAATCTTCAGCTGGCTCATCCTTCTCGCTACAGCTCATTCACGCCGCTGTTAGAGGAGGTGTGGGTGTAATTTATTCTCACATTTACACTGCTGGGCTGGCTTAAAGTGGGAAGTGAGAATCAGACCATCAGTTTTGGGTGGTTTCTTTGTGTTCTAGCAGGGATGCACAGCTGGGTGCAGTAGCCTTTAACCAAAGCATCTCTTCATTACTCTTAATTCACAGCAGTGCCTGGGAGACCTGTTGCAAATACGTCATCGGAGGATAAAGAACAGCAAAGCTCTCACAGCTCCTTTGTTCTTTTATTTGATAATTGCAGTTTTGTTTTTCATTAGTTAAGCTGGTTTGTTCTGTGTTGTGTCATCCTGGGGGTGTGCACTGTTGTGGATGGGACAGTTCAAGTGGAGAGGGAGGAAGGGAGAGAGGGATTTCTGGATTCCTGCTCAGAGCACACTGGGATTTGCTTGTGTGACCTTTGCACAGGGAAGGGGGTTGATAAATCTCTGCTGACAAGCGAGGAGGCATCACCACTTGTAATCTACAAATGTGAAACAGCAGCAATTAGGGAAGAGAGGCTTTGCATTGCCAGCTCCAGGAATTTGTCTAAGGGAAGATGGAGTCGGTGGGAGGTGTTGATGGAGGAACATTATGTTTTTACCAGGTTCCTGAAAAGCTCTTTTTAATAAATTGCTGATCTTTGGAGACCTGTAAGAAATACCACGGATTGCCTTTTATCAGCCTATAATGTGCTTTCATCGCTGCAGAGAAGTATGTGAGAGTGATACCGAGTTGGTCCCTGGAGAAAGCCGAGGAGACAGTGCTAAAGGCTCCGGAGTTACGGCATTGGAGTGGAGCTTAAATTTCCTCGTTAGCACAAATATCTCTCTAACCTTATCACCAAAGTGCTGCTGCTCATTTCTCACACACAGAATTACTGTGCTGTAATGCTACAAGTAATTTAACTCAGTAATACTAAGTCAAAAACAACTGCTGTCTGAAACGCTATGATTTATTGCTTCTTGAGGCTCTTAAGATTGAAATGGCTTTCCAGGCTTGAAGCTCTAAAACATCTAAATATTATACTCTGGATTTGCTAAGAGGCAAAATCTCTGTGGTGTTGATGGCATTGAGATAATAAAGATGAGATCCTGAATGGCCATTTTGCAAATGTTTTCTGAGAACAACATCAAAAAAGTAATCAGGTGTTAAAGTGTTGCAGCCCTGCCATAATTCTTAAAATCATGGAATGGTGTTGGAAGAGACCCTAAAGCTCATCTTGTGCCAAGCCATGGGCATGGACACCTTCCACCATCCCAGATTGCTCCAAGCCCCATCCAACCTGGCCTTGAACACTTCCAGGGATGGGGAGTCCACAACCTCTCAGGGCAGCCTAACTTTGAGAAAACTTCTTAATCAGGTTTCTCAGTTTTCTCAGGAATTGGGATTTTCAGACTCTCACCTCCATACTTGTCAAATCCTGTGCAACATGCACCAGTGCTCGAGGTAAAAACCAAAGAGTAGACAATGATTTCTTGATTTAATCTTCCATTTGAAAAAAAAAAATGGAAACACTGAAGTTCTTAACTTGTTCCTCTCTTTGCATTACCTGTGCTGACGTGTCATTTGTATGTGCTGTGAAATAACACTTGGGCAATGGGCAAATGAAGGTCACACAACTGTCACTGGATCCCTGCCAGGGAGTGTATTGGAATTAAGTAAATCCTGGATGCACTGTTGGTGGCACGTCTACAGATCCCCTCTCTGCGGCAGAGCAGGATGAATGCAGCCTGTGCTGTTGCATTTCCACTTCCCACTGACAGGCTCCAGTGCTGTTCCAGGTGGGCATCATTACCTTGTGCTGGTCCAGCATTGTGTTTCTGAGTGTGTTGCCTTCAAAGACTTCTAATGGTTGCATCCAGTTCCTGTGACACCTCATAGAATAATGGAATGTTTTGGGTTGGAAGGCACCTTAAATACCATCTGATTCCAGTCCCCTGCTGTGGGCAGGGACACCTTCCACTAGCCCAGGTTGCTCCAAGCCCTGTCCAACCTGGCCTTGGACACTTCCAGGGATGGAGCAGCCACAGCTTCTCTGGGCAACCTGTGCCAGGGCCTGCCCACCCTCTCAGGGAAGAATTTCTTTCCAGTGTCCAATCTAACCCTGCCCTCTGTCGCTGTGATGCCATTCCCCCTTGCCCTGTCACTCCATACACCTGCTGGTGTTTTTACAAGTGAGGATCTGCCAGGGTTCCAGCCAGGCTCTGAGCAAGGCTGTGTGTTCCTCAGCTCCTGGAGCCTCTGTGGGTCGGGCTCACAGCTTTTAAGCGACTGCTCCTGGTTTAGAGGTGACATTTTGCCCTGTAATCTGCAGAAACATCCTCTTCTTCCATCTCCCCACATGGCAGCAGGTAAAAGCTGGTTTTTGACAGCTCCCATGAAGCAACTGTAAACCCTCTGTCTTGCTCTTCTCTGTACTGCAAGAAGATCCATTGCAACCATCCCTCTGCCAGCAAACCCTGTGCTTTGCCAGCCCCTGCCCTGCCACCTCTGGGGGTCACCAATGTGCACGTGTATTTTTATTTAATATATTAATTCCTATGGCCAAGAGGAGCTTCACTAGTGTTTGCCTCCGAGGCTGGTTTGTTCCCCTTCTCCTTCCAGTGAACTACTTAACTGGCTTTAAAAACTGCTGACAGTTGTTTTAAGAGCTGATTTTCGGGTCGGGCCTTTTGTAACTCTGCAGAAGGAGAAGATATTGTTGGAAACCAGGGGAATGGAAGGGTTGCTGTTGCTCCAGGCAGGAAGAGAGGGGGCTTGGCTGCTGGAAGAATAACACTTTCACTTTGAAGTGCTTCTCCTGCCCTTCCTGTGAAGGCACTCAAATCCCCTTTGGCACAGCTCCAGCTGCCTGGGGAGGTGCATTATTGGGAGCAGGGCAGTAAAACAGGGGCAAGTTTGTAACAAGCTGTGAAATCACAGACCAGAATGGTTTGGGTTGGAAGGCACCTTAATGATATTCTTGTTCCAACCCTGTCATGGGCAGGGACACTTTCCAATAGCCCAGGTTGCTCCAAGTCCTGTCCAGCCTGGCCTTGGACACTTCCAGGGATGGGACAGCCACAGCTTCTCTGGGCAACCTGTGCCAGGGCCTCCCCACCCTCC